>JARFTL010000011.1:1397500-2030886 GCA_030407095.1 Macrocybe indica
TGGATGGGGACAGCTGGACTAAGAGTTTTCACAAGGATGTGAATCTAAAAAGAGAGTGATATTACGGACTATTCATTTTTCTTATCTTATCTCTCTTCCCTTATCTCTTCCTCCTCATCATGCTGTGCATTCCTCCCCATCATGCTGTGCAGCATGCAGCCATTGAGTCATCTTCATTCCCTAGTCATTCTGAGTCATCTCATCCCAGCCTTACTCATCTGCAGTCCACAGCATTGCATAGTTCATGGTCCATGCTCAAGTACTGTAATGTATATAAGGACTTCCAGATGTACCAGTAGCACTAGGCTTAATATTCCTTTTGCTATCATCTTAAACCATTCTCGCACTTAGTCTGCCTGAGTCCTTTAAGATTCGTCTAGCCTAACAGCATGCTATGCATGTGTGAGGCAGAGATAATGAAAGAGGCTGTGTACTGCATATATGTATGGGTTATGGTAGGAAAAGATAGAATAAGAAAATGTATGGTCCATCAGTGTCCATAACATTACCTCCTCCCTAGATTTGTGTCCTTATAAATGGTCCTTTAGTCAGGTTGTTCCCATCCATTATTGGTCTCCCAGGCAGATGCTGCACATAGCACCCACATATAAATGAGCTCCTCATTGTAGGAGCAGATGTACTAAAAAATACTAGCAAGGAGTTTAAGTTGACAATTTTCCTGTTAAAGCAGATCTATTGCTTCATAAAGGGCAAAGCACTTGGCATTGGTAGGTCCAGTTCCATCAGTGGTTCATTCGAACCAAAGGTGCATGTGGTGATAACTATCAGATAGCACTAATCTACAAACCAACAAGGTAGAATAAAGGAAGCATCAGTCCCTATTCAAATCTGTATAAACTATGAGCTGTCCAAGTCACAGAATAACCCAAAGGACTGTAGAGTGAAGAGAGGAATGGAACAGAGTGATTACAGATAGTTTTGAGCAGATTTTGGAGGTTTCAAGACAAGGTAGTGGGACTTAACTGAGTTTCTAAGCAATAGCAAGAGCAATGATGATGGTTTTAGGAGGGTTTTGATGATGATGACTTCCACATGAAGTTGGAGATACTGATTTCAAGACTAACTATTATAGCTCCATATAAGTGTGATACTCTGGGATTGGATAACACAAGAACTCCATGCAAGCCATAAACTGTGAGACTGCTGAAGGACTGAGATGGTAACTTTTTTCTATGTTTTACAAATGCCAAGTATATGGGTTTTTATAGGTAAGAAGATTTTGAGTATTGGAATAACTAGCAAAGTTGAAACTGAATGAGAGAAAGTATTGTATGATTTTGAAAAAGTCATTTCATGGCTGAAACATCAGGGAGATGTAAGTCCATTCGAAATCTGAATATAAAAGGCAAAATAGTAGATAAAAAAACATCCTAATGCCAGTGCCACTTATCATAGAATGGAACATGAAAATAATCTAAAGAATGTAGAATGTATCAGTGAAATATGAGTTATGAATTTTGAAATAAAAGTAGATGAAATAGTAACATGTTCAAAATCCCTTGTTTCAAGTGTACTGCAGCAAGGCAGTGTCAGAAATACAGGAAGGCATAAGGTGGTGCAATACCAAAAAAATAATAGTCTTGCTATATCAGGATCTGGGAATCAAGAGAGACATATAGAGATAGAACTGCCAGATTAGATTAGGTAGTATAGGAAGTGTAGAATATCCAGAATATATAGGTGCAATGCATTTGGTAAAGTGTCTGGGACCTAAAATGGAAGCCTTATAGAGTTGTTGAAATTCTGAGCACTTGAATGAGGAGTCAGCAGCTGGACTGTGGTATCATGCTGAGGAGGCTGAGTAGTGGTAGTGATTTTGAATGCAAAAGCAGGATTACTAGATTAGGACTTATTGGCAGTCAGTGGCACAGAGCGCTCATCAGTGGATGGTCATGATATAGTGCAGATACATGCCAAGTGTAAGAGCAAGAGGATCCATGAAGTCACCGGCATTGAGAATCTTCATCAGATTCTCAAGCTTGGTAGAGTGGTTTGGACTGGATATATATGTGTTATTGTTGCTGCTGATGCTGACAAAGGTGTTAGTAGCCATGGCTTTATGATTTTTGTTTCTTTCTGCCTTCTGCTCATGCTCTTTTATTCTTCTTAGTCACTCTTTTTTAAAAGCAGTCCAGTGCTTGCTGTGCATTTTCCAAGTCCTTTTCTTTAACTCATGTGTTTTCCTCATATCCATATCCTTTCTATTTGACCAAAAACAGCACTTCTCTCCCTTGTTTTTTCCTTTTTAGGATCTCTTCCACTTTGTATTCTTCTTCATCATTTATAATTTCAGAGGATGGTGGTATTGGATGCTGTTGTATTTTGAAATAGGGTCCTTTATATGGCATGAGTAGTGTTTTATTGAACACAGGGTGTATCAGCTGCCATGAGCTGAGTAGTTCAAAATGATATGCTGAAATTCTCTTCTTTTCAATGATCTGAAAAGGTCTATATCAGAGAGCTGCAAGTTTCTTGAATAGTCAGTTGACCTTGATATTGATTGCCTCTAGCCATACTTGATTACCTTTTTTATATTCTCTTGATGGCCTATGCTTTGAATTATAGTTTTTTTTGCTCATGCTTACACATACTGCAGTGCAGCATTAGCTTCTTCTTGTACTTGCTTTATCTTTTCTGTGAACTTCTTTACTACTAGATTGTCTTCTTCTATTAGTTGTAGTTTACTCTTCTATGGGTGTCTTCTATAATTCAGAAAGAATGATGTTTCCTTGGTACTGTGATATGTCTTATTATCATATTGGTATTCAGTGATTGCTAGCCATTCTGTCCAGTCATCTTGCATATTGTTTACAAAGCTTCTCAGAAAGGCTTCTGTTTTCTAGTATGAGTGCTCTGCCTGGCTATCTTTTGTAGATAGTAGGCAGTCAATAGGTTTTGCTTTATTCTTAGTATTTTCAGAAGCACTTTCATAAAGTGTGCTATGAACTAGGGGCCTCTATTACTGATTATCTTTTGCAGAATGCTGTAGAGTTTCCATATATTATCTCAGTATAGGTGGGCTAGTCCTTCTGCTGTAAGTTCTATAGTTGTAGGGATTAGGTGAATTATTTTGGTCAGGCAGTTAGTGACTGCTGCAATCGCATTATAGTCATTTGACATAGGTAGAGGTCCTATGAGGTCTATTCTGATGTTTTTCCATAGTTGCTATGGGACTTCATGTGGGTGTACTTCTTCTAGCATATGATTTTATTTTGCTAGCACATCTTGCATCCTTCAATATACTTCTTGATGTCTGTCAGTATTGACAGCCACCAGTATGTGTAATTAATGAGTTTATGCATGCAAAACTGTCCCAGGTGTTCTCCAACTAGCATGTTATAGTATTTGAACATAATTTCTTCTTTCAATTTGTTGTCTGGAGGGATGTAGATTTTTCCACTGATATGCACAAGTCTATTCTTCTTTATAAATCAGTGTGGTTTTTCTTTTAGTCTAATTGTGACCAGTGTTTTTTTTCTTGTGCATTATTTGATTTGTTCTATTCAGGGTGATTTGACAGTCATACTACCCTTTAGTTGGTTTATTTTGGTGTTTTCTGCCCTTCTTTCTGCTATTTGTTTATCCTTGAACAAGATAGTCAGGTTGTTTTCTTTATTATTCTCTTTCAGTTGTCATAGTGTTTTTGAGCATTTGTAAGTTGTTTTTTTCTGCTATCTATTCTTCATATTCTGTTATTCTTAACAGAATGTCTGCTTTTCTATTCACTTTTTCTGGTATGTGTCTGTTAGGCTAGACGAATCTTAAAGGACTCAGGCAGACTAAGTGTGAGAGCGGTTTAAGACGATGGCAAATGGAATATTAAACCTAGCACTACTGGTACATCTGGAAGTCCTTAAGTATTCTACAGTACTCAAGCATGGACCATGGACTGTGCAATGCTGCAGACTGTGGATGAGTAAGGCTGGGGTGGGATGACTCGGAGTGACTAGGGAAATGAAGATGACTCAATGACTGCACACTGCGCAGCATGATAGGGAGGGATGCGCAGCATGATGGGGGTGGAGAGAGATAAGGGAGGAAGATAAGATAAAGAAAATGAATAGTCTGAAAATGAATAGTCTGTAACACCAGCCCTACTAATGCCAAATCCATTACCTTCTGTAAAGTGATGGACCTGCTTCGACAGAAAAATTGCCAACTTAAACTCCTCACCAGCACTCTCCAGTATATCCACTCCTACAATAAGGAGCTCATTCATATGTGGGCACTACACACAGTGTCTGCCTAGAAGACCAACAATAAATGGGAACAGCTAGACTAAGAGACTATTCACAAGAATAAGAATCTAAGGAGGTGATGTTATAGACACCAATGGACCATACATTTTCTTATCTTATCTTTCTCTACCATGACCCATATACATGTGTAGTGCACAGCCCTATGACTCACCCTACCTAGTTATTACTAGTCATTCTCTTATACTGCACCTTACAGCATTGTGCAGTCTATGGTCCATGCTCACTCTGTACATGTATATAAGATCTATGGATATACCAGTAGTTGCTAGGCTTAATATTCCTTTTGCCATCATCTTAAACTGCTCTTACACTTAGTCTGCCTAAGTTCTTTAAGATTCATCTAGTCTAACAGAGTTGGCTGTATTACCAAGTTCATGCCAAGGTTCAACAGACCATTGAAGCATGGCCTGAGAAGTCTATATATAAACTGGATCTACCAAACCCCTCAAATATCTTCTCTATCTTCCATACTTCAGAACTACAAGCCTATCACAACAATGATAATGATACCTTCTCTTTAAGAAAACACAAGCAACTAGGACCTATTGTAACAGACAATGGACAAGAAGAATGGCAGATCAAACAAATCTTAGATGAATAGAAGTGAGAACATGAAGTGCAGTACTTGGTGAGGTGGAAAGGTTATGGGCTGAAGGATGACAATTGGTTGCCAGGGTGAAAGATGAAGAAATGTGAGGTATTGGACATATGAATCACAGAGAAGACTCAATGAATAACAGCAACAGATGCCTAGCCTGTTATAGATATCACACAAAGGACTATTCATTTTCTTATCTTATCTCCCTTCCCTTATCTCTTTCTCCCTATCACACTGTGCAGTACATAGTCATCGAGTCATCTTCACTTCCTTAGTCATCCTGAGTCATCTTATCCTAGTCTTACTCATCTGCAGTCTGTGTTAGGCTAGATGAATCTTAAAGGACTTGGGCAGACTAAGTGCGAGAGCAGTTTAAGATGATGGCAAAAGGAATATTAAACCTAGTGCTACTGGTACATCTGGAAGTCCTTATATATACTACAGTACTGGAGCACAGACCATGGGCTATGCAATGCTGTGGACTGCGGATGAGTAAGGCTGGGATGAGATGACTCAGGATGACTGGGAAAGTGAAGATGACTCAATGACTGCGCGCTGTGCAATATGATGGAGAGGGATGCATAGCATGATGGAGGAGATAAGGATAAGAAAAGGAAGATAAGATAAGAAAAATGAATAGTCTGTAACATCACCCTCTCTTCAGATTCACGTTCTTGTAAAACCCTTAGTCCAGCTGTCCCCACCCATTGTTTTCCCAGGCAGTTGTCGCGCATGGGGCCCACGTGTGAATGAGCTCCTCATTGTAGGAGCGGATGTGATGGAGGATGGTGGCAAGGAGTTTAAGCTGCCAATTTTCAGTACGAAGCATTTCCATTGCTTCGCAAAGCGCGATGCATTCTGCTGTTGTGGGGGCAGTCCCATCGGAGGTCCGTCCAGTCCAAAGATGCATACGGATGGTCATGACATAGCGCAGGTATGCACCGAGGGTGATGGCAAGGGGGTCCATGTAGTCTCTGGCATCGAGAATCTTTGCCAGATTCTCAGAGTCGTTCATGATGGGAGTGGGTGCATGGCTGTCGTCACTGCTTTCAATGCTGATGGGGGTATTGGTGGTTATAATGTATGATTTTTGGTCTTCTTCTCTCTTTTCGTGGTCCTTTTATCTTGTTCCATAGTCTTCTTCAGGAAACGGTCTAGAGCTTGCTGCGCATTCCCCAGTTCCTTCTCTTTGATCCATGTGTTCTCCTCATGTCCATATCCCTTCCATTTGACTAGGAATAGCATTCCTCTTCCTTGTTTCTTTCTTTTTAGAATTTCTTCTATCTCGTACTCTTCTTCATCATTTATGATTTCAGGAGGTGGCGGTGATGGCTGTTCTTGTATCTTGAAATGGGGTCCTTTGTAGGGTGTGAGTAGTGTTTCATTGAACACAGGGTATATCAGCTGCCATGATGCTGGGAGTTCCAGGCAGTATGTTGAGGCTCCTTTCTTTTCAATTACCTTGAACGGTCTGTATCGGAGTGCCGATAACTTCTTTGATGGTCGATTGACTGTGATATTGGTGGCTTCAAGCCATACTCTGTCCCCTTTCTTGTATTCACAGGCTGGTCTTCGTTTCATGTTGTAATTGTCTTTGGCTCATGTTTGCGCATACTGCAGTGCAGCGTTTGCTTCTTTCTGTATTTGATCCATTCTTTCAACAAAGTTCTTTGCTGCGGAGTTGTTCCCTTCTGTTGTCTGTGGTTTTCCCTTCCAGGGGTGCATTCCGTAGTTGAAGTAGAATGGTGTCTCCTTCATTCCCTGGTGTGTTTTGTCATTGTATTAGTACTCTGCGATTGCTATCCATTCTGCCTAGTCATCCTGTAGGTTGTTTGTGAAGTTTCTAAGAAAAGCTTCCATCTCTTGATGGGATTGCTCTGCCTGTCCATCTGTTTGTGGGTGATAGGCCGTTGATAGGTTTTGCTTCATTCCAAGCAGTTTTAGAAGCGCTGTTATGAATCATGCTGTGAATTGGGGTCCTCGGTCACTGATGATCTTTCATGGGATTCCATGGAGTCTCCATACATTGTCTTAGTATAATTGTGCAAGACCTTCTGCTGTGAGTTCAGTGTTTGTGGAAATTAGATGGATCATCTTGGTCAGGCGGTCTGTGACTGCAGCAATTGCATTAAAGCCATTTGAGTTGGGTAGCGGTTCTATGAGATCTACTCCGATATCTTCCCATGATTGCTGCGGAACCTCATGCAGGTGTAGTGGTGCATGTTTCTTTTGTCAGATGATTTTGTTTTGCTGGCATGCTTCGCATCCATTAACATTGATGGCCACCCGTAGGTGCAGTTTATGAGTTTATGCATGCGATATTGTTCTGGGTGCCCTTCTATGGGTGTGTTGTGGTGTTCAAACATAATATCTTTCTTCAATTTATTATCTGGGGGAACGTAGATTTTCCCTCCTGCGTATATGATGTGGTTTTCTTCTGTGAACCAGTGTGGTTTTTCCTTCAGTTCTGTTATTACAATCATTTCTCTTCGTGTGCATTGTCGAATTTGTTCCATCCTTAGGGTTTTGATCATCGTGATTCCTCTTGTTTGCATTGTTTCATTATTTTCTGCTCCCCCTTTCTGTGGATGTTCATCCTCGAACATTATGAATTTGAAGTCTCATTTATTATTCTCTTCCAGATGTTGAATGAATGCGGCTTCTTTGATCATCTGTATGTCATCTTTCTCTGCTAGGTTTTCTTCATATCCCGCTATTCGTGATAGGACATCTGCTTTTCCATTCACTTTTCCCGGTACGTATCGCAGTTCATAGTTATATTCTTGTATTTTCAGATACCAGCCGGTCTGTCTCAAGTTGAGCCATTGCAGTTTTCGGAAGTATGATAGGTTTTTGTGGTCTGTCAATATTTCAAACTTCTCTCAAGCTTCTAGGAGGTATTGTCTCCATGTCTTCAGTGCCACCATTATCGCAAGCAGTTCTTTATCATAGATTTCGTAGTTCTGCTCTGCTAGGGTCATACATCTTGATATGAAGGTGATTGGGTGCCATAGTCCTTTCTGCTGCTGTGATAATACCGCTCCGATGGCATATCCTGAGGCATCCGTTTCAACTCAGAATTTTCCCTCTGTTTGTGGTAGTGCTAGAATGGGTGCCGAGGTTATGTGTTGGATTCACTCCTTGAAGGCACTTTGCTACTTGTCTGTCCACTGGAATGTTTTGTTTCCAGTCAACTCCATTAAAGGCTTAGCGATCTTTGCATATCCTTTGATGAATCATTGGTAAAAGTTTGTGAATCCCAAGAACTTTTGTAGTTCTTTCTTCATTTTCAGAGTTGGCCAAGATTGTATAGCTGTAATCTTCTCTGGTTCCATTTCCACTTTCCCTTCTCCTATGACATACCCTAGTACTGGGACTTTTGATAATTCCCAGACACATTTCAGTCCTTTGGTGAACAGGTCGTTCTTGTTCAGTATCTCCATGACTTCTACTGTGTTCTTTTGGAGTTCCTCTTGTATTCGTCCGATGATTATGATGTCATCCATATAGATTATGCATACTCTTCTTCATATTTGGTCTTGGAAGAGGCTTGCCATCATTCGGCTGAAAGTGCCTGGTGCATTGCACTGTCCAAAGTACATGACCATTAGCTCGAAGAGCCCTCTTGCTGTTAGAAAGGCTGCTTTCCATTCATCTCCTTTTCGGATGCGAACGTTGTTGTATCCCCAGATAATGTTGATCTTGTTAAAGTACTTCCCTCCTTGTAGCATGTCGAGGAGTTTGCTGATGCATGGTAGTAGGAACTTGTCCTTGACTATATATTTGTTTATTTCCCAATAATCTTGAATGAGTCGTTTGCTACCATCTTTCTTATTGCGAAAGAAGCAGGGTGCTGCATAAGGTGATTTTGAGGGGCATATCTTCCCTGTTCTTAGTCCTTCTTCAACAAAAGCATCTAGTTCTTCTAGTTCTCTCTGCGTCATCAGATAGACCTTGCTCGGTATCGTCTTGGGTGCATCTTTTGTTAAGTTTATTTCATGGTCCCACTCCTTGTAGTCCAGTAATCGATCGAAGTTCTTCTCCTTAAAAAAGTGTTTGAATCTTGTCAGATATGAAGGTATCTGAGTTCCCATCCTGTCATTGGCTGTGGTCTTTGCTGGTTCAGCCACTTTCTGTATTTTGATTGTCTGGTGGTTTATCTTGCATGTTTTGGGGCATCTGTTAAAGATAATGTCTCCTGTCCTCCATTTAATTGTTGGATTGTGATAGACAAGCCAGTCATGTCCCAGTAGCATGTCAGTTTTTCCAATGTCAAGTATGATGGCTTCCATATGCTCCTTGTGCCCTTTAATGTTGATGTGGACTTCCGCTACTCAGTCTGCTGTTTTCTGGCGGTTGGGTGATCCATCTGCATTTATGATTGGAATCTTTTTGATTCACCGTTGTTACGGACCATTCATTTTCTTTATCTTATCTTCCTTCCCTTATCTTCTCCCCTATCTCCCCCACTCCCATTATGCTGCGCAGCGTGCAGTCATCGAGTCATTCCCTTCCCCTAGTCATGCTGCGCAGTGCGCAGTCATCGAGTCATCCCCTTTCCCTAGTCACTCCGAGTCACCCTACCACAACCTTACTCATCCGTAGTCCGCAGCATTGCGCAGCTCATGGTCCGTGCTCGAGTACTGTAGATATATAAGGACTTCCCGATGTACCAGTAGTGCTAGGTTTAATATTCCATTTGCCATCGTCTTAAACCGCTCTCGCACTTAGTCTGCCCGAGTCCTTTAAGATTCGTCTAGCATAACAGAATAGCAACAATAATACCAGAAGTCGATAGCAGAGCAGACAGGACCTGCATCAATACTGCTATAGTAGCAAAAACAGGATTGAAGACACGATTGTTATGGACTATTCATTTTCTTTATCTTATCTTCCTTCCCTTATCTCTTTCCTCCCCATCATGCTGCACATCCCTCCCCATCATGCTGCACAGCGTGCAGTCATCAAGTCATCTTTATTTCCCTAGTCACTCTGAGTCATCCCACCCCAGCCTTACTCATCCGCAGCCCGCAGCATTGCGCAGCTCATGGTCCGTGCTCAAGTACTGTAGAATACATAAGGACTTCCAGATATACCAGTAGCGCTAGGTTTAATATTCCTTTTGCCATCATCTTAAACTGCTCTCGCACTTAGTCTGCCTAAGTCCTTTAAGATTCGTCTAGTCTAACAAGATATTAAGCCTTGTTGAGACTCGCTCAGACTCATACACACCATGTCATGCTTTATCAAAGACCTAATCAACATTTGACAATAAGTGGTCACCGACCCAGCGAGCACTAGCACAAGCGACAAGCATTGCAGTCCACGCTATTCACAGAGACAGTCCATGCCAACTGCAGAGACACTAGCAATTCGAACAATCAAGAAAGGGAGCATACGCCTACACCAAGTAGCGATGAAGAAGAAGAACAGGCACTTCTGAGAGAACTTGCCTTCACCACTGCAGATGAGCCTACTGAAAACTTCAGTAATGAAACAGCACAGCTCATCGCAGAACTCTTACTAGAAGAAGAATACGGGATAAGCCTAGAAGAGCTGTGGTCAGACCAAAATCTTCCTGCTAAAGAAGAGAACGAACCAATCTGCAAGAGAACAAGAGAAGAACAAACACAAGCCCAAAGCTTCAGACAACAGCAGATTGCAAACTACAATCACCAAATACAAGAAGAGGATACACTAATACAGAAGGGACATGATGCACAGAGCGTATGACAGAACCAACGAGAATGATAGCAAAGCCAGAGGCACATAGAAACGAAATTGTTAAACCTCTTCAGAAGACCGATCCGCCGAAGCACAGCATAAAGAAAATCGCACCATTGTGGCAAAAGTAAGCGACAGCGACTGGAACGAATACTATCGGTGGAGGGAGCGAAAGAAACTATCCAAGACAGACGGACCAACTGCTGCAGAGTGGAACGAATTCGAACAGGCCTGTAGAATCGCAGGAATCGACCTAGACTATTGGAAAGAGCAAAGAGAAGAACAGAGACAAAAGCAGATTCAAGAACAGCAGGCCCAAGTACAACAAGCTCAAGAACAGGAAAGCCAAGACTAAGACAGTGACGAAGAAATTCCACAAACAATGGCGATAGAATACAAAGGAATTATCGCAGACCCAAAGTCCTTCACAGGAGACTGAACAGCTTTCGACATTTGGTGGAGAAAGATGAAACTCTACATAACCACACATGGAGACCTCACTGATATACAAAAGATCAGAGCAGTACTATCCAGAATGACCAACGGACCAGGAGCCCATTGGGCATCAAAGAAAATTGACACTATGACCAATCAAAGCATATGGGCCAATTTCATAACCGAAATACAGACACGATTCAGCAATGTCATGTCACTGTTGCAAGCAGGAAGCAAACTATTCAACATCAGATAGGGAAACTGACCCATCAACGAATTTCTAGATGAATTTGTAGACCTCGTAGGAAAAGCAGGAATGACGGGAACAGCTCCTCGTTTTCTACTTGAGAAGAGCCTAAACCGGAGGATAGCAGAAGCTGTACATTTGATCTCTGAACTTCCAATGGATGGAGACGAATATATCAAGACAGTGTGAGTGATAGGATGCAACATCGACAAACATAGAAATGTAATGAGGGGGGAATTTGCAAACAACCAATGCAAGCCAGGAAACGCAAGCCGAGGAACAGGACAGGCCATGGAAGTTGACAAAGTATGAAGCAACAATTGCTTCAACTGCAACAAACCAGGACACCTTTCATGAAATTGCCCGGAGCCGTGAAAAGGAGCAGCAAATGTCACATGTTATAATTGCAGCCTGAAAGGACACTATGCACGAAACTGCAGGAAGAAGAAGAAGGGAAAATCCCAAGTCAGAGAAGTGAAAGAAGAAGGAGAAGAAGATGAAGAAGACAAGGACGAAGAAAGCTCTGACAAAGAGGGTTTTGTCGAAGGGTCCGATTAAGAGGTGCTAAATCACGACCCACACAGCTGAAACAGACTCGCTTCGATACCAGATGTAGACCATCCCATACTCTGAAATACACCATTTCTGCAAAGTGATCTGAAGCACCAAGAAAAACCATCCGAGGCGATAAACCACCCAGAAGAAAAGAACTCGCAGTACCAGCGAAAATACAAACATGAAAGAGGATAGCAACAATAACACCAGAAGTCGATAGTGGAGCAGACAGGACCTGCATCAATACTGCCATAGTAACAAAAATGGGATTGAAGACACGGTGAATCAAAAAGATTCCAATCATAAATGCAGACGGATCACTCAACCGCCAGAAAACAGCAGACTGAGTAGCGGAAGTCCACATCGACATTAAAGGGCACAAGGAGCATATGGAAGCCATCATACTCGACATTAGAAAAACTGACATGCTACTGAGACATGACTGGCTTGTCTATCACAATCCAACAATTAAATGGAGGACAGGAGACATTATCTTTAACAGATGCCCCAAAACATGCAAGATAAACCACCAGACAATCAAAATACAGAAAGTGGCTGAACCAGCAAAGACCACAGCCAATGACAGGATGGGAACTCAGATACCTTCATATCTGACAAGATTCAAACACCTTTTTAAGGAGAAGAACTTCGATCGATTACTAGACTACAAGGAGTGGGACCATGAAATAAACTTAACAAAAGATGCACCCAAGACGATACCGAGCAAGGTCTATCTGATGACGCAGAGAGAACTAGAAGAATTAGATGCTTTTGTTGAAGAAGGACTAAGAACAGGGAAGATATGCCCCTCAAAATCACCTTATGCAGCACCCTGCTTCTTTCGCAATAAGAAAGATGGTAGCAAACGACTCATTCAAGATTATTGGGAAATAAACAAATATATAGTCAAGGACAAGTTCCTACTACCATGCATCAGCAAACTCCTCGACATGCTACAAGGAGGGAAGTACTTTAACAAGATCAACATTATCTGGGGATACAACAACGTTCGCATCCGAAAAGGAGATGAATGGAAAGCAGCCTTTCTAATAGCAAGAGGGCTCTTCGAGCTAATGGTCATGTACTTTGGACAGTGCAATGCACCAGGCACTTTCAGCCGAATGATGGCAAGCCTCTTCCAAGACCAAATATGAAGAAGAGTATGCATAATCTATATGGATGACATCATAATCATCGGACGAATACAAGAGGAACTCCAAAAGAACACAGTAGAAGTCATGGAGATACTGAACAAGAACGACCTGTTCACCAAAGGACTGAAATGTGTCTGGGAATTATCAAAAGTCCCAGTACTAGGGTATGTCATAGGAGAAGGGAAAATGGAAATGGAACCGGAGAAGATTATAGCCGTACAATCCTGGCCAACCCCGAAAACAAAGAAAGAACTACAAAAGTTCTTGGGATTTACAAACTTTTACCAATGATTCATCAAAGGATATGCAAAAGTTGCTAAACCTTTAATGGAGCTGACTGGAAACAAAACATTCCAGTGGACAGATAAGCAGCAAAGTGCTTTCAAGGAACTAATCCGACACATAACCTCGGCACCCATTCTAGCACTACCACAAACAGAGGGAAAATTCTGAGTTGAAACGGATGCCTCAGGATATGCCATCGGAGCGGTATTATCACAGCAGCAGAAAGGACTATGGCACCCAATCACCTTCATATCAAGATGTATGACCCTAGCAGAGCAGAACTACGAAATCTATGATAAAGAACTGCTTGCGATAATGGTGGCACTGAAGACATGGAGACAATACCTTCTAGAAGCTTGAGAGAAGTTTGAAATATTGACGGACCACAAAAACCTATCATACTTCCGAAAACTGCAATGGCTCAACTTGAGACAGACCGGCTGGTATCTGAAAATACAAGAATATAACTATGAACTGCGATACGTACCGGGAAAAGTGAATGGAAAAGCAGATGTCCTATCACGAATAGCGGGATATGAAGAAAACCTAGCAGAGAAAGATGACATACAGATGATCAAAGAAGCCGCATTCATTCAACATCTGGAAGAGAATAATAAATGAGACTTCAAATTCATAATGTTCGAGGATGAACATCCACAGAAAGGGGGAGCAGAAAATAATGAAACAATGCAAACAAGAGGAATCACGATGATCAAAACCCCAAGGATAGAACAAATTCGACAATGCGCATGAAGGGAAATGATCGTAACAACAGGACTAAAGGAAAAACCACATTGGTTCACAGAAGAAAACCACATCATATACGCAGGAGGGAAAATCTACGTTCCCCCAGACAATAAACTGAAGGAAGATATCATGTTCGAACACCATGACATGCCCATTGGAGGGCACCCAGGACAATATCGCATGCACAAACTCATAAACCGCACCTACTGGTGGCTATCAATGTTAACGGACATCAAGAAATATGTCAATGGATGCGAAGCATGCCAGCGAAACAAAATCATCTGACAAAAGAAACATGCACCACTACACCCACATGAAGTTCTGCAGCAACCATGGGAAGATATTGGAGTAGATCTCATAGGACTACTACCCAACTTGAATGGCTTTAACGCCATTGCTACAGTCACAGACCGCCTGACCAAGATGATCCATCTAATTCCCACAAACACCGAACTCACAGCAGAAGGCCTTGCACGATTATACCAAGACAATGTGTGGAGACTCTATGGAATCCCACGAAAGATCATCAGCAACCGAGGACCCCAATTCACAGCATGATTCATGACAGCGCTTCTAAAACTGCTTGGAATGAAGCAAAACCTATCAACGGCCTATCATCCACAGACAGATGGATAGGCAGAGTGATCCCATGAAGAGATGGAAGCTTTCCTTAGGAACTTCACAAACAACCTGCAGGACGACTGGGCAGAATGGATAGTGATCGCAGAATACCAATACAATAACAAAACACACCAGGGAACAAAGGAGACATCATTCTATCTCAACTATGGAATGCACCCCTGGAAGGGAGAGCCACAGACAACAGAAGGGAACAACTCCGCAGCAAAGAACTTTGTTGAAAGAATGGACCAAATCCGGAAAGAAGCAAATGCTGCGCTGCAGTATGTGCAAACATGAGCCAAAGACAATTATGACACGAGATGAAGACCAGCCCATGAATACAAGAAAGGTGACAGAGTATGGCTTGAAGCCACCAATATCACAGTCAATCGACCATCAAAGAAGTTATCGGCACTCTGATACAGACCATTCAAGGTGATTAAAAAGAAAGGAGCCTCAACATACTGCCTGGAACTCCCAGCATCATGGCAGCTGATATACCCTGTGTTCAATGAAACACTACTCATACCCTACAAAGGACTCCATTTCAAGATACAAGAACAGCCATCACCGCCACCCCCTGAAATCATAAATGATGAAGAAGAGTACGAGATAGAAGAAATTCTAAAAAGAAAGAAACAAGAAAGAGGAACACTATTCCTGGTCAAATGGAAGGGATATGGACATGAGGAGAACACATGGATCAAAGAGAAGGAACTGGGGAATGCATAGCAAGCTCTAGACCATTTCCTGAACAAGACTATGGAACAAGATAAAAGGACCATGAAAAGAGGGAAGAAGACCAAAAATTACACATCATGACCACCAATGCCCCCATCAGCATTGAAAGCAGCGAGGACAGCCGCGCACCCACCCCCATCATGAATGACTCTGAGAATCTGGTGAAGATTCTCAATGCCAGAGACTATATGGACCCCCTTGCCATCATCCTCGGCACATACCTGTGCTACATCATGACCATCCACATGCATCTTTGGACTGGACGGACCCCTGATGGGACTGCCCCCATGACAGCAGAACGCATCGCGCTTCGCAAAGCAATGGAGATGCTTTGTACCGAAAACTGGCAACTCAAACTCCTCGCCACCATGCTCCACTACATCCGCTCCTACAATGAGGAGCTCATTCACACGTGGGCCCCACACATGACAACTGCCTGGAAAAACAACGGATGGGGACAGCTGGACTAAGAGTTTTTGTGAGGACGCAAATCTAAAGAGAGGGTAATGTTACAGACTATTCATTTTCTTTATCTTATCTTCCTTCCCTTATCTCTTTCCTCCCCATCATGCTGCACATTCCTCCCCATCATGCTGCGCAGTGCGCAGTCATCAAGTCATCTTCATTTCTCTAGTCACTCTGAGTCATCCCACCCCAGCCTTACTCATCTGCAGCCCGCAGCATTGCGCAGCTCATGGTCCATGCTCGAGTACTGTAGAATACATAAGGACTTCCAGATGTACCAGTAGCACTAGGTTTAATATTTCTTTTACCATCGTCTTAAACTGCTCTCGCACTTAGTCTGCCTAAGTTCTTTAAGATTCATCTAGTCTAACAAAGAGGACTCTTTGAACTGATGGTCATGTACTTTGGATAGTGCAATACACCAGGCACTTTTAGCCAAATGATGGCAAGCCTCTTCCAAGACCAAATATGAAGGAGAGTATGCATAATCTATATGGAGATACTGAACAAGAACAACCTATTCACCAAAGGACCAAAATGTGTCTGAGAATCATCAAAAGTCCCAGTACTAGGGTATATCATAGGAGAAGGGAAAGTGGAAATGAAACCAGAGAAGATTACAGCTGTACAATCCTGGCCAACCCCAAAAATGAAGAAAGAACTACAAAAGTTCTTGGAATTCACAAACTTTTACTGATGATTCATCAGAGGATATACAAAAGTTACTAAACCTTTAACAGAGTTGACTGGAAACAAAACATTCCAGTGGACAGACAAGCAGCAAAGTGCTTTCAAGGAGCTAATCTGACATATAACCTCAGCACCCATCCTAGCACTACCACAAACAGAAGGAAAATTCTGAGTTGAAATGGATGCCTCAGGATATGCCATCAGAGTGGTATTATTACTACAGCAGAAAGGGCTGTGGCATCCAATCACCTTCATCTCAAGATGCATGACTCCAGCAGAGCAGAACTATGAAATCTATGACAAAGAACTCCTTGTAATAATGGTGGCACTGAAGACATGGAGACAATACCTCCTAGAAGCTTGAGAGAAGTTTGAAATATTGATGGATCACAAGAACCTATCATACTTCTGAAAACTGCAATGACTCAATTCAAGACAGACTGGCTGGTACCTGAAATTACAAGAATATGACTATGAACTATGGTGAATACCAGAAAAAGTGAACAGAAAAGTAGACGTCCTATCATGAATGGCAGAATATGAAGAAAATCTAACAGAGAAAGACAACATACAAATGATCAAAGAAGCCGCATTCATCCAACACCTGGAAGAGAATAATGAACAAGATTTCAAATTTATGATGTTTGAGGATGAACATCTACAGAAAGAGGGAGCAGAAAATAATAAAACAATACAAACAAGAGGAATCACGATGATCGAAACTCCAAGGATAGAACAAATTTGACAATGCATACGAAGAGAAACAATCATAACAACAGGACTGAAGGAAAAACCACACTGGTTTACAAAAGAAGACCATATTGTATATGCGAGAGGGAAAATCTACGTTCCTCCAGACAATAAATTGAAGAAAGATATTATGTTTGAATACCACAACACACCCATAGAAGGGCACCCAGAACAATATCGCATGCATGAACTCATAAACTGCATCTACTGGTGGCCATTAATGTTAACAGACATTAAGAAATATGTTAATGGATGCAAAGCATGCCAGTGAAACAAAATCATCTGACAAAAGAAGCATGCACCACTACACCCACATGAGGTTCTACAGCAACCATGGGAAGATATCAGAGTAGATCTCATAGGACTACTACCCAACTTGAATGGCTTTAATGCCATTGCTACAGTCACAGACCGCCTGACCAAGATGATCCATCTAATTTCCACAAACACCAAACTCACAGCAGAAGATCTTGCATAACTATACTGAGACAATGTGTGGAGACTCCATGGAATTCCACGAAAGATCATTAGTGACCAAGGACTCCAATTCACAGCATGATTCATGACAGTGCTTCTAAAACTGCTTGGAACAAAGCAGAACCTATCAACAGCCTATCACCCACAGACAGATGGACAGGCAGAGCAATTCCATCAAGAGACAGAAGCCTTCCTCAGGAGCTTTACAAACAACCTACAGGACGACTGGGCAGAATAGATAGCGATCACAGAGTACCAATATAATGACAAAACACACCAGGGAATAAAGGAGACACCATTCTACCTCAACTATGGAATGCACCCCTGGAAGGGAGAACCACAGACAATGGAAGGGAATAACCCCACAGCCAAGAACTTTGTCAAAAGAATGAATCAAATATGGAAGGAAGCAAATGCTGTGCTGCAGTATATGCAAACATGAGCTAAAGACAATTATAATGCAAGATGAAGACCAGCTTGTGAATACAAGAAAGGGGATGGAGTATGGCTTGAAGCCACCAATATCACAGTCAATCGACCATCAAAGAAGTTATCGGCACTCCGATATGGACCGTTCAAGATGATCAAAAAAAAAGGAGCCTCAGCATACTGCCTGAAACTCTCAGCATCATGGCAGCTGATACACCCTATGTTCAATGAAACACTACTCACATCCTACAAAGAACCCTGTTTCAAGATACAAGAGCAACTATTGCTGCTACCCCCTGAAATCATAAATGATGAAGAAGAGTACAAGATAGAAGAAATTCTAAAAAGAAAGAAACAAGAAAGGGGAACACTATTCCTGGTCAAATAGAAAGAATACAGATATGAGGAGAACACATGGATCAAAGAGAAGGAACTGGAGAATGTGCAGCAAGCTCTAGACTGCTTTCTAAAGAAGACCACAGACCAGAATAAAAAGACCATGAAAAGAAGGAAGAAGACCAAAAATTGCATATCATAACCACCAATGCCCCCATCAGCATTGAAAGCAGTGATGACAGCTGTGTGCCCACCCCCAATCACCCGAATGACTCTGAGAATCTGGTGAGGATTCTTAATGCCAGTGACTATATGGACCCCCTTGCCATCACCCTTGGCACATACCTGCGCTATGTCATGACCATCTGTATGCACCTTTGGACCAGACGAACCCCTGATGGGACTGGCCCTATAGCAGCAGAACACATCATGCTCTGCGAAGCAATGGAGATGCTTTGCACTGAACACCAGTGGCTCAAACTCTGTGCCATCATCCTCCATCACATCTGCTCCTACAATGAGGAGCTCATTCATATGTGGGCCCCACGTGTGGCAACTGCTTGGGAAAACAATGGATGGGAACAGCTGGACTAGGGTTTTTTGCAAGGATGCAAATCTAAAGAGAGAGTGATGTTACAGACATCACACAAAGAACTATTCATTTTCTTATCTTATTTCCCTTTCCTTATCTCTTCCTCCCCATCATGCTGTGCAGTGCAGTCATCGAGTCATCTTTACTTCCCTAGTCATTCTGAGTCATCTCATCCTAGTCTTACTCATCTGCAGTCTGCAGCATTGTGCAGTCCATGGTCCGTGCTTGAGTACTGTAATGTATATAAGGACTTCCAGATGTACCAGTAGCGCTAGGCTTAATATTCCTTTTGCCATTGTCTTAAACTGCTCTCGCACTTAGTCTGTCCGAGTCCTTTAAGATTCGTCTAGCCTAACATAGCCCTTACTGCTGGTAGCTTTTCCCCAACACATCATTGGGGTTTTGTTAGGCTAGACGAATCTTAAAGGACTCGGGCAGACTAAGTGCGAGAGCGGTTTAAGACGATGGCAAATGGAATATTAAACCTAGCGCTACTGGTACATCTGGAAGTCCTTATATATCTACAGTACTCGAGCACGGACCATGGGCTGCGCAATGCTGCGGACTACGGATGAGTAAGGTTGGGATAGGATGACTCGGAGTGACTAGGGAAAGGGGATGACTCGATGACTGCGCGCTGCGCAGCATGACTAGGGGAAGGGGATGACTCGATGACTGCGCGCTGCGCAGCATGATGGGAGCGGGGGAGATAGGGGAGAAGATAAGGGAAGGAAGATAAGATAAAGAAAATGAATGGTCCGTAACATCACCCTCTCTTTAGATTCGCGTCCTCGCGAAAACCCTTAGTCCAGCTGTCCCCACCCGTTGTTTTCCCAGGCGCTCGTCGCGCATGGGGCCCACATATGAATGAGCTCCTCATTGTAGGAGCGGATGTGGTGAAGTGTGGTGGCGAGGAGTTTGAGTCGCCGGTTTTCGGTGCGAAGCGTTTCCATTGCTTCGCGAAGCGCGATGCATTCCGCTGTTGTGGGGGCGGTCCCGTCGGGGGTCCGTCCGCTCCAAAGGTGTGTACGGATGGTCATGACATAGCGCAGGTATGCGCCGAGGGTGATGGCGAGGGGGTCCATGTAGTCTTTGGCGTCGAGGATCTTCGCCAGATTCTCGGCGTCGTTCGTGATGGGGGTGGGTGCATGGCTGTCGTTGCTGCTTTCGATGCTGATGGGGGCATTGGTGGTCATGATGTGCGTTTTCTGACCTTCTTCCCTCTTTTCGTGGTCCTTTTATCTTGCTCCATAGTCTTCTTCAGGAAACGGTCTAGAGCTTGCTGCGCATTCCCCAGTTCCTTCTCTTTGATCCATGTGTTTTCCTCATGTCCGTATCCTTTCCATTTGACCAGGAATAGCGTTCCTCTTCCTTGTTTCCTTCTTTTTAGAATTTCTTCTATTTCGTACTCTTCTTCATCATTTATGATCTCAGGGGGTGGCGGCGATGGCCGTTCTTGTATCTTGAAACGGGGTCCTTTGTAGGGTGTGAGTAACGCTTCATTGAACACGGGGTGTATCAGCTGCCATGATGCTGGGAGTTCCAGGCGATATGCTGAGGCTCCTTTCTTCTCGATCACCTTGAACGGTCCGTATCGGAGTGCCGATAACTTCTTTGATGGTCGATTGACTGCAATATTGGTGGCTTCAAGCCATACTCCGTCCCCTTTCTTGTATTCACGGGCTGGTTTTCGCCTCGCGTCGTAATTGTCCTTGGCTCGTGTTTGCGCATACTGCAGCGCGGCGTTTGCTTCCTTCCGGATTTGGTTCATTCTCTCGACAAAGTTCTTGGCCGCGGGGTTATTCCCTTCCGTTGTCTGTGGTTCTCCCTTCCAGGGGTGCATTCCATAGTTGAGGTAGAATGGTGTCTCCTTTGTTCCCTGATGTGTCTTGTCGTTGTATTGGTACTCTGCGATCGCTATCCATTCTGCCCAGTCGTTCTGCAGGTTGTTTGTGAAGTTTCTAAGGAAAACTTCTGTTTCCTGATGGGATCGCTCCGCCTGTCCATCTGTTTGTGGGTGATAGGCCGTTGATAGGTTTTGCTTTGTTCCGAGCAGTTTTAGAAGCGCTGTCATGAATCGTGCTGCGAATTGGGGTCCTCGGTCACTGATGATCTTTCGTGGGATTCCATGGAGTCTCCACACGTTGTCTCGGTATAGTCGTGCGAGACCTTCTGCTGTGAGTTCGGTGTTGGTGGGAATTAGATGGATCATCTTGGTCAGGCGGTCTGTGACTGCGGCGATGGCGTTAAAGCCGTTCGAGCTGGGTAGCGGTCCTATAAGGTCTACTCCGATATCTTCCCATGGTTGCTGCAGGACCTCGTGCGGGTGTAGTGGTGCATGTTTCTTTTGTCGGATGATTTTGTTTCGCTGGCATGCTTCGCATCCATTGACATACTTCTTGATGTCTGTTAGCATTGATGGCCACCAATAGGTGCGGTTTATGAGTTCGTGCATGCGGTATTGTCCTGGGTGTCCTCCGATGGGTGTGTCATGGTGTTCGAACATGATGTCTTCCTTCAGTTTGTTGTCTGGGGGAACGTAGATCTTCCCTCCTGCGTATACAATGTGGTTTTCTTCTGTGAACCAGTGTGGTTTTTCTTTCAGTCCTGTTGTTACGATTGTTTCTCTCCGTGTGCATTGTCGAATTTGTTCCATTCTTGGAGTTTCGATCATCGTGATTCCTCTTGTCTGCATTGTTTTGTTATTTCCTGCTTCCCCTTTCGGTGGATGTTCGTCCTCGAACATCATAAAGTCGAAATCTCGTTCATTATTCTCTTCCAGGTGTCGGATGAATGTGGCTTCTTTGATCATTTGTATGTCGTCTTTTTCTGCTAGGTTGTCTTCATATCCCGCCATTCGTGATAGGACGTCTGCTTTTCCATTCGCTTTTCCTGGCACGTGTCGTAGTTCGTAGTCATACTCTTGTAGTTTCAGATACCAGCCGGTCTGTCTCGAGTTGAGTCGTTGTGGTTTTCGGAAGTATGATAGGTTCTTGTGGTCCGTCAATATTTCGAACTTCTCTCGAGCTTCTAGGAGGTATTGTCTCCATGTCTTCAGTGCCACCATTATCGCAAGGAGTTCTTTGTCATAGATTTCATAGTTCTGTTCCGCTGGAGTCATGCATCTTGATATGAAGGCAATTGGGTGCCATAGTCCTTTCTGCTGCTGCGATAATACCGCTCTGATGGCATATCCTGAGGCGTCCGTTTCAACTCGGAATTTTCCCTCTGTTTGTGGTAGTGCTAGAATGGGTGCCGAGGTTATATGTCGGATTAGCTCCTTGAAAGCGCTTTGCTGCTTGTCTGTCCACTGGAATGTTTTGTTTCCCATCAATTCCGTTAAAGGTTTAGCGACTTTTGCATATCCTTTGATGAACCGTCGATAAAAGTTTGTGAACCCTAAGAACTTTTGTAGTTCTTTCTTCGTTTTCGGCGTCGGCCAGGATTGTACGGCTGTAATCTTCTCCGGTTCCATTTCCACTTTCCCTTCTCCTACGATATACCCTAGTACTGGGACTTTTGATGATTCCCAGACACATTTTGGTCCTTTGATGAATAGGTCGTTCTTGTTCAGTATCTCCATGACTTCTACTGTGTTCTTTTGAAGTTCCTCTCGCGTTCGTCCGATGATTATAATGTCGTCCATATAGATTATGCATACTCTTCTTCATATTTGGTCTTGGAAGAGGCTTGCCATCATTCGGCTGAAAGTGCCTGGTGCATTGCACTGTCCAAAGTACATGACTGTTGGTTCGAAGAGTCCTCTTGCTGTTAGGAAGGCTGCTTTCCATTCGTCTCCTTTTCGAATGCGAACGTTGTTGTATCCCCAGATAATGTCGATCTTGTTAAAGTACTTCGCTCCTTGTAGTACGTCAAGGAGTTCGCTGATGCGTGGTAGTGGGAACTTGTCCTTGACCGTATATTTGTTTATCTCTCGATAGTCTTGGATGAGTCGTTTGCTACCATCCTTCTTGTTACGAAAGAAACAGGGTGCCGCGTAAGGTGATTTTGAGGGGCGTATCTTCCCTGTTCTTAGTCCTTCTTCGACAAAGGCGTCTAGTTCTTCTAGCTCCTTCTGCGTCATCGGGTAGACCTTGCTCGGTATCGTTTTCGGTGCGTCTTTTGTTAAGTTTATTTCGTGGTCCCACTCCTTATGGTCCGGTAGTCGATCGAAGTTCTTCTCCTTAAAGAGGTGTTTGAATCTCGTCAGATATGAAGGTATCTGAGTTCCCGTCCTGTCATTGGCTGTGGTCTTCGCTGGTTCAGCCACTTTCTGTATTTTGATTGTCTGGTGGTTTATCTTGCATGTCTTGGGGCATCTGTTAAAGACAATCTCTCCCGTCCTCCATTTGATCGTTGGGTTGTGATAGACAAGCCAGTCGTGTCCCAGTAGCATGTCGGTTTTCCCAATGTCGAGTACAATGGCTTCCATATGCTCTTTGTGTCCTTTAATGTCGATGTGGACCTCTGCTACTCGGTCTGCTGTTTTCTGGCGGTTGGGTGATCCGTCTGCATTTATGATTGGAATCTTCTTGATTCGCCGTGTCTTTAATCCCGTTTTTGTTACTATGGCGGTATTGATGCAGGTCCTGTCTGCTCCGCTATCGACTTCTGGTGTTATCGTTGCTATCCCTTTTCGCGTTCGTATCTTTGCTGGTACCGCGAGTTCCTTTCTTCTGGGTGGTTTGTCGCCTTGGATGGTTTTTCTTGGTGCTTCAGATCGCTTTGCAGGAATGGTGTATTTCAGAGTATGGGATGATCTACATCCTGTATCGAAGCGAGTCTGTTTCAGCTGTATGGGTCGCGATTTAGCACCTCTTAATCGGACCCTTCGACAAAACCCTCTTTGTCAGAGCTTTCTTCGTCCTTGTCTTCTTCGTCTTCTTCTCCTTCTTCTTTCACTTCTCTGACTCGGGATTTTCCCTTCTTCTTCTTTCTGCAGTTTCGTGCATAGTGTCCTTTCAGGCCGCAATTATAGCATGTGACATTCGCTGCTCCTTTTCGCGGCTCCGGGCAATTTCGTGAAAGGTGTCCTGGTTTGTTGCAGTTGAAGCAATTGTTGCTTCGTACTTTGTCAACTTCCATGGCCTGTCCTGTTCCTCGGCTTGGGTTTCCTGGCTTGCGTTGGTTGTTTGCAAATTCCCCTCTCATCACATTCCTATGTTCGTCGATGTTTCGTCCAATTGCTCGAACTGTCTTGATATATTCATCTCCATCTGTTGGGAGTTCGGAGATCGAGTGTACGGCTTCTGCTGTCCTCCTGTTTAGGCTCTTCTCGAGTAGGAAACGCGGAGCTGTTCCTGTCATTCCTGCTTTTCCTGCGAGGTCTACGAATTCATCTAGGAATTCATCGATCGGTCGGTTCCCCTGTCTGATGTTGAATAATTTGCTTCCTGCTTGCGACGGTGACATGACATTGCTGAATCGTGTCTGTATTTCGGTTACGAAATCGGCCCATGTGCTTTGGTTGGTCGTAGTGTCGATTTTCTTCGACGCCCAGTGGGCTCCCGGTCCGTCGGTCATTCTGGATAGTACCGCTCCGATCTTTTGTGTGTCGGTGAGGTCTCCATGTGCGGTTATGTAGAGCTTCATCTTTCTCCACCAAATGTCGAAAGCTGTTCGGTCTCCTGTGAAGGACTTTGGGTCTGCGATAATTCCTTTGTATTCTGTCGCCATTGTTTGCAGGATTTCTTCGTCGCTGTCTTGGTCTTGGCTTTCCTGTTCTTGAGCTTGTTGTGCTTGGGCCTGCTGTTCTTGGATCTGCTTTTGTCTTTGCTCTTCTCGTTGCTCTTTCCAATAGTCTAGGTCGATTCCTGCGATTCTACAGGCTTGTTCGAATTCGTTCCACTCTGCAGCGGTTGGTCCGTCTGTCTTGGGTAGTCTCTTTCGCTCCCTCCACCGATAGTATTCGTTCCAGTCGCTGTCGCTTACTTTCGCCACGATGGTGCGATTTCCTTTATGCTGTACTTCGGCGGGTCGGTCTTCTGAAGGGGTTCAGTAGTTTCGTTCCTATGTGGTCCTGGCTTTGGTGTCGTTGGCGTATGCTCTGTGCGTCGTGTCCCTTCTGTATTAGTGTGTCCTCTTCTTGTACTCGGCGATTGTAGTTTGCAATCTGCTGCTGTCTGAAGCTTTGGGCTCGTGTTCGTTCTTCTCTTGTTCTCTTGCGGATCGGTTCGTCCTCTTCTTCGGCAGGAAGATTCTGGTCTGACCACAGCTCTTCTAGGCTTATCCCGTATTCTCCTTCTAGTAAGAGTTCTGCGATGAGCTGTGCTGTTTCGTTACTGAAGTTTTCAGTAAGCTCGTCTGCGGTGGTGAAGGCAAGTTCTCTCAGAAGTGCCTGTTCTTCTTCTTCGTCACTACTTGGTGTAGGTGTACGTTCCCTTTCTCGATTGTTTGAATTGCTAGTGTCTCTGCGGTTGGCGTGGACTGTCTCTGCGAATGGCGTGGACTGCAATGTGTGATCTACTTCTCTGAACCAGGTGTTCTTGTCGCTCGTGCTAGTGCTCGCTGGGTCGGCGACCGTTCGTCGTCGAATGTTGATTAGGTCTTTGATAAAGCGCGACGTGGTGTGTGTAAGTCTGGGCGAGTCTCGACAAGGTTTAATATCTTGTTAGGCTAGACGAATCTTAAAGGACTCGGGCAGACTAAGTGCGAGAGCGGTTTAAGACGATGGCAAATGGAATATTAAACCTAGCGCTACTGGTACATCTGGAAGTCCTTATATATCTACAGTACTCGAGCACGGACCATGGGCTGCGCAATGCTGTGGACTATGGATGAGTAAGGTTGGGATAGAATGACTCGGAGTGACTAGGGGATGACTCGATGACTGTGCGCTGCGCAGCATGACTAGGGGAAGGGGATGACTCGATGACTGCGCGCTGCGCAGCATGATGGGAGCAGGGGAGATAGGGGAGAAGATAAGGGAAGGAAGATAAGATAAAGAAAATGAATGGTCCGTAACAGGTTTTTGATGCATCTGTATGTTTCTATTTTCTAGAGAAGGAAAGGGTGTAAGCCTGGCTTACAGCAGTTGATAAGATGAGGCCAGAGACTAGTAATGAAGACTGATACATGACTACATTGCTGACTCATCACACAACCTACATATAACCTGATAGCTACATTTGAGAAATCCAATCCCTCTTTGTGACTATTCTCTCCCATTCCCTTGTTAGTGTCATACACAACACATGCTTCCACAGGAATTGGGTTTAAACCCAAAGATTCTGAACAAGTCCTTAGTATTGCACACTACACATATGCTTCTATTATCTCATTATACAGTAAAAAGAAATGATTGTTGCTTTGCATATATGCTATAAAAACTATATAAAATAATTCTATTATTGGCTTTTTGCATGAACACCATTCTGCTTCAAGTATAACTCTAGTTGCTTTTGCTCTCTGTATTTCTTGCTAATTCTAATAATGTCTTTAGGTTCAAGATCAGCAAAAAATGACTTGCAAATGACTTCTATAATATAGCAGCCAATGAAATCAGCCACCATAGTAAGAGTGAGTTGAATTTTAAACTGTTGAAATTTGATTCAGAGATCTGGCAAGGAAATTACAATAAAGCCATACTGAATTTGCCATCTCAACAATTTGAAGCCATCTGTTAAGCTCGGGCATGAAGTCCGTAGCTCCAGAAAATGCAACAGCACTTGCACCAACAAGGCCCCACCACAGTGCTGAGTTTTCCCGAATGCCCTCACGGAATGGGCGGCCCTGATGAATAAGCATTAGCTCTGCTCATTGGATTTACAGGCAGCATACCTGGAAGTTGATAGTAAATGTTGAAACTTGTTGCGAAAGACTTAGAAGATAAATTGCTGTATTCAGAAGGTTTGGCTCAAACTTGGCTTCTAAATCAATGGGCCCACGTCTGCGTAATTTAGCTGCGTAACATCAATATAGCCGAAAGTCACTCACTTCTCATACTGGTACGAAAGGTTGGTGATGTAGACCAAGGATAAAATGTGTAAAGCAAACTGTAACAACACAGAAAGCAAAACATAGAGATTGAAGATATTTCCGAGTGGTCTCTCCCTTGAGAGTTTTTCGACAGGCTAAAAATGTGTCAGTAGCGGTAGCTTAAGAAATATGGCACCTGACCTTGGCTCGAGATATGCACAAGAAGCACACTGACATGAGCATACCCGTGACAGTGATCTGATAATCGCCAAATTTAACTCCGTCCAGGTATTGTACGCTCAGGCTATACGCAGTAATCAGACAGTTCAGGGCCAAAATTTTGTACATTTGGATCGTCGCAACCAATGTACAACGGCCTTGACGGACGATGTGCGTAACTGACTTTCTGTCAGGAGTGATCGGAATGCAAGGGGATGGTCAACATACTAGCTGAGACATGTGATAACTTCGATGTAAATGGTGCGGCACAAGAAGCATCACCGAGCTTGATCTTGGGTACTTCGTCTTCACCTTCTAATTCAGCCATCTTATCCGTAATGGCAGCAAGGTCAAACTTGATATATGTTAAAGTCTACCCCGAAACTATAAAAGATCAACGCACTCTTTCCATAGGGTTCCTTTGACGGGCCACCTGTAGATCGGCCGCGACTTGTTGTTGAGCTCGAACAGCCTCAGGCAGAAGATGCGCAATCGCCGGCGGCACTGGAGGAGGAGGCTGACCAAAGCGAGCAGAAATCTTTAACTGGCTTTCGTATACTTTCTTGATGCGCTCCTGCTTTTGCCGTTCGGCAATTTTCTGCAAGTCTTCTGCGGTGCCATCAAGAAGGGCGACGCCAACGTGGGCATGTTTCAGAGCACCGACATCATTGGTTCCATCGCCAGCCATTAAAGTGATGTAACCAAGCATCTTCAATGATGTAAGGATCTGTTCCTTCTGAACCGGAGAAACACGAGCGTAAACCCATGTGTGGCGGATAAGATCATGCCAACTCGATTGCTTCACTAGTTGTTTCATCGCAGTTCCCGTGATACAGATGTCATAATCCTCGAACAGTGAACGGTCGAGGGGTTGCGTGGGATCAATAGATATTACTTTGCTTTCATCGACGGTACGCCAGACGAGATCTAAAAGGTAGTCAAATGGGATGCTCCAATTGAACTATAGGTCTGGCTACCTGTTTCGTCCTTTGAGCCCTCCCTGATATCCAATATTAAGGCTTCACGGTCCATGATTTCTACCTCACGAGCAACGTGTACCGCGGTAAGGGGATTGTCACCTGTAATCATTATACACTGTATATCAATCAGCTAAGAGCAAGAACCACTCAATTGCGAGTTAAATTTACTCGATGAGAAGAATCAGATAGCATCTTGATGGCCTCAACTGCATCGGGTTTTAGAGGGCACTGGAAGACAAGGAACCCTGCGAAAGTCAGCTTGCCCTCAACTTGATCTCTGGGCAACTTGTTGATCTACGGCCCGCATTTAGTCAAATCAAGCTGGCGGATATATTAACCAACCTTTTCCGTTCGTATAGAGTCCATCTCTTTCATTGCCAACGCCAGGACACGGCTACCCTTGCGGGTGAACCACTTGTATGTGTCGTCGTACCCTTCAGGAACCACACGTAGCATATCCCTTATGGTTTCTGGTGCACCTTTAACAGCCGCCAAAGTTTTGCCGCCTGGCAACGTGGAGACAGTCGACATGCGTTTCAAAGCGGAGGAGAATTGAAAACGCCTTCGAATGAGTAATTCCGTGCGATGGGAAGCCGCTGTGCTCAACGGCGCAACAATGTCTCCTGCATAGCGTTAGAAATGGGTGAAACGCGCGTCGAAGAATAAATGTACCCTTTCCCAAGACCCAACCCAGAGCTTCTATAGTAACCTTTTCCATGGGATCTCCAACAATCGTCCCGTCGTCGAGCTTGACAAGAGCATGTGCGGCGGCTAAACAAAGGGTGGTTTCTCTCGGCGCTTCTTTTACGTTAATGAGACGTTTGGAGTCGTGAGGGCTACAAACCTGTCATTATATCTGATCACAATTAACGCTGTGTAACTCACTCGATGCCAGCAACACCCTCCAGTACAAGATTCTCAGCAGTAATTGTCCCGGTCTTGTCGAAGCAGCATACATCGACTCGGCCAGCATAAGGAATCCGGAAAGGCTCCGTACAGAAAATAGCTGAGAGTGCGTTCAGAGACGTGAGACGCTGTGGATTACGACTAACGGACCAAATTTAGAAAGCGCAACAAGAGACGCGTTCACAGCAAGAGATAGTTCCATTGGCAATTCTGGAGGAACCACGCTGGTGATTATGAGGATGCAGTCCAGAATAAGCTTCGATTTCTTGAGTCCCCTTTCAATACCTGATCGGATTATCTCAAGTGAATTCAAATAGTCTAGAAATATCCAAGTTTTACTCACCCTTCACCCATACGTACCAGCTCGCGGCAATAGCAAATATAAGAAGGAACCCAATGAACAGGAATGACTCCATATTGTTGGCAGAGACTCGTTCTGTTGAAAATATCATGGTTCGGACTAACTGACCCTGGGCGGTCCCAAAGCCGGTTCGCAAGACCACGCCGATACAACCCCCGTCAGGACTCTTTATTGCCGCATCTTCTAGAAGAACTTCAGCATGAAATTGCATGCGTAGCAAACGACGCTTACCGGAAATTGCAGCCTGTAAGATCTTCGTTCCACTAAATAAGACTGCATTCTTGTGCGACCCATCAACGTCGAGCCGTTCCGCAGGATCGAGTAACTGGATAGATTCCTTTAATAACGGAGTGGATTCGCCAGAAAGCATGGCCTCGTTAACGATGCATGTGCCATGCACAAGAAGGACATCCGCCGGAACAATGGTTTCGGTCTGGCGACGAGCTTAGTAGACACAACTCAGTCTCATAATATTGTCAACCACTGCTTTGGGATAAGACGTACCGACGGATATAACATCGCCGGGAAGAAGCGCGTCTGTCTGCATTTCTCGCCATTGGTCATCCCGGAAACACTGTATGGAATATGGAGCGATAGACATGGTCCGAAATTCGGTCAAGGTCCGCAACCGCTGGGGAAAGATGTTAGATCTTGCGATAGGCCTTTGAAGAACGTCTTACCTGCCAAACAACGGTGCATTCAAATACCACCAGCATAAACAGAGTGAAAAGACTATAATACCAATATTCATCCATACACCACAAAGCAACGCAAAAGACTTGGAAAACAAAGAAAGGAGCTGTAGCATGTTCCCCAAAAAGCTCAGAAAATGATGGTATAGGAATGTTGAATTCATTGCCGCCATAAAGATCGGAAAGGAATTCTAATCGCCTCGACTGAAGTCCAGAAGGGCGGAAGAATGAGGATATGCTCGGGTGACTGGAAGACGGATAGGGCAACCGTGAAAACGTGAGAGGGGAGGTCGATGACACAGTATATGTATCGCGCTGGTAGTTGAAAGTGTACGTGGAGATGTCATTAATATCTTTCTTTTCCAGTTTTACGATTTCTCCCTGCCCTCGGTGGACAACAGGGATAATACGAACACAATCGGCTTCTTGTATTGAACGCGCCTGAGCAAGGGGACAAATCAGCATCCAGGACCGAGAATGATCCGGAACATACCTTGCGAGTCGTAATGGCCGCGCGGGCCCCAGCATTCCATCTAGTCACCAGATAGCTGAGTGCATGTCCACCGATCACCGTTAAGCACGCCAAGAAGGTCCACTCCTCGCTGACAAGCCACTGGTCGTATTTCACATAGTATGCGTAGGCAAGGAGGGGATATAGAGAGAGAAATGGAACAGCATAAAGGTGGGTATACCAGGGCAATGAAATGTGTAGGCCTGCCCGCTGGATCTCTTCTGACACGACGGACACTTCGAGCCTGGGGAAAGGAACTAAATACATTATCCACTTGGTCAAAACTTACTCACATAGTTAGCAAGAGTGGAAGACAAGTGTTCGATCACGTTCAGAGTTGCGTTAGCGCAATTCTTCGAGGTAAAGCAAAGTAGCTGACGTGCGCCTGCCTGGCTGCCGCTTGGATCAGCTGACCGGAATGTACACATCTACAAATATCATGTGATATTGATTACACTACGGCAATCCCCGATGAGACCTTCATAGAACAACAAACAAGGTTTCCAGCCACATCTCGGAGTCGGTGAATCACATCAACGCGCGCCCCACACCACGCACAATGGTGAGCACACCTGGCATAATCGTGTGTAGCTTGAAGCTCACCGAATTCGTATTTTCAGCCAAAAGAGATCCGCGACATCAAACAATTCATTAAAATCACCCAAAGGAAAGATGCGTCGCGTACGTTGCACGTCGCTCATGGTTCTTCGTCTCACCCTGATTGCTTTCGCGATGTTATAGAGGCCCGGATAAAGAAAATCCCATCAAAGAAGGGAGGAAAGACGCAAACAAAATTCAAAGTTCGCTGTTCGCGATACCTGTACACTCTCTCAGTGGACGACCCAGAGAAAGCGGACAAATTACAACAAAGTCTTCCGCCGGGTTTGCTACCTTGATTACGCCCTCTAATCAGACAGTGCTGACTCATCACTTTTAGGGCTGACCGTAATCGAGGTTGATAAAACTGTCAAGAGGAAGTAGTTCAGTGAACTTGGCACGGTCTATTCTCCGTCTTTGATAGGTTTTCTCGCATTTGACCGAGGAGCTTGCGGCTTCTGTGGATATGCTGTATATGCCCTTAGAGCATCATGCCATACAACACGATTTAAGCAACTCAATTCTCGAGGACTGCCATGTATCATTGCTTCTGTACAATGGCGTCATTGAACTGCATTAACGAAACTTAGGACGACTACACTTCCAACTAAAGCTGTAGCAATGCGAGGGACGAGATACAGAAGTGTCACTCTTATTGCTGCTCGTATGCCCTGGCGCGACCGCCTCATTCTTCTCAGAGCCTCGTAATCAACGGAGACATCGTCAGGGGTTGACAGGCAGATGTCCGTAATTTCTTCCAGTAACGCACGTCCGTCCAGGTATGGAAGCGGTAACATATTAAAAAGAAATAACGACATCGATGCCTGCGTAAGATACCTGTTCTTATTAGTGTCACTGCCATGCAACGTCGAACAAAGCACATACTGCCAGAAAATATCAAATCTTGGTGGCAGCCATACTGGCAGGAATGAAAATCGAGGAAGAAGGTGCCCGACTTCAACTATGAAGATGCACATCATGAATTAGTATCTCGAAGGAGAGCAATACCAACCTTCCTCATAAACTTCGCTTAAGCTACCTCGCCAGATAATCACTACGGATTGCTGATCTGGGGTAAATGGCTGATGAAACACGTTCAACCGCAGTAGTCGGTCCTCAGAGACAGGTCGGACACAGTGAAATGTCGCCAGACAGTCGTCAGACGTCACACAACGATCTCCTGCGTGAGGCCTAGACATAACATTCGAGGGTTCCAAGCAACCCAAGGTCGAATTGGAGTCCAATGACACGAAACATGACAAATTCGATCGAGGCTCGCTGCTGCCACAGCACGAGGCCGATCCTGCAAAGCGTGGCATGAATTAAAAAAAAATGAGTCGATCCGGGTATTGATAGAGACGCTGACGTTACCTAGAGCATTTACACACCATCCCAACATCGGTTGTTGGATCGGCGATGGAGTCGTTAGGTATTCAGTCCAAATGTCCTTGGAAGAATTCCCTCGACCTAGACTGACGTCATCCAACATGGAGATGATGGAGCCGGGAAACAGGTGGACATGTAAAGGAGATTTCTAATTCGCGAACAATTGAGCGGGTGCAATAATAACTGGCATGCGATACCTACGGCTTCTACCCCGATGACACCTTTTCCCCATGCGGAGATGTCTTCGTAGCCTACTCTCCAAAGCAAGTCTTTCAATCCCAGGTAGGTTATCAAGACGAGGATATGCCACATAAGCAAGTTGTGAAACACTCCTGCGGTGATAAGACGCATCCGAGCGCGACGTGGAAGGACATCTAGGGCAGCGGAAGAGAATTTGACAAAGATTGAAGGGAAAAGGACTGTCAATGATGCTCCAGAAGACGTGAGCGGTATCGAATCCCTATTGAGCTTTTAGGAACGTTCGCGCAACACGAATGAATATGGGACTTACACCGCAGCCATAACTGCGTGGCCCAGTTCATGGAACACCTGGCATATCACGACAGCCAAGAAAACGGCGGGGAAATGTGAAAATGGTATTGTCAGACCGGGTATCTGGTGAGCAACGTCATTTTTAAGCATATATCGAACGCTTGTGACACACTCACGAGCGGTTGAACCTGTGCCACTGAAGATTCGGATCGAGCGACTTCTACGGCATGCCGAGGCACCAAAGTCTGTGTTGCGAAATCCGCGCTTTGGGACCTGTTTTGAAATGACCTCTGCAACGAAAGGCATGCAGCCTGTCCAGCGACCCAGACCACTAATCCAAATCCTGTTATCATTCCCAAAAGTCCGACAATGGAGCCGAAATCGTAAAAGTATCGCATAACGATAAAAAGTCGCCCGCGGTGCATTTTTTCGGCCAGCCGGTCATGAATATCATTCCAGGCAGTAGTTTGTACACGCAAGTACATGGGGCGAAGCACGATTTGATAGTTGTCAGGATTGAAGCCATGACGGAGACTCAACGAAAGGGACGGTAAGGGAGGTCTTGACTTTGACGTTCTGCATTGATGATGAACAAGATGTACAAGCCCCCAGAAAACCGTAAGCCATGCCAAGAAACTGACAATGGACATGGACGTCGCCTTCAGTACAAGGACAAGAGGCAAGCCTGATTTGTCAGCGTCATACGTTCGCATGCTGAAAGTTCTGTATTCAACCGTACTAGGCAATTATTTGTATATTAAATGCCTTCCCTAGACCTAATACTGCACCAGGCAGATTTGGTCGCAATCCGCTACGCCCAAGGGCGGGCCGAAACAAATCGCATCAGACCATGCTGTGGTTTCCCCGAACACCGTAGGCTTGGTTCGCCTGCCCGAACGGATACCCAGACCTGCCCGTCACAGCAAATCCGTCATAGGTTGTTATCACAGGCGCAGGATGGCTGATATTGGCAATCATCTGCTTCGTTTCTTGAACAGAGATTTCTTCATCCAGCTGATCGACATAGTTCGAAACGATAATGTAGGCATCTGTGTATTGGAAAGCCGTCGTCATGCTGGCCTCAAAAGCTGGAAAGGAATGCTTCCGACTTACAGATGATCAATAACCAGCACAGGATGTAGACGGCAACTGCCACGCCCTTCATCATCGCAATGCCATTCTTGCATACAGTCATAGTGAGTTCATCGGTGGCGCCATTAAGACAGGTATTTATGGATTCCTGGGAGTTTTGCTTGAATATCGTATACAAAGCAAAGGCTCCCGAACAGATACTAATGAACAGGAACATTGTCAATCCCGCTGCATAGGCGGAGACAAAGTTCCTGTGCTTGATGAGTGCCCCAAGAAATCTAGCGACATTAGGGGGAATTCATTTATATTGATTATTGTAGACTTACCCAAAAAGCGATAGGATGGCAAGCACGGTGAAAACGATCGCGTGGATATAGAGCGCTACTTGGTCGACCGTGTTGAGTGGATGTCGATCTTCAAAAACACAAGCACAGCTCGAACAAGCCCCACCGCGCATGCCAAACGCACTCACATAGCTGGGATACTTGAATCCATCCTAGAGCACTGACAAACGAGCCTCCCAACATACCAATAAAGGAGAGGATCTTTAGAACAGTCGGTTAACCTATTCCTTGCCGAAACCGGAAGTTTGACCTACGAAGACACCTGCTCGAACCGGGATACAACAACAGAACGTCCGAGACCGTACGTAGAGGACCATCTTGCGCCAGCACAATACGAATGTCGAAGGGAGGTAGTAGGGTTAGAATACACAGCAAGCGAAGAGACAGCAGATCGGGCTCAGCCACGACGAAAGATTGGTTTCAAAGACATTCCTGTTATATACGCCGACTGAACATCAAGGAGGATTGTTTGTAGTTAAGGTGATGACGCACTTGATGCTGTCTGGACGAGACGAAACATTTCATATGTTTTTGGAAATTATTTCCATTTGGCATGCATCGCCTTCAAAGGTTGTGTCAGAAAATATATTACGCAAAAGACAGGCGAGAACGTACTTAGCATTCGCCATCCAGGCCTGATGTAAAGGGGACACTCCTTTTACCACCGACAAGTTAGACGGAAGCCAACCACAAGCCAACACATGCTTCTTCTAAGAGACCTCAACAAGTACATACTCTGGTAGAACCTGGCCCTGACAGCGAAACCCTTTGCCACTCTGACGACCAGCAAGTACCGTATCGCCGATGTCGAGGAAAACGAATGACCTGATTCAGGAGCTGGACATGCGGATGCATCCAGAAGGAGGTATGCGATAGTAGGAACAAAAGAGATGCGAGAAGCACTGAAAATGCTCAGGGTGGTTTCGAGAGACTGATCGACAAGTACACAAGATTCTGACACCTTTTTTGGGTGAGCCAACTGCTTATGTGCTCTCATATGATCGTTGAAGAATGTTGCATTAGCCGGCGCGACGCGGTCCCTATCGAGTTCAATGTATTATTTATTATCCTTCGAGAATCCTAGTGGGTATCTTCATATGAACAACACTGTGGTACGTCGCGCTTGTACAATCAGTCGTACTGTTGCAGTACAAGTACCAGGGAACGCTGAATGGTGATAGATATATCATATCCTCCATCACGGAAGAGCTGAATATACAGTCATAAGACCCGGTTACCCGCCGACAGTGGAAAAGACGGTCCTGGGCACCGATTCCAACGCGGGAGAAACACGGGTGCTTGTTGTGAATCCTGGGGTGTGGAAGATGTCACGCCTGCTTCCACAGGACGTCAAATTGGCTTGCTCGATAAACGAAAGGGAGACGTTAAATTGCCTCATTACAGAGATTGTGGTGCCTGCCTTTGAGTGGGAGGATCACAAGTTCATGACGAAAGACGAGCTGATTAAATTATTCGATGGTTGTGCGGATGGCGACAATTGGATTGAGGGTTTGATGCCATTTGTTGTTATGTAATCTGGACACCATCACAACGTCAGTCAGCGACTCTGCACTTCCACCCCGGACATGAAGATCTTCTCCATTTCGGTTGTCTTGGCTCCACCTTCAGGCGCTTCTGTCGTGCTCAGCAATGCTAGTGACCTATCGAGTTTTTCTTTCTATCAAAGAGGTTCGGTCGGGGAGTTCATGACCTTCCTTTCTAAGACTGTTTCCGAAAGAACGCCACCCGGTCAGCGACAAAGCGTACAGGAGAACAATTACACGGCGCATGTCTACAATCGAAGTGGAGCCGAGCAATTAGCTGGTATCATAGCCTTTCAAGCCTTGAAATGCTCTTCTTCTCACGTTGTTTTAGCTGTAATCATCACCGATCAAGAGTACCCCGTCCGACCGGCATTCTCACTACTCAACAAGCTCTTGGACGATTTTATAACCAAAGTTCCCCAATCCGCCTACGACAATCCATCCACTATATCGTTTCCCGAGTTAAACACCTACTTGCAAAAGTATCAAGACCCACGGCAAGCAGATACAATCATGAGAGTGCAGCAGGAGTTGGACGAGACAAAAATTGTTCTGGTTAGCGCTTTACGTTTCGTTTCGAGATGCACTCTCATGTCTCTCAAAAATCTTAGCACAAGACGATTGAATCGGTCCTGCAACGAGGAGAGAAACTCGACAACTTGGTTGAGCGGTCGACCGCATTATCGGCACAAAGTAAGATGTTTTACAAGACGGCCAAGAAGGTACGACATGCGGCTTGCTGCTCGGTCACTTGCGTTAACCATCAATACAGCAAAACTCGTGCTGTGTCATTATGTGAAGATCGGAATCTCAGCCCCCAGTTACCGTTGTTTCAGCGACGACGCTCCGCCCACCTCCTGAAGTGCATATGCACAGCATTGCCTTCAGTCGCTGTCTCCGTCAGTGACCCTTTTGTACGTACTTAATCTATACCCAAACCACCGACATAATTGCGCGGTGCACCGGTTGAGACGCTTGCCGGAGAAGCAATGATGTCCTTTCTTGCCGCTACATCGCACAATGGTTGAACAGCGCGCATTCTCACACCCGAACATCATGATATGTATGGGTGTCGACGAGAAGCCCATGCCATTTCGGTAGTCCGCACAGACTGTGTAACTGTGGGTAGCAGCCCAGAACATTGCCCTGCCTGATGTTCGGTTGGCATTTTCGTGCTAAGCCATCTAGAGATGTGAACATGTCTTTTTTGTAATTCTGGCCAAGGAGGTTGCAAACCTCCGACTTTTGGCCCGACAGACCTGGACCAACTCCATGATTATCAGAGGCATCACTGTCACGGCTAAGGCACGGTCTGTCCCCCGTTTGGATCAAACAACTCTGTCGCCCATGTTGTGGGTATTTAAGAAGTTGATGACTTTGCTCCCAGCATCGTACCCAACCCCAACACTTTCAACGACTTCTCTCACCACCCTGTGATGACCTCCATTATCAGGCATTTCGCCGAAAGTATCGACGATTACAACGAGCGTCGAAACTCAATCGATCTCGACGGAGCTAGTCCCACTCATGATGTCTTTCAGAGCAAAGTAGAACGTTTCCATAGTTTGATACACGATCGCGCTTTCAAAATGGACGATTTGGTACGACCTAGTCCTCAAAAGTAGAGATCTGACTCTAATATCCAGTACCGGTCTCCTATAGCCCGCTTATCGAGATGCCTTGATGCACAGCAATGGTATTGGACTTGACGATAGGGAGCTCCTGGTATGTACTGCAGTCGACCAATGGGCCATCATGCGCTCATCGCCGTGCATAGCTAGAGAAGGTTCTCGTGCTGATGTCCAAGCTTAAGGAAGAGCCCATATCGATGAAGATACAGCAAGTTGTTATTGACCTCCGTGAATAATGATTCATTGTACGATCACGTTTAAGCTAAAATCTGATCTTGTCAATTACAGTGTACAAAGACCTCCCACACCCTCCCAGCTCCTTTCTCAGTACACCCGATCGAAGCCCGCCTTCAAACAGCACAGTCCCCGAGAAGGTTACTTATGCACATCGCTCTGCAGATGGATCAAACTACAATCCCTGGGTACCTTCCATGGGGATGGCCGGTTCCCCATATGCACGATCCGTCCCGGCGTTAAAGGCGATTCCGAAACATTTGCTTCCGGATCCTGGCCTCTTATTTGACACTCTTCTTCGTCGAGAAGAATTTGTCGAACATCCTGGTGGCATCTCCAGTCTTTTCTTCGCCTTCGCCGACCTCGTTATCCACAGCTTATTCAAAACAAATCACAAAGATTGGACCATCAACGATACCAGTAGTTATCTGGATCTAAGCATTTTGTACGGCAATTCCGAGAAAGAAGTCGACAGCGTGCGGGTGAAGGACGGGACTGGAAAGTTAAAAAACGACGTGTTCGCGGATTACAGACTATTGTCTATGCCGGCAGCTACATGTGCCCTTTTGGTCCTCTTAAATCGCAACCATAATGTGCGTCTTCTCATTGGAATGACTGACGACGTTACCGCTGACACGCATCGTCACATCGACAGTTTATAGCGCAGAAGCTAATGGACATCAACGAGTGCAATTATGCTAATCCTCCGCCTGCGGACGAGAAGCAACGCCTCGCGCAGGATGACGAGATCTTCCACCGTTCTCGACTGGTCAATTGTGGTTACTTCATGCAGATCATTCTTGGGGGTAGGTGTTGTCTTGATGTGTTGAAGGAAAAGACAATTTATCAGCCGAGCAGATTATGTAGGCGCAATTCTCGGGTTAGTGAGGGACGGAAGCGATTGGCGCTTGAATCCGCTGATGGTGCGTCCCATGCCAATCCGTGTATGCTGCACCGCCTTCATCGTCTATCTACAAGGATATGCGCGAGCTTGACCACGAGGTGGCTCCTCGTGGACAGGGTAATGTCGTGTCAATCGAGTTCAACCTCATGTACAGGTGGCATTCTACATTATCCAAGGAAGATGCACAGTGGACTGCCGATGAATTCGCCAGGCTCTTTCCCAATAAAGGTCCAAACGACGTGCGTACAGTCTGTAAAAGCAGCCAGACCCGTATAACGATCCAAAGCTACTGCAGATTACCGTGGAAGATTTCAAAGCCGCCGCTCTCTCCCATTTGAAGCCCACCAAACCGGTCACAGAATGGACATTCCACAAGTAGGTCAATGATGTCTTTGGTAACGCATGCCATTGACGATCTATCAGCCTCCGTCGCGACTCCCGTGGCCGTTTCAATGACTCGGATCTGGCCAAAATCATCCAGGACGCTACCTCACATCGAGCAGGCGCTTTTCGTGCTAGAGGCATACCCGAAGTTTTACGAGCCATAGAAATCATGGGCATAGAGCAAGCAAGGTCCTGGGGAACATGCTCTGTTGGTCTTTGCAACAACTTTGTGCATTACTGAACTGACCATATCTTCCCAGCTGAACGAATTCAGAAAATTCCTCGGGTTAAAACGTAAGCTCATAGGATCGAAGGGATAAGATTGGTACGCTTATTTCACCCATAGCCTATAAGACATTCAAAGAATGGAACAACGACGAGAAGATCCACGTAAGCGATACCACAGCTGAAAAACTCAACAGTACGCTGATCGCCAGCAGACTGCTGCCGCCACGCTATACAAGGACATTGACAACCTCGAGCTGCATGTGCGTTGCCATTGTCCGATCATTCTTTCCTGCTGAAGAGTTTAAAGGTCGGGTTGCAAGCTGAACAAACTAAGGAGCCTGGCCCAGGCGCAGGTTTATGCCCTGGATATACGATATCTAGGGCTATCTTAGCAGACGCTGTCTGTCTTACTCGTGGCGATCCGTTCTTGACCACAGAATTTACCCGTAAGCGTAGTGCCACTGTTGGTCAAGGCTGTTTTTTTACGTTGCAATTGTCAGCGAAAAATTTGACGGCATGGGGCTACCAGGATTGTCAATATGACAAGAAGGACGGTTCCTATGGCGGCATGCTCACCAAACTGCTTTACAGAACACTGCCAGACTATTATCCACCGGGGTCTGCCTATGCTCATTTCCCGTTCATGGATCCCGTCTTCATGCAGCAAGTCGTCTCTAAGCAACCTGGCATAGCAAAGCAGTACAGATGGGAAAGGCCCGTTTTGAAAGCGCCCACGATCTTGATCGACACGTATAGAGGTGTTGAGCAGGCGTTGAAGGACCACGATCTTGTTTCTGCATACTCAAGACGATTATTTGCAATCACACACAAGGTCAATTCTAATCTGGCTCCCATGGCGCTTTGCAAAATCTAATAGGTCTCTCTGCAGGGCGCCGAGTTTAACGCTGCTCTTGAGGAAGTGGATGGCTTATCCAGGGGAAAGGCCAACATAGAGTCGTTACTTTTGTCCAAGGAAGAAGGCAGTCGATGGGCCCATTATTTCCGAGAGGAAACTCACCGTTTAATTGAAGATCACGCGGGAAAAGATAATACGTACATCAACATTGTTGGTGATGTCATCAACCTTCTTCCCGTCCGATGGATATGTGAAGAAATTGTGAGCTGCATGCACTATACTGACAACCTTTGCATTGTCATTCATGCCTTTCACATTTCAAGACCGGCTTTTCGTTGAAAACAAAGGCACACCCGCATCATATATGGTACGAACAAGAGGTTTATAAAATGTTCGCTGATGTCGGGCGGTGAGTTCTAGTCCGCTGAGTGACCATGTTCACGAGACTTAGGATCTGGCCTTAGATATGTGTTCTCCAATTATGACCCTGTGAACGATTGGCACTTGCGTCAGGACGCAACTTCAGCTTGTCAAGAGATATGTAAGGTTTTGGTTCATCATCTGAAGAAAGTCGATGACTGGGTATAACCCGCCCCCTTTATCTATTCGATGGCGGTTCTCATTGTGTTTTCTGTCTCTATAGGTTCCATCCTTTTCCGGAGAGAAGCAGAAGAGCTATGACGTCCTAAAAAGAGTGGCAAAGTCTGGAGCAAGATATTCGCCAAGAGATCTGGCCACTTTTGTCTTTTCCGCCGTAATTCCAACCGCGGCTCATTATTCGCAGGCAATCGCCCATGTTGTCGACTTTTATCTCGATGATGAACGCGAGAAGGACCGATTAGAAATAGTGAAATTGACCAAGTCTGGCGATCCCAACTCAATTTCCAAAGTAATGGCCTACGTCCAGGAGGCTCTGCGTAAGTGGCGCATCTCCGAAAAGCTTTCGATAACTAAAGCCTTTTCCAGGCCTCAACCCTACGGTACGGCGCACGGCTGACTGACCTTTTTACCCGATGTTAAACTTCAGGTATAGGTCAGAATCGTTTCCAGAACTGCGCAGAAGGATACAGATGTGGGTCCAATCAGAGTTTATGCCGGTCAGCGTGTCTTAGCTGATATTGGGCGGGCCAATGTTGATGCAAGTCTACGTCTAAATCGCCTTGAATTTTTTTGCATCACTGACTAGCCTATAGCCTGATGTCATCGGTCCAAATTTTGCTTCTACCATTTACGACCGGCCTTCTGACGCCGCTGGAATCTTTGGGTTGGGCGAGCATGGGTAAGGTCAAAGTTTCCATGCCACTCCGTGTTTCGCTAACTGTCCGTTAGGTTGTTATCCGCCAGTTTCTTTGAACCGGTAAATTATTTTCTGTCGGAATTTCTCACTATGTCTTATCTCATGTTTTCAGACCGTGGCCGCTGTCTTGGGGGCCATCTTCGAACTGAAACATCTACGCCGCGGTCCCGGTTTGTCTGGAAAATTGGCCAAGTAAGGTGGCAGGTTTTAAACATGTGGGCGTACTAAATTGCATTAGGTATACGGAAGATTGGCGTGGTTGCAAGCAACAATTGTACATCAACTCGCAAGGCGAAAGCACCCCGTTCCCAGACTCGCTGATCGTTCAGGTATGATCTGAAACATAAACTGTGTTCATGGTTGACTTTTCCTTTTTTAAAAGTTTGCTTGAGCACGCCTGTCGTACCATGGAAATGCTGTATAATTATGCTCTAATTGACTTCGACGTATGTACTGATGTACTGTAAATTGCTGATGTGAATGAGATATTGTTCCTGGTACGCTACCTGCCTGATTTGGGCATGTTGTTCAAAGTGCCGGTCACGCATTGATGAATGCAACGCGTCGGTGCCCGTACTTGCCTGCCAACTCCTGCTTCGGTTTATTCCCTTTGCAACTCCTTCGCACTGCCCCGTTATTGTACGCAATCCTATCGAGGAAGATCGCTCATTTCGGAGCCTTTTCGTTCAACTGTCGTTCAAATTGAACATTGCCGGAATAGTCGTGTTCTTGGGATCGTCATTGGTTTCTTCCTGAATGCTAATATCGGGGCCATCTTATAGCTCTGACGCTGCCCGCGCCGCTGCGCAGCAAGCGGAATTCAATGAAAAGAAATGGGTGTGGGTACCCGATGCTCGAGAAGGGTATCTTGCGGGTTGGGTCAACAAAGAAGATGAGGACGCGGCGGAGGTTGTCATGGCTGCTGGAGGAGAGGTACTACCGTCTTACTCTCTCCAGCCATTTATTCTCAGTTGCAAGAATGTATCTTAGATCAGGCGTGTTTCCTTTGATGCACTATTCAAGATGAACCCACCGAAATTTGATCGCGTCGAAGACATCGCAGACCTAACTTTTCTGAACGAAGCTAGCGTTGTACACAATTTGAGATTAAGGTACGGATCTGGAGCTATATATGTGAGCATTCGTTCTCCATCACCTTCACGTCCCATTCTCAAATCGCGCGTAGACGTACTCGGGATTATTCTTAGTGGCTATCAACCCATACCAGAATCTTCCGCTGTATTCGGACGCAATAATCCAGCAATATCGCAACAAACGACGAGACGAGAATCCCCCGCATATTTTTGCTGTTGCGGAGCGTGCTTGGATTAATATGGGGGAGGAACGCGAGAATCAGAGTATACTTATAACGTGTGTTCCCAGTTATCTCTGCCGAAAACTCTGCCAGACTGATAAACCTCCGATCAGCGGCGAATCGGGTGCAGGTAAAACAGAATCGACAAAGAAAGTCATCCAATACCTCGCTGCGATTGCTACCGACGCACATTTACCGTCGACACCAACACATTCACGATCGCCTACCCTTACTTCTTCATCCTCCCTAGCATCAATTCCAAGCAATGGTCTTCCCAGGAGCAGCTCTCTTCGGAAAGGTCATTCATCCTCTCCTTCTATCGGTCACACAGGCTCGCATATGACCGCCAAAGGTCGTCTGGGATTGCTCGAACGCCAAATACTTCAGGCCAATCCGATCTTGGAAGCGTTCGGCAATGCCCAGACGCAGCGTAATAATAACTCCAGTCGATTTGGCAAATTCATTAGAATTTCCTTCGCACCTGATGGCAGCATCTCAGGTGCCACTGTTGATTGGTATCTGTTGGAGAAGAGTCGAGTTGTTGTTCGAAGTGAAGCGGAACGCAGCTTCCACGTTTTCTACCAACTTCTCGCTGGCGGTAGCTCATTAAAAGGTTTGTTCTTTCCCATATCTGTAAAATACACGGATCTACAATATGTCACATACAGATGACCTACTATTAGACGGGGAGATTGAAGACTACGAATATCTGAATAAAAGTCGCCGGGAAGTGGATGGAGTTGACGACAGGGAGGAATGGTCCGCTCTCATGGTCCGTCGCCGACCTTTCAAGTTATTGCTCAGTCTAATCCCCTGCAATTCTCTTTATCAGTCCGCCCTCAATATCGTCGGTTTTAGCCCCGCAGAACAATTTGATCTCTTTCGCATCGTTGCTGCCATCCTCCACATTGGCAATATTGTCATAACGTCCACGCGAACAGATGATGCGGCCATGCCCGACCCATCTCAAGCTGAACGTGTTTGTCATCTGCTCGGCATCCCAGTCGCCGAGTTCACTCGCGCTGTCCTTCGGCCTCGAGTCCTGGCAGGTCGTGAGTGGGTTTCCCAAGCGCGCACTCGTCAGCAGGCTCTAGACGAGCTAGCTGCACTGTGCAAAACACTTTACGAGAAGTCCTTCGGCTCCCTTGTGGATCGGATCAACAGGGCTCTTGACAGGCCGTCCTCCAAATCTACGTTCATTGGGGTGCTTGATATCGCAGGTTTCGAAATATTCGACATCAACGGATACGAGCAACTATTGATCAATTATACGAATGAGAAGCTGCAGCAATTCTTCAATCACCACATGTTCGTTCTGGAACAGGAGGAATATTCACGCGAAGGTATCAAGTGGGACTATGTCAATTTTGGCTTAGACTTGCAGCCCACCATCGAGCTCATTGAAGCAAGTGGGGCGGTGATTGGCATCTTAAGCTGCTTGGACGAGGAGTGTATCATGCCGAAAGCCACGGATCTTACATTTACGAATAAGCTCAACTGGATGTGGTCGGAAGGCGGCGACAGTGAAGAGCAGATTCAGCATACAGGACGAGCTAAGTACGAGCCATCGAGGTTCGAACAAGGGTTCATCATTCAGCATTATGCCGCCAAGGTCGAATACCGGACTGAAGGGTGGCTGGAGAAAAACAAGGATCCTCTTAACGACAATCTGACCAGAGTGCTTGCGGCGTCTTCAGAACGCTATGTCTCTAGCCTTTTCGGAGAGTTCAGTGACATTCCCATCTCTACAACTGGCTCCGCGAGTTCCCTGATCTCGTTAGGGAAGAAACGGATATTGAAGAAGGGAGCATTCCGAACCGTTGCTCAGAGGCATAAAGAGCAGCTCGCGAGTTTGATGTCGCAGCTGCAAGCTACTCAACCCCATTTCGTCCGGTGCATCGTTCCCAATGCGCATAAGAAACCCGGGCGCGTTGATGTTCCGCTTGTTCTCGATCAGCTGCGCTGCAATGGCGTCCTGGAGGGAATTCGCATCGCTCGGCTTGGCTATCCAAATCGACTTCCCTTCGTAGAATTCCGGCAGCGATACGAAGTGCTCACTCCTGGAATCATTCCGCGGGGCTACATGGATGGGAGGGAGGCTTGCCGACGTATGGTCCATGCCCTTGAGCTTGATGAAGCCATCTACAGAATAGGAACCTCGAAAATCTTCTTCAAAGCCGGCGTACTCGCAGAGCTTGAGGAGCGTCGTGACCTGCTTCTGTTTGACATATTCTCTCGTTTGCAGTCCGTTGCCCGTATGTGGACTGCTCGTAGGCAGATGAGGAAGATTCTCAATCGCGCCGTCGCAATACGGACTATCCAGCGCAATGCTCGCGTTTACGGGGAATTGAGGAACTGGCCTTGGTGGCAACTCTACACAAAGGTTCACCAGCGAATGTCATCGGTTGATTTGATCTAACCTTTCATCGCATGTCAGGTTCGCCCTTTGCTTGCCGCTACGCGAAATGATGAAGAACTACGGCGTAAAGAGGCTGAACTTGCGCTCATCAGGGAGCGCGCCGAACGCGACAAACAGGAGAAGGAAGCATTGGAGAATTTGAAGATGACCCTCGAAGCGGAAAAGAGGAAAATGGAAGAAGACCTACTGGCAGAACGTGCGTTGGCTTTCGATAAGGACGCATTGCTTGAAAGAAGCAAGAAGAGAGAAGGAGAACTCGAGGAGGAAGTCGCCGCTTTGCAGGCTGACCTCGATCTGCTCGACTCTCACCTCGATCGGGCCATGAAGTTACAGAAGGAGAGTGAAGAAAATCAAGAATCTTTACGCTCAGCTTTCGATCAGGCTGCAGAGCATCTTGTCAGAGTAGAGTCGGAGCAGAAGGAGTGGGCGGCTAGAGAAACCGAACTCCTCGAGCAACTCGATGTCGCTCAAACCGAGATCGATGCGTTGCGAAACGATACGGAAAAACTGAATGCGGTAAGCGAGGAACTCAAGAGCCTGGCGTTACAGCGAGAAGAAGACCTGCATAGAGCCAAGGAAAAGATGGAAGGAAATATCAAGGAGCTGCAGGGGAAACTAACAATTGAGGTGCAGAACAGGTCAGTTCCTAGCAGACGTAACCAAGGTAGTTCGGTGAACCCTTGATTCATACAGGGACTTTGCCAACCAAAAGGTCAATGACCTGGAGGAAGAAGCTAGACAGGCGAAGGAGCAGCTTTCAGAGCTGGCTCGCACCGCAACGGACTATTCCAGTATGATTCAGAGGAAGGAAGAACAGATCAAGAAACTTACTGAGCAGCTGGAGACATCCAAGGCGGCAAAGGACGCATCCAATAAGGAGATTATTGCCCTGCAAGGCAATATAGACTCCTTGCATGGACAGCTCCAGGCGGTGGAAAGCGAGAGACGTCAAGACTTGGTGGATAGAGCGAAGCTACAAAGGGAAATTGATGAGCTGCGCTCGCTGATGGCGGCCAAAACAAGCGAAGAGACGCGTAGAATCGAAGCGCAGAAGAGCAAGGAGGAGGAGCTCAATCGTCTACGCGCCGAAGTCGATAAACTGCGCGACGACTTGGCGGAATCCCGCCGATCAGCGGTCGAGAACCGGAACAAACTCAAATCCAAGCTCGAATATGCAGAACAACAATACAAATCGCTGCTAGAAAGCCATTCTGCGCTTTCTGAGAAGGAGTTGAATGTCCAACAGCAATTACTAGAAGCATCGACCTTTCTTTCGGAAGCCGAGAAGACTAAGCGCGGTTTAGAGTCGGAATTACTTACCGCACGTGCCCGGCAACATGATAGCGAGACTCGAGCCGCAGGGTTGCTCAAGGCGAAAGAGGTCGGCCTCAATTATTCACTGGTAAATCTGCTGATTAACGTCTTTGCTTGCAAGGCTCTGGACCGACAGTTGTCAACAATGCAGACAAAGTACAACAATGTCGAAGACCTCATCCTTAAATATGAGCGAGAACAGGAAGCACACCAGCGGCAATTGGAGACCCTCCGCAAGGAATTGGAAACAGAGTCATTAAAACGAACTCAGCTGGAGAAGACTATCGCAGCGCAGAAATCGGAACTGGTCAAACTCAAGGACCGCAATATCAAGATGGACAGGGAGCTCAACAAGACCCTCGATGATCTCAAGGCACGAGAATGGGAAGTGAAACAATTGGAATCTAAGCAGGACAAGACTATTGTCGAACACGTCCATGTCTTGGAGGAAGCGAAACGAGTAACGGACAAGCAACTCGAGGAGGCGCAAGCTGAACTACGAAAGAAGGATGCTTACATACGCTCTCTTGAGAAAGCTAAGTCACGGCTTACGAGTGAAACCGAAGATTATGCTCGAGTTTACGAAAAGGAAAAGGTTGAGCTTCGAAACCAAGCCAAGGAAATCAAAGCTAAGGAGGCAAAGGCGCTTGGAGATGTTGAAAAGGAGCGTCGAGCTAAAGAGACGGCCGAACTAGAGACCCGCCGTCTTCAGACATCCTTGCACGACGCTGAACGCCAAGTCCAGGAACTCGCCAACCAACTACAATCTGTCCAACGGTCGAAGGATAATCTAGAACAAGAGCTCGAACGTATCGCAGACGAGACCCAGAGCCCGAATTCCATTGCCAAGATGCAGCGACAATACGAAACGAAGATAGCTGAACTAGAACGCCAGGTTGAAGAATCAGAAACGTCTCAGCAAGCCGTGGCGAAGATCAGAAAGCGCGTTGAAGAACAACATGCCGAAATTCGCCGCCTTGTTATGGCCAACAGCCCCCGTGACTCTGACTTCCAGACGCGCCTCTTGCGCGAATTGCAACTCACAGATGATGCATTAGAGAAAGAGATGATGGCACGGTCCCGCAAGCTGCGCACTAGTGATGCAAACGAGTTGCAAATCCTGAATGCCGATGTCTCCACTGTGAAGCAGGGCAGTGGTCGCAGAGCAGCTGCGGAAAGTCGCACAGATTCCACTCGAGCTATGTCGGATCGCCAAGTTGCTGCTTTGAAGCAACAGGTACAGGTCCTCGAAATACAGATGGCAGCCTCGGACCGCATCCGGCGTCACCTAGAAACGTCTATTCGCGAAATGACTGCAGAATTGGAGAACAACGACGGCTCTAAACAATTCCTTCAACAGTACAAAACACGTCTTGCTAGAGAGAACGAAAGGCTATCTGAATTGTTGCAAGAGGAAGCGGAAGCTCGTCGCGTTGCAGAGGCGGCGCAGGTTGACGGCGTGCAAGCAATGTGGGCGCAGTTCCAGAAGACAATAACTGTAGAGCGCGAAAACTACGCCCGCTTGGAGGAGTCTCGAAAAGCCCTGGTATGCGTGTTTTTCAATGATCCCGACTATGCGCCAAATTGGCAATGATACTTCGCAGCTTGTCCAGCAACGCACCGTCCAAGGGGATCTAGACATTCAACGCGCTCAGTCACGTGAACTCACCCAATCGAAGAAACAACTCCAGAGCGAAGTTTCTCAGCTCCGGGAACAACTGGCGGCCGCCAAGAACGAAACATCCGGTATGATTACTGATGCAATTGTGTAATATGTGTATTCTTACCCCCCAGATATAGAGGCCCGCAGACAACTCCAAAAGCGCCTGCAGGATGAGGAAGTATCAGCATCAAGCTCTTCAGCGGCCTATTCAGGTAACGATGAGAGACCTCAATCATCTTTAAAATATTGTTCATTCCTCTTCCAGAACTACGCGCTGCTATTGAAACTTATAAGGCCAAAGAGCAGTCCTATCAGGAGCGTCTTGAAGCAACGGAAATTGCCAGGGCAAAAGCCGCTCGCGGCGAAGCGCACGGTCGGTCCATTGGGATATCTAGAGAAGCTCTGATTCACCTCCTTTCTGTGTTGCAGCCCGGCGCACATTAGGCGAGACTGAGAAGGCACAAGCTGAGGCTGTGGTTGCACGTAAATCGGCCGAGGATCGCCTCAAGGTCGTGGAACGAAATTTGAAAGACCTGGAGCAAAAACTCAAGACGGAAGGGAAAGACAATGCCGAGATTGTCTCATCGCAACAGCGTTTGCTGGAAGAACTTGAAGATGAGCGGGAACAACACCAGAAAGATCTTGCAGAAAGAGACTTCGCAGCTGATCAAACCAGAAAGAAATACCAGGGTGAGCAACTCAATGCTCAGCTATCCTGATGTTGGTTGATCCTGTTTCACTATCGGCAGCGGAATTAGCTCAATTGAGTGAAGGTAAGGATGTTTGTTCAAGTAGCTGTCGAGATCGGTCCTGACGCCCATTCCATAGAACTTCAATCGCAGCGCGATAATTTGAGTCGTCTGCGGGAAGAAAATCGCAAACTCCGATCCGATTACGACGAGCTCCAGCTACGGTATGATGATGAAGTATACAATAGTGGGGGTTGGAAGAAGGAGAAAGAGCGCATGGACACGAGGATTTCAGATCTCAACAGGGCATACGAAGCATCTGCCGCTGCTCAGACGGAACAGCAGTCGCAGATCGTTGCACTACATTCCCAAGTGAGAGAACTTCGGAGCGTCCTTGATGATGCAGAGGCGGATCGGGCATTGCTGCAAAAAGCCCGGCGAGCACTGCAGGCCGAATTGGAGACAATCAAGCTTGACCATGCAGACACGAACAAGATGACAACGGACACCGAGTTTCAGCGGCTGCAATTAAGGAAACAGGATCTGGAACGCTCTCTAGAAGAACAGGAAGATCGGGTAGCGAATGCATTTGAGCGCATGAAGAAGGCCGAGACCTATGCAAACGAATGCCAGATCGAACTGGGCAAGATTCGCGTTGAGAATTCCGAGCTAGAGCGACAGAACGTAAGGAGAGATAATATTATCCCCGGACTACGCTTACACCATCGACATCTGCAGGCGAATCTAGAGAAACAGATCAAAGAATTGAATGTGCGGATCGTAGATCTGGAGACAAAATCGTATTCAAGTCCTAGATCTACCATAACGTCAAGACGAACTGAAGGCAGGATCGAGGAACTGACCAACCAGCTTCATCAATCAGTGAACAAGTCAGATGGATCCCGACTGCCAAGATTTTCGCTAGCCACAGACACAGAGCGGCAACGCATCAAGATGGAGGAGGAGCGAAAAGCATATGAAGTGCAGCTTCAGAATCTCCGACAAGCCATGGATAGACTAGTACGTTGATTAGCTCTCTTTCTAGACAGAGACTATCATTTCCATCGGTGCAGCAAACGGACGGGACGCAATTGCAATCTGATAAGCGTCGTGCAGAGCGTGAAGCGGCAGATTACAGGCAGAAAGCTCTTAGGTGAGTTGTCCGAGATGTGATGTACGCCATCTGACTAGAATATGCGCCAGCCTTGAGCGAGAGGTAGAACGACTACGTAATCGGCTTGAACGGCCGGCAAGCAGGGGGACGCCCACGACTTCGCCCCGGAAGCAATGAGCATGGACGATGTGACGCGAGTAACGGATGATCGATGATCAACGGACCCTTAGTTTTAGTGCACATCTTTACTGACATTTTTTCATTCTTCAAGTTGTCTTCGGTTGTGTTTTAGCTCCTCTCTTGCAGACAGGTCGACACTCAGTACTAATCATTACCATGTATTGTACTATACCCCTCAAGATGCAATGACGGTTCTCCTTTGTTTGCTAGAATCTCGCAGAGTGATGGTCCGTATCTTGTACAGGCCCGTCAGATGGTTTCATTACAGCATGGTACCATTTTGGTGTGGCTTCTACAGATGTACACGAGACAAAAGAAATACAGTAGCAAGGCGGAAGATCACGATAGCGCGGGAGCACTATCATCCCGAATACAATTTCTCGACGGTTCAATTGCCAGGAAAGTTGTCAAAGTTTCCATCGCAGGGAATTTCGGTCCATTGGAGATCCAAGCCAATGTTGGGGTTGGGCCACTGGTGAGGGGGGAAAAAGAAAGAATGAGTCTGTGCGGTAATGTTGATCGCCAATGGCACTCACGATGGTAATGCCAGGCTGACTAGAGGGACACGCATAGGCGAGCGAGTTGATCTTGACGACGCACTTGCAGAGGGAGCATGAGGTTTTACCAGTGAACAAGCCAGCTTTGGTCGCATCTGTTGTCAGCGACTTGTGCGCGCCGTTCGAGGCATTGTCCTAGAGAAAGGTTGTGTCATTTTGTCAACATGGAAAAACGGAACTGCAGATTGCTTTGCTCACGATCTGCATGTGAACAAAAAAAGTGAGTGGGTTGAAAAGTGATATGAAGGGGAGAGGGCTGACCCAGCTGGGAGTATTCGCGGTGTCCTGGACGGATCCTGTGACGTCTTGGATGTAGAACTGATCGGTCGGGCTCAAGAAACCGGTTCCGCATGCGGTTGCGGCCGTGGACTTGCAAACCTTGAACACGATATCCCTAACCAGGCGTCAGAACGCCTCGTCGAAGACGGACAGCTCGCTTCTGTGAACACATCACTCACTGCACGTAGCCGTCCTGGATGTACTGGTCGACGGCTCCATACAAGCCGCGTCCGAGCTGCGTGCCGTCGGGGAACGTCAGCTGGTAGCAGTGTCCGTATTGCAAGCCGTTCGTCTTGTCCGTCCCGCAGACCTTGTTCAGCGAGCACGCGCCCGCGCGCTGTTTCGGGCATGAGCCACAGCACTTTTCGCCATCGTCCGGGGGAGGAATAGGCGGAGCGCATTCGCCGCCGATGACGATCTGTCCGGGCATGCAGCATTTGCCATTAGGCTTGTCGCCGGCGTAGACGAGGCCTGCGGCGCAGCACTGTAGAGAGAAATGAGTAAACGGCCGAGCAGAAAACGATACAGAGAGGAGAGATGCTGGACACTCACGACACCCTCCCTGGTCTTGTCGTCGTAGATGACAAGCGTCTGCTTGGTCGGGCAGCACAACTTGGTTTTTCCGCCCTAAGATGCCGTGTCAGGGCAGTGAAAAGCCAGAAAAACAAAAAAGCGTTAAGACTGACCACGGGCAAATAGTCGCGGTTGACGCCTGGACAGACGAGGACGACCTGTTTGCAGACGAAATTGCCAGAGTTTGGAGGGTCTTCTACGAGCTCGTAGCCGCACGGGCAGTCACCGCAGTCCTCTTGGGCACGCAAAAGCGCCGGGAGAGCGAGGAGAGCAAAGAGAATGAACTTCATGATAAGCCTGTTGAGTCGATGTCTGAAGAACGGAGGACGTTGCAAGCCAAGGGACCATGGAGAGGCCCTTTTATAGCGCGAGATGGAGAGACTATACCGCATCGTGATCCGTAGAAATGTCAACGAAGAGTTCCATTGCTGCTTGGAAAACGCCCATGGACAAGCGGAACAGTCGTTCCATTCAGTCTGCTGAAGCGGCGGCAAGATGCACGTCGAAAGGCAACTGGACCTGAGCACGGTCAGGTGAATCGCAAACGAGAGTCTACATGGGTGCCAATGCACAGACCAAGTATTTTATTGATGAGGGATGAAGATTGGACGTCAGGTAGGCTCCCTTTCAGCAACAAGAGACGATTTACGAGGCTGAAAATCAAGTATTTCATCGACATGTTGCCAATGGAAGTCATTTAGCTCGTCGGGTGACGTTTTCCGTGCGGGCGACTCTCATCCGAATAACACTTGCAAGGAGCTCGCAAATACATGCAAACATGCGAGAACGAGCATGACCGAAAATTATCCCAAACCTGTCGATCATTTCCGAGAGATTGAGAATGCGATGGCTGGCTCGACGAGGCGCGGTCTATGAAAAGCTGGCAGCGAGCGCAAGTGTGTGGGGAGCGACGTGCCGACGATGCATGAGCGTTGTTGGACATGCGCAAGTGCGGTCAGCGGGACGACCACCTCCACGGCCCCGGCGCACGCCTGGGCCTGTGAGCCGGGACGACGCAAAGGTGGGGGATCTGCGGGAACTATTGCGCAAGAACGCGGAAGAGGTGCAGTCGGTGCGTATTCGGCGGATTCTTGGCTTGCATCATGTGTGTAATGGATTTCTTTTTTTTTTTTTGGAAAGATGATCGACATGCCATTGTCAGTGATGGAGGCGCGTGAGGACTTGACGAGACGAGTGGAGAAGGCGATTCAGTCTGCGCACGGGCGGAGCTATCGCGTGGAGGTGTTTGGGAGCGTGAGGTGAGGCTTTGGCGTATCATTTTCTTTTTTGGTTGTGCGAGTGCTCAACCCGTTCAGGTATGGCGTGTCATTTAAGCACAGCGACATGGACCTGGTCGTATTTGTGCGTTTTGTACTTTTATGCTTTGGTACGCCATTGATTCAAGCCTCAGGACCCAAAACGCCCTTATGGATCAATGAACGAGTCAACAAAGAATCACTCATGTGAGTGTGATGTGTACTGAATCTGTTCCTAGTCTAAACGACTGTGGTAGCGATATACAAAGTGAGGTGTGTAAAATCAACGTGGCGGTGCGATTCTCGCCGACACTTTACAGACATCTAGCACGGGTGCTGAGTCGAGCTGGGTTTGAGATTATTGAGGTGGTTTGGCGTGCGACGGTGCCTCTAGGTGAGCGTTAAAGACAGACCAGTGTCGCAAAGGGATCGCTTGTTCATGTGCAACGCAGTCAAGTTTCGCGACAAAAGAACAGGGTTGTCGTGCGACATCAACGTGAACGAGCGGCTGGGGGTGTTCAACTCTGAGCTGATCCGGGCGTACTGCGAGCTGTTCCCGCCGTTGCGGCCGCTGCTGGCCGTGATCAAGCTGTGGGCGAAACCACTGGGTCTGAACGAGCCGAGCAAGAGAGGGAGCACGGTGACGTTCAGCAGCTACGCGTTCGCGCTGATGACGATCGGGTATCTGCAGCTCCGCGGACTGGTGCCGAACCTGCAAGCCGGGCTGCCCGCGTTGGAAGCGGGGGATAAACGCGGTACGTTCGCCATCGCGCAACCGGCGATGCGGTGCGACGTGAGGTTTTCCCGAGAGATGCCGCGTCGGCAAGGGACGGAGGTGAGGTTGGAAGATTTGGCGCAGGGATGGTTCCTGTATTGGGCGAGAGAGCACCAGTTTCAACGACAGTCAGTGAGCGTTCGTGAGGGTGGAATGATACCCGCTGTTTTGGATCGATACGAGTTTGTTCGAGTGCAAGATCCGTTCATCGAATCCAAGAACGTGGCGCGGTCGATTGGTAGACGAGTCGTGAATGAGTTTCGTCGACAGAGTGATCTGATGACATCATCCTGTTAGAGATAGTGGCTGTGCAATATTACTCTTCCTCTCCTTCAACCATGTCGACGATGCCATGGAACAAGTTGACAGTAAAAAGTATTATTTTTTTATTTTATTTTATAATTTCTCACTCTTTTTTTTTTTTGAAGAAAAAGATCAAAAAGATGGTGGTCATAGTTCTCGTTCAGCAACGCCGATTCCATCTCGCCCGACGACTCCAAAACCACCCAATGCCGCTGATCAATTCCGCTCCGGCATGCTCACTATCCGTATTTTCTCTGGTAAAGCAACATTTCCGTTATACTCGCTATATCTATTTCATCTTTGACCGCCCGCCCAGGCCGAGGCCTCGCCCTACCTCCAGGCGTCCCCGTCCCCGACGTCATCCACCGCGCACTCGAGTCATCCCCGCCCGCTCGCCGATCCACCAGCAATCGCGAGAGTCTCCAACGCAAACGATACTGGTGGCTTCCCTACGTCGTTCTCGAGTTTGACAAGAACGAGATCCTCGTCGACGCCCTAGCTGGCGACCTCTCAAACCCCGTCTGGAACTACCGCGCCAATTTGTGAGCGACTATCCGTTCCTTCGCCCCTGACCCTTCTCAGTCTTCTTCTCCTCTAGCGACGTCTCTCGCATCTCCGACATCTCCGTCTCTGCCTACCTTCGTACCGCCCAGGCCGGTCAAGATGATATGGGCAACGACCTCCTCATCGCCCGCGTCGATCTCACCCCAATGCTCGACGGCCACGCATGTCTCGTTTTCACCCCTCATTCACAGCCGCGCTGACTTCTTCCCTTCCCACAGCATGCATCCGATCAGTGGTACAACGCAACAGCTGGAGCCGGCTCATTCCACCTCAAGATCGACTTCAAGCCCACCCGCAACGAGCCCCTCACCATTGACCATTTCGAGCTTCTCAAGGTCATCGGAAAGGGCAGCTTTGGCAAGGTCATGCAAGTTCGCAAAAAGGACACTCAGCGCATCTACGCCCTCAAGACCATTCGCAAGGCTCACATCGCCCAGCGCCCAGGCGAGATCACCCACATCCTCGCCGAACGCACCGTCCTCGCCCTCGTCAATAACCCCTTCATCGTGCCCCTCAAGTTTTCCTTCCAAAATCCGGACAAACTCTACCTCGTCATGTCCTTTGGTGCGCAGCCGCCCGTGTCCACATGACAACCCCACCGTCGCTCATCTCTCTTTCCTTTTTCGGAAGTCAACGGTGGCGAACTTTTTTATCACCTTCAACGCGAGGGAAAATTCGACCAGGATCGCAGTCGCTTCTATGCCGCAGAACTTTTATGCGCCCTCGAGCATCTTCACGGCTTCAACGTCGTCTATCGGTAAGATCGCTGCGTTCTCCTCTCAACCGATCATAGCTTAGACGGCCCAAAGCGACCTGAAACCCGAAAACATTCTCTTGGACTACACCGGCCACATCGCGCTGTGTGATTTCGGTGAGCCAGAACATCTTTTCTCAGAAGAGATTGGGTCCGACTTTCTTTTCAAGGTCTCTGCAAGCTCAACATGTCCGAGACCGAAAAGACCAACAGTCCGTGCGCTTCTCATACTGCCTTGACGTCTTCTCAACCATTTTTTCGCCAGCGTTCTGTGGCACTCCCGAATACATTGCTCCAGAGCTGCTGGAGAACCAGGGCTACACCAAAACCGTCGATTGGTGGACGCTCGGCGTTCTTCTTTACGAGATGATGGTCGGCCTTGCCCTTCCTCACTTGGTTCTTTACGCCCACACTTTCCTCTAGACCGGGCTCCCTCCATTCTACGATGAAAACGTCAACACCATGTATCAGCGCATCCTCACCGATCCCCTCAACTTTCCGCCCGACATTTCAGCCGAGGCGCGCAGCGTCATGACCGGCTTGCTCCAGCGCGACCCGTCCCGCCGACTCGGCGCTTATGGCGGAGAGGAGATCAAGAGGCATCCGTTCTTTGCCAAGTATATCGATTGGAACCTGTCAGTCCTCGCCGTCCTTTCTTGGTCACGACCCTGACTCGCATTACCAGCTTACTCGCTAAAAAGATACAGCCGCCGTTCAAGCCCTCCGTCGTACGTTTCCTGGTTCCATCGCCATTTCTTATCAATCATGACGCAACCCTAGGAATCCGTTCTGGATGTGGCCAACTTTGACCCCGATTTCACCAACGAGGAGGCGCAAGACTCGGTCGTCACCGATTCCGCCCTTTCGCAGACCGTCCAGGAGCAGTTCACAGGATTCACGTACAACCCCGCCAACGAGCATCTGAGCGAAAGCGTCAGCTATCCTAGCGCCATCTGAGTGGCACTCTAAACACTCGTTCGATACCACTCGCCGGCCGGACCCCTCCATTCTTTTTCCTTTTGCGTCACTTTGTATGAGGACATGTGCACGTCTCCCTCCTTCCCTTGTTGTACATTTCCAATCTTTTGTCTCGCTTTTTTCCTCAATTTCGGGTAGAGATCGGGCCCTTTTAGTGCATCTAAGCAACGGCGAGCGGATTCGGGGACTTGTAGTATCTGCTATTTATTTCCGTCTCGTCCCCCCTCTTTGCGAATCCCGCTTCTCTGTATTCTTCGCATCCTTTCCTTGCTCGTCTGCTCTCCGTGAACTATCCCCTTTTCAAGGGCCGCTTTTAGCACTCTGTCGTCGATATATATATTTTTGTGTGTAGGTCTATCGTTGCCTTTGTCCTTGTCCCGCTATAAAGTTGTTTTATTTATACGAAGTTGAGAACTTGTCACGGGGTATACGACGTCCTCAATGAAAACAGTGAAACCGAAAAGGAAAAGAAAATCAACATATGTGCATGCGTCCAGCGCTGCCACGTCCACTTTCTCAATCAGACACCTTTTCAAACTGCAAAAACTCGTTGTCCCTGCCATAATTCGCCTTTTCGGCCGTGCGGAGCTCGGGGCGGAATCGCGAAAGCGGCATCTTGAACACGTGTTTGTAGCCCCGCGCGTTTTGGATGAGCGCGTATCGGAGGATGGACACCGCCGTCGCGAAGCCTGCGTTTTTTTTGGGGGGGAGTGATACGGGGATATATAAAAAATACATCGAATTGTAATGAGGTCTCAGCGGTTTCGAACTCGGACTAGGCGTGCTACGCACAGATGAGAAACTCGATCCAGACGAGCGCTTTGAGCGCTTGCACGTCCTTGCACCATGTCCGTTCGTCGGCAAACTCGGCCGGGATCGATCCGCAGTTTGTTGGGATGAGGCGCCAGCGCGAGGTTGAGAACGCGTTGAAGGCTATACTCCGGAGAACAGCCGAAAGCCCACCCACAGAATTAAAAAAAAAAAGAATTTTTTTTTTGGAAAAAAAAGGGGGATTGGAAATGAGATTCAGGGATCCGTTGAAGGCCGTAAGAAACGGAGGATTGCGCGCACCGAGCCAAAAGATGCTCAGCGCTCCGAGGATGCCGGCTTCGAACTGTGGGCGCGCCGTATACGCATTGTCGATCGCGACGTCGAGTGAGACACTAGGGGAGCCACAGGAATCGACGCGTCAGTGTCTTGCCTCTCCGAAACCGTATCTCCTCTGAAAACGACATACGTGGCGAACAGCAGCACGAGCGTCACGATCGAGAGCGCGAACGGGAAAAAGTCTGCGACATCTGTACGGGGGCGAGTCCAGCGCGTTTCGATCAGATCGTTCGGACGGATCGGGTTCCCGGATTAAAAAGAAAAAAAAAAAAACTGATCACTGACAAAAGAACTCTTGAAAACGGTTTACCCGGATCGCGAAAGCTAAAACCAGCACGTTGACGAGGAACAGCGCCACTGCGTGCAGACACACAGATGGGGCCAATCAGGTCTCCTCAGTCCGACCGGGACACATCGCACACATACCTTGGCCAGCGAATTTCTTCTTGCCAACCGGGGAGAAGGTCATGAATCAGAAAGAACAAAAATCAAAAAAAAGGGAAGATAGAGGACTTTGAAGTAGATGAACACAGATACCAGCACAGACAGCCACGGACCGCCAGGTTGGCAAGAATGAAGGATATGCTTTCACACGACGTGAGATAGTTGATGTGCGGAAGGTAGTCTTGACGACGGAAAAAATCAATGCATTAAGGGGGAATCGAACCCCCGGCGGGTCGAGTTTTATACAGTGGCAACGACCCAGGTTACCACTACCCCATTAATGCGCTTTACAATCTTTGGGTTATTTATTATAAGAATATTTTTTTGAAATTACTTTCCTTCCTTCATTGCTGGACTATTAGATGAATTGCTCAGGCACTTGGAGATGGCTCGGTTGTAGGTATCACAGGCGCTCTTTTATGCCCTTCTTCGAGGGCTTTGGCGAATCGCCACTTGTCACTGTCGCATTGATGGAACCACGACATCCATGTTCCTTAAAGGTTCAATAATGAAATGCAAAGCATCGACGAGAGGCCTATTGTTCTGTAGCGAAAGGTTTGGAATCTTGAATAAATTCCGGAAGAGGCAAAGTCGTTCGAAATCATCGCTTTGGTACATTTCTTGAACGTGCTCTACACACAGTTCGAAGATGGCCTGTCGCAAGTCGTAGGAAATTAGGAAAGATCGTGGCATTTACACCAGAGGTGAGTTTTATGCTTCACGAAATTTATCGCCCTTTGGGTGGAAACTCGTTTCATGGAAGCATTGTACACGCTTGACACATTATGCGGGCCGTATTAAGGTCCTCCTGCCAGCGCCAAAATCTTCGTCACGGCCTGCTCTGCCATAGTCATGATCATGGCATGCGGGTTACTCATCGGCATCTGCGGAACAGTAGAGGCCTGTACGAGGCCTGTCAGCGGCTACTTCCTGCTCAATAATCTGGTATTACGCACATCGACGACGAATAGATTGTTGGTGTTGAAGACCTTAGTGTTTTCGTCGACGACGGCCTTACCGGCGACGCCGATGGAATTGGAACCAACCCAGTGATTTGAATTAAGGCCGGCCTGTGCGAGCGTCAGCTATTACTAGAACCTCTCAGAATGCGTTCGACCTACAGGATCATAGTTGTTAACTATATATGGAGAAGGGTGAGATCCAGGGCAAGGTCAGCACGTGTGTTACACACCATAGTCAGTGATTGTCGTCGTGTTGTCGGGTGTGATGAGGGTCAAGCCAGTCACTAAAGGGAGAGACCGTCTTTATCTCTTCTATGCGAACTGACATCAACGCCATACCATTCTTAACACCAGCGACTAGATCCGTAATTCCTTGGATCAAGACTTCCTTGTCGATCGGATCGGTGAACCATGGATTGACTAAGGCTCGAGCAGTCATGGCGGCGTCAATTCCAATGCGGCCGCGTGATGTTATGCCAGTCGATCTGCGGTGGTATGTCAGGATTAAAAAAAAATACATGGTATATGTAGACTTGCAGATAGCATGTAATCGTGAAGATTTGACTATTGGGTCATCGTCAATTACCGTTAGCTGCTGAAAGGCTGGTATCACACCTTGCATTGTAGGGGTATGATGTCGTCACCGAGGCAGCGCCAGGTCTTCCGGTTCCTTGCATCTGGAACGGCGTCAGAAGAGAAGCACCGATACCTGGTTGACATACCCATCTGGTTTTGCCATCTCGTCCAGATAGCGCACGCCAGAAGTTAATCCTAGTAGGTCTGCATCAACACTAGGCATTCATACGTTCGAACGGAATTCACCTAGGAGAAGCTTGCGAAAAAACGCCAGCATAAGAGTTCAAATACTGTTGAGCATCGGCTGGTCTCGGACTCGACCAAATTTTAGCCCAGTTGTCGTAGGCGTCAATCGACGGGTGCGTGAACACAAGCTACGGACGTGCGATTTTAGGGGGGTTCGAATCAGTGAAGAAAGAAAGGCCAACATTAATGGACGGATTATCAGAGACCTGGAATGAAAACAATCACTAAAATCAAAAATCCAACGTAATCAAAAGAGAAGGGTCGGCGTACATTGTATCCGACAGGAAGGTTGATCCAATCTGCTTGAGGAGGAAGTTCTTTACTTGCTGTAGCGTCCGCTTGTACAAGGTTGATCATGTCCGTAGGACCTATGCCACTGCGGAACAAGATACGAGGAGACCCGAACGCGCCAGCCGACAGAACGACTCTGCCCTTTGGTGTAACGGGGATAAAGCCATTCGGGCCGAGGGATGTGTCGTTGACTTTGACGCCAGTGATCTGGCCCTTGTTGCGAACTAAGTTTTGAACATAGACATATTGTCTATATGTAAAGTTGGACCGGGAACTGGCCGTCTTGAAGTATGTCGCAACAGGACCAGTCCGTTTACCATTCACGAACTTCGAAATAGCATGAAGAGTACGAGTTCGAGCAGAAAAAAACGATTCCTCACATTATATGCGCTATACCCATAGACGTGATCTTTCCAATCTATGTTGTCGTTGATGGTTACTTGACTGTAACCTTGAGGTTTGAGGAGCGATGCCACGACGTCGAAGGTCTGCTCTAAATATCTCTTTCCATCCGTCGAGGGATGATCTGTACTAGGAAGGCGGGCCTTCAATTTCGCGGTGTAAGGCGCTTGATTTCCCCATGAAACTGGCCATCCCGTTCCGGGCGCGAAATCGGTAGCTGGGGAAAACCAATAAAGGCTATGTCCAGATCAGCGACGGGATATGTATACTACAGATCCCGTACACTCACGCTCCATTGATAGATGTTCCACCGCCAAGCAGGCAACCTGCGAAAACGTTGATGTCTATGGGAATATGAGCGTCTTCATCTTTGGTGACATGTCGCAGAATGGTACCTTTGCACCACCAGAATGGGTTGCTGTCGGAAAACATGCTTTCTGATGAAAGGTAAGTATTGCGACAAACTGGCAAAACAGCACATAGCGCACCAAAGAGTCCGGGTACATCGAACTTCGTGAGCTGAACGACACCCTAATCAGAATGGCAATCGAAAGTGCACCGGAGCTCCTTACGTTGTATCCCTTCGTCCAGTCTGGTCCATAGCGGCCGCCAGTCTCCCAGGTGCTAGGTCCTCCACGCTCAAGAAGCAACACTTTCTTTCCAGTCTCTGACAGTCTATCAGCAACGACTAGGCCACCGGCTCCTGCGCCGACGACGATGTAATCATAGGGCGTCGCCTTGCAGATGCTTTGAGCTGAAAGGTGCTAAGAAGACAGAAACTGCACATACAGAAACGGTCGGTGTCGTGGTAGTTGTGGTAGTCGTGGTCGTGGTGGTTGTCGGCGTTCCTCCGGTCCCACCAGCTGCCCAGTTGCTATACACTGCATCAGATACGTGGGCTTGCGAATAGTCGAGACCAAAGAAACCGACTATTTCGGAAGGGTGGGCTATGAATAGGTATGCGAAAATATAGTTTGAAATCCAACATACAATCGTTATGTTCTAAAAATGTACTCTGAGGGTCTGACGGCGAGTCGACAGCAACACTTGACCAAGCCCATGCAGGGACCCCAAAAGTATCAATAGGAATTGATTTCGTACCACTGGCAGTCGACCAGGCTAAAAGGAGGGTTATTGCTCGATTGTCGGGGAAAGTCAAGACAGGCACCTACAGACGCAATGCTGACAACGGTACACCCATTTCCAGTGGGTCGAGTTGACTTTGGTCGATGGCAAATCCGTCAGCACCGGTCCCGCCATCGCGCTACATTACAGATGTTGAGACTATAGCTCAGAAAGCTAGCCGCAAAATGTGTATACTGACGTCGGTTGAACATAGTCACTACGCGGTCACGTCAATAGAAAAATTATTGTGAAAGTGGAAATTGACCCACGTCGCGTATCGTGCGGATCGAACAATGGAGTTCCCGTTCGGCCAGGCAACCAAGAGCAGGTTCTGCAGCATGGCCCCTCCGGGAGAGGCACCCGCCCATAAGGTCGAAATGGGCGCCACAATTTCACCAATGAATTCGTCTGGGTTTGCCCCCGATGTAGCAAGCGGAGGGAAGACGTAACCATAAGTCACTCCATGAGCTGGTTCGGTGTAGCCCCAGAAAGTGATTCCGTTATCGGGGTCGGTATATGGTACGCCCTGAGCCAAAGCTTCCGCGAGGAAAGCGATGATTAATACACGCCATCTACAATGCTTGAAAAGACGTTACCTAGACCGACTAGCGGCAAAATACTAGCTACCACACGCCAGAGCATAGTAGATGGAGAGGAAAAAGAGGTTCGAAGTGTTCAGCGTAAAATTTCGCCCGTTTTAAACAAAATCGTCAGGCCAAACAGCGAGAAAGTTCCGCCAGGGACAAAATGCGCATACTTGATCCATCATTACTTTCTCATGAGCCTGCGGCTACAGTGTTCTCGTAACCGAGAGCAATGCAAGAATAGTAGAAGATGTGTGGAGAACGACGACGACGGATACAATTCGGAGAACGCGCCTGAGCTCGTGATACAAAACGATCTGACAGGCTCGGAGAAAGTGTTGATGGTGGGGTATGTCGTTGCTTGACACGGCCGATCATACTCTGGGGTCAATAGCGCAAAGGGGTATCGTCTAATGGACACTTCCAATTGGCTTGGCTCATAGTAGTGGTCATTTTTAGCCGACAAAGGTCCGGCATATTTTCCGACTTGAAGCAGAAACTCTACAACAACGGAGCTCTGTCCTAGATTCGAAATGCAATGTGAGCATAGAATAGAACAAGAAATGGGCGCCGAATTTCGATTCACCCTTGGTTGGGCCATGTGGAGTCGGACATAATGTGGTTTCCGAATACATTGCCACATCGCATGGGGTTGGAGCGGAAGAGATAGCAGTCATGGCGAACGCTGCTCTGCCAGTCAAGAGGCTTGACGGAACGTCTGAGGCAGAATTGCGCCCCATTCGTGGACATACATCAGACAATACAACAGACATCAATCATTGAAAGTGCACACGAAAGCGGATAGAAATTACGATAAGTACACTGATGCTCCAGTCATACGCCTAAGCACACCTTGAATGCGCGGAACCGAACGCAAGTTTATCAGGTTTGTTCGCCAAAAAGGTGTGCCAATCCGATTGTCTGGGCCGTCTGTGGCGCGTTCAAATGTGGGCAGTGGTCGTTCTTCTGAACAACGACAAAGCCTAGCTTGACCTTGAATCGCAGCAGGTCGAATACTGCGCCCCTTTGAAGTGAGAAGGAGGAAGCTTAAGCGTTGAATGTGTTGTTTGTGCGAAGAGTGGATCAACAAGAGTTTGCCGGGTAACATCAGGCCAGTAATCGTCCCTTGTTACCACTACCGCCTGGCTCGTGTGCGGCGACGACGACGGCGAGGCATTCCCAGAAAACGCATCTCATTGCATTGAGGACTGCCGTCTTACCAGCGTGGCCTCCATCAAGTGTACTTGATAGCCCGTGCAACTCTGAACGCGTCTTTCTGTCACCTTCCTTTCTTTCCCTTCCCCATTTCGTCCTTTCGCGGGTCCATTTCCCCGTTTCATTCGACACCATCCCTACTCATATACCTTCTCTTTAACGTCCCGGAGCGCCCGCTCAATCTCTGTGATATAATTCACGGGCGAAATCGATCTCGCCCCAATCATCATGTCGACGTCAGCTTCCTCTTCAACGTCAACTCCCCCGTCTGCCAGCGCCGGCCCCAGTGGCCAAAACGTTCACCCCCTTCTGGAAAACAACGATGAGAAGAACAGGTAGGTGTGCACTGTGTTCCGCGGATCCTGTGCTCGGGATTGAAGATGGAGATTTGATAGCGTCGTTATCAAGGTCGGAATGGTAGGAGACTCGCAGATAGGGAAGACAAGTCTCATGGTGAAATACGTAGAGGGTAGCTTTGATGAGGATTATATCCAGACGCTGGGTATGTCTTTATTGTCGTCGCTTAGAGTTGCTAGCTCTTTAGCTCCTCACAGGCGTCAATTTCATGGAGAAAACGATCTCCGTTCGTCGGACGACGATCACCTTTTCAATATGGGACCTAGGCGGTCAACGAGAATTCGTCAACATGCTACCGCTGGTCTGTAACGACGCCGTTGCTATTCTGTTCATGTTCGACCTGTCACGCAAGTCAACGTTGAACTCCGTGAAAGAGTGGTACCGTCAAGCACGGGGCTTCAACAAGGCAGGTGCTCCGTGTTCGCTTACCCCGCATTCCACGATGCCTCCAGCGGCAGCGTTGCCGCTCGTCCTGCAAGTCGCTGACCTCGCCCTGCAGACGGCAATACCCTTCCTTATCGGTACCAAGTTCGACCAGTTTGCCACATTTCCTCGAGATGAACAAGAGGAAATAACAAAACAGGTTAGTTCCCGCTCTCTGAATATTCTATTCCGACTGTTAATGCCGTTCTTTTTTCTAGGCAAAGAGATTCGCACGAGCAATGCACGCCTCTTTGATATTCTGCTCCACGTCCGCATCAATAAATGTGCAGAAGATTTTCAAGATCGTGCTAGCAAAGGCATTCGATCTCAAATGCGTGATTCCAGAGATCGAGGGTGTTGGAGAACCTCTGTTAATCTATGTTGACGTGTAGTGCGGAGGGAGCTTCGGCTACTCGCTGGAGAGTGAAGTGTGCGAGATAGCGTATTGGGAAAGATGCCAAGACAAAAATAATTCCCGAGGTACGATTTTCGAGTCCACCTTTGGAAAATCGGACTGAACTGATGAGCCCTCCTCATCACGGGTTAGCCATCAAAGTCTATTGTAGGATGTGGCTCGTTGTTGAAGGCACATGTCAACGATTCAGAGACCACTACCTACCTTGCTACCTCGGGTGTGAAAGGACCTCTGCTAATTCTTCCCTTCCTCTCATTGTAAACATAGTCGATACTGTCTCAGCCCTCGTTAGTCTTCCATTAGAAGTCTGCTGATTTACCCAGTCTTCTCTCCTTAATTCACCCTCCCTTACGCATATCCATGTCGGTCTATTGGTTGTTATGTCGCCGTTTTGCCTTGTTTTGCTGCATGCTCTTACTCGTATATCCTCGCTGTCGTCCACCACTATACATCACTTGACACCATTCGTTTTGCACTTTCATGACCTAGCTAAGGCACTCATTCAGATAGAAGCGAGTCCACGTGCCCAAATCATCCGCGCTTTCGTTCTGGATAAGGCGACAAACACGGATATGCGGTATTCAGCCAATTTGGATCGGTTGAAAAGACATCGTGGACTGTGGCTGCGGCTGTCATGTGTTTACTTATCAACCTCTTATTCCGTGGCAGATTCTGTTCTAGACAAGTGCGGTGCCGTCCCACATGGCCTTCGCATTCAAACAACAGGGGGTGTGCATTTTGTTACTTAGCATAATCGAAACATTGATGGGCACGACATGGTGACAAAAGCTGGTTCTCGGAGATCGCGGGTGATGGAGGCAAATGGCTCGACGGCGCGTGAGGACGCGGTCTTCTCAACCATACGACAGGACTCCATGGCCATAGGCGATGAAACTGCAACCATCAGCACGGCGAGCGGCCCAAGAGCGTATCCAAGGGCAGAGATTCCGAGGCCCGAGGCTGCAATTCCACCCTATTCATCCGTACGATATTTCGGATTCATCACGCTGCAGTGGCAGCTGCCCTGAGCCAGCAAGGAAAGGCAGGGGTCGCATGCTGATCGCCACATATGATCACGTGTTCGTTTCGCGCTGGGTGTCCCGAGTCGTCACTGCGACTCATGACTGGAATTCACGCGAGAAGTTCCCGGGCGACGGGCTGATATCACTCGTGCATCAGTTATACGTGTATTCAGTCCACCACGCGCTCTTTCGGATTCCATTCCCTTATTTTGACCTCTTTCCTCCCTTTGGAAATAACCATGCAACGACCTCTTGCTGAATCCGTCCACCTTCATCCCTCCGTCTGTCATCAATCCACATTCTTATCTTATCCTTCTGACAGGTCAAGCATTGCATGGCATTCCAAGGACACCATTCCGAGCATCATGCCTAGGATCGTTCAGGGGCTACTGGCTCAGTCACGTCTAATTTCGATACTCGTCCCTTTGGAAGCACAAGGTCTCCAAGACCCTTGTTCTATTACGCACGAGACAGAGAGCGTTCTGTCTCTGATGCGTGCCATGCATTTCTCATGATTGAATTCTGATATGCAATGGGCGGCTGCTCCCTCAATTATACCATGTGCTTTCCCAAGTACGTCCCATACCAGAACATCCAGAACCTCATGCAGTGTTGTCATGCGTCTCTCTTTTCTCAGAGTCAGTATCAAACACTGAGGAATCTGGAATAGTACAAAAGGCATTGGGCATTGTGTCTCTTCTCCCAGCCTATTGGGTTCCCTACGGTCTCTCCTAGCTTATCAGCTTCTCTGGCAATGACGGCCCAGTCCTCATTCCGAAGACTCGCTCTTCTCGCTGTATTTGCGTTCACGGTGTTTATCAGCGTCCATGCGACGCAGGTCATGCACCGTCCCGCCAACTACAAGGACCCTGTACGAACATTCAAGACCGAGAAAAGCCCAAAGACAAATGTCATTCAGAGACGTGCTGGTAACAAGGTGTCCTTTGCCTACTTCACAAACTGGGGAATCTACGGCGCCAACTTCCGTGAGGAGTCCAGTCTCAAATTTCGTCGTCGTCTGACCGTCTTTCTTTCAGAGCCTACGGATATCGTTCCCGGACCGCTCACTCGTAAGCTGGTTACTGTTTCTCGGATGCGAGCTATTCTGACGATGGCGACAGACATCCTGTATGCTTTCGCCGATGTCAGTTCTTCCACGGGCCAGATCACGTTGACCGATTCCTATGCTGATCAAGAGGCAAGCAAGCTTCTGATTCTCCATCGATGTATTTCCTAACGGAGTCATTCACCATAGAAACACTTCCCTGGCGATTCTTGGAGCGAGCCGGGAAATAACCTCTACGGGTGCCTTAAGCAGCTTTACCTATTAAAGCTCCAGAAGCGTAATCTCAAGGTTCTGCTCTCTATCGGTGGCTGGACGTATTCTCAGAGTGGTGAGCCTTAGCATTATTGCATCGAGATATTCTGCCAACCATTCCCAGGTCACTTCAACTTTGTCACCAACGCTGCGGCTCGCACCACCTTTGTGAACTCGGCTGTACAACTCATTGAGGACTACGGTTTCGATGGCATGTATGTATTTACACCCTTTGAGGTAGCGACGTGGCGACTCACACTTCCTTGTCAGCGATATTGACTTTGAATACCCGACGAACGACGCCTTGGGTCAGGGTTTGGCTGACCTGGTTACATCCCTTCGGACGGCTTTGAACCAGCTTGCCCAGAGAAAGGGCGACACTGTGCCATACCAGATCACTGCCGCTGTTGCTGCGGGATCTGCCAACTACCAATATCTCAAGGTCTCGCAGATGAACGCTGCATTGTCGTACTGGAACCTCATGGTGAGCCATGATCCCTCCGCCGTCAACTATTTCCTAACTGGGGAGGTTACAGGCTTATGACTATGCCGGGTCTTGGCTCACCTGGGCAGATAACCAAGCCAACTTGTATGGCGGTCAACGCACGAACGTTAGCACCGACGCCGCAGTCAAATGGTACACGGCAAATGGCGCTTCTGCTGGTAAAATCAATCTCGGTATGTGGGTGCAACCTTCTGAACCTGATGTCGGAGTTCATGTGTCTGGATCGATATAGGAATGCCGCTTTACGGTCGCGCTTTTGAGAACACGAATGGAATTGGTCAATCATACAGCGGAGTAAGTACCTAGCTGTGTCTGTTGTCTTGTTGTTTGTCTAACAGAGCCCTATCTGCAGATCGGTCCTGGCACAATCGAAGCTGGCATTTATTCTTACAAGGTTTTGCCTTGTATGTCCCTAAACTGTCATCCCAACTACAAAGTGTGCTGATTGCAATCAAAGTGGCCGGAGCTCAGATTTTCGAAAACACCACCGACGTCACCAGCTACTCCTATGATTCCGCCAAGAAGGAACTTGTGTCCTATGACACGCCCAACATTGTTAGAACGAAGGCTCAATATATCAATTCCAAGGGGCTCGCTGGTTCCATGTTCTGGGAGGTCAGGATACTATTATTCGCTACTTTGGAGCGCTCATGAAAATGAAAAACTTCTAGCTCTCCACGGACAAGGTTGGCTCTGATTCGCTCGTCGCCACCAGCGCAAATACTCTGGGAGCACTTGACCAGACTCAAAACCACATCAGGTATGTCATCTGGACTTGTTGTTCTCGCTCATTTCTAATCGTCTGTCTCAGCTTCCCCAATAGCAAATGGGATAACGTCCGCAACAACATGGGCTCCGGAGGTTCGGGCACCACCACTTCAAACCCCACCCCAACCACGACCACTTCAAGTCCTCCCACGACCACCACCCAACCCTCTGGCAGTTGCGCTGGCGTCTCAGCCTGGTCTTCGGCGGTGAGATCGGCCCGTCTACTCATATTCTGGTCGACGGCTTACAATTACTCCAGGTTGCTTACAACGGTGGTCAACAAGTCACTTATGGTAAATCACTCTTTTAAGCCTCTGCTGATTATGAGACTGATGTGCTGAATTCAGCTGGTCACCTCTGGACTGCCAAATGGTGGACTCAGGCAGATACCCCTGGAGGCTCTGGTAAGAGAATCAATCCATCCCAGGGATTTTTTTACAAGTGCTGATCTACCTGCCAGCCGGCGTTTGGACCGACAATGGCGCCTGTTAAGGTGTCCTCGATAACTGTTTAAACCTATCTATACCACGTAGTCCTGGTTTTATGAGACATAATCATAGTCGTGAGAATCCAGTACATAGGATATACGTCTAAATGGCTAAACACTGGAAAATTCTGCGAAGGTGATGTTGCATGGAGAAGAGGCGCAGGCACAGGGAGAAAAATAAATGAACAAAATTAAAGGTACAAAGAAGAGCAGAAGATGACCGAATTAGGTCGCTCGAGCATTTCAGATGCCTTTTCGAATTTTTTCTTCAGTTCCACGTTTCCGATGACATGAGCGGCCTGTGCCATCTGACGCAGGAGCTCGCCCAATCGTCTGAAGACGCGAATCACACTTCCCTCAAATTGGTCCGTGAGCTGTCATCGGTCATCAGCAACGTGATTCCGAATCGAGGCTAGTTCTACGTACCTTGCATATTTCGGAAAACGAAGCACCTCGACACCACTGTATCACCGCGTCCATGAGCTCTACCTTGAAGGAGGAAACGTATTGTTCCTCGTCGATCGGTAATTTCGACTCCTTGGACACTTTAGCGATTCTGTGGGCTATTTCCTGCATGACACGTAACGGAGCGGCGAGTTCTTCTTTGAGCTTTGTCGTTTGTTCGCTCTGAGAAGCCGAGGATCAGGCCTTCCGATTCGCATAGCAATGACGTGAACACATACCTTTTCCGTAAACACGAAGCAGCTAAGGAGAGCAGCACATTGCTCAGGCGATAGCGAGTTGAAGGCGCCGTTAAAAATGAGCTCAGTGAGAAGCAGCTCATCACCAGTGCTAATCTCGCATGCTACTCTTCCCTTCATGTCGACGATATCCGAGGAAGTGGTAAATCCGAGCCTACGCAGGACACGCTTCCGACACTTGAGTTCCTCAAGGTGCAGGATATCCTGGGTAGCCTGTATACGTTTCTTTAGGTTTCTTATCCGCTCCTGGCTTTCCATTTTCCTTGAGTACAACGTGTACAGCTCGGGAAGTCGAGGGTCCTTGTGAAGGCGACTCGAGAACATCCTTTTTTCCATCGCCTCGATTTTCTGGAAACAGGTCTATCAGATATCGAAAATAGCAATCAAACGTAAACTCCACTGACTTGGACAAGCTGTCTGAATTTCTCGTCCTTGATACCCATGTTCTGGATCGGGTCAAGAAGGGCAACGCCATTCGGGAACCGCCTGTGGACTTCGAGCACGCTCTTCCATACAGTCTCTCTCGCCTGCTCAGCACGGATATCTTTTGGAAGGACAATGCGGATGTGACTGATGCCCTCGATAGTCGATAGGAGAACAGGGACGACAAGGGGAACACCCTTTTTGTCGGGAGGACAAGGCATGACACCATCTGGAGTTGATGATACGTTTGCTCGATCCTTACTGACCGCCCCGCCGGGCGCGCAGTTAAGGAGAACGTCAATGATATACTGTTCATGAGGGGGGAACTCGTCCGGTTTCGGAGTAGGCCGGTTCTGTGGAAAACAGAGTCAGTGAGATTTCCTCGGGATATCCAGGCTACTCACTTTGGGTGGCAATCTTTTCTGGTAATTTATGATGACACCCCACCCGAAGTCGAGTTTTTGATATTTCACCTTGACCAAACGACCAGGTTGCAAGAAAGGTAAAGAATATGTTGGATGTGTGACAACATCCCGGAAGTCAGACGTCATTTGTTCAAGTTGCTGTCGGTAATCGTAGTACTCTGAAACGAGCGATTCGTCGGGGATCACGACCTGACTTTTCTTCTTCTCTTCTAGCTTCAATTCTAATGCAAGCGTCAGTACTGCACCTGTCTGCAAGATGATGAGACCTACCGTCTTCCAATTTCGGAATTCCGGCACTGCTCTGAAATTGGAAAAAGCACCGTTCGAGCATGTATTCTGGGCTAATTCCTTCAACCTTCATCAAGTTGAGGATCATGTTGTAACCCAGGTGGAAAGCTGAATCCAGTCTATCTGCCTCGCCCTTGACCATCATCTTCGCGGCAGCAGGCTCAAGTTTCTCGTCGCACATCATAATTACGACTCCTCGATCATCAAGTCCTCGTCGACCGGCACGTCCAGACATTTGGATATACTCTCCCGACGACAGATTCCGGAACTCGTGGCCATCAAATTTGCGCGTTGTCGTAAAAACCACAGTCTTGGCAGGCATGTTGAGACCAATCGAGAACGTTTCCGTAGCGAAGAGAACCTTGATCAGTCCCTCTTGAAACAGGATTTCGATGACCTCCTTCAAAATGGGCAGTAAGCCACCATGATGGATTCCGATGCCGCGACGTAGAAGAGGAAGTAGGTTGGTGATTTGTGGCAAGTTCCTATCGTCTACGGAGAGATTGTCTATAGCGTTGTTGAATATGTTCGTGATCATGTCTTGTTCGTCTGACGATGTAAGCTCAAACTTGTTCATACTCAATGCCAGACCTTCGCACTCGCGCTTGCTGAAGGCGAAGACGATAACGGGGTTGTAGTTCTTCATCATAATCAGCTTGATGATTTTTGAGACATCCGATTGGCCTGCGGGGAGAAATGAGCGATTAAAGAACAACACAGAATTTCTGTCACCTTTCTTGTCATTCCCCTTTTTTGTCTTTCCTTTCTTCCCCTTCCCTGCTTTCGGATCTGCGGGATCGTCTCCCATGGAATCCTGCAATTTACCCATCGCTCGGCTAAAGTTATCCTCGCGGAACTCGCCCTTCTCATTGACGACCAGATATATGCCCTCATCGCCAGCGGGAAACAGGTAGTGTTGCAGTGGAGTAGGTCGAAAATCTGTGTAGACGACGTGACAGGGTTGTTCATGGGATTTGCAGATCCATTCAGCAAATTGCATGGCATTCGGAATTGTGGCGGAAAGGAAGACATATCGAACTGTATGCGGAAGAAGAATGATGGTTTCTTCCCAAACGACGCCCCGCTCCTTGTCTCTCATGTAGTGGATTTCGTCAAATATGACCCAGGCAACTTCGCGCATAATTTCGGAGCCACGGTACAACATCGAGCGCAAAATCTACGGACACATGTCAGCCAATATTGCAGGATGTTGCAAGTTCTTACCTCGGTGGTCATAACTAAACAGGTTGCTGAAGGATTAATTGTAACATCGCCAGTCATGAGGCCGACATCGCCAAATTCTTGAAGCATTTCTCGATATTTCTGGTTGCTGAGGGCCTAGATAAAATAGTCAGTACGCGTGCACAGGTTCTTGGACAGGTAAAAAGCGTACTTTGATAGGGCTTGTGTAAATCACTCGTTGCTTATTCTGCAAACATTGTGCGATCGCGTACTCGGCCACAACGGTCTTTCCAGCACTCGTATGTGCGGACACCAGAACACTCTCGTTCCTCTGGATTGCATACACGGACACCTTTTGGAAAGGGTCCAATTCGAATTTGTATTCGCGGGCAGGTTTTGACGGCGGGACGTGTTTTGAAATAGGAACATAGTTATATCCAGGAGGGACCGCGACTTGATGGCGAACCTGACATAATGGATCAGAGACGAACAGACAAGGAAGCGGGGAGACAGCACATACCTGATGCCTGAGCTCCAATCGTGACCCAGAATCGACTGTTCCGACCAGACCTGCACTCGCCGCAACTTCTCGCTTAGCTTCAGTCTCAAAATCATCCAGAACGACCGGATTAGGTGCCTCAATCCGGGGTTTTTTCGCTGGAGAACGGTCGGGCTCTTCGTCAACACTTTTCATTCCGCCGTTTGTCGTTTCCTCTGTCATGTTCTCCGCTTTCCGCTTTTCGTTAGCTTTGGTTTGAGTGGGAGCCTGATCCGTCTGCATAGCGACATTGACTTCATCGTGCTCCTCATCCTGGTCCACTGGCGTCTCCGTAAGGAATGAAAAGAGATCTTTCGAGTTCATGGTATAGTGTCCAGATGGTGGACTGAAATTTCGAAATTATGTCACGGTCACACATAGTGAGATCGTCGTCACGTCGAGGTGGGCATGGCGAGAATACAATGACGGAAAGGAAACTCTTTCTGAATGATGCTGAATCGGAAAATCGTACATTGCTGATGGAGACAAATTCTCTTCTTCATTCTGTCTCTGGAATACTGACGCTAGTTCGATTCGTCGAAATAGTTGATGTTTGGCGAGAGCTTTTGGATCTAACTTGTCCGCGGGCTTTGCCGAAGAAAAAGCTAAATTTCTGTCCTCCATTCTGCCTTGCTGAATCTGCGTCAAAAATGGCTCAACAACGAATGGCAATATGGGCAACGGAGGCGGATATTGACGAGGACGTTGACTTGTCACTGGCGATTGGGAATTACGGTCAAAATGGGCACTTCGATGACGGTACGTCGTTTGCTTTTTCTACTGCATTGGATATGCTGATTTCAACTCACGATCCAGCACATATGCAACAGCCTCAGATCGATGAAGCCGCTCTATTGGCTATGCAACAGCATATGGCACAGCAGGCTGCCTTTTCCCAAATTCCTGATGTCGTGAAAGGCGTGCGTTTCAATCGCACCTCCTATATGAGTTGTCGACCTAATCCTTTCCAGTTCATCGTTCACTTCCACCAAGCCGTCCTCGAAAACAACCTCGCAGAAATTACAGTGGCCTATGAAAGCGGCTGGAACAAATACACTGAAAAGTTTTATTCAAGGACGGAATGGCCGGAAGCCGAGGTTATTGCGCCCCTAGTGAATGATGGTCAGTGAATCCAGATGATGAACGTAACATATGCATGTCTAATTCCTGGATAGACCCTATATTCCTTATCCTCTATCGCGAACTTTATTATCGCCACGTCTACTCGCGGCTGCAGCCCAACATTGACGACCGCTTCCATTCATATGAAAACAGCTGTGAACTTTTCAACTATTTGCTGAGTATGCCAAATTGCCAGTGTCCATGAACTCCGAATCTGAAATGTCCTTAGACTCTGACGGACCTGTTCAACTGGAGCTCCCAGAGCAATGGTTATGGGACATCATTGATGAATTCATCTACCAATTCCAAGTCTTTTGCTCATGGCGCTCAAAATTCAAGAACAAGACTGAGGACGAGTTGATGATGTTGGCCGAGGGCGGCCCAGTATGCTTTTCATTTCCTTTTCTTGCCATTAAATAATTCAATGTTTCCACAGGTTTGGAGTTCTTACAGTGTCCTCAATGTCTTGTACTCCCTTATTCAAAAGTCCAAAATCAACGAGTATATTATTGCACAACAACAAGGCAAATCGCCAGAAGAAATCGAGTGCGTACCTCCTTGTCGGGTTTCGTGGCTATCGGCACTGAGAAAATTCCAAGTGAAATTGTGGGGGAGTATGGCCAGCGACCACTATACCGAATGCTTGGATACTTCAGCATCATTGGCCTCCTACGAGTCCATGTACTCCTGGGGGACTTCACTCTTGCCCTTAAGGTAATGGAGAACGTGGAACTCAATCAGAAAGTAAAGTCCCTGTTATTGCGACGCATTTACGAACTAAAGAGTTTGTTAGTCACCGTTTACCCGCGTCACCGCATGCCACGTTGCAACGTATTACTATGTTGGTTTCTGCTACATAATGCTTCGCCGATACCCCGACGCGATACGGACATTTGTCACTGTCCTCAACTTTATCATGCGTATGCGCCAGTATCATACGAGGAGTTACCAGTACGACCAGGTAAGCCCTGTTGTCACAGCTTATTGAGATCGACTAAAACGTTTGAAAACGCTTTAGATCAGCAAAACCGCAGACCGTATGTACGCGCTGTTCGCCGTGTGCAACGCATTGTCCCCAAGTCGTCTCGATGACAACATTGCCAACATCTCAAAGGAACGATTTGGCGAGCAATACGCTAAAATGTCTCGCGGAGGGTGTGTAGATTATTCATACAACCAGCATCTAACACTTATAGAGTATTTTCGCAGTCAGCAATCACTGTCCGCGTTCGAGGAACTGTTCCTCTATGCATGCCCAAAGTTCATCACCGCCAACCCTCCTCCTTATGAAGACCCCGCGGCCATTGCTTCTTCTCCTCACGCCTTCCGACTCTGAACAGACATCGACTGCTCATACTGACCCGACGCACCGGCACCTCGAACTTTTCCTTGCTGACGTCGCAGCCCAGTCACCCGTCCCCACGCTTCGTAGTTTCCTCAAACTATACACGAGCCTTGGAGCTAAGAAGCTCGCCAATTTCTTGGATGAGGATGAAGAGGAGATGGTGCAGGAGATGATGATGGTGAAACAGTGCAGCAAGAGCATAAGTCGGGTGCCTGGGACCGAGAAAAGTGGTCTCTTAGAGGGACAGACGATCACGACCAGCGACCTCAATTTTGTCATTGACGAGGTAAGCTGGTTGCATTCTGCTCTCAGTCGTCATTCTCATACCGAGGCAATACATAAAACAGAACATGGTGCATATCGCTGAATCTACCGTCGGACGGCGGTATGCAGGCTGGTTCATCAAAAACACGGAGAGAGCGCAAAAGATCCTCGACGATCTCAAAAACATGCCTCTTCCCGCACGCCCTAAAGCTGTCGGCCCGTCTGCGAACACTGCAGCACCGACGAATGACGTGCAGGTCAAAGGGAATAGAAAGGTCGCCTGGGGTGGAGTGAAGGCAGCTTAGTCGATTGTATCTATATGTGTACCACTTTTTGCGGCTGCATCGCCACAACATCCTATCAGAACGTTATCATGCTTTTTCATCCACCTCACATATAATCTTCACTCTCATTGCTAATCAGTCGATATTCTTTTAATTCTCTCGATGGCCGAGACCGATTCTCGTCACGAAGCGCATTCGACGTCTGTAAACGAGCATCTTTCGTACCCTTCGACATCGACGGCTCCGGAGCCTCCGCCTCCTTCCACGCAACAGGCTCGGCAGGTCTCAAAGGACAGATTATACATTGGCAACCTGCATCCTACGGTGGACGAGTACGTCAAGTCGATCTCGAAAACCGGCGCCTTGTCATCTCACTACCACGCTCTGCAGATATGCCCTCCTTCAAGTCTTTTCAAAGTTCGGCAAGATCACCAAACTTGACTTTCTATTCCACAAGAGCGGTGCACTGAAGGGCAAGCCACGCGGATACGCCTTCGTAGAGTACAGCAGCAGCGATGTATGTGCATTCCAGTTCCGTCTTTGCCACCTGCACGATCAACTCACCCCGGGTCATCTTTCCGCATCACACGCGACGTAACTTTTTCCTCCACGAAATTCCCGAAAGTAAAATGCTTGCCCCGGGGGGCGAGACATCGCTAGCATTTATTGCGCCCTCCTTAAAAAAAAGTACTGCATGGACCGTTGGGCTGACGACGGTGTTTAGGAGGCCCTCAAGGCCCTCACCGCAGCGCACGACAAGCTCCTGCGTGGCCGCAAATTGGTCGTGACGTTTGCGCACCAGGCGCCCCAAGATCTCTTGTCGCACGGTGGCGCCTCATCCAGGCTCAGAAAAGGCATGATGGAAACGGGAAGGCCAACAGCATTGAGCCTGATAAAATCCAGCGCGACCAGCAGGCGCGAAGCGTAAGTCACACGATTCGGACGCAAGCAAAGCAACCACATCTGACATGCATCGTCTCAGCACCGAGGATAAGATTGCGATGATGGAGGCAAAACTTCGTCAGATGGAAAGCACGAAATCCAAACCCGGAGGATCATCAGCCAGTTCCACGCCATCTTCTATGCCCACACACCCATCTTTACCCGCCAAACCTCCTCCAGCCATTTCTCCACACCTGGCGAGCACGCTTTCCATGCAACATCATTCTCATGGTGTGAAGCCATCTAAACCTTTACTGCCATCGCTCCCATTGGTTGCTTCTTCCTCTACACCTCGTCTCGTGACATCCGAGTCCAAGCCAAATGCAACACCTTCATCGCGCACTACCAAATCGAAACTAGTGGGCGTAAAAATTGGGAAAGCCAAAGACAAGCAGGCTAGTCTACCAGAGAACTCTACTTCGAATTAGCGTGTCAGGATGTTGTCGTTTTGTTGGTATCATATGGTTCTTGTATTTCAGGGATTGTGCCGAAGACTGCGATCGGCGAATAGAGTGATTTTTTGTGGTATGCGTCATGTCATATTCATGAAATAGTATGAACACAAGGAAGAGGAAAACGACAACTCCTATTCGTCTCAAACCACCGTTCCTGCGTTCGAAGCGATACGCGGCCACAAATCCGCCTGGAAGTCGAGTCAATAACTGCTTCGCAAGATGATTCAACTGAGAACATACGCATTCTTTTGCAACGGGGCCAGTGATTGCTGAGCCCTTCATTTCACCCTTGGGATTTACAATGACTCCGGCATTGTCCTTTCGACGTGCGATCTAAGCCAGAGCGAGCTAAAGTACGAAAAGGAAGCTTACCTCAAAGTAGAGGAAAACACCGTCTTTTCTCCGCCATGCTTTGCGCTGGCGCACAATAACCACAGGCATCGCTAGATAACGGGACGTTGGCACATGACATATCGAAACGATTGCGTTCCACTCACTTTTCTTCCTCAGCTCAGGCTTTCCCTTCTTCACACTGGCCACGACCATATCGCCCACACCCGCATCCGGCAATCTGTTCAAGCGAGCACCAAATCCGAAGGGTTCGATAATATACAAGCTCTTTGCGCCGCTGTTGTCGGCGCAGTTGAGGACGGCACCGACGGGCAGACCAAGAGTGAGACGGTATTTGGTTCCAGATGCTCCTCCACCTGTATTCGACGATAAGATGCAAGGATAAGGAGGTTGTCATCTTCAAAAAGAGGACTATACGAACCGCGTTGTGCCATTTTTTTTTAAGATATCTGCTGAGGAATCTGGAAGGACTTGCGGGCGACGACGAGTAGTATAGACTATACACCGTCAAACAGAGTTTCCAAGCCGAACATCGGCACAGCTGCGCATGTACAGTTTTCGGCATTCGCCGTACATTCCCAGAATGGCAATGCGTCGATAAAAAAAATCTTGAATTTCTCCAAAACCGCTGTTTGAATCTGCCTCAAAGTACAAACTTATAAATATGTTGTCGGATTCGATATCACCGGAAATCTCAGAGCTTATACACAAACAGCGCAAGAATGCCCGACTATCAACAACGTGAAGTAAGTCATTAAATTAAACATGTAGAGCTTCTGACATATCGTGGATCACAGCTGGCCGAGCTAGCGGAGCAGGAATCGCGTCTTACATTGTTGTCATTCGATGCGATGACAGCATGGGATTTAGGGAGCATCCTTCGAGCCCTCGCCATCAAGGAGCAGCCAGCACGAGCGGCCTGCATAGTCATCACCCAAGCGAACTCGACTCCGTTGTTTGTCGCCCACACCGCGGATTCCGTCAGTCCCGCTTATTTCGCAGAAGCGGAAAATATTCGCAATACTGTCAAGCGGTGGGAGATCTCCACCTGGCGGGCACAAAGAATCATAAATCTCGACGAGAAACAGGACCTGCTGCTCGTCAAGTCGAGCGAATACAGCTCGAAGGGAGGTGGATGGCCGATCCGAGTAAAAGGCGTAGCGGGCGTCGTCGCGATCCTCGTCTTAACTGGTCTCTGCTGCTCCGCGAAAGAGAAGACGTTCAATCCACTCAAGTACGATCCACCAACGGATTTCAATCACGAGTTGATTGTCAAAGCCCTTGAGACTTTGTTGGACAAACAGTGCGTTTCATCGTCTTTTGTCCTTTTGTAGTGGGTAGCTCACAGTCCATAATTAGGAAGAACGCCTCCCGTCATGACCAGATGTCAAGTTGAAGGTTGGTGAGAACGTGGCTTGAGCTGGTGCGAGCCCGTCGGAAACATTCGCAATAGCTCTAGACGATCAGATGCGATAACGGCCGCTGCATGAATAGAATCCATTCTTTCCATCGTTGTATGGCAGAAGCGGTTCCCGAGAAGTCGAAACTGATAGGCGATGCCCGGATAGCGCAGGCAAGCTGCGAGATCATGTCATAATGGCGTGGAACAGAGTTCTGTCATTCGTCGGCCAAGTAAGCGTGCTTTCGTCTCGAAGCGGTAGGGCGGAACTAACAGGGCGCGTTGTGGGGCAGCTGACCATGGAGCTAAGCCAAGAGCATGGCAATCCATGCCGATGCGTCGTAATTCAGTACAAGAAAAGGGGACTCCGCAGCTAGATGGTCACCAGGATGCTATCCAACAACATCGGCCATCGCCAACGCGAGAAACGAATGGAAGTTTGTTGACCTTTGTAAGGCTGACAGTCAACCTTGGGTAGGTCAGTCAGCAACGTGCTGGAGCAATTTGGAACCCAGAACGAACTGGACTCGACTGAGCGCGCGGCCGGAGCATCAGAAATGCTGATTCAGATGGTCATGCGCCGTCAAGAACTCAGATTGTGGAGAATGATGGCGGTGGATCAGATGGGTGACTCGGTGAGAATTGTACATGCCAACGCAGATTCTCATGTTCTCATGCTGTGATTTTACTTACGTGTGGATACAGCTTCATTCCAGACGCCTCGACTCTATTAATGTCGGAAAGAATCGGTTTCATTGACGATCCAAACAGCCCGAGGCTCAAACAAAAATCGACAGAGAAATGCTTCCAAGGAGAAAAGAGGCACTACCGGCGGTAAACGGCAGCCAATGAACGCAAAGTGATTAGATCCCCAGATCACGTGTGGAGGTATCCATCAACTTCTGCAACCTTGGTCAGTTCGAAAAAAGCATTCTGTCGACAGAATATAAAAGCCTGAATCGAGATGTCTAGGCTTTTACCCTCTTTCACCGCGACTCCCATTGTCAAGTATCCAAAATGCCTACCAAGCAAGTTTTCGAGACCAAGGACGGTGCCGTCTACACCACCTCCAACGGCGCGCCTGCAAACGAGCCCTACTCTGCACAGAGGGCTGGGCTGCATGGCCCGCTCCTGCTTCAAGGTGCTTATCTGATAAAGTCTCATTCATTCAGAAACTCTAATCATATTCTCAGATTTCCACCACATCGACCTCCTGGCCCACTTTGACCGAGAGAGGATCCCTGAGCGCGTTGTAAGATCGATCCCATTAAACATTTTTCTCTATCGTCGATCCTCACCGATCGCCCTCAATCAGGTCCATGCCAATGGCGCAGGAGCCCACGGCTACTTTGAGGTTACCCACGACGTGAGCGACATCACCTCGCAGTCGCTCTTCAAACAGGTCGGCAAGAAGGTCCGAGCGACAGTCCGTTTCTCCACTGTCGGTGGTGAATCTGGTTCCGCTGACACTGCTCGCGATCCTCGTGGATTCGCAATCAAATTGAGAACCGAGGAGGGTAATTGGGACTGGGTGTTCAACAATACACCAGTCTTCTTCATCAGAGATCCCGCAAAATTCCCTCACTTCATCCACACCCAGAAGAGAGATCCTCAGACCCACCTTAAGGACGCCGATATGTTCTGGGTACGTAACGAGCGAGCGCCCGCATTCTGGGCTAGCGTCCTCATTCCTTTTCTTTAGGACTATCTTGGTCAGAACCCGGAATCCATTCACCAAATCATGATCCTCTTTTCAGACCGTGGAACGCCCGACGGGTTCCACAATCAGCATGGTTACTCTGGCCACACGTTCAAGTGGCTCAAGGATGATGGCACTTTCCATTACGTTCAGGTCCACCTCCGCGCCGATGGAGGCTTTAAGGTGACTGATCCACTTCAATTCTCTTGTGGAAGAAATATTTATCCCGCTGCATCATCAGACGCTTGACGATGCCACTGCGCTCCGCTTGGCTGGTGAGAACCCAGACTACGGTACCCAGATACTCTTTGAAGCTATCGAGGCCGGAAAATTCCCCTCATGGACCGTGTACATCGTGAGTGGCGGGAAAACGGTTCACCCGTTATCATGCCTGACGAACTGGTTCTCAGCAAACCATGACGGTTGAGCAAGCGGAGAAATTCCGCTACAACATTCTCGATCTCACCAAAGTCTGGCCTCACTCTGAATTCCCTCTGCGTCCGATTGGTAAGCTTGTTCTGAACGAGAACCCGCAAAACTACTTTGCGGAAATCGAACAAGTGCGTGGTGTCAAAGAATTGGTGTCCCTGCTCTCTGAGTCTGACGAACACTTCAGGCCGCATTCTCACCGTCCCATCTGGTTCCCTACATCGAGCCCTCTGCAGACCCTGTCCTCCAATCTCGTCTCTTCTCCTACCCCGACACTCACCGTCACCGTCTGGGCACGAACTACCAGCAACTGCCCGTCAACGCCCCCATCGTTCCCATCGCAAACTTCCAGCGCGATGGCCCCATGACCTTCGTGTCTCAAGGCAGCCGCCCGAACTACGAGAGCTCCATCCAACCTCTCACTTATGCTGGCCGCAAAGGCGCAATCGAGGCCTCGGTCAGGAACTTGGAAAGGGAGGCACAGCACGAAAACTTCATCGGTGGCGCTTACAGGGATCTCAGCGAGATCACTGAGCGTAAGTCGTTCTTTTCACAGGATGAAATTTATCGGCTTAATTCTGACGTTTGTTGCTACCAGTTGACTTTGAGCAGCCACGTGCGCTCTGGAGCAAGGTCTGGGATGATAAAGCCCGAGAGGCGTACGTCCGCAACGTTGCGGGCCACTTCAAGAATGTCAAGAGCCCAGCTGTCAAGGCCAGGCAACGTGCGTATACTCGCATAACATTGTCATGTTCGATCTATTGAAGTCGATCATCCGTGCAGTCTCCGTCTGGGCTGCGGTTGACCAAGGCCTCTCTGACCGCATCGCTGACGCGGTCGGGCATCCGCACGTCAAGCCGCTGCCGGTCAAGCCCGCTGCTGAAGCTGTGAAGTTCAGATCCAACCTCGGTTTCTCCACTCAAAACAAGAGCTTGAACTACTGGGCCGGAAAGCTGTGAAAAATGCTCTCTGAAAGCGCCCGCTTGTCGTTGTTGTAGTTTACCAATGATCAATCTGTTTCGCGATATGTTTGTAGAAATATGGCAAAATCTGTGCAATGTGATGTACCTTTTTACCCGTGCGTTTTGGGTCGTAAGGCGCGTCCACAGAGATCCACATCACGTTTGTAAGTTTGCGAGGTTGAATGATTCTTTCCGAGGCTTACGCTCTACAACTAGGCACACAATCGCAAATGATGACAGAACAACCTCCTTCAATTGATTCCCTTGTTTCTCGGCTAGAAATCCGGTGCATCGCAGGCGCCAGAAGCTCAGCGCTTATCGTCGCATACTGAACTGAGCTACTTAGGCCCAAATCTTCATCGGCACTGTCGACCCCCAGACGCTTGGATTTTGTAGCACGATGTATACGCTCATGGCCCTTGCCGCAAGAGACGGCCCAAAGAGGCAGACATTCACGTTGGGGCCGAAAAAAAAACGTACGGCAACACATCGTACTGCAAGAAGGCTTGAACAACCAACAGGATACTCTAGGCATACTCTAACTCGTACAAAAGCGATAAGCTTAAAATTACACCAAAACACATAAACTTAAAGAGACGTCGCAACTCGCGGAAGCAGATAAAACGATAAGAAAGCTGAAAGCATGATAAAACCTAGAGGGACAGAAAGGGGTTGTGGAGGTCAACCAAACTCCAAATGCCCAACCGATGTCTGATCAAGAAACAAAAAAGCGGTGTTTCTAGAACGCCCAACTCCCACCAAAAAGCAAAAAAAAAAGGTTGCTCAAGAGCCTATCAAACGACAACAGCAAACGTCTACGGACCAGCGAGAGCGTTTCCTAAGCACTCCAAAACCGTTCGCACGACACGATCACACCCGGCATGCATGCGACTATTTACGTCACGAGAAGGAAATGAGTTAGCCAATTCTTGAGCTTGAGCTTGAAACTCTTGTTGTTTGAATTTTTTTTTTCCCGTTCGTCCATTTGACCGACGAGGAGGTAAGCATTAGGGTTGCCGTAAGAAAGTGAATAGACGAAAGAAATCCGATTAGGTTTGTGAAGGAGGAGCGTGGGGGAGGGGGGAAAAAAGAAAAGATTCGTCGAGCGGTGCGTCGCAAAATCGTCCCATAGTCGCAATGAAACGGTAAAAACGTCCTTGACGCAAAAAAGAGCATCCACACGTTCGGTCCTACATATCGACGGGTCTAAAAAGAAACGAAAAAAAAATCACAAATCAGCTCAAAGCTAAAAGCCCGAGCATCGAGCGTCAAGCGGCCGTAGCAGCGACCGGGGGTCTGATCCAAGAAGCTCGAGCCTAAGAAAAAAGGAAGGGGCACCATACTATGAGGTAATTGGTATCGGCATCGGTATCGTTTGCGTAAGGATATGATAAAAACAGATAAGGCGCAAGGCAAGAAAAGGCAGGCAGACAAAAAGGAGCGTGGTCGGTGCGTAATCGAGTGCGAGTCCTGCGGGGTATCAATACGAAAACACCATTAGCCAGGGATTGAGCACGATCTGCAGCAGCGGAGGGTCGAGGCTTGTCAGAACCGCGGGATGAACCCTTTCGCCCAAAAGATACGGCACTCACAGGGAACAACAAATGGCATCCGGCGAGGAGTCTATCAGAGTGGGAAGGCGTACAGTTCGAACAGCGTCAAACTTCGAAAGCAAAAGTAGGCACAACTCACGCTACGGGGAAAATGACGGCCCAGCCCGCGCTGTCAACTCTCCATTCCAGCGGCACGAGGGGCGTTGCGAGAACAATCATGCCTACTATAAGCAAAAACGAGAACGACATAGGGAACCAGAACCTGCGGTAATCAGCGCATTTGAGAAACGACTCGCCGATGCAGAGACGCCCTGAATCCATACCTCTTTGCGATCTTTGGAATCTCCTTGAAGAAATTCGATCTTTGCACTTCTTTAATCGTCGCAGACCATGATATATTGTACGAGAACAAATGCGCGAGCATGGCTTGCGAAAGGGGTATCGAAAGGCCTCCAAAGAAAAAGAAGCTGTATCCTCATCTTGAGACGCGTAAGGAAAAGGGCAGGGAAGAACTGAGACTCACAAGAACGGCAACCACATGACGTTTGTAAAAAATCCACGTATCTGAAAGCTCTGCATCAACTTTAAAAAACTCTATTCCGGACCTACACTCACCAGCTGTTTATGTCCAAGCCTGTATTCCAGGAGCGTGTACCCGACCGTGCCAGACCCAAAGAAAACGACGTTGGTCGCGAGCCATATTTCAAAACTGTGCATGTAAAACCCGTCGACGGGAAACTGGAACCCGAGCACGATATAGTTGACGACGCTGACAGTGATCGAGGCCGCAATGGCGTAGTACGAGAACATGTACGCCATCATGGAGATCTTGTAGTGTATTGGGGCAGAGGACCACATGAACTTGTGGATCCGGTGCGAAATCGGGCCTTTGCGAAGCCATTGCACGAACGGGTTGAACAGCAGTTCGCTGCAGCCTGCAGCGCAGGAAAGGTCGCAACAAAGTCAGGGAATAAAAGGCAGAAACGCACCATAAGCGTACTTTTGCCACCTGTTCAGCTCATCATCCACGCTCAGGGACACGCCCTCCTTGAAGCCGCCTTTCGAATACGTTGCCCACCTGCACAGATCAAAAGTCGAGACGCGTTGACGGCGACGCCGGCCCGGCAACTTCAGACTCACCGGATGACGTAACCTCTGAGCATCAACCTGAGCGCCATGTCAAAGTCCTCCGACACGTTCGACTCTGACCACACTTTTTCTTTCCCATCGACCGGGTCGATGAACTTGGCGTCCTGGATCGCACGCCATCTCAGAAACCTATTCGTTTGGATGTCAGCGAGGTGCAAGAAACGTCGGTTTCAACGCACGCGTTGTGGCCCATGAACGGTGCGATTTCGCCATTGGCACAGGCTGGAAAACATATCAGGTTCGCCTTTTGTCAAACAAGGCCAGACGCACCCATAGATATACACCGGTTGATCCTTCTCGTAAAGTACGCGATGCCGTTTTCAAAGTAATGATGTGCCACCTGCATGACATCTGTCAATGGGGTGGGGGCTTCAGCCTGATTCCATCCCGGCAGCGTCGCTCACTCACCCGACTCGTGCTGTATGATCGCCACATCCGGACACTTTTTCATTTCCCTCGCCGCGTCTCTCAAACAATCCTCGGGGACGACCGTGTCGGAGTCGACCAAGAGCACAATCTCGCCCATCCGGATCGACCTCCCGTTGGCAGCCCATGGACGATGTCGCCCTCCGCTTTCCTCGTAAACCTCTTCGATCGCGAGGCTCAATGCCTTTTCCTCCAAGTCTTCCTCTTCCGTGGCGGTGGACTGGGCGTGCAGCTGTGCGTCGTCTTTCTGCGACCCAGCGCTTTCGCTTTCAGACGTCAATGGCCTCGGTCCAGGCTCACGATCGTCCATCCCAGTTTCATTTCCAACGGCGTTCCGCACCGCGACGAGGGCCTCCAGATTCCTCTCGACCTTTAGCGACAGAGCCAGACCTGCACATGATCTATGACTAGCTCCATTCAGAGTCGAACGTTACGCACCATAGTTCATGTTTGAGGCCTTTTTGAACCTCCCTGCGCGCTTGAAGCCGTCCGGCGCATCGTCGTGTTTAGGTCTCGCTACCCAGCCAATGTTGTGCGTCGCGTAGAACGCTAGACGTGCGTCCCTTTCCGGCGCAGAAAGGAGCTGCCAGTGTCCATTCGGAAGGAGAGCAAATGCTTAAGAAAAAAGGACGACTGACCCGGAGACCGTCGTCATTGATAAAGATGGTCGAAGTGCCTCCCTGCCTCGCGTACGTCTGCATGGCGCGCTTGATGGACATGATCGAAGGCGTCCTGCCTCGTGACAGGTCAGTTTGAGATGTTCCCAAAATTTTTTGTCAGCGATACTGACAAGACCTTTTCCAAGCTCTCCTTGTACACAGGCATCTGAATCGTGACATGTGGAAGCGCATTGTCGAGCTCCTTGTTTGGCGGAGGTTTGATGGCGGAGTAGTACTTTGAGTTTTGGTGGTAATGCTCGATCGGGCCGATGCTAGGTCAAAGTCAGTGTGCTAATGTTGCCAGTTTCAAGGATGACGTACGCCATTGTCACGTTTTGAACCATTTGGAGAGCAAAGAACTGAAAACCTTTTTTAGGTGCGGAGACGTGTAACAAAGTTGGGCTGCTTACGAGCGAGATGCAGTACAGCAACGGACAGAGAACGAGCAAAGCAAAACGAATGTACGTGCTGTCGAGTGTAAACTCTTGGAAAAGGATTTCTAGCAAAATGGCTATGAACAGGAACGGTATGTTTGCTTGGACCACTTACTGATACCGTTTCCAATGAATACTGACGTTTTTTTTTTGAGAACAGCAAGTGGATGTCGAGTGGAGGGACATACCTGCAGCCAAAGCAGCAGCCATGCCATTGTACAGGGGCGCATACAGTCGTACTGGACGCTTGTGTATTCCTTGGGACTCGAGATCCGCAAGGGCGGCGACTTCGTCTTCCTCGATGGACGATGCGAGCTCTGGACTGCCCACCTCGAGTTGGACCTTTTTGCCGTACCACGTGCGTTTAACCTTTGCCGCACCCTTTGTTTGTGCTTCACCGTGCTTCTCATTGTGCTGCTGGTGATGAAGTGGCTTTTCTTCGAGGCCGAGCTCGAGCTGGCTGCCGGTGATGACCTGGTGACCGAGCTGGGACGCAGAGTAGGACGTGCTCGGGCGACCTGGTCCGACGGGTCTAGCAGCAGCGGGTATATTGAGCGAGGCGGTCGGGGATTGAGAGACAATGGCAGAGGTGTGTCGAATGGACGCTGGACGACTGCTGCTGGCACTGGCAAAGTGGTTAGAGCCAGCTAGGGCCTCTGTGCTTCCCTCTGCACTTGCGTTGGACGCGGTGGCGGTGGCGGAGGTGGAGGTGCGAGAGGTGGGGCCTGGAGGCCTAGTGCGCCAGAGGAGCTTGATGAGTCGGTCGTCGAAATCGTTGCAGGTGGGGACGATGCGGTCGAGAGAGTCGGACCAGACGACGAGGACGCGTTCGTCGCGCTGTGGAATGATCACTGCGTCATTTGGAATTCGAAACGAAGAAGGAACGGAGCACGTACGATAAAGGCAGCGCATTGCTCCTTGTCTGCAGTGGGCAGATGGAGGATCGAATCGAGGACTTGGATGCGCGTGTTGCTGTCGATGTAGATGCTCCTGTCCTCCGGAGCGCTGCGGAGCGACGGTGAGTACACGTGTTTGGGAATTTTCTTGGGACGTACATTTCTGCGAGGGCAGCATGGACGGCGGCGCTCCTGACCTTGACGGCAACGGCAGGATTGAGAGCGGCTACGGCGGTCTCGAATGGCTCTAGGTCTGGGTTTTCATAGGGAAAGACGCGGAATTCTGGTGTCGGGTCTGCGAACAATAGCAAGTCAGCGGCGTCGGGGAAGAGGCAACAGAGAGAGTCACCGTTAGGATCTGATATGCGGAGTGCGACACCGGATGAAATATTGTGCTCGTTTGGACGGAACCAAGCATCACCCTGAGTCTGACGAAATAACCAGTGAAGGATGGCGTCGTTTCTGTCATAGTCCATCGAGGTGAAGGAGAGGAAAGAACTGGCAGACTGTTCTCCGCGTTTTTCTGTGGTGCATATTGATAGTAGGTGTGCGGGGTCCTTGCTTGTCGTGTGTGCTTCTGATAAGGGTGACGTCACGAAGCAAAGATCGCGCTTCGGTTCTCTTTTTTAGCGGCTACGCTTTCAACTTCAACCACCCCACCATGAACGAACCATCCACAGACAACGATTACCGTGATTCCACTTTTCTATATTCTAATAACCGTGGCCCACCGCCATCGTCTTTCACTTACTCATTCCCTTTTCCCTTTCAGGCTTATGCAGGAAATCCTGACCCGGGCATGGCCATCCCCGGACTCGGCGCTTCCCGTCGTTCTGCTTCGTTCGAGTCTATGAACGCTGCAGTGCAGCGCTCCTACCGCGCACTCGGACTGGCAGGTGCCCCACTCGACGCAACCATTCCCCGCTCCGGGAGCCTCTCTGACCTGTCCACCTCCCGTCGTGCGGGCACGCCTCCATCCCCGGTGCCGGCCGTATTTCAGAACAGCGCCGCGGCGCACATGATGCCCTCCACCCCGCCTCTACCCGCCTCAGGGAACGCTCAGCTGCCGCGCTCCGCGAGCACGCAGACCTTTCGAGCGCCGTTCCTCTCTCCGACCTCTAGGCCCTCTTCCTCGCTCTGGTCACCCCCGACGCCTTCACACTCTCTGCCAGGTCTCACAGCTGCCCCAAACGACTCTGCGTCTGCGCTGCCGCCGCCGCCACCTCCGCTGCCTAAGAAAACGAAGCCGCCGCTGCCCTCGACGCTCCTTGCTGCGCCGCTTGCGCCTGCTGACAAGCCGTGGACGCTTCAGCGCGAGCCACGCGCCGGCCTCGCGTGGTGGGTCACCGTGCTTTGCGTCGTTCTAGGCGTTGCAGGCGCCGCCGTCCTCTGCTGGGATGGGGTTCGCCAAACAAAGTCTCGCATGCTCAACCCGGCAGAGCTCTGCCTCGTCCTAGACGAGCAGTTTCCCGGACCCGAACTCGATGCGAGTCGTTGGACCAAGGATATTGAACTCGGAGGCTTTGGGTAACCACCGTATATGCTCCGACCGATTCACTTTTGCTCATTTTCCTTGTACAGTAACAACGAGTTTCAAATGACGACCGGCTCGTCCAAGAACCTATACATCAAGAATGGCCAGCTCTACATATTTCCGACCCTGTCCAGCGACGATCCTAAAATCGGCGACGTGCTCAAGGATGGCGCCAAGTACACCTTGCCGGACTGCACCGCCAGCGTTCCAGTTCCACCTCCACCTTCAAACAGTACCAACGGCCGCAACGGTACGTCCACGACGCACAACACCCCGGCGCCGACTGGTGGAAACGGAAACGGAAACACCGGAGGCAGGAACCCAGCCGCTGGGGGCCAGACCAGCCACGGCCGCGCCCTCGCTTCACACTCGCACTGGCGATCATCTCCGCTTCTCGCTTCGCGCGCCGGGGTAGGACCAGGCAACGTGAACAGAGGCAATGGCACCGGCTGCACCGCGATCACCTCTGACGCGCTCGGCACAGTCGTCAACCCCGTCATGAGCGCTCGCATCACCACCAAGGGCAAGGTCGGCATGCGCTTTGGCCGCGTCGAGGTTCGCGCGCGGCTTCCTAGGGGGTGCGTCTATTTTTATATATTCCATCTTGTCACCCGCGCGCGATCCTATTCTTTTTCTACAGGGACTGGCTCTGGCCGGCGGTGTGGATGCTCCCCGAGAACAATACATATGGCCCGTGGCCGCTGTCCGGCGAAATCGACGTTTGTCCACCTCCTTTGCTGTCCGTCTCTGATGGGCTGACGTTCTCGCGTGCAGATCCTCGAAGCGCGCGGAAACGCACCATCCTACCCTGCGCAGGGCACCAACTACATCCGGTCCTCCCTCAACTATGGCCTCGCGAGCACTCTGACGCCCATTACGAGCGGCAAGGACGCCGGACTGTCGCTCACGAAGCAGCTGTTCGGGTGGTACTCGCTCAAACACTCCTCGTTCGATCGCGCGTTCCACACGTATGCGCTCGAGTGGGACGAGAGCTTTTTGCGCTTTTATGTCGACTCGCGCGTGCGTGGTGTGCTCCAAATATCTGTCACCGACGGTGTGAAAGGCGCGAAGAGCTTTTGGGAGAGAGGCAAGTTTCCTGCGACGGCGCAGAATGGCAGCAGTGCTGCTGTCGTGGTCAAGAATCCGTGGGAGGGCAGGGGACCTGTCGCTCCGTTTGATCAGCGTGCGTCCCAAGTGCCTCGTTTTTTTTTTCCCTCCACCTGTAATTGCGTATATGATGCAGGTTTTTATTTGATCATCGATTTGGCCGTAGGAGGCACGTCTGGGTGGTTCCCCGATAACAAGGGTGGGAAGCCGTGGTACGACGGGTCGCTCAGTGAGTTTGCTTCCATGTGATACATCTCCCGTTATCTTGAGCTTAATGCTGCCATGTACGTACGTATGTAGCCGCTATGCGCGATTTTGCGAGAGCGCAGGATCAGTGGTACGCGACTTGGCCGCAGAGCGACGATGAACGCGCGTTTAGGATGTGGGTGCCTTTTTTCCCAGCCCTTCGTCTGGTCTTTGACTTGATTTTCTTCATTGGTTAGTGATTATATCAAGATGTGGAGCAAGGACTGTTGAGCGACATTATCTTGTAGGGAATATGGACGCTTTCGTGCTTTCAAAGTAGATTTTTTGTTTTTCTTCTTTTAGCAACCATGCACAAACCGCACGTCGTCGGCGTTGCGTAGCTTATTCCAATTACATACACACATACACACCACATTGCATCTTGCTGGTTTGACCTGACGATGAAACCTCTGTTCATTCATTAAAGAGAAACGCGTTTTTGCGCGTTGCTACAAGTGTTATCGGGGCTGAGCTAATTACTATGAAATAAGAGACCGCAGACAGAAAGGAGGGCTTGAAAAAGAAACTTTTGGACGTGTCTTTTTTTCTTTGATGCTTCTGTTTTCTCCCGCTTTATCGGCTGGACAGCATACTGTACGGTTACGATAACGGCCAGCACAAAGTCCCCGGGGTCCTCGTACCGTGCAGGCTTTTGTCAGTTCGTTGTTCGCGTCCCGTTCGCTTAGTCGCTGGTCAGCAGCTATGTAGTCGGTCGAAGCGCTCGAAAAGATGGTCGTACGCTCGTGTTCGTCTTGTTCATCACTGACGGAGTCGTTCCCGACTCGTGTCTTGCGAATTACGCGTGTGAGTTAAGCGAGGCCGGGGCTGCGTGGTTTGGTGCGCGTTTTTTTTTTTTTTGTTTTGGTGTGGTGGTTTTTTTTTTTTTTTTTTTTTTTTTTTTTTTGGGAGGGTGTTTCGAGCTGGCTGTCGGGTGTCTGGGTTGGTCGTGCACGATTAGTGTTGTGTATGCATGGCCGTGAGCACGCTGCCGCGGCGCTGTCTGTGTGTGTTCTCGTGTGTTCGGCTACGCTGATGTTGCTTGGCGTGTCGCTGTGGCATCCGTCAAGCGTCGTATTTGACACGTCCTGGTCTTCTAGGCGCACAGAACCACGAAAGAGAACGAAAGAGAACGAACGAGAACAAAGAAGGAAAAAAAAAGAAATAGGAGCTGTTCTAAACGTTCCAAGAGGTTGCCTTTTTTTTTTTTTTACTCCTGCACTATACCATACTGTGCTAGTCCCATCACGCCATGGGCCATCACGAATCATGATGCCACGCACGGGTTGCTCTGGGGTCAGGCCGCGCCGCGTGGATTGGGTCGACGAAAAAAAACGTGGGGGAAAGGAAAGCAGGCAAGGTGGCGTGTGGCGTCAAGCATCAAGCATGCGCGCGCGATATTGAGATTCAGAGCCACCACCACCAACACGACCTCTGCCCTTGCGTTCAAGTTTCAAAAATCAGGCCAGCTGATTTGTCTCGCTTGTCCCGAGCTACTTTGGCATTCTGGGAATCCCGAAGCCCCTGAGCACGGCCATAGTGTGATAATCTCAATTATATGCTTCCCTTTTTTGGTGATTGTGTTGGAAGAAGCTCGCGACCCGACATCGGGCCCGGGATGCGTGTGATGTTCCTGAGTATGAGAAAAGAGAACGTCGGGCGAACTCGAAGGCTGACAACTTGGGTGCGAGTCTTGCTATAGGGTCTCGTATGGCATGTAGATAGTCTTTCTGTCCTCGCATTCAATGTCAATGTTTCATTGATGGGCAAAATGGACAACTTCAAAAGGAATTGAAGCCGTCGCTGCAGCCGTGCACAACCGAGAAGGTTTGAGCTGGAATGAAGAGACAAGCACGAAGCTGCATCAAGCAAGGTAAACGAATTCTGTCTGCCCGCGTCGATGCACTCGTTGAGACGAAATATCTTGGTGACATCGCGGCTATCTGCAGCGCAAACATGTTAACATAAAGGTCTCGGAACGTCAAACGCAAAAGGACACACCTCTTGGTCTGACGTTGCTGCCTTTGAACCCAATGTCCCTGAACACCTCTTCAGGGTGAAAGACAGCGTCGAGTCAGATGGCACAAAAGTGCACACCACCGCTTAAACGCGAGTAGCCTCGGCGACGTGCTGAGCGACCGTGGCGTCGTGGAATAGTCGGCTGGGTTATACTCAGGAGAGTACCATTGTGCAGGTATAGTGCACCAACAGCATCCATGCTGTCATCCCCGCACTTGACTATGAGCTCGCGGTGTCTGAAGGTTGAAGCTACGTTGCCATGGGAAAAGAGGCAAAGATCGTTGCAAACGATCAGACGGCCCATCATGAGCTTTCGTGCCAGCCTCCGGGTTACGTCGTCCTCCAGGCTACCCAAAAGATGGAAATATTAGGCCACGGTAAGTGCTCCAGCGAGTCCATGACGCTAGCCAGACGAGCACTTACGTGACCATCGCCGGAACATCTACGTCACCGTCGTCAGATGCAGGAGTGGGCTCATATAGCTCAAGTTTCGTTCGCAGTGGTTCTCCTCTGAACACTCGAGATTGACTGTCACTGAGTGCCTAAAAGGGTGTACGAGATGCTTGTGCTGCAATGATGAGGGTCGTATATAGTGCCAGCTTTGAGGTCAGGCTCGTTGTGGTCTGCATTGATCTCGCAATCGTCACATGTGCTTCACTTTGAGAGAAAGGCAATGACGACGATTCCCACGGTCAGCAACACTCTAAGGATCACTGCCTCGACTAATCTGCTCCTCAACACATCCGTGGTCCCGTTTCGTCCGACGAACAACCAGTTGCGACAATGTCAAGCAGGCCGATGAACGACGATGAGGTCGTCACGCAGATGAACAAGATGGTGCGTCGGCCCTCGAGGGACGGTTCCTTTTTCGGGTGTCCTCAGCCTCACCGGCCGTACGTGATTGCAGGTGGCCTTCATCAAGCAGGAGGCGCTGGAGAAGGCTCGAGAAATACGTGTAAAGGCGGATGAGGAGTTTGCGATCGAAAAGGTATTCCGTTGCGCCGTGGCTGATCGCACTTTCCAAACACTTGCGGGTGCTTCCAGGCCAAGCTCGTCAAGCAGGAGCAGCAAGCCATCGATGGTCAGTATGAGAAGAAACGCAAGGGCACCGAGGTCGCGCAAAAGATGTATGTGCCTTGGCTCGTACATGTTCACTAAAGTGCACATTGAATGGCCTGACGCGCTCTCCTGCACAGTGCCCAGTCGACGCTGACGAACAAATCACGTCTGAAGCTTCTTCAACGGCGCGAAGAGCATCTGCAGGACCTCTTTGCGACGGCGCGCTCGTCTATCTCGAGCCTGGCGGACGACCAGGGTCGGTACGTCCAGTTTCTCGAGGGCGTGATCGTGCAGGGATTCCTGCAGATCCTTGAGCCCAGCGTCACGGTCATCGCGCGTAGTCGAGATGTAGATGCGGCGAGGCAGGCCTCTGAGAACGCGGCAAAGAGCTACAAGGAGATCAGCGGACGCGACATTGCGTTTAGCGTCGAGGGGACGCTGAGCGAGGATTGGTGAGCTGTTGCTCTGCGCTTTGGTCTGCATTTGCTGCTCACTGATGTGGAACTGTCAGTGCGGGTGGCGTCAAACTGCGGAGTGCTTCGCGACGGATCACGCTTGACAATACGCTGGACGAACGACTAAGACTGCTGGAAGATAGAGTGCGTTGCCAAATTGCAATATTGCTTTCCGCATACTCATATGATTCTAGATGTTGCCAGAGGTTAGGTTGGACCTCTTTGGATCGAATGAGAATCGCAAATTCCACACGTAATGTTAATTGAGAACGATTGCATACGGACGTCTAGTATCCAACGACCTCACATTTTTTTTTGATGATTGACCATTCTTGTGAGCCTGATGGCTGCCGGTCCATGCTCATTTGCAAACACGACTGGTCATCACTGACGGGTGTTACGCGATCATGATCAGAGTTTTCCGATCTTGAAGGATGGAATGACGCTCGCTCAGGCGCCATCTCTTTTATCCATCGATTAAATGTTAGACAGTTCGCCCGTTTTTTTTTTCCGCCAGATGAGAAAGGCAGGGTGTCGCCATGACCGCTTCTGCCACCACCACGTGACCGGGACGCGCTCTAATTATACATTTAGCCGAGTTGCCATTTTCATTTTGTCGGGGTCTCGTCATGTGCCTTGTGCAGCGGGCCCTTCATCCGCTCGCCATACGATACCCGTCTCTTCTCTCCGACAATCCTCCTGCCGGTCCTTTGCCACGATGAAGCTCGTCCATCATCCGCTTCCCCAGGATGTCAGATTTATAGTCCTCGACTTCCTGTGGGACTTTTTCTCCTTGCCGTCCTGCGGTCCTCTCTGTCGCCAACTCGAGATGTGGGCCACCCGCGTCCTCTTGGCCGTCTCACACATCGTCGCCCTATCCGCTGCCGTGCCGCCTGGCTTCCCGGCATCCGGAAACGGTCTATGGTTCAACAAGTCCGCCAACGTCTGGTCTAGAGAATGGCTTCCTGTAGGGAACGGATACCTTGCCGGTACGTTCGGTGCGCGACCGCTTAAAGAATATATTATTGATATCCACGACAGCAATGATACCTGGTGGTACGACCAATGAGGTTACCCAACTTAATATCGAGTCTCTATGGTCCGGTGGCCCTTTCGCAGACAAGGTCCGAACGCGTCTCTTGTTCCATCCTTTGATCTGCGCAACCTTGCTGACGATTTTGCACTCCTCCAGTCATACAACGGTGGCAACAAACAACCCGGAGAACAGCTCACCACGGCCCAGGCGATGAGGAACATCCGCCAGACTATCTTCCAAAGCCCCACTGGTGATATTGACAGTACGAGCAACCGTCTTGTTCTGCTCTCCATCTTCGCCCACCGATCGCCCAACCCCCACCAGATATCGAAGTCTTGGCAACCGACGCCGGAGCATACGGTCAGTGCTCACCTCTTTCGTCTCGTCTGCGAAGCTTATTTTCCAAAACGGGTCTTGTAGGCTCTTATGCTGGTGCAGGGCACCTCATCTCGACCATAGACTCCACTGGCACATCCTCGAACTATGCCCGTTACCTCGACCTTGATCAAGGCATCGCACGCACTACGTGGGCCCAGTCGGGAAATACCTACCTCCGGTGAGCTTGTTCGGATCAACGACAAAGGGAGTTCCAGCCTTACCCACCTTGTTCCAGTTCCACCTTTTGTTCGCATCCTACGCGCTCGTGTACGCAGCACATCACGACCACAATCTCTTCGACCAAGTCTCCTGTCCTTCCTTCTTTATCGTATGCCTTTTCTTCCGCGCTCGAGTCTGGCCTCCCCGCGCCGAATGTAACGTGCCTGGGCTCAGACACGCTGCAGATCCGTGGCTTCATCTCGAAGCCGGGCATGCTGTACGAAATTCTCGCGCGCGTTAGCGCGACGGGCATCGGTCCTTCGACAGCGCCTCCCCTTGTCTCGTGCATCCAATTCCCCGTGCCCTCCGGTGCTCCGCCAAACGCGACGCTGCAGGTTCGCCCCAGCGCTGCGCGTGAGGCATGGATCACTTGGGTCGGCGATACAGACTATTCCATGGACGCGGGAGACGCCGTACACGACTTTTCGTTCCGAGGCCCAGACCCACACACCTCCCTCCTGACTCTCATCGACGCGCTGACGGCGGGCCCGACACGCCCGACGTTCACGGATATCTTCGACCAGCACGTCGCGGACTACAAGTCGACCATGAATGACGGCTTTGCGCTCTCACTGGGACAGACACCTCGCGTGGACGTGCCGACGGACGTTTTGAAGGCGGCGTACAGGACTGACGTGGGCGACGCGTATCTCGAGTGGTTGTTGTTCAACTATGGCAGGTATCTTCTCGCGAGCAGCGCACGCGGGGCTCTCCCAGCGAACTTGCAGGGCAAGTGGGCTGACGGGTATGGGAACGCCTGGGGTGCTGGTGAGTTCCGCTTTATTCCCTCATGCTTCGTGCACCGTTGTTTCTGAGAAGCAAGCTCGACGTCATGGGACCTATGAATTGAATAGACTACCGTGAGTCGCGACATTCTCTGGTCTTCCGCGCCATATGCTGCTCGAGTTGACGTCTGATTCTTTTCAATTGACTGGCTCAGATTCGAACATCAACATTCAGATGAACTACTGGGCGGCCGAGATGACCAACCTTGACGTCACGAGACCCTTGTTTGATTATTTTGAGGTCCGTCTCCCTTGTCCGGATTCCGTCCGGCTCGTTGGCTAAATATACGTTTCTTCTCGTGTTAATTATAGAAAACATGGGCGCCGCGGGGCAAACTCACTGCGCAGGTCCTGTACAACATCAGTCGCGGATGGGTGACTCACAATGAGGTCCAGTCCCTGCATTTCCTTCTGTGTATATGCAACTCACAAGTGCATGCGGCCGTGACAGATGAACGTGAGCAATCTCGCATGACATGAAGGCTTTGTGAGATCGCTGAGTTTGGATTTTGCAGATCTTTGGTCACACCGGCATGAAAGGGGGAGGGAACACTGCTCAGTGGTCAGATTATCCAGGTAAGCTGTTTACCGATTCCCTCTACGGAGAAGAGGATCGATATCACCATTAAATCACAACAGAATCTGCGGTGTGGATGGTGAGGATTTAATTGATGCACGTCTCCCGGTCAAGCTCAGCGTTGGATGGAACATACCAGATGATTCACGTCTGGGACCATTTCGATCATACCAACGATGTCGCGTGGTGGAAGGCTCAAGGATGGCCTCTTGTCAGGGTGAGCGTGGCGTGTTGCCGCGACGTTCGTGGAGCTAAGCATCGCATTCGTTATCAGGAGGTCGCAAGCTTCCATTTGGACAAGCTAATACCGGACCTGTACTTCAATGACTCTACACTGGTTGTAAGCCCCTGTAATTCGCCGGAGCAGGTCCCCATTACCTTTGGTACGCAGGGCCGGTGCTGCGGCTGAGCTTCTTATTCCATAGTATTAATGTCAATCTTCGTTTTCAGGATGTGCACACGCTCAGCAAATTATATGGCAACTGTTCAACGCCGTGGAAAAAGGCTTTGCCGCGTCGGGAGATACCGACACGGCCTTCCTTGCTGGTATGCCTACACCTCTCGTTGTAGCTGTTTTCATTGACATTGCTTTTTGGAACAGAGGTCAGGGCGAAGCGTGCACAGATGGACAAGGGCATCCATGTCGGTTCTTGGGGACAACTGCAGGGTCAGTGGACGCTTTTTTCCTACATAGTAGCTACCTCTTTCTTTCTTCCCTTTGGCTCACTATCCACATCGTCGATCTCCTACAAAAATACACAGAGTGGAAAGTCGACAGAGATTCGCCGTCAGACACACACCGCCACCTCTCGCACTTGATCGGCCTATACCCAGGCTACGCCATCGCGGGTTACGACCCTGCCGTGCAGGGCGGCGTGCTCGTCAAGGGCGCGAATACCACGTATACCAAGGCGCAGGTGCTCGACGCTGCCACGGTCAGCTTAGTGCACCGCGGCAATGGGACAGGTCCCGATGCCGACTCTGGGTGGGAGAAGGCGTGGCGCGCCGCCGCGTGGGCGCAGCTCGGCAACGCGGATATGTTCTACCACGAGCTGACGGTGAGCACGAGAGTCTGCTGTTTTGGTGCTAGGGCGATTCGGTCTGATTCGCGGAAACGCGTGAAGTATGGCATCGATATTAATTTCGGACCCAACTTGTTCAGTCTTTACAACCCTTTCGACCCGAATCCCATCTTCCAGATTGACGCGAACCTCGCGTATCCGGGCGCGCTCCTCGTAAGCGGTCCTTGTATACTATGTCGTGAGTTCATGGGATTCACGGACTGTTCTTATTCCGCAGAACGCGCTGCTGCAAGCGCCCGACACGGCCAGGTATAGTACGCCGCTCGTCGTGACGCTTCTTCCTGCGCTGCCGAAGCAGTGGCCGTCGGGTTCTATCAGCGGCGCGCGTGTGCGTGGTGGCATCGCGGTCGACCTGCGCTGGAGCGGCGGGACGCTTGTGAGCGCGTCGTTCAAGGTCGGCTCGAGCATCGTTCCGCGGCCTGTACAGGTCGTGTACAGGGGGAGGGTGCTGACGTCGTTCACGACCGCGCCTGGATTCAGCAGGACCATCACGTATACCGGTATCTGATCTTGAGCGGACAACCGCTCGTTTGATCTGCAAGCTCATCTGACGCATGTCTGTGCATATGTATGGATTATAATTTATGCAGTAATCTCTGTGGAAATCTTTCAACGTGTTGTAATTGCTAACCCAATGGAATGAAAGAATATATCTGTTCAATGACCGGCTGTGGCGTGCGTGAATGAGATGGAGATGAGAAGAAGACCTTTCTCTGAAGGTAGCAACAAGCCTGGTGACTGATTTCGGCTGTGCCATGTGGTCAACACTTTGCATTTGGGGAAGGGACGCGAGGCGTGTCATAGCGCTGCTTGACCTACGATGACGAGTCGAGAGAAGATGCCGATTGCGATGCTGACAGTGTGGTGGATGGCCCTGCGCGCTGTGCATCGCTGGTTGCCAGCCGTGAAATTTGTGGCTGTGAACCTGGCACCGCCCGTCTCACTCGACCTGCTATTTCAACATTCAACTCGTTCAGAGAACAGCACCTTGTCATCGTCACTCGTTAATCCGATAGTAATCTATAATGTCCATCGCTGCGTCGAGCACCACCTATGAACCGGCATTCACGCCAGACAACAAGCTCGACCTACTCTTTGACCCCGCGCTTATACCCCTCGATGTGAGGAGTCAGCTGCACCCAGACGTCCACGTACGAGATCCCGTTTCACTTCGTCAACTCAACACTGACGATGCCTCGTCATTCAGATCCGCCCGCTGTCCTCGACCGACTACAGACGGGGTCACCTCTCCGTGCTGTCCGTTCTGACATCTACAGGCGACCCCGGCGAATCCGCGTGGGTCGCTCACTTTGAGTCGCTGCGCGCCCTGCCGCGCACGTACTACACGCTCGTCATCGTAGACAAGAAGAGCGACCGGATCGTCGGCGTAGGCACCGTGTTCATGGAGCGCAAGTTCCAGCGCGGGTTGAGCTGCGTCGGCCACATCGAGGACATCGCCGTCGACGAGAAGCAGCAGGGCAAGAAGCTCGGCTTGCGTATCATCCAGGCCCTCGTCTACATCAGCGAGAACAGCGGCGCGTACAAGACGATCCTGAACTGCAGCGATAAGAACATTCGTGAGTCTCGCTCGGTCGTCTCTTTCGACTTCTCTGGCTGAGCGATCGGTTCTCTGCATAGCTTTCTACCAAAAATGCGGGTTTGAGAAGAAGGAAAACGAAATGGTGTGTTTTCCCTCGTCATGCCGAATGGAGTTGTTGACTAAAAATGATTTTACATAGGCGAAATACACACCCCAAAGGTCTCACTCGCCGAAACTCTAGAATGCGGCGACCCGCCTCTCCATTTTTGATACCACTCGGACTCGGACGATTAACATATCACATTTACGACTAGTTCTGGACAGTGTCTTTCTTGACATCAGGGTCATTTCAGTAACCTACTCTAAGGACATTTTGATGATATAGCATTTGCCGTTGAATATTTATACATTCGAATCTGCGCTGAGCGGTCTTGCATAGAACGTTTTGAATAAGTTTGTCGAACCAACATGCGGGCGACCGGCGTTTGAGTGCTGAGCCTTGCCACGTGGATACCGGAAGTTGCCGAAACTGTTTGCTACGCCCAAGCCAGCCTAGCTCCCCAACGCGCCTCCGACAAAACACATCAAGGTGAGCACGAATCCATGCCTCTCTGCCGTCTGAAGAGCAAAGGAATGGATCTGCGATGCGTCCGTCTACCGGAGGATACCGCTATCATGCGACAAAGTTGGAATTTGCGGTGGATGGAGGAGACAGACCTTGGATGACCCATGACCAAACTTTGAACGGCGTTGACTGACTTCTTGTCCTTTGGTCTGTGTTCTTTTCAGATGGTATGTGAATTGGGTTTTCAGAATATTGGACGGCGACTCAACGGCTTCCATTTGTTTCTTGCGGAGCTCAGAAGGTTGAGATCGATTCGTTCTCCGGGTTCCGAATCTACCCCAGCAAGGGCAAGCTCTTCGTCCGCGGTGACTCCAAAGTACGCATCGCTCGCAATTCCTGCCTCTTTTACCGATGACGCCAACACGACAGCCGTTCTTCTCTCTCTAGGTCTTCCGCTTCGCCAGCTCAAAAAACTCGTCACTATTCCTGCAGCGCAAGAACCCGCGCAAGATCGCATGGACACAGCTCTACAGGCGCATGCACAAGAAGGGCATCACGGAGGAGGTCGCGAAGAAGCGCTCGCGCCGGACCGTGAAGCACCAGCGCGGCATCGTCGGCGCGGACCTTGCCACCATCCAGGCCAAGCGCAACCAGACCGCCGCCGTGCGTCAGCAGCAGCGCCTCGCCGCCATCACCAAGGCCAAGTCTGAGAAGAAGGCAAAGGAGTCGAAGAAGGACCAGACAAAGTCCAAGGTGCGCGCTTTTCGTGGTTCACTGCGTTTGGGATGTAACGTGGTGCCTTCTTTTTTCTTTTTCTTTTTCATCGACAGACCGCGCGCCCGAGCGCGCCCACGGCACCCAAGGTCTCGAAACAACAGATGAAGGGCGGCAAGGGCGGACGATGAGCGGCTTGTTTGATATCGAGGAAACCATGTTCGTTATGGCTCTATGCACCGACAAAATTCTATATGCTGCCATGCGCCACGATTTCCGCCACATATCCAATCGTACTGCATTCAGACTTTATCATCGTGTGTTGCTTTTCCCCAAAGTCAACATGCTCGAGAATGACATGGCGAGTAACTATTAAGATGTGCGTCGGAGTAAAAATACAGGTGTGACTACATTGCTTTTTTGGAAAGGGATCAGTGCACGTCTTTCGACTGTCGGGCTACACTCCGTTTAATGGCCTGCACAACGGAGATGATAATGAGCGTTATGATGATGGTTATAGAGACGCCTATTATTATGCGCATCTGTGGTTGAAAGCGCATGAGCCCGACGCGGTTAGAAGGGTTTCGCGAGGCTTACTTTCATGTCTTTCCACCTAGAGCACAAACGGGAAGGTGAGCAGATTTTCTCGATGTGGAATTGTTGCGAGCATATGTGATAACATACCACATGTTCTAGGCAATAGGAAGGACAAATGAGAAACTAAGACGCTGCTAAGTACTGGCGCTCACTTTGCGGACTCGATTCGCACTGCGTCGAAATCCTCGAGCAGAGACCACGAGGTTTTCTGCCAAAACAGTTAATCAGAGAACCGGCAAATAGCCAAAGAAAGAAAAAAATCTATCACCTGTCCTCGTCTGCAAGCTCTCTAGCGACTCTCCCCTCTCGGCCACCATGTTGATACTGTTCCTCATGACCTCAACCGTCTCGCTGATCTGCGCGTGGATCGCCGCCGTCTTTGGATTCATGCCTGTCGTCAGCGGCGGGCGGCCGCGGCTTGTGGGCGGACCGCCGTGCGAGGAGGCGAAGGGAGAGGAACGTCCCGGGATGGGTGGGTCGTATAGCTCTGGTCTGCAAAAATCGTCAGGATACGTGGTAAGATGAGATTATCAGTATAGTATTGTTATTTGATTTGCCTTGCTGAAGACGGTGGAAGGCTTGGCACAGTCATAAAAGGGTCGTCACAGGTCGTGGCTATTCGTGAACGGTAATAGAAACGAAATAGTTTGCGAAGGTGAAGAAAAGGAAAAAAAAAAAGTGGTATCAGACGGCGGTGCTGATGTATAAGTAGTCCGGAGGCGAGCGCATCTTTTTGTGTCGTATCCATGCAGCCGGAATGATCATCTCCGGATGGAACGAGCACAGGCTGATAGCGCGTTTCGAGCCCAAGACCGGGTTGAAACCAGGGACCAGAGGGGCTTTGATCCGGCCTGTGACTATGTACTCATTCTGGTTCGACGCTTTTGGCACCTCAGAGGAAGCTGGTGGAGGCACGATACATATTTTTCGCATTAAAACGGGACCGGTGCTGCTGGGTTTAAGGGGATGACCTAGAGTTATCGTTGGCTATGAAGTTGAGATCGGGCTTCCAGTGGCCATTGGGGAGGCAGCGACGCACGTCGATAGGCGGCTGATTCGACCGTCACCAACCTCCCCGTGCCATTGGTGTCTCCGGCGGCGAAAGCACCCCATGAATAACGAGGAGACAGGGGATGGCACGGGAAAGGTGGATGGCAGCAAGCGGGATGGACATCGCTTGGAACACCCACTGGGCATTTGCAGCTTTTCAATTTCATAACAGGCTATCAATTTCCATTCTCAAAGTAATTATGATATTTTGGACCCGGTAGAAGGAGAAAAATACACCGGGGGGCCATTGCGATATTGCATACGACCTGAAAAAATGAGCGCATGCATTCTGATACAGGAAACAGTGAGCATACCAGAAATCCACCGGGTAGCCTCTACCGGACGCCGAAGATCGTCATCACTAAGAGCGCCACATATCTCCTCAAAGCGAGCAAGGGCGGCGGAAGCCGTGGGCTGCTTGGCATTATCCATGTCCTGCATAGATTCCAAAAGACCAACTATCTGGGGAACCACGTCTTCAATGCACTGTGTAAGCAGTTAGGACCTTCTCATCGAGATGGGATTGACATTTTGCTCCTGTACTTACACGAAGGTTGACCTCAAGCGAGCGCCCAAGACAAGAAATGTCCAGTCTATATGCTTTCTCCAGCTCTTCGGATGCTGGTGGCCCATCAGCAGATGGCAGTATTGCAGCTTCAAAGTCAATGAGGGCATATCGGCGCTCTGGTCCACGAAGGCCGGCCAAAAGAAGCTTGCGGTTTGAGGGAACCAGCACATCCATGAGCATATTTCGCAGACCAATGTCACCATGCGCAATCTTGTGCTCGTGTAGAAATGAAACAGCCTAAAAGGCAAGCACATTGGGAGAGCGAACCTGGCAAAAATTCACGACAGACTCGCCTCAAGAAATGCACGCCCGTATCGGACTAACTCGCCCACATTGACAAAGTCGGCACGATAAGCTGCACCCCATCTGCATGGATCAAACATGGGTACAACAACCAGCTTTGGAGGCAAGAAAGGGTTTTGACCTTGGCATGACGGCGAAAATCTGCTTATTGAATTCGATGTACTTTAGGATTGGGATGGTATGATTCCGTGGATCGTGGCGCAACGCATCTGAATGCAATAGGCGAAAAGCCGCAAGCTCCTTCGTGGGGCTCGGGCCAGACATTGCTCTCAAACGAAAGTCAGTCAAGGTAAGTCAGAAATCAGAAAGGCCATACTTGATCATCACATCCTGTCCATTTCTGTCGCGCGCGGGCCAAACATACGCTGACTGACAGGTTATGATTGACCCATATCGAGAGAGGACTGTAAAGCTTACAGTAAACAGGAACATCATCTCTCCGTCATCCTGGCAGCAATAGCGCGCGAATGGAAATGACCCCACAGGGTTAGGGGCCGTATGCTTTCCGCGTGGTACAAGCGGACTGCAGAATGTTTTCGGGTCAGTGTGAACATAGCAATCATATCCCTGCAAGGCAAACTATGGGTGGAGAAAATGCCAAATGCGAAGAACACGGTTTCGATTCTTCTCCCAAGCAGTGAAATTATTCGGATCGCCTTCCTCCCACACACCATAGTCTTGGGTAATGGGATAGTCTTGTAACCAAGAACGAACAGTCCAGATCAATGTGTTCCACAAGCCATGTACATGAACGACATGAATAGGCCTGTAAAGCCAAATAGCAGGGATAATGCACGTAAGTAAGACAGTGAGGATCATTTTGGAAAATTTGGAAAAGACACGTGGGCCGATCATGGCTTAGAAGTACTGTAGCTGCATGTATGGTAGCAACGGTCACGGATAACGGTGCCCCCGTTGCGTTGCTCAAATCTAGGAGGGTCACGGCTAATGCAAAGCCTGTTGCTCGCTGGGAAACATGACATGGGCAGACTGGAAATTTCATTTTTTTGCACTGTCCGTCAATGGTTTTAGTCTGTATAAGTGTGCTGGACTCCTAGGTATCTTCTTCGACTGGCAATTCACCCGTTAACACCCATTTTACGCCGACATCATTGTAAGCCCATATGTCCTCCTCCTCCACAGCTGGAATGAGTTCACCGTCTTGATCTGTCATAACATTTCGCAGAATAAAGCATTCGTCGATATGTACTAGTGATGCTCCAGCCATGTCGACACTGAGAGATCTGACCGTATCCCGGATGACTTCATGAAGAGGAATATCAGTATCATCCAAAGAGAAATGGTCTATCTGCTCTTCAAACATGGCTCCAGGATTGTGTTCATCAAGGCCCTCAACCACTTCCACCCGAGCAAGAATCTCATTATGCAAGGTCGAGTCTTTATGAAGGTATTCGTTGAGCGCGCTCTGAGCCTTCTTGCTGACAAGACACTCTTTGGAAAGACACCAGTCTTTGACCTTGCTCTTTTCCCAGGACTACAATAGAATTAGCTTGCATAGAAATGACTTTTTGTAAACCCTCTCACGAGGGAAAACTGGCAGAGACGGATCACTCAAAGGTAATCTTCAAGCCGAATGTATAGAATGAAAAGCAAAGTACATTGGAAGCAAGCGCAATGCCAAAGGCCCACCCATTATGTAAGAGATGATGATGTAAGTCGAAGCAGGCTTACACTCCTCCGGCCTCTAAATTTTCCAACCACGGGAGCCATAACCAGACGGATGCATTAAAAAACCCCGGTGGGGAAAAAGCTACTGCCGGCTACGCATCCTCGAGGTGTTCCCTCAACCAATTGTCCATTGCGGAACAGTCGTTGACTTCTTCGTGAGGTAGCCAACTGTCTTCCTCGGGACCATAACCTGTCCACCTGACCAAAAACTTGCGCCCAACGCCTCCCCTCCTGCAACGCTTCGAGTCGATGATCCTATCGATGAAGTATTCCTCGTCTCCATCTTTGGATACAATCAGTTTCAGATGTACATGACAGCACAAAGGAAATTTCTCATCATCGTTTTCAGCATAGGATTCGAGCTTGCATGCATGGAAGACTGGGTATTGTTTTGAGGAGGCGGGCAATTCGAGCATATAATTTGACGTTTCTGGATGTTTAGCAATGATTTTGTAGATACCGTACCTTGGCATAAATTTAGCGACTCTCTTTTCCCCGTCTCTCTTGTATTCTTGGCATCTGTGAAAAGTCGTCAGTCGAACACGGTCACCAATTTGGAACTCATGCTCGGGTCCCTGCCGCTTGTTTGCTTGTTGAGCCTGACTAATCTTTGCCATTTGCAAATTGTCCTGGGCTTCGAGTAGATCGACCTCAAGCTGGTTAAGGAAATCATTGACAGCCTTGTCCTTATAATCAGTTGACGCGGTGAAGGGTGGTACCAGTCTTGGGTGATGACCTGTTTTCAGAAAGAATGGGGAGAAACCGGTACTGGTGTTCACTGTGTTCATGATCTGGAATCGAACCCGTGGCAAGGCGTGAACCCAACCCTTTTGATTCCTTTCGATGTGGAAATGAAGGCATTGAATAACCATCTTGTTGGTCTGTTCTGACGAGCCATCCGTCTGCAGGTGATAGGACATGCTCAGTTTGTGCTTCACACCGGTGAGCTTGTGCAACATGGCCCAGAATTTTGATAGGAACAAATGATCGTGGTCTGACATGATTTCGGTTGGCAGGCCATTTTCACAGTACCATTTGTCAAAGAAAAGTGTTGCCAGCTCTTCTGCTATCAGGTTGACATTGCACGGCACGACCTGAACATCAGCCCCCAAGCGATCGATAAAGGTAGCGATACAGTCAAATCCTTCATCTTCCAGAAGAGGTCCAATGAAGTCGATCACGACGCAATCCCCTCTGGTGTCGGAGACGGGCAATGGATGCAGAGGTCCAGCCCGTTTGCGTGTAACACTCTTGTTGCACTGGCAATCATCGCATGACGGAATGTAGCTTTCCTCCAGGTCCTTCCTCATATTTGGCCAGTAGAAACTATCACAAAGTGCTGCATAGGATTTGTCAAATCTGAAATGGCCAAGCGCATCGTGGGCCATCCTGTACAAGGCCTCGCGTACCTCCATCACCTGTGGAACTGCCAGGCACTATCCGATGTACCAAAGCCCATCGACAAGCTTGATATCTTGCATACCTGTGGATGCCTCTTTCAGCTTGTTGATCCACCTGTTATTAGCATAACCAGTCTTGATTGCATTGAGCAATTCGGCGTCTGCTGATATGTCCAGAATGGCGCTGACTGTGATATCCACCAGCTTGCCCAGTGTTTCTGTGAGCCCACGCATAGCGACGAATGCAGAATCCTCGGGTGAGATCAAAACGGCAGCTGGGAATAGCGATGCAATGAAGTCCTCATTGCCAATCTCGTTATCGGACCCTAGTAGCGTTGGGGGTTCGGCAGGTTCAATTTTCGAAGAACATTTTGCCAGCGGAAGGTGCGACAGAGCATCAGCGACAGAGTTGGAATGTCCCTTGATGTATACAATCTTGGCATCGTATTGTGACATCAACTCCATCCAGCATGCCTGCCTCTGTGAAAGGTCCTTTTGCTTCTCGAACGATTCCAATGTCCTATGGTCGGTATAAATTGTGAAAGGTGACCCGAGAAGGTCAACCCTCCATTTTTTTAGTGCACGGATAATTGCTAACGGTTCCTTTTCATGTATGGGATAGTTACGTTCTGCAGGTTTCAACAGTGCCGAGTCAAAGGCAACAGGCCACGCTGTTTCCCATGTTGGACCCTATGAAAGAACGGCTCCAGTGCCATAGTTTGAAGCATCTGTAGTGACGAATATCTTGTTTTCTTCCGGATTCTCATGATCGATCATTGTCAGGCATTCACTAGACATCACGAGATGTTTGATGCTATCAAATGCCCATTAGTGCTCTGTGGTCCACTCTGGGAAGCGTTTCTCGCATGCGCAGGTCATTAGCCCATTCAGCACCCTTGTATACTTGGCTAAGTGGGGGAGGAAACTTGCAATGTATCGGACAAGTCCCAAAAAGGCCCAAACGTCTGATATGGACTTGGACACTGGCCAATCAAGGATATGTGCAACTTTGGACCCATCCACCTCAATACCCTTTTGGGAGATGATGTGGCCCAAGAAGTTAATCTGTAGACAGAAAAGGTGCATTTTCTTTGGGCTACAGTATAATTTCACGTCTGCCAAGGCCTTCAGGATCGTCCGCACATTGCAGATGTGTTCCTCGACGCTGTCCAACCAGATGATGATATTGTCAAGATACACATGACAGATCTTCCCGATCCATGTGTGCAGTGCAGCAGTTACTTGACACTGGTGTATCGCAGGCGCATTCTTTAAACCCATAGGCATGACATTCCATTCATATAAACCAAAAGGCATCGAAACTGCAGTTAAGGCAATATCCCCAGGCCTCATCCTTGTCTGGAAGAAACTGTTGGTCATATCAATGGTAGCCCAAATCTTTCCTCGAGCGCAGTCAGCCAAGATGTCGTTGACCCGAGGTAATGGATGGCTGTCTGCCATGGTATTAGTGTTCAGCTAACAGTAGTCATTTACCCAATGGGGCAGGACCATTACATCGGCCTTGGGAATAATGAATGACAGCGATGCATGCTGCAACAATGAAGGACGAATTTTTCTGCTATCCAAGTGTTGCTGGATCAGGGTGTGCCAGGCATCCCTGTATTTATGGGGACAACCGTAAGTCCTTGTAGCAATCTTTCAATTTGCATCCTTTAGTCTAATCAATGCGTAAACGTCTTTGGGCAATTCGCTCATATGTGGAATAGGTTCAAAGATCTCTTTGAATTCAGAATGCAATTTATTATCAAGGTTATTCAGCTCATCAAGGTGCGCCAGTGCCTGAATTCGTTCCTTTACAGCTGCTATAACGTCTACTTGACGTACGTTTTCACAACGTGCATTGACTTCTGTTTTTCGCAAGGCAAGGACGCCTTGCAGCTCGTTTAACATAATCATTCGTCTCTGTGCAAAGTCTTTCACTGTTTTTGTGCATAGTGTTTTATGATTATCCACACTTCTCCTCTCCCGCGGGAGCACTCACGGAACCCAAGGCATAGGAGATGTCATAGAGGGGTCCAAAATGTTCACATTAATACGTTTGTCTATTATGATACAGTCCGAATGGTCTATAATGATATGGTTTGTGGACAAAAAGGGCATGCCAAGAATAACACAAGTGCAAAGTCCAGGTGCAATAAGAGCTCGGACAGGAGTTGAAGTCCATGAACCATCTGTAGTTGTACAACGTAGCTTTACAAACTCATGCAAAAGAATCGAAGTTTTCTTTTCCCTAATCGCGACATTGACGTGTTCGGATTCCGGTAGAACAAATCAGCGTAGCTGCAGGCGATCAACAAGGTCCGGGCAAATTAAGACTAAATGGGCACCATTGTCAATCAGAGTCGTAACCTCCAAGGTAGCCGCATCACCGTGGGGTGCCAAATGGCACTTCCAACAGATCTGAGGTACCTGAAGCGGAGTGCTCACCAAAAAATTGGAATCATAATCAACAACAATGTTGGGCATCACAATGCCCGCCGCTTTAGCAGAAGAATCATCCTTGTTAACAACCTCAATGCAAGCGTTGCTGGCATCCAGGACAGCGTTAACCGAACGGCCCTTCTTAGGTGCCAAACGGGACTTATTCGTAGATGCAGACAAGGCTGCGGCAGAAGACGACTCGGGGGCATTGCCTTGGCGGTTCTTTTGCAGGGCTTCTACTCTCTCCACAGTGAGAGGGACATAGGACGCGCCATCAGGTGGACCATGAGGGCAATTCTTCGAATGATGATCAGCAAAGGGATCACGGCAGAGGAGATATCCATCATTGTCGAAGATCGCACAGCATTCGTATTGCTGTAGCGGTAGAGGCAAAACATCGTAGTTTGATCCTGTACGAGTGGCCATATCATATCCTCTAGCGTGCTGGGATCCTTTTGTAGTGCCTTTTCGGGGAGGACCAGATGTAAAACTACCAAACGCCATTCACTTCCTGGAGTTGTTACTATCTGTCTGGGTGTTTTGCATGGCGGAAGACCCTGATCCGCGCTTGCCATATTCTGAAAACCTGATACACTCCCGAGCAAGCTTCTTGTCCTTCTCATGTACAGCATGGAGTCAGTCAAAAAAGGAGATGTTGTCCCTAGCGATCTTCTTGGCTGCAGCTCTGAGGTCAGGGACCATTTTTGCATTGAGTAGTTTCATGAGCGCCTCGTCGGACAGATGGGATGTTGTTTCCTTCAGGAGGCTGTTCAACTTCTGACACTCCGTCACCCAACCGAGGAAATGTTCATCCCGATGCATCTTTTTGTCCTGTAACTTCACATACACTTTGTCTTCCCATTCTGGCTTGAGAAAGGTGGTCCTAAACTTGACAAAGAAGGCGTCAAAGGAGAGTGTGAGAAGAGCTTCTTTGTTGTTGTCAAACCAATCTGCCTGCCTGTTGTCCTGGCAGCATATGGAGGTTTTCTTGATCTTCTCGACGTCGTCGGTGACCTCCTTCTCATCGAAATAGTGGTCCAGTCCGCGGTGAAACTCACGCATAATAAGGGGATCTACGAGGCCAGAAGAGAGAACGGGGAGCTTATTTGGGGCACTTTGTGAAAAGGTAGCATATTGCAGGCCGTTGACCTGCATGGACATGATGTGTATGGAAGGTTTGTTGTCTGAAGAGTCAGTAGTGATCTGACGCTTTTTCAAGCACGTTCAGTGCCTTTGTGGAGAGGGCAAAGGTGGAACAGGAGTAGGGGTATTCCTTGGGTGGCATATATGTCCGAAGGTAGGTATATGTGGTTGATAATGAGTGTTATTGTCAGAAGAGGTAATAGACATCAATGGGGAAGACAAGCGATCCTCCTCGGAGATGTTAACATGTGGTGCTGAAAACTAGGGCTCTGGGTTCTGTTATGGACCATTCATTTTCTTTATCTTATCTTCCTTTCCTTATCTTCTCCCCTATCTTCCCCACTCCCATCATGCTGCGCAGTGTGCAGTCATCGAGTCATCCCCTTTCCCTAGTCATGCTGCGCAGCGCGCAGCCATCGAGTCATCCCCTTCCCCTAGTCACTCCGAGTCATCCCATCCCAACCTTACTCATCCGTAGTCCGCAGCATTGCGCAGCCCATGGTCCGTGCTCGAGTACTGTAGATATATAAGGACTTCCAGATGTACCAGTAGCGCTAGGTTTAATATTCCATTTGCCATCGTCTTAAACCGCTCTCGCACTTAGTCTGCCCGAGTCCTTTAAGATTCGTCTAGCCTAACAAGATATTAAACCTCGTCGAGACTCGCCCAGACTTATACACACCACATCGCGCTTTATCAAAGACCTAATCAACATTTGACGACGAACGGTCGCCGACCCAGCGAGCACTAGCACGAGCGACAAGAACACCTGGTTCAGAGAAGTAGATCACACATTGCAGTCCACGCCATTCGCAGAGACAGTCCACGCCAACTGCAGAGACACTAGCAATTCAAACAATCGAGAAAGGGAACGTACGCCTACACCAAGTAGCGACGAAGAAGAAGAATAGGCACTTCTGAGAGAACTTGCCTTCACCACCGCAGACGAGCTTACTGAAAACTTCAGTAACGAAACAGCACAGCTCATCGCAGAACTCTTACTAGAAGGAGAATACGGGATAAGCCTAGAAGAGCTGTGGTCAGACCAGAATCTTCCTGCTGAAGAAGAGGACGAACCAATCCGCAAGAGAACAAGAGAAGAACAAACACGAGCCCAAAGCTTCAGACAGCAGCAGATTGCAAACTACAATCGCCGAGTACAAGAAGAGGACACACTAATACAGAAGGGACACGACGCATAGAGCATACGCCAACGATACCAAAGCCAGGACCACATAGGAACGAAACTGCTGAACCCCTTCAGAAGACCGACCCGCCGAAGTACAGCATAAAGGAAATCGCACCATCGTGGCGAAAGTAAGCGACAGCGACTGGAACGAATACTATCGGTGGAGGGAGCAAAAGAGACTACCCAAGACAGACGGACCAACCGCTGCAGAGTGGAACGAATTCGAACAAGCCTGTAGAATCACAGGAATCGACCTAGACTATTGGAAAGAGCAATGAGAAGAGCAAAGACAAAAGCAGATCCAAGAACAGCAGGCCCAAGCACAACAAGCTCAAGAACAGGAAAGCCAAGACCAAGACAGCGACGAAGAAATCCCGCAAACAATGGCAACAGAATACAAAGGAATTATCGCAGACCCAAAGTCCTTCACAGGAGACCGAACAGCTTTCGACATTTGGTGGAGAAAGATGAAGCTCTACATAACCACACATGGAGACCTCACCGACACACAAAAGATCGGAGCGGTACTATCCAGAATGACCGACGGACCAGGAGCCCACTGGGCGTCGAAGAAAATCGACACTACGACCAACCAAAGCACATGGGCTGATTTTGTAACCGAAATACAGACACGATTCAGCAATGTCATGTCACCGTCGCAAGCAGGAAGTAAATTATTCAACATCAGACAGGGGAACCGACCGATCGATGAATTCCTAGATGAATTCGTAGACCTCGCAGGAAAAGCAGGAATGACAGGAACAGCTCCGCGTTTCCTACTCGAGAAGAGCCTAAACAGGAGGACAGCAGAAGCCGTACACTCGATCTCCAAACTCCCAACAGATGGAGATGAATATATCAAGACAGTTCGAGCAATCGGACGAAACATCGACAAACATAGGAACATAATGAGAGGAGAATTTGCAAACAACCAACACAAGCCAGGAAACCCAAGCCGAGGAACAGGACAGGCCATGGAAGTTGACAAAGTACGAAGCAACAATTGCTTCAACTGCAACAAACCAGGACACCTTTCACGAAATTGCCTGGAGCCGCAAAAAGGAGCAGCAAATGTCACATGCTATAATTGCGGCCTGAAAGGACACTATGCACGAAACTGCAAGAAGAAGAAGAAGGGAAAATCCCGAGTCAGAGAAGTGAAAGAAGAAGGAGAAGAAGACGAAGAAGACAAGGACGAAGAAAGCTCTGACAAAGAGGGTTTTGTCGAAGGGTCCGATTAAGAGGTGCTAAATCGCGACCCATACAGCTGAAACAGACTCGCTTCGATACAGGATGTAGATCATCCCATACTCTGAAATACACCATTCCTGCAAAGCGATCTGAAGCACCAAGAAAAACCATCCAAGGCGACAAACCGCCCAGAAGAAAGGAACTCGCGGTACCAGCGAAGATACGAACGCGAAAAGGGATAGCAATGATAACACCAGAAGTCGATAGCGGAGCAGACAGGACCTGCATCAATACCGCCATAGTAACAAAAACAGGATTGAAGACACGGCGAATCAAGAAGATTCCAATCATAAATGCAGACGGATCACCCAACCACCAGAAAACAGCAGACCGAGTAGCGGAGGTCCACATCGACATTAAAGGACACAAAGAGCATATGGAAGCCATTGTACTCGACATTGGGAAAACTGACATGCTACTGGGACACGACTGGCTTGTCTATCACAACCCAACAATCAAATGGAGGACGGGAGAAATTGTCTTTGACAGATGCCCCAAAACATGCAAAATAAACCACCAGACGATCAAAATACAAAAGGTGGCTGAACCAGCGAAGACCACAGCCAATGACAGGACAGGAACTCAGATACCTTCATATCTGACGAGATTCAAGCACCTCTTTAAGGAGAAGAACTTCGATCGACTACTGGACCATAAGGAGTGGGACTACGAAATAAACTTAACAAAAGACGCACCGAAAACGATACCGAGCAAGGTCTACCCGATGACGCAGAAGGAGTTAGAAGAACTAGACGCCTTTGTCGAAGAAGGACTAAGAACAGGGAAGATACGCCCCTCAAAATCACCTTACGCGGCACCCTGTTTCTTTCGTAACAAGAAGGATGGTAGCAAACGACTCATCCAAGACTATCGAGAGATAAACAAATATACGGTCAAGGACAAGTTCCCACTACCACGCATCAGCGAACTCCTCGACGTGCTACAAGGAGCGAAGTACTTTAACAAGATTGACATTATCTGGGGATACAACAACGTTCGCATTCGAAAAGGAGACGAATGGAAAGCAGCCTTCCTAACAGCAAGAGGACTCTTCGAACCAACAGTCATGTACTTTGGACAGTGCAATGCACCAGGCACTTTCAGCCGAATGATGGCAAGCCTCTTCCAAGACCAAATACGAAGAAGAGTATGCATAATCTATATGGACAACATTATAATCATCGGATGAACGCAAGAGGAACTTCAAAAGAACACAGTAGAAGTCATGGAGATACTGAACAAGAATGACCTATTCATCAAAGGACCGAAATGTGTCTGGGAATCATCAAAAGTCCCAGTACTAGGGTATATCGTAGGAGAGGGGAAAGTGGAAATGGAACCGGAGAAGATTACAGCCGTACAATCCTGGCCGACTCCGAAAACGAAGAAAGAACTACAAAAGTTCTTAGGATTCACAAACTTTTACCGACGGTTCATCAAAGGATATGCAAAAGTCGCTAAACCTTTAACGGAATTGATGGGAAACAAAACATTCCAGTGGACAGACAAGCAGCAAAGCGCTTTCAAGGAGCTAATCCGACATATAACCTCGGCACCTATTCTAGCACTACCACAAACAGAGGGAAAATTCCGAGTTGAAACGGACGCCTCAGGATACGCCATCAGAGCGGTATTATCGCAGCAGCAGAAAGGACTATGGCACCCAATCGCCTTCATATCAAGATGCATGACTCCAGCGGAACAGAACTACGAAATCTACGACAAAGAACTCCTTGCGATAATGGTGGCGCTGAAGACATGGAGACAATACCTCCTAGAAGCCCGAGAGAAGTTCGAAATACTGACAGATCACAAGAACCTATCATACTTCTGAAAACCACAATGACTCAATTCGAGACAGACCGGCTGGTATCTGAAACTACAAGAGTATGACTACGAACTACGACACGTGCCAGGAAAAGCGAATGGAAAAGCAGACGTCCTATCACGAATGGTGGGATATGAAGACAACCTAGCAGAAAAAGACGACATACAAATGATCAAAGAAGCCACATTCATCCAACACCTGGAAGAGAATAATGAACGAATTTTCGATTTTATGATGTTCGAGGACGAACATCCACCGAAAGGGGGAGCAGAAAATAATGAAACAATGCAGACAAGAGGAATCACAATGATCGAAACTCCAAGAATGGAACAAATTCGACAATGCGCACGGAGAGAAATGCTACGCAAAACCAATTCTGCGCGCAGGTCACTCTAACTATCTCAGAAAGTGAGAGGCGGGGAGAAGAATGCTATTAACTAGCCAGCTCGAAGCTGGGTTCTACTACGTACATTCCAGCTATTTATATGTTACGATCCTCGAGCACGGACCATAATATACATACGCTATCCTCGTGTTATGTAGAACCCTTTACCCTATTCCGTCGTCTGAACTAAAGTATGACTCCGCTCCTCATGTTGTCCTGTAGGTGTTTCGTCATAACCCTTTGCCCTGATGATGCGTCGTTGTCGTAGGGTTTCCTTCGAATCTTCACATCGTATCTCGTCCGTCGCATCGCGTTTGTGTCACGTGTCTTGTCAGGTGATGTTGGATCACGTGTCCATCGTCAAGATAACGATTGGCGTTGAAAATCGTAACATTACCCCCCCTTTAGGGATTGCGTCCTCGCAATCATGTTCTTCTTCGTCATTGTCGTCCTAGTCTTCCTTGCGCTCGCCCTCTCCTACGATTGCCTTGTTCCGACGCTGCTGCCACGCCTGCCACGCCGCTTCAAGTCGATCTTCGACTTCTTTCAGGTCCGACATCCATCCGGTAAGGGTCCGCTTCTTCGGTTCCGCTTTCATTTGTTGATTTCGCGGACAGACCCAGATTTCATTAGCCGTGTGGTCGAAGAGGACTTTCGGCGTTTGGGATTGATGGAGGCGGGTGCGTACTATCCTTTTTGGTGGGGTTCGGGGCAGTAATTGACGTTGTCCTCGCTCTAGGGATGGCGCTTCCGGATTCTCGCGATGGAATTTCGCGACCGCGTCCGGCGCATCTTCGATAATATTTTCTGCCGGTTCCCATGTAGCGTCCTCGATTGGGTAGCCTTTCCAGTGTACTTTGTATTGTAACTTTCCTCTACTCCAACGGGAATTGACTACCACTTCTACTTCATACCGCTCCTCTCCTTCCATGACGATGGGAGGAGGTCGTTTAAGAATCGTCACCGCTTTTTGTTGCGGGAACGCCGGTGCCGTGTATGGGGTAAGCTCGGACTCATTTCGGACGGGGTGAATTCTCCAATGTTCCGGCAGGTCGAGTTCGTACGCCGATTCTCCGACTCATCGTTTGATTTTGAAAGGACCAAATCATTTGTCGTTCAGCTTGTCAGTCGGTCGGTCGGTGGTGATGTTGGTTCCTTCCAACCAGACTTGATCGCCTTCGTGGTATTCTCGGGCAGGCTTCTGTTTTCGATCGTAGGTCCGTTTCATTACTTCAGCGGCCTTTGTCAGAGAAGTTTCGGCTTTGGTCCGAATCTCTTTCATCATGTCTGCGAATTCCTCTGCAGTTTGTGATTTGACATCACGCTTCGGGGGTTCCTTTCCGGTATGTGGATGTCGTCCATGGTTCAGATAGAATGGGGAATATCCCATCGCAGAGTGAATCCGGTTATTATAAGAGAATTCGGCCATCGGTAACCAATCCGCCCAGTCTGTTTGCCGATGATTTACGAAGAGTTTCAGGTATTGTTCGAGTTCCTGATTAACTCTTTCCGTCTGTCCATCGGTTTGTGGATGATACAGTGTCGAAGGGGCTCCTCTGATTCCCAAGAGTGTGTAAAGGTCCTTCATGAAGTTCGAGACGAACTGTGGTCCTCTGTCGCTAATGACCTTCTTGGGGAGTCCGTAATTCGAGAATATAGTGTCGCGCAGTTTACGGGCGACTCCTTCTGCCGTAATTTCCATATTGACCGGTATGAATTTGGCTCCTTTGGTGAACCGATCTACCGTTACCATTACGCCGTCGAATCCCTGAGATGTGGGGAGAGGTCCGATGAGATCTATCGAGATGATTTCCCATGGTTCCTTCGGTACTTCATTCGGGTGAAGCGGAGCATGCTTCCGATCTCTGATGATCTTTGTTCGCTGGCATTTGTCACATCCTCTGACGTATGCCTTGATATCGTTCATCATTTTGGGCCACCAGAAGTTACGTGTAATCAGCTCGTGTGTCTTCGTCTGTCCTGGGTGTCCTGAGATTTGATCGGAGTGGTGGATTTCGATGATTCGTTCCCTTATCTTTTGGCTTTTGGGGACATAGTACCGTTTTAACCATGTGACGATTCGGTCGTTTTCCTCCCAGCCGTGTTCGCCTGCATCAAGACGTTTCTGGACTTCGGGTTCTCTTTGTTTCCAAGCCCGTTTTATCTGGTTCAGCATGTCCTGGAATTCTGGTATCGGCGTGACTTTTGCCATAAAAATTCGGCGAAAATTTTCCGGCTTTAGGAGTACGACGTTCTCGTTATCATTCTCCCCCTTCTCATGGTCTGGTCGTCTCGACAGACTGTCTGCCTTCGTCATTGACTTTCCGGGTTTATGTTCTAGAACGAAATCATAGTCTTGGAGTTCCGAGATCCAACGGGCTTGTCGACGATTCAGCTTCTGAGGCTTTCAGAAGTATTCGAGATTTTTATGATCTGTCCAAATCTCGAACTTTTGCTTAGCGCCGCAAAGGTATTGGTGCCATTCCTCGAGTCCCGTCATGATCGCGAGCATCTCTTTGTCGTAGATCTCGTAGTTCCGTTCCGTCGGGTTCAATGACTTTGACATGAATGCCACCGGTCTCCAGGTACCATTGGATTGTTCCTGTGAAAGGACGCCTCCTATTGCATAATTCGAAGCGTCGACTTCCATTCAGAATTTTCCATCATCTCGGGGCATCGCAATGATCGGTGCCGAACAGATCCGATTCTTTAGTCCATTGAATGCATCGTTTTGGGCCTTTTCCCATGTCCAGTTGGCTTTTCCGGTTAATTCTGTCAAGGGTTTCGCAATCTTCGCGAATCCTTCAATAAAACGCCGGTAGAAATTGCAAAAGCCTAAGAATTGTTGGACGTCTCGTTTGCATGTGGGTTTTGGCCAGTCTTTAACGCCTTCAACTTTAACGGGATCCATTTTGATGCCGTTTTCCGAGACAATCATTCCAAGGTATTCTACTTCCAGCTGATGAAACGAGCACTTCTCGGGTTTCAGGTAAAGCTTATTGTGCTTTAGCTTTTCCAGTACACGTTGGACGAGTTGTCTGTGTTTATCCAGATCCTTGTTGAAGATGAGGATATCGTCCATGTAGATTATTACGTGTCCCTGATCGATCTCGTCCTTAAAGATCGTGTTCATCATCGTTTGGAAGGTAGCCGGTGAGTTCGTTAGTCCGAAGAACATGACCAGGGGTTCGAACATTCCCCGGTTTGTCCGAAACGCGGCCTTCCATTCATCGCCTTCTTTCATGCGGACATTATTGTATCCCCATCGAATATCGAGCTTCGTAAAGAACTTCGCCCCTTTCAGTTTGTCGATCAGTTCCTGAATCAGGGGCAATGGGTATTTGTTCTTTATTGTCACGTCATTCAGTTTCCGATAATCCTGTACAGGTCATAGGGATCCGTCCTTCTTCTTCACGAAGAAGAAAGGCGAGGCCATTGGTGACTTCGACGGTCTGATTCGTCCGGTGTTCAGATTCTCGTCTAGAAAGGCGTCCAGCTGTTTCTGTTCATCCAGCGTCAGAGGGTAGACCTTGCAATCCTGGAGCTTGGCTCCCGGGATGAGTTCGATCGCATGGTCCCAAGGTCGTCGTGGTGGTAGTTCGTCGAATGACTCTTTTCCGAACACTGAGTCCTTGAAACAGTGGTATTCTTCCAGTACGATTTCCTCAAAGGTTTTCACTTTCGCCGTCTTTGTCGTCGCTTCTGCCAGTTTGGAAGCCGTCGTCTGGAAAGCCCTTAGATGAAACTCTCGGTTTATGTCGATCATCAAGAGTTTTTCTCCGTTTTCAAAATCAACCTCATTCGTCTCGATAGAGGCGTCATCATCTTCGGGGTTTCCTGTTCGGACAGTTCGCTGACACTCGTCAGGGCATCGGTCAAACGTAATCTTTTCCGTTTTCCAGTCGATTCGAGGGTTGTGACGTTTAACCCACTCGTAACCGATGAAAATCTGGCCCTTTCCGAGTTCAGTGACCGAGAAGACCATTCACTCGACGTGGTCCTGGACACGGACTCTTAGCTCGACATATTCACGTATGTCCCCTGCTCTGTTTCGGGTTCCATCTGCATTGTGGACCAGGATGGGAACAGGATATCGTTTCGTGTTGATCTCCTTTTCCTTAACGAACTTCCGGTCTATGCAGGATCCGGTGCATCCTGTGTCGAGCAGAGCCTTTACGCTGTGCGTCCGTCCAGTGTCCAAGGTCGTGATCGTCAGAGGTACGTCCATCTGGTTTCCATTCCCGCCTCTGACAAATCGTGGTTTTTGTCTGAGGTCGTACAATGTATGGAGAGCGTCGTGATCATTCATTTCATTGATCTCACGGAGTCTTTCCAGAGAGATGTCCTTCTGTCGCGATTGGTCCGTCCATGCCTTAAGGATCGAGTATGCCTTAGACTCGTCCTGCCGATAAATTTGTTGTGCCACCCAGGGTAGGGTATATCCTTTTACGAGACCGAACTCTTGTGCACCTTCTCGTTCGAAATATTCTTTAAGGTCGGGAATGTCCCTTATATTAATATTCGACGATACATAGTCAGCCGGCGAAGCGGTGCTTCTTCCCAGCTCTACTGAAAACCCTGGTTCATTTCTTCGATGTGGGTGGTGGCAGGTTCGTCCTTGGCCTCCACGTTCCTAGTCGTGTATCTCAGCCGGGTGTTCGTTGGACAGTTACGTCCGAGATGTCCTTTCTCGCCGCACCAGAAGCAGCATCCTTCGCGTCTCAACCGGTCGACATCCATGGCATTAGGGTCAGGCCGTCCTTGAGCATTACCAGTTACTGGTGCCGGAGTTTGCCCCTTAGGTGCCGTCGTCTCTTGTGGCGGTTTCTGTGTTGGTTTGGGAGCGAATCGCTCCTTCACCCCGAATTCCTTCTGGGCCTGGCGATATTGCCGGTCCAATTCCGTTGCTCATCTGTACCACCAATCGATGTCCTCCTCGTGGACACCTCCTAGTTCGATTATCCGTCGTCCGAGCGCCTGGTCGAGTCCGTGCTTAAAGATGTCGATGAGGGCGATGTCGTTGTATTCCGTCAAGGGAGCCCAGCTCCGGAATTCAACGATGTAGTCCTCGACCGGTCGTCGGTGTTGCGACAGTCCTTTAATCCGAATGATCGCGTCGTTCCGTGTTTCCGTGGTCATGAAGAATTCTCTGGCCTCTGCCTTGAACTCTTCCCAGTCTTTGAATGGTGGAAGGTGTCCAAGGGGGTTCGTCCTGACTTCCGGAGTGTTAGCCGTTGCCGGCGTAATGACGCGTCCATGTTTCCAGTCTTCGTAGGTGGAGTGATATCCAAACTCCTGCCTGCGACCGTTCAGTTCCGTTTTGAACTCCAGCCACTCCTGCAGCTTAGAGTCCGCCCAGTTCTGTGCACGTTCGGCCTTGCCTCCCGTGATCCGTTGCAATGTGTAGGTGATCATGTCCCATTTGTTCGTGATCTCCTCTTTGTCGAAATAGACTTCCATTCGTCGAAGCCAACTTCCGATCAGGCCGGGTTCCCCTTTATATGGATCCGGCGGTTCCGATTTCGTTCTTTTGGGCTTCTTGCCCAAATCCAGTTCTTCTTTGATCGCATCGACCAAAGTCCGAGTCGCGTTCTGTACCTGTTCTGCTTGTTGAGGATTGTTCCGGAGGGTGCCCCAAGCTAAGGCAAGCGGGTGTGCAGCGAAGAGGGTGGTGAGGATGACGGTGATGAAGGCGAAGAGAGCGGGGATGAATTCCATTATGGGCGAGGTGAAAGGGGTTTGGTATGTGGTGTGTTTTGTCAAATAGTACCGTGTGGGCGGCGCGCGACCGTCGACTCCCACTTCGGTTTGGTCCAGAGGAAAACGTGGAGGGTGCCTGTCAGACTGCGGAAGGGTCGGCTCGAATCCTCGTGGCCACGGGGATGCCCCAAACAGCAGTTGAGGAAGGTTTCGTCGTCAGAGATCCCAGCGGTCTGGCAATCCCTTTCTCGTTTCGGGTCAACACACGTCCCCGACAACGACTTTCAAGGGCGTGTTTGAGGTGTCGGTCGAAGGGTGGGGACTATCCACACGTCCGAGTCCTCTGATCTCTCTTGCTTCGGTACGTCCCGGGTCAACAAACTACCTGGTCAAATGCGCGGTAGGGCTCTCCGAAGATCACCCTAGCACAGCCTTGTGATGTTCGATTCGGACAGGGTCGGGCTCAACGTTACCCTTAGTCCTCTCGCACTTCCAAATGCAACGAACAAGGACCGCGGACAGAGATCAGAATATGGGTTGGCGCGGGGTAGGGAATAGGGATTGAAGATTGAAAGGTTAGTGTTTGTTTGAAGAAAAAGGTATGACGATGCAGCGGGTTCCTTTGGTTGCACGGCACTCGGGGCCGTCGGGCAACGAAGGAAGGGCAGCGGAGAGAGGTGAGAGCTAAGAGTGGTGAGGTGCGCGATGAGAAGCTTCGAGCTTTTGCTACGCAAAACCAATTCTGTGCGCAGGTCACTCTAACTATCTCAGAAAGTGAGAGGCGGGGAGAAGAATGCTATTAACTAGCCAGCTCGAAGCTGGGTTCTACTACGTACATTCCAGCTATTTATATGTTACGATCCTCGAGCACGGACCACGACATACATACGCTATCCTCGTGTTATGTAGAACCCTTTACCCTATTCCGTCGTCTGAACTAAAGTATGACTCCGCTCCTCATGTTGTCCTGTAGGTGTTTCGTCATAACCCTTTGCCCTGATGACGCGTCGTTGTCGTAGGGTTTCCTTCGAATCTTCACATCGTATCTCGTCCGTCGCGTCGCGTTTGTGTCACGTGTCTTGTCAGGTGATGTTGGATCACGTGTCCATCGTCAAGATAACGATTGGCATTGAAAATCGTAACAAGAAACAATCGTAACAACAGAACTGAAAGAAAAACCACACTGGTTCACAGAAGAAAACCACATTGTATACGCAGGAGGGAAGATCTATGTTCCCCCAGACAACAAACTGAAGGAAGACATCATGTTCGAACACCATGACACACCCATCGGAGGACACCCGGGACAATACCGCATGCACGAACTCATAAACCGCACCTACTGGTGGCCATCAATGTTAACAGACATCAAGAAGTATGTCAATGGATGCGAAGCATGCCAGCGAAACAAAATCATCCGACAAAAGAAACATGCACCACTACACCCGCACGAGGTCCCGCAGCAACCATGGGAAGATATCGGAGTAGACCTCATAGGACCGCTACCCAGTTCGAACGGCTTTAACGCCATCGCCGCAGTCACAGACCGCCTGACCAAGATGATTCATCTAGTTCCCACAAACACCGAACTCACAGCAGAAGGTCTCGCATGACTATACCGAGACAACGTGTGGAGACTCCATGGAATCCCACGAAAGATCATCAGCAACCGAGGACCCCAATTCGCAGCACGATTCATGACAGTGCTTCTAAAACTGCTTGGAACGAAGCAAAACCTATCAACAGCCTATCACCCACAAACAGATGGACAGGCGGAGCGATCCCATCAGGAAATGGAAGTTTTCCTTAGAAACTTCACAAACAACCTGCAGAACGATTGGGCAGAATGGATAGCGATCGCAGAGTACCAATACAATGACAAGATGCATCAGGGAACAAAGGAGACACCATTCTACCTCAACTATGGAATGCACCCCTGGAAGGGAGAACCACAGACAATGGAAGGGAATAACCCCGCGGCCAAGAACTTTGTCGAGAGAATGAACCAAATCCAGAAGGAAGCAAACGCTGCGCTGCAGTATGCGCAAACACGAGCCAAAGACAATTACGATGCAAGGCGAAGACCAGCCCGTGAATACAAGAAAGAGGACGGAGTATGGCTTGAAGCCACCAATATCGCAGTCAATCGACCATCAAAGAAGTTATCGGCACTCCGATACGGACCGTTCAAGGTGATCGAAAAGAAAGGAGCCTCAGCATATCACCTGGAACTCCCAGCATCATAGCAGCTGATACACCCCGTGTTCAATGAAGCGTTACTCACACCCTACAAAGGACCCCGTTTCAAGATACAAGAACGGCCATCGCCGCCACCCCCTAAGATCATAAATGATGAAGAAGAGTACGAAATAGAAGAAATTCTAAAAAGAAAGAAACAAGGAAGAGGAACGCTATTCCTGGTCAAATGGAAGGGATACGGACATGAAGAAAACACATGGATCAAAGAGAAGGAACTGGGGAATGCGCAGCAAGCTCTAGACCGTTTCCTGAAGAAGACTACGGAGCAAGATAAAAGGACCACGAAAAGAGGGAAGAAGGCCAGAAAACGCACATCATGACCACCAATGCCCCCATTAGCATCGAAAGCAGCGACGACAGCCGCACACCCACCCCCATCACGAACAACGCTGAGAATCTGGCGAAGATCCTCGACACCAAGGACTACATGGACCCCCTCGCCATCACCCTCGGCGCATACCTGCGCTATGTCATGACCATCCGTACGCACCTTTGGAGCGGATGAACCTCCGATGGGACTGCCCCCACAACAGCGGAACACATCGCGCTTCATGAAGCAATGGAAACGCTTCGCACCGAAAACCGGCAACTCAAACTCCTCGCCACCACACTCCACCACATTCACTCCTACAATGAGGAGCTCATTCACACGTGGGCCCCACGCGCGACAAGCGCCTGGGAAAACAACGGGTAGGGACAGCTGGACTAAGGGTTTTCGCGAGGACGCGAACCTAAAGAGAGGGTGATGTTACGGACCATTCATTTTCTTTATCTTATCTTCCTTTCCTTATCTTCTCCCCTATCTTCCCCACTCCCATCATGCTGCGCAGCGCGCAGTCATCGAGTCATCCCCTTTCCCTAGTCATGCTGCACAGCGCGCAGCCATCGAGTCATCCCCTTCCCCTAGTCACTCCGAGTCATCCCATCCCAACCTTACTCATCCGTAGTCCGCAGCATTGCGCAGCCCATGGTCCGTGCTCAAGTACTGTAGATATATAAGGACTTCCAGATGTACCAGTAGCGCTAGGTTTAATATTCCATTTGCCATCGTCTTAAACCGCTCTCGCACTTAGTCTGCCCGAGTCCTTTAAGATTCGTCTAGCCTAACAGGTTCAATCTTCTTGACCTTCAGCTCGGTAGAGCACCCCACCCGCGTGCGATTCTTATTGATCTGGAGCGGGACGTAGCTAAACTGAATACAATCGAGGGGAATCACCTTTCGGGCGATCTCCACTTCACTGTCATTGTTTTGTCAATACAAGGGCCTTTCGGGTCCAAGCGAAGTTGGTGAGAACGGAATTACTGGTGGGTGAACACAGCGATGAAGATTAAAAAGTGTAAACCCTCTCACGAGGGAAAACTGGCAGAGACGGATTACTCAAAGGTAATCTTCAAGCTGAATGTATAGAATGAAAAGCAAAATACATCAGAAGCAAGTGCAATGCCAAAGGCCCACCTATTATGTAAGAGATGATGATGTAAGTTGAAGCAGGCTTACACTTTTCGACTTTAAAAACATACCTTTAAAATTAGGTCATGCCTGTAAGGCTCTTTCATGAAATCATAGGCCCACACAAGTCCTGTGACAGAGGCATCATGCAGTTTTGGTAGTGATGTCATGATTTTGACTTCCTCTGGACAGAGCCCTGCTGCCATTTGATCACGATGAGCCTGTGTGAGGTACTGAAAAAGATCTTGCTTCAAGAAGTGTTTGATCGGCCGCTGAAGCCCCACATTGGCAGGCTGGAAAAGGCCAGTGCAGTTGGCAGGAACAAAGACTATAATAATGAATGGGTGATCATCGAAGACGAATGTCTGGAATGAATCCCCAGTGTGAACAGGATATGCATTAATAATTAGAATAGATTTCTGGTCTTCGTCAAGATCAGGATCAACTTCAATCACTTGAGAGACGTAGGGAACCATGATCTTCTCAATCCATTCCTTCATGGTCTTCAATGTGCTGAAATGACTGCGAGGATTCTTCTCACTCACTGCACATGTGAAATGGAATCCTTGGCTTAGCGCATCTTCCATTCCTGGTGCGTTTGATGACAGTAGAGACTGGGCTGTTTTCCCACCCCATACCTGCTGAAATGGCAGAAAATCTCCCGCAGCCGTACTTGCAATGAGCAATGTATATGCTTGCTTTTTATCCTTAGCAACAGTGTCAACCTGTTTTGCCCCTCGATCATGGAATGTGAATGAATGACTGGGTAGTACATAAACTCCCATTTGGTCGATGTTGATAACAAGTTTGCCTGGAATCTGGTTCCATTTCATAGCATACACCAGATGGAAAAATGTTCACTCACAAAGCTCGTCAGCATTTGCAGGGATATGCACAGCAGCTCAGGTAGCTTGATGTGGTGTCCAGTCTATGACACTTTGAAGAAATGTCCGGACATATCTTTCAGAGCAATGAAACTTGTCATCAAGGAGCTGTGGCTGCTTTGCTTCAATGGCTGCCAGCATGATTGAACGTGTCAGAGGGACGTTTACTGGGATGCCTGATGTGCGTAGGTCACGCAGTATCTTCTTGATCTCACTGATGAGATCTGGATGCTGCTGAAGGATCCCTGTCTGCCCTGAACCTGAAAGTGCATGGTGCCGCTGGACATTTTGACATGTTGTATTGGACCACTCCCGTTTGTTCTCCTTCGATATCCACTTCCAGATGGTTGCATAAGTGATGCATGCAAATAACTTCTCATTTTCTCTTTTCAGAATTTTGTCGCACTCGGAGGCACTCCAGTCACCATGTTTCATTGCACAATCAATGTGGACCCAAAGAAAAGGATGGAACCAATTGGTTCGGGTGGCGCACTGCTGTGTTGCACCTCCATGACTCCCATTGCAGCTCTGTTGCCAGCCTTCCTTCCCAACACGCGACAACCCTGTGACATCAACCTCCTCAGCTTCCGTTACATTCTGGGCACCTCGCATCAAGGTCTTGTTGACACCGGAGTCTGAATCGTCTGAAGCTTCTTCACATTTTCGTGCCCGATGGCGGCACTGTCGTTCCCATGCCAACAGCTGCTCGCATTCTTTTCATTTCTCCTGGGACTTCTTCTCATGCTTTGCAGCTTCTTTTACCTTGAAGAGGCGCTCTGCTCGAGTCCTGTCAAAGTAGGCCTTCTTTTCGTTGGCATTCCATGGTTTACAGAATCCGTCGAGAAGCCCTTGCTTCATTTTCTTTGCTGGCGCAGGTTTATTCTTCGGAAGTGAGGTCTCAGAACCCATATCCACTTCACTGTCCTCTGAGCAGGAATCATTGCTCTCCATCGATTTGGCCGCAGCATGAGGGACAAGCAATGCCGACCCGGGTTCTAAATACAAGGTAAGAGCAACTGTGCGTGCAATGGAATAAAGTTGACCTACCATCGCGCTTCCTCTTTGCCAGGATCTTCGCACCATCCCTAACAGCTGCTTCAATGAATCTTTCAAGCCATGCATTCTGAAATGCCACCCTCTCGCTCGCAGTCATGGATTTCACAGCAGTCTTCATCAATGAGGTAAGGTCTTCGAGCCATTTGCCACGTTCAGAGAAATGGATTATTGGGTTCTTGTAAGTCTCGAAACAGACTTCCATGCAGCTGCTGAATGCTCCGAAAATGCCACAGTCCTCGAGCTTCTCGGGGTCGAGGTAAAAGTTGTATGGAGACATGATGGGATCAAGTGGGGTAGACAATGGAAGGTTCTTCAGAAGGTTTCCGAGGTGATCAATGCGAGAAATAAGCATTGACGAAGGGCCACTTGGCAGAACGGTCCCGCTCTCTGCCATTGGTGCCGTAGGAGAGTTGATTTTTTTTTTTCAATTTTCGTCAATATTTTTCATACTCCTCCATCACTTTCAATTACAGGCCCGTTGCTAGAATAGGCAACGGTCACGGCTCACAGGCCCATGGTTGCTAAAATCGGAATGAAATTTGATGTCACAGTCAACCTGGCCGTTGCTACCATACATGCGACTACAGTAAGTTAGAAGCGCTGATCCCAGTCTGCCCGTACATCGTCCCAACAATTCAATGCCACCGCAGGTACAGTGTTCCCACGGTCCTTTATACACCCATGCTCCTTTATACAGCGGCCTCTAGCTCCCTCATTTCTCCATGGATTGGAATCCTTAAATGCACAAATTAAAGCCCTATACCAGCTCTATTATTCGCGTTTCGCTCATGAGAATAATCTCTTTTTTTCTCTCCTGTGGAACAGGTTTATTTGTAAATTTTGTAAATATTTGCAATTTTACATCAATGTCGCACGAATAAGCATCATTGCAGCATGATTTTTATGGAAGGATTGAGGGTATTCTACTCGAGGAACATATTGGGACTTATGATTGTCATTTTCTTTCCTTATATTCCACGAAGAATGCCAGAATGGCTATGTAGTGTGATGTATACACATTTGGCCAAGTAACACCTGGTCGTCCACCTGCCATACCATGAGAAAATGTACAAGACAGTGTAAAAGTTAATATAGATACTTTTTAAGTGCTATACTTGACATTCCAATCCTCATCTCAGTCCGCAATGTCACTGGGAAGAGATGGCACGCGCTGCTTTTCTGTATAAAGGACTGTCTTTTGCCATTTTAGGAACCCTGTCAGAAATTGTCGACCACGAATTTATTTTTTTCATATTTCTCCTGGATCATGGCATGGAAAGCTAGGCAAATAGCTTATCTACGAAATGATACCACCCTTATGTTCATAGCTTTTGACTATCTCAAGATATTCAGTGCAGAGTAAATGCTGTATAAAGGACCGTGGGAACACTGTAGGGATAACCGCGAGGTCAATTTATCTAGGCTGTGCTCAAAAAATACGAAGTTCATCGCCGATCAGACCGTGGTGTTAACGGCGGATCATACTGCACCCAACGTCTTTGAAGGCAGCGTGAGGCGCTGTAAATGGCTCTGTCCAGTGATCTGGTGATCCTTGAGCCAAGTGTGTCGAGGAACGATGGTGTGTCCAGCTCACCAGATCACCTTTACTATGCTAGACCCCCCAGTACATATGTTATGGTAGTCATTTCCCACGGTTCCTTACCTTGGGGCCCATTCGGCAACTTCGAGATGATCGCGTTGTCCTGCTAAAATTGAGCTCATGGTTGGAAGTCGGACAAGATCGAGCGGTTACTGGGCGGGGCTTGGACCAGTAACTGTCGACTGCAATGCCGAAACTTAACATGTCCAGTTGATGTAGATCTGCTTTCGGTTGCATAACCGAGAATTCAGGAAAGGGACCAGTCGTTCAAAGCTCTCCAAAAACAACTGAAAGCTCCAAATTCGGGCATGTAAAAGGAGAACGCAACGTACATGAAATGGAGAATTCGTAAGGAATAAGGTAGGTCCATGGATAGTTCTGCCTGCGCCGTAAACGTCTCGGCCTGGGTAGTTAGGTGCACACGTAATGAAACACGAGTCATCGGAGCCAAAAGAAAAGGGGGAGGAATTAATAGTATGGTGCATAGATACAACACAAGAAAGCAGGATAAGAGGGAAGGGCACCAGAAGGGAGAGGAAGGGCACGAACGGGCGGAGGGTGATGGCTGAGTGACGAATTACTTTTGCGTCGTCTTCACTATGGATACGACGATGATGACTATGATGACAGCTATCGCCACTGCAATGATAATGCGCATCTATCAAGACTGTCCATCAGCAGAGTTCCGATCTGGCGGAAGTAGATGGCAACAGACCTTCATATCCTTCCACCTTCAAAATGACAACGTAGAGTGAATACAGCTCTGTAAGAAGAAAGTTGGAAAATACATACCACATGTTCTGAGCGCAAAGAGGAGATTAGACAGTCTTCACAGCAAAAAGCAGTAATCAACTTGCCTTTCTGACCCGATTTGCGCCACGTCGAAATCCTTGCGCAGAAACAGCGAGGTTATCTGCAAGTAAGAGAGAGGCACAAAAAAGTTGAATCAAAGATACTGGTTCAGAAAAGCGGACCGACGCACCGGTTTTGTCTTGTAATGAATCTAGCCTCTCTCCACGTTCGGCGACTTTGGTGATGTTCTCCCTCATAATTCCAACGGTATCGTCGATTTGAGCCTGGATAGCCGCGGTCTTGGGATTTCCTTGACTGGATCCTGCGACGTTCGCGGCAGAGCCATTGCGAGGCACATATGGGTCGTAAGGTTCAGACCTGGGGGACAGGGACATGTCACTTTGGGATGGTGCAAGACAGAGCTAAGACGACGAACATGATGAGAATGAATAGGTCTGCAGGGCAAGTCGTTGAGATTGGGAATTCAGACAGAGGTGGATGGGGCCAAAAAGAAGCTTACCGTGCCAGACGGGAGGAGGACGGGAGTGGACGGTGTGGTTGGCAACAAGGTAAGCAGCACTGACGGCTGGCGGGGGGGCAGGATGGAGTTCCCACGGCGTGACCGCAGTCTTTCTTCGGCGTGGTCACAACGTCATCCGGTCATTCGGTCGGGACCCGGTATCATTGCTCTAGTGCTGTGTGTGGGCGGTGCGCGACGCGGTGGGGAGGCGATGTGGCGTTAGTGACGTTGGAGATGACGCCGAGGGCGGCAAAGGCAGCGAGCGGGGCCAGGCGGGGGGCGCTGTGGGGCGAATTGGGAAATTGACAGTGTTAATCTCACGCCACCCGCCTTGTCGTCGTACCGAACACTTCCTGCGCGACTCCCATTAATTTCTTTTTGCACAGACTGGCCCTCGTGCCGCAGCCTCTCGTTTTTCACGCATTCTAACGTTCTTATGCTCTCATGTCTCGCCCCGCCAGCCACAAACACACCGGCTCAGTCTCTCTGAACCACAAAGCTCAGCTTGCTAATGCTTATAATGAATTGGGGAAGGAACTCTCGTCCTCTAAAATCAGAGTAGTCGGAAACTACACTCTCGGAAAGGTCATTGGCGAAGGTCTGGTTACTGTATCCGTGCTCTGAGTCCCCCGCCGTCATGCTGATCTCCTTCGCACAGGAGCGTATGGTAAAGTGCGTATAGGCACGCATCGCCTCACTTCCATCCGCGTCGCCATCAAGCAGATTCCCAAGGCCATGTCTGCATCGCTCACCCGCGAAATTCACCACCATCGCCAGCTTCATCATCCTCATGTCACACAGATGTACGAGGTCATCGCAACCGAGTCTTACATCTGGATTGTCACCGAGCTCTGTTGCGGCGGCGAGCTCTTTGACTATCTCGTCGAAAAGGGCCGCCTTAGCGAAGACGAGACTAGAATAATCTTTGGTCAGCTCTGCCTTGCTGTTGCCTACCTCCACGAAAACGGCATCGTCCATCGGGACTTGAAACTGGAGAACGTTCTTCTCGATGAGCACTGCCGTGTGAAGCTAGGCGATTTTGGTTTTACCAGAGAATTCGAAAAGGGCAGTCTCATGGATACCTACTGCGGCACCACCGGCTACGCGGCACCTGAAATGCTTCAAGGCAAAAAGTATCAGGGCCCAGGCATGTTCCTTTGCCTATCTCTGCTCCAATCTCGCGCTGACAATGCCGCACTTCAGAGGTTGATGTATGGTCCTTGGGCGTTATCCTTTACTGCCTTTTGACCGGCACACTGCCATTCGATGATGACAGTGAAGCTGTCATGCGCGACAAAATAGTAAAGGGTGAATTTGAAGATCCTGAATGGCTCTCTATAGGTAAGTCGTTTATAAACTTTGCCTATCGTCGATCTTCATCCTTATTTCGCTAGAATCCCGGGACTTGATTAAGAACGTCCTTATCAGAGACGTCGCTAAGCGTTTCACTATTCCACAAATCCTTGGCCATGCCTGGTTCAAAACGCACACCCTCGCGCAAAGCCTTGAGCCTTTGCCTCTTGAAGAACCTATCACTTCCTCATCCTCGACCGCTTCGCATGAAGCCAAAGGAGTCCAACCTTCGGAGGCTTCGGCGTCATCTGCAGGCTCTCCCCTAATATCATCATCGGATCTAGACACTTCGGCACCCACGACGCCAGATGAAGTTCCGAACGATCCTTTTGAACAGATTCCTTCCATTCATCGCAATCCGAGCGAGACCACCATCCGCAAAGCAACTTCGGATTTTGAATCCATCTACAAGAAAATGAGCCTGTCAGGCAAGCCCGAGACCGTCCACGAGGAAGAGGACAAGCAGCCTCCGCAATCCATCCCTCCTCGCAAAAACTCGTCTGGCTCTTCTCTTGCTCCTCCCGCTCTCCCCACTCGCACTCCCGCACGCACAAAGCGTAGATCGGTCTCCTCGACCTTGTCTGACCCTGCGTCTCCGACAGACGACAAGCCCCTGATGTCGCTTCCGTTCCCTGTCCCGAGTAAGGACTTGGACTTTGCCTCGCTCCTGAATGCGCCGATGCCGATCATATTCTCGACGCCGCTCGAGCGTGAGCTGCTAAACACGCTGAGCGCGCTCGGCTTCGACACGGCCCAGATCGTGCACTCAGTGCTCACAGACGCGTGCGATTCTGCCGGCGCGGTGTGGTGGATGCTCAAGAAGAAGGCGGAGAGGAGGCAGCTTGAGGGCGGTGCGCCGCTGCCCTCTGCTGCTAGTGTGACGGACGAACCTGGAAAAGGTAAGGCGCAAGCCACGCATACGCACGCGCACAAGGAAAGGGAAAAGGACAAGGACAAGGACAAGAGGCGCCGGGTCCATGCCGCCGTGCAGACCGACCACCCGGCACTCAATGCCAGTCTGACGCGGTCTGCGCCGCAGCTGGCCTTCGTTCCCCCAACGCCAACCTTTGCGCGGCCAGTGACTCCCCCACGGCCTGCCACGCCGACACGCTCATCCATGCTCTCGCCGTCGACGTCAACTATCGTCGGCGGCGGGGAAGGCTCTTCCAAGTCGCATCCGTCGACTCCGGCCGGAAGCTTGAAGGAGAAGGAGACCAAGGCGAGAAAGGCGCGCGCCGGGAGCGTGAGCATTATGCAGCGTGCAACGACGGCGCTGGAAGCTGCTGGACTCGTGAGGAAGAAGTCATCCGAGGCCGTGAGGGAGGAGAAGGAGAAAGAAAAGGAAAGGGAGAAGGAGAGGTCGCGTGATATGGAGAGGAGGATGGCAAGCGGGGACGAACCGAGGAGCTCCCATGGAAGTGGTGGATCGTCGAGATTGACCAAGTCTCCTCCGTTGAAAGCTACAAAGGACTATAACGCACCCTCGACGCCGCCACCGAATGAAGCCCAGCCGCAGCAAGGCATGGGTTCCCCTTGGGTCCTAGCCGACGGCAGAGAGGGTGTGTCAAGTCATCAGCGCGGGTCCAGTGGCACACCGAACAAGGTGCCGGAAATGCAAACGTCCGCCTCTGCCCCGGCCATTTCGACCTCAGCAACCATCAAGCCCACCACGCCCGTGCCACAGCGAAATCGCGCCAATCTCCTGACAGCCTTCCGGCTCTGGTTCAACGACGACCGCAAAGGCAAGCGCAAAGATGCGTCGGGGGCCCCCAGTGTGAGCTCACGCGCGACGTTCGGCCGCTCCAACACGCAGGTGTACAACTCGGGCACCGCGAAGCGGAGAGGGAGCAACTCGTCTGGCCGGTTTGGCACCCGGATCGGGCACCGGCAGAGGACGTCGGTGTCATCGCGCCGGTCAAGCAGTGTCAACTCGCGCCGTTCATCGGGAGCGTCACAGATGATGGTTCTCGACTCGCCGCAGCTGCCTACTCGCCGCTCCATTGGAAGCCACACTCCCAACTCGGACCTCGGCGAGTACTCGTCGCGTCCGTCGTCGATTCGGAGCTTCTCGATGCAGCGGCACCGCAAGTCGCCGTCGGCGAGCTCGGCCGGCTCCGCGCACTTTGCGCGAACCGCATCGCCGATGCAGAAGTACCACCGACGTGCCGGATCCGGGTCGTCTTCAACGACGCGCGTCGTGCGCCAGGCGTCGCGCACACCGCACCTCCGCTCCAACTCGACGACGTCATCACTGCATTCTCCGCCCTCTTCTCGACCGACGTCGTTCTATGAGGCATCCGAGAGCGAGGCGCCGCGCACCGCTTCGCCATACAAACCGCGAACTCGCCGCTCGTTCGACGACACACCGCGCCGCACGGCGTCCGGTGGTAATGGCGGTGGCGGCGCGAGTACCAGCACGTTCGTCGCGCAGAAACGGCCAGGCCCATTCGCGAGCCCCGTCACGCACGGTTATGGCCCGGCCGGCGGGTCGCTTGGACGCTCGAGTTGGAAAAAGTCGTGGGGCCTGGAGCCGCCTGGTTGGCAGACGCGAACGGCGCACCTGCCGGTCGAGGTGCTCGCGGTATCACCCGCCACCGAGCCGGCGTCGATCAGGGATGTATTCTCTGGGCGACATTCGATCAGCATGGGCGATGAGAGCGACTGGGTGGACGAGGATGACGATGTCCCCGCGTTTGCGGGTGGGCTGGGGCAGATGGGCATGGGCGTGCCCGCTCCGCCGAGCTCGACTTTGCAATATACCGAGCAGCCTGTGGTACTCTCTCCTGCGCCGAGGCGCCGACAAAACAACAAGCGCTCAACGAGGAACACATCCGCAGCTTCTTCAATGTCGTCCCGACAAAAGGTGGAATCGACGCCTTCGGAGAGCGTGTTTGACCTCACAGAGCCTAGAGCCGGAAGGCGATCCCTCCCCGCTGGTCGTTCTGGACCCGCTTTTCGACATGCCATACAAGAGGAGGATGAGGACGAAGAGGAGTGAACGGCCCAGCTTGAGCCTTGGGTTGGGGCGATTTTTTTTCCCTCTGTTCTTTTCTTCTCTTTTTCTCCCCCTTTCGTCTCTGTCACTCTTTTTTTTTCCATTTTTCATCTATGCGATTCGTTCTTCCTATCTACTCTTGTTTCGACTCTCAGCAAGTTATTTATTGCGCGTGGCTTAACCACTGTGTACACCATCCCCTAGCATTTCATGGATCTCATATATAGATACCCAGCTATCCCAATGGTCCGCCTGCCGTACATATACATCCTCTGAATCTAGCTATTATTTTCTACTTAGCTCGTTTAGCATTATTTCGTAAAGTACACTTTTAATTTGCGTCTACAAGAACAGTTCCTTTTCCTTTCTCGTTTGCTGTATTTTGAAAGTCTAACGTCCCTCGAATACATCTCCACGCTTTATCTGACTTGAGTCTGTACCTATGATCGTTCCTGTTTTCTTCCACGCCAATGCGCCCTTGTCCCGTTCCGTCTCCCAGGCCGGCGCCATTAAGCTCGGTGTTGCACCCCGGTCCTTTGCTCAGAGCCCCGGATTTGTGAGCGGGCGGGCGTCAAGACGTCAAAGGGTTTGATGGGACCATGGCACTTGGGGCAACAATGTCACCCGTATAACATTCCTTTATAAAGAGCCCGTCTTGCTGAGTTTCATAATTCCACACACCGTCCTGCATGACAACTCTGTTCTCTGCACCTCAAGCGGTTTCGAGCCCAACGTTTACTCCGCCGCCGCTGGACGAATCGCTTTCCATCCCGGAGATATATGATTTCCACTATGAACACAGCGCGGATCACCCTCTATTCGTGTTCGACCATGAAAATGGAGAGGTGGAGACCGTCAGTTGGAAAGAGGCGGTCCGAGCTGTACATACGGCGGCAAGAATCGTCAAATCCCATGTTGAAGGAACTTTTTCGACACGGTGCGGCGTTCCTGAGCAAGACCTTCCGGTCGTAGCTATATTCGCAGTCATAGGTAAGAGGCTTTCATTGTCTCCGGTCACTTGTCAGGACCGTCTTCCCAACGGTGATGATACAGATCAGTTATCTTATTTCGCTCTTACGGCTGGGATAATACGCGCCGGATATCGCGCTTTTCCAATCTCTCCGCGCAATTCGGATCTTGGAGTCGCGAATTTGCTTCAGAAAATGAACGTAAGGCATGTTTTTGTGAGCACAGATCATGCGATCCAGCAAGTCTTTGCCTCTGCGCGCGAGAAGTTGCTGCTGGACGGCGTCGGGCTCGATGTCCATTCGTACCATGCGCCCCTCTTCGAGACCTTGTATACGACACGCGATGGAGCTTTCGACCTGCTTCCGACGATTCGGAGCGCGAATATCGATGACTCGGTACTAATCCTGCACTCATCGGGTATGTTCCGCGAGTACGAAAGCAGTATAGTAATGACGGACATATCCTTAGGGTCAACGTCGTTTCCCAAACCAATTGTCCTGAGCCATCGAAATCTAATTCAATGGGGGTCCCAGCCATGTACGTCCAAGTCTCATCAGTGTGGACGATTATTGAAGTTCAGTTCTTAGATTATGGAGAGGTGGATATATGTGGGCGGATCCTTTCGAACCACGCGCTACCATTCTTCCGTAAGGCGACTATACTTTTCAAAGACTTTTGCCTTAATATTGAGTGGCAGATGCCATGGGCGTTGTTTCTTTATCTTGGGCAGTGAGTGAAACATGATGCGGGTCCGTGCAGGCTCTTAAGCGATGCGCCGTGTGCTAGATGTTTGCCGGCATAACTGTCTCTAATTTCCGCCCCTCCGATCCGCCCATCGCATCCAACCCAGAACGACTTTACACCAGCGCAACAGCAACGAAAAGCAGAATGATATTCTGTGTCCCAGCATTTCTAGAGGTATTTGAAGGCTCACTGGCGGCACTACTGTTATTAAACTCAAATCAATCCAGGAATGGTCGCAGGACGAAGAGAAAGTAGAGGTGTTGAGCAAATTTGACGCCGTGGTAGGTACGGCGTTCTGGTTATTAGCACATGCTAATGCCGTCCACAGCTTTTCGGTGGTGCGCCGATTCAAAGGGCAGTAGGTGACAAATTGTCCAGTAAAGGTGTTCACCTTTATCCATTCTACGGGGCGTAAGTGACATCAAGTTAAGCCGGGAATTTGCGTCCGGTTCAACAAATTTCTAGCACAGAAATCGGCGGCACGTCTAGATTTTTACCAAGTAAGTGTCAATATATTTTACTGTTCCTTTTTTTCATTCACAATCAACAGAGCGACCGCCGAAGGAAGGCTGGGAGTATTTCAAGGTCTATTGGCAGTTTTCTACCTCGCGCGATCCTCAGACAGGTTATCGTTGTAGGTCTCTCCACACGCCGAACCTTCTTTCGTAGATCAGCACGACAAAGAAAATGTCTTTCAGCTACTATTCCAGGTAAGGTTATAATATCTACGAATGTCTCAATGTTCATCGTATGGACAGGAATGTCGCAGTCATAGGCCAGCTGTCATTAATACGCAAATATCCAATAAGAAGGCCTATGATACCAATGATTTGTTAATTCGCCACCCAGCCAATCCAGAGCTGTGGAAGATCTATGGCAGGTAAGTTGAAAACTAGTGGCCTCATACGAGCTCCCTTCCAAGTGATTTTTGTCATCCAGAGCAGACGACCAAATCATGCACTCGACCGGGGAAAAGGTCAGCTTCAATTTTTCCTCTTGCGAGTGAGAATTCTCAAAGTGAAGTAGACAAATCCAGTCCCAATGGGCGAGTCAATGCCATAATTCGTTTTCAGGGCAATTTATTGATATATGATACACGGACAGAGACGATAATCAACAGAAATCCCATGGTTGCGAGTTGCGTCATTTTTGGACGAGGTCGCTTTCAAGCTGGCGTCCTTGTAGAGCCGACCGCGGAGCACGCATTTGACCCTCACGATTTGGAAAATTTGGCTGCCTTTAGGAATTCCATCTGGTAATCATGTGCAAGCTCGCACTCTGAATTGAACAACTCACCTTCGCGCCAGGTCTAGCGTCGAAAAGGCCAATGACTTTGCCCCATCTCATAGCAGGATTTTCAAAGAGGTATGCTTGTCCGCCTCCAGATCTTGCTACGGAACTCATCGGAGGACAGATCATATTAGTTGCTCACCCTTCTAAACCATTCCAGTATACGCCAAAAGGCACACCGAGGCGTCAGGTCATATTAAATGACTACGAAAAAGAAATTGACGAAGGATACGCTGCCATGGAGGAGTCTTCTCAACCTGACATCGCAGTTCCTGAAAGATTCGATGCCGTTTCGTGTATGGCATTTGTCGAGCAAGTGGTCAAGAGCGTTCTGTCCACTGCAATTCGGGCGGACGACGATTTTTTCCAGAATGGTTGCGACAGGTTTGTTGAGATATTGGTCCAGATATTTTTGTCGCTTATAGAGAATACCCCAAGCCTACAAGCCACCTGGATCCGTAACACTGTGTTACATGCCTTGCGCACATCTGCCAAAGTTTCTACCCAAAATATACCCATAAATTTCGTCTATGCCAATCCAACAGTCATTCGACTGAGCAAGTACATTGCCAGGTTAACGAATCGAAGTGCGGATGCGGAATCTTCTGACCAGAAGACGGAAACGCTCCGTGAGATGAACTCGCTAGTGGAGAAATACACCAAAGATTTCATAGAATGCGAGATGCAAGACAATCTTGATATCGACTATCTGGAAGAGGAGGCTGTCCTTCTGACAGGAAGCACTGGAAGCCTCGGTTCCCACATTCTGGAGTGCCTTATCTTGGACGACAACATCAAACGAGTGTACGCCCTGAATCGCAAGAGTGTCATTAGTGTTGCTGAACGCCAAGAAGATGCTCTCAAGGAGAGAGATATCGACGTAACCTTGTTGCAGTCTCCCAAACTCGCGTTCGTCGAAGGCGACACTAGCCTCGAAATGCTGGGTCTACCTGCCTCTGTGTATGCAGAGCTATTGAGCTCAGTGTCTTGCATTATCCATAGCGGTGATTACTTTAGTTTTTTTTTCAATCGCCCATGTCATTGACTGCTAGACAGCTTGGAGAGTCGACTTCAACGTGGCAGTAACATCGATGGAACCACTAGTTGCCGGGACGCGCAATTTGATCGATCTCGCTCTTCGGTCACACAGAAAGCGAGTTCCTCGCTTCGTCTTCACCAGCTCTATCGGCGTAGTTCGAAGTAAGTTCTTCTCTTGTATAAAATCAGCCAGAATGACTGGATGATTTCAGATTGGACGGCTGGATTCGTCCCCGAAGCATCACTTTCGGACCCATCCATTGCGTTGGGCTCGGGCTATCCCGAGTCGAAATGGGTTGCAGAAAGGATCTTGGCGGCGGCTGCCGTTAAAACACCCCTTCGACCTGTTATAGTGCGCATTGGACAGCTCAGTGGTGCTAAAAATGGGTGTTGGAACCCGGTTGAATGGGTGCCGAGCATTGCACGGTCAGGCCAAGTATTGGGCTGCCTCCCTCGAGCATCGGGCGTAAGTCGGCATGTGTTTTGAAACCCTCCCAAGTTAATATGTATGTTTAGGTCGTGTCCTGGATACCAGTCCACGTTGCAGCTTCAGCTCTCGTCGAAATGCGCCTGAGCCGACACATGTTTCTTCATCTAGTTCATCCGGAACCAGTATCATGGTCACACATCTTTGACGAATTGTCGCAAATACTCCGTGCTCCACTTGTTTCCTATTCAGACTGGCTGACTAGGTTAGAATCGTCCGACAACTCGTCTGGCTCGTCAAACAACCCGGCACTACGCCTGTTGGAATTTTACCAGTCTGCAGATAAACCTCTCCCGTCCGAGGATGCGGAGGCATTCGGCTTCCCAAGACTGTCTACGGACCTTGCCATCCGCGTTTCGATGGCTCTTCAGCACCCAAACCTTTCGCCTCTCGGTCGACAAGACGCCCAGAGTTGGGTCAGTTACTGGCGAATGATCGGTTTCCTCGATTCGTAAACACGAGTCGAGAAGCTCAGATTGTCCGCAGTCTGCTAGTCTTAATCATATATCTGGCAAACGGAACGTTTCTTGCGTGGTATTACAGGTGCATAGATAGATCATCCTACAGATTCATTCATGGGTATCCTAACAACGAGGGTATGGTCATCTCTGTGTGCGGTATCGTCACCAGTCGTTTAGCATTGCAAGAGCTACTTCCTGTGAGCATGTTTAGTAGACGGAAAACCAAAAGCATATTATCAAAGGTGACATACTTTTAGTCGAGTCAAATGATAAATTGTCGCTATGTTTACTGCCGTTCGAAGCTTTCTGCGCACTTCCAATTTGTTCTCCGTGAACTGGTAAGCCCCGGAACATTGGCAATGACGTGAGACATTGTCAGAGCGGATCTGCTGACATTTTGAACAGCGTAGGTCTTGTTGGGTGAATTTCGTGCCTAGTAGCCGAACCATTGAAATTAAGGAGAACTCGATGGCAGACCGGTCATATTCGCCACCGCAGCTGGGACAGAGCCATTTTGACGACACTTCCAGGCTAATTGACAATAGTTCGGGATCTCGACAGAAGTCGAAATCCCGCAGCGAGTCGCAATGACGACATGGGACATTGTTAAGCTTCAAAGGTTCACATGGATTACGGAACGCTGCCTCGCTGGCGAATTCCCGTATGCCGATTAAATCCAGGAGGCTTCTCTTCAGCAAGCCGATTTCGACTTGGTAGTCCTTCGCTAATGCGAATACTGCACAAGTGAACTTGACGAATTCTAAGACTGGATTCGAGAGATGAATGTATGAACCGGGGCGTATTGGAAATTGGAATTCGTCTGTGTCGCCTTGGTATGTTGCATCCCGGTGCCGGTCCTGAATGTTCCCCACAACTTTGAGAAGTTTCCTAGTTAGACGACGTGAGAGGAACTCGATCGTTGATTCCTTTTCCCTGGACTGGACAAGTTCACGTTGAGGAGCACCGTTGGCTCCATTTAGGGCAATATGAAGAGGCCCTCGAGATGCTGAGCTCGATTGCTTGATTCTGAAAAGTTCGACAATGAAGAACTGAATAATGTTGTAGAAATCTTTCTGGATAGCAAGAGGAAGGAAGCTTTGAATATTCCAACGCATTTCTAACGCCAATTCATCCGGTGACTCTAATGCTAGAGGATCTTCGCAAACAATCCCTCCCAAATTGGCGGGATCCATGAGAAGCAGAAAGTCGTAAAACCTCTCAGTCGTGAGATATATATGTTGAAATAATTCGTGAGAGGTAACCGCTGTTGTGATATAGGTCGCATACGCATGAGCTGTTCCCGGAGGTTTTGAAGTGGCAAGGAGAATGCGGCTAAAATCGGCATAAACAACATGCGATCCGAGGCGCTTGAACTCGGCCAAGAGTTGAATGAACGTCTTTCGCATGAGACCATATACAAAACGGTGTATGCTGGGGTCGTAAAAATTGGAAGTAGTCGAGCTTATCCATCGCCAAAAGTGATCAATAGCGAGTGTGGCGGGGCTTTTGAAATCGTCGCGGATCTTGTCCAGGAGCCAAATTTTGACAATGCTTTTGAGAATTGTGAAGATTTGCGAGGAGACGTTTGACTCTCCGAGAGTCAGATCTCGCTGGGAAGCCCCGTTCTGGTATTCATCAATTGTACGCGAAATCGAGTCAAACGCCGTCGTTCCTCCACTGCCTTCCAATTCGTTGACTGCGACCGACTGAAGAACAGCATCGACTGCGAGATTTCGCACTGTGACTTCCAAGCAAACATTGGAGTAACAGCCTGGAGACAGGAACTCAGATTGGGGAAATTCTTCAATAGGGCGTTTATCGTTTTCAATCCCGCCCAGGTCTGGAAGGTCGCCTGGCGACCACCACAACACAACGTCCTGTTGGACCAAACGACGTGCGAAGGTGATGTCGGAGACCACCAGGGGTTGGTCTCCTTCGACATGTCCGACAGGAATATCAAAGTAGTCCGCAATGGTAATCAAGCGATCGATCCAAGTACCCAAGGCCAAGTATCGACCGAGCATTTTACGACCTACGTGAGTTTGCCACGGGAAAACGTCAAGGGTATGGGATACTTTGGCTTTCGACATTGATAGAACGGGGAATTTGGACAGTTTCGGAACAAGGCCGTCGAAATAGGACTGATCTTTGGTAGATGAGATGACGACCGTATACGACTTGTCCTCAAAAAGTCCTAGCTCTCGTGAAATCGCCTTCAGTGCGGTCGAGACACTGCTGTGGTATGTCGTAGCGAAGTCTAGAGAAGAGGGATATTCCATCGACTCAGATTGGCCATACATTTCTCGGTGTTTTTGCACTAGTTCCATATAGGTCTCTTGAAGACGGCCGATAGGCTGGCGATGCGTGGCAGGGTCTACAATATGAATTTTGACGGATCCTGTCGGGATGAACGTTGCAAAAACATGTAGTGGCGCGTTGGCGGAAGAAGCGTGGTAAAGGAAGAGATATTTGCTTGAACGACCATTCGCCAAGTAGTTCATTGGTGCACTCGATGTACAGCGATCGAGTTGATTTAGGTCGAGGCCAACGTGCTGTGCTCTATTCAATGTCATACTACGATCTTCGAGGGAGCAAGATTTTCCCAATTTTAGGAGGGCTCGGACCGTTAGGGGCACCTGAGTGTTCATTGGTCTTCTCGCAAATGATAGATAGGATTAGATGAGACATACCTGCTGTTCAAAAACGCCTATAACGTTAGGGTCGTTGGCCAGATCAATGAAATGCTCTTGAATGTCTTCAAAAATGTCCTCTCGAACGGATATTTTGTAAAGATGTGCGCAGGGCATCCCTCGTGGAAGAGTGCGCACAACTTTTTCATACGAATAATATTCAAGACGGAAAAGACTTTCTTTTGGTGCTTTCATGTGGATATAGAACTCTCGAGGGATTCGAAGAGGCACCGAAATGAGTTCGTTATCGATTGAGAGCCAGAGAATGAAGCGGCCTGATATCTTGCTAGGCCGTATTTGAACGACGTCCCACCGATTACTTACACGCATCTTGGAAGACTTGAAGATAGAAGGAACGACAGTCGAGGCTGAGCTACCCCACCGAGCCTCTTGTCTTTCTTTCCATCTAGGACGCATGGCCTTAAGCCAAGTAGAGTAGTTGACATAAGGGTCAGGAAGGGGTCCGCTTTCGTCCTCGGGTTCTTCTGTCGGGCTACGGATGGATTTGCGGTTTACGACTGCTATTCGTGGTCGGTCAATCCGATCTTGTTGTCCGTAGTCTTCCATATCGCCGAATTCAACTCTGTCTTTCTTTTCTGGAGCGCGGCTAAAGAAATCGGTGACCTTGTTTTGTTTGAATTTGTCAACGGCACCCGCTACGCGTCGAACAAGCCAATCAGGATGGCGAATCCGAGGCACTGGGTTGGGGACCTTCTGCATGGCGGCCGGAATCGTAATGAGTTTCTGGATGACTGAACCAAGTCGCTCGATATAATAGTCCCAATCTAAAATGGCGCGCAAGTCGAAATTGGTTAAACTGTTGTCTTTCAGCCATTTTCGAAGGTATGTACGCTTTGTGCTCTCTTCGGCGGAGAAAATTGCCACAGGTACTGCGCGCTCTGTAACGGGTGCACCAGTGGGTTTGGCGGAGATGATGAATTTGCAGGCGAGTCCCTTGTCTTTGACCATCTGATCGCCAAGGAATTCTGCGAGACGTTTGGCGGTACTGATAGACGTCGATTTCTGGCCAGCGTATTCCGCCAGCGTCTTCGACATACTCCTGTTCTCTGCAATCAGATCGATAAGTTCGTCATCGCCCAGACTTTCAGCGTGGGTATAGAGAACATCGAGCCACTGATCTGCGATCTCGGCGACTGCTGCGTAACACTCTTGTGTTGTTGTGCCCAGCAAGAATTTCTCGAAAATTTGTGATTGGAAGATTTTAATAAGTTGCAGTTCACCGCGCCGTTTCACTTCGAAACCTTTTAGCTCCGCGAGGCTCCCATCATCATTAAACACCGCATAACGCTTCTTCAACAGCTTGTCCTCTTCCTTAGACGAGGGCAAGATCATCGCCTTGTAGGGACCGTCAAGCTCGAAGAATATGGAGTTCTCGCTGTGTATGACATATTCACCGGTTTCGGAATCGAGATCATGATACTGATGGTTCGTAAATTGATCGTGTACCAGGTGATTCAGCATCGTACAGGGATATGAGAAGGCAATCGTCTTGCCGTTGCATAACTGGAATTTGAAGTTTTCAGGGAAGACTCCGGGAAGCATGCACCAGATTCCGTCCGTATCCAGTTCAAGTGGTCTCCCAACCTGTTCGACGAGAGCGCGGGCCATTTGGATGATGGTGGCGCCAGTGAGGCATGTAATACCTGCCATCTCCATTGAATGCCATCTTGCTCCTTTGCGCATGACATATCCGTAGAACGAATTCAGAATGCACTTGTGGGCGAGCTGAAGCGAGTCGTAAAGAACAATCATTTTCTTTGCTTCATCGATCTCGGCAAGTGAACCGCCGGCAGTAACGGCGTCGAGGTTTTTCTTCCACGTCTTGTGCAACCCTTTGTACTCGTACCTCCGGTCTCGAAATCTGCGTACGGTATCGACGTAGAATGGATTCTCGCGTTGGCAAACTACGGCGACCCGATTCTCGACCCGTGTGTCTTTGGTCTTCTTATATACTTTGCGAGAATAGTCTCCGAGACGTTTGTGCAAAAGCGCAGACTGTTCTGCCGCCGACAATTCCGCGAAGTTACGCTGAGGCGCGCCAGGTCGTTTGGGAGCGAACGTTTCCTGATTCAAGGCATGCTTGATCATATTGTATTCATCTCTCTGTGCAGGGAAGAATTCGCCTCTCCAAGCCCAGGTCAACCTTCTATCGCACGATTTCCCAGGACGATTGTAGTCGCAGACGGCGCAGATCGATTCATCAACTACGGAATCCGGTTGCAACCGATTTGAAAGCATGATGTTCGGATACATGGCGGCGACATCCAAGTGGTAGATGAGCGGCTTGTCCGTGCGTCTAGGATTGTCCCGCATCAGCTCCAAAGCCTGTTGGACCTTGCACTTGATTTCCTCGTAGTTGGTGACATCCTCCATTGAGCACTTGGATTCCTTGACGATGCAAAATTTCAGCGCCGAGTCAAGGTCATCTATAAGCTGAAATGATAATTTGAGCACAATTCCGCCGTCACTAAATTCAAACTGCTGACCTTTTGCACCGCTGATGGCACTATCTTGAACTCGGTTGGGATGTCACTTCGGAAAACTCCAGCCTCCAAGGCCTCGACATGTCCTCCAACATACGTCTCAGATGCCAACAGATGGCCCTCGAACATGTTTCCGTGCGATTCTTCATGTCTGTTCGGCATGATGATATGGCCCCGATAGGCTTCAACCTGATTAGGCAGTGAATATAAGGATATAAAGAGAGGAGCATCGAACGTACCATCAATAATGTCTCACAGAGGGTTCCACTACCCTTTCGAAGGACTTCGTCCGGATTCAGGGGAATAATTGTGCATAAAGAAAATATAAACGGGTTGACGTATTTCATGTACAGGTAATACGTAGCCACCGCATCGGAAACGGAGTACTGTGCCAGCAGCTGAGGGTGCTCCATAGCATAGCTATACACGCATACAGATCAGTGCTGATAGCTTTCATATTTTTCAGAGTACTTACGGCGTCATAAGTTCAGGATCCAGCTCGATGGGATTGTACCCGAGCTTTGCTGAGGTGACGGCTTTCAGGCCTTGACTCCCTTGCGGCAGATACGAATCACGTTTGACCCAGCGGAAGCAGTCCATGTGAACACAAGTTCTGCTTTTGTACTCGTCTTCTGAATCTTTCGCGAACCCAGTCTCCAGGAACATATCAATTCCGTTCACTTTGGCTCGTGCATCCAGAAACGGGAAATCGAAAAAGTCACCGTTAAAAGTCGCTATCACGGTGGGCTTGGCATCTTGAATGTGAGAGAAAAAGCGCCGGATCGTGGCGGCCTATGAAAATTGTCAGCTACGAATTCCATTCAGGACCGACGAAACCGACCTCGTTGGGTTCGTTGAAGATCTCAAACGGGCCTTCATACCCTTCCTTGGGCGTATAGTCGAAATTTTCAATGTTCTCGCTGACAATTTCGCGGTTGGTAATCAGGTATCCTTGACCATCCACCATGTACGAAATCATCATAACCTGGTCAGTAGCTTGATCAGGAAACTTGAGGGGAGCTTTTGTCGTTTCGATATCGAAGGCCATTACGACAGGATCTGGACGCTTGACTTTCTCGACGAGCTGACAGAAAGAGGGCTGACCGGCCGCAAAGGTCACGCCGTACCAGAGTCCGACTCTGATATCGTTGTCGATGGCGACACGGAGATAGTAGGGCACATCGTACTCCCGAACGTCAATGATAGCCTCTTGCGGATCCCTCTCGCTCCATGGCCCACCTTTGGACGTGACACCGTTCGTCCATTCGTCTCCCTCCATCTCGATATCCATGCTAGCTCCGGCCGAAGCATTGACTACCTCCGCATAGGCATCCACGGCATCACGTTTTGCACCATTTGCAAGAGCCAAAGGCACAATATCCTTCCGAACGGTCAAGAGATCACTGACGTTTCGGAAATGCAGGGCGAGGAAAAGCCGCTGGTGGCCCATGAGGTGGTTCGGCATCTTGAGGTCTTCTTTCCTCTCGCGTACGATGCGACAAATCAGGCCCTCGTACTTCTTCAGCAACCATTCTTCGACAGTAGATTCAGCGCCAGCCTACGTCGCACGTCGTTAATAGATGGGCTGAGGAGGAAATAACTGCTTTACTTACCTTACACGCGATGCAAATGTACGGCTCATATTGAAGCGTCGTCTTGAACATGCCTCCATCTTCTTGTATGAAATAAAAATCAACCGCAGCCTTTCCAGAAGGCCAATCTGAATCTTTCATCAGGATCTGCCATGACCGCCACGTGAGCACGATGGAAAAGCGCTGCAAGGACACAAAACGCACGGGATGCATATTGATTAGCCAGCCCTCTTTCCTGCCACCTTCCTGAACACGAGCAAACCCAAGCTTTTCATCGACCTCATCGTTCAACGCGATCTTCTCGAACCGTTCAGCGAGCTGCGACCCATCATCTTCGCGTTGAGGCGCGATGGCGTTGTTCGACGACGCCTTGGCCGAGCTTCCTCCTCTACCCCTGCCTCTTCCACCTCTGTATGATGCGTTACCCCTAAAATAGCGTCCTCTGAAGTTTCCGCGCGTGGAAGAGAGCCCAAAGGATCCCCGGCCTCTCGCCATGATGATGGCTAGGAAACGAAGTAGTGTGACGAAGACGCGTCTCGTCACGCGTTTTGTGCTTGTCACGCCTTCAGTCAAAAAGATAAATTCGCAGCGCCCCAGAAAATCCGTCGTTCCCCATTCTGCTCCGCTACATAATCATACATTACATATATTGCATAGATTTATGGCTCATAGTAAATTTAGAAAAGTCTTTTCAAAACGAAGAGTACCAAGATAGGAAGAAAGAGAGATAATAATAAAATAGTCATGATCATCACGTATACCAATGGGACGAGGAGGCAGATGAGAATTGGATTCGCGCGTCAATATACCTCCTCTTCCTCCTTGACACTACCGCCAAACCCCGGCCAGCGCCCAGCGCTCGCCCCCACTTTCATATCCATCATATCGATGCTCGGCCGGGGCCGGAAGCTCTCTTTCCTAGCGCGATTCGCCTTCTTCATCACACCTGCGGCATAAGTTCCGCCGCCGCTGGCGTATCTGCTGCCGGCCGTCCCGCTAGACGTCATCCCCGAGGTGCTTCTGAAGAATCCGCCTACAGCGGGAATTCTACCGTGCCCCAGAATATGATGGTGTGTGCCCGGTTTCGGCACGGGCATGTGTATCGTCGTAACAGGCCGAGGTAGACCAGTTTTGCCTGAGCTGCTGCCTGGGGTCTTCGAGGGGACTTTGGAGGGTGACGTAGATCGCGTAGTCGGAGCGGCGCTGTTAGCCCGATACGAACCTAATGGCATGCGAGCAACACCTGACGTTTGCCCGTTCGCATTTCCATTGCCGCTTCCTTGGCGGTGATGTGCCGTACGGGCAGGCTCGCCCAGCTTCTGCCGCTTGTTCGGCACTGACTGGGATGAACCTCCTGAACGCACTGCGGGCGTAACGGATCCCGCTCTACCCCCGGGTACATAACTCTGCGTCAAATTAAGCGGCGTCGTCGCTCGAGGAGGAACCGACCCTGCTCTCGAGGGCTTTCGCTTATTCTCTTGGTCCGCGGCACTCACCGTCTCCATCAAAAGCCGGAGCATACTTTCACCATGCACAAGAAAGGGACGGCCAGTTTCTTCCTCCCAGGCCGGTATGGATATTAAAAGGTCTTGTTCAAGCTAGAGAAGAGGTTCGTTGGATGGTTTCGGTGTATACTACTGTCACTAAAGGTGAAAACTTACGCGAGGTTTCTCTTTCGCTACGCGCTTCCGCATCTTTTCCTCTCGCAGAAGCCTCCCAGCATCTCGGCCCCTACCAAGCAGACGTGTCTGGTCCGAGGCAGCCGCTGCCAACTCCTTTTCCTCAGAGCAAATGTCGAAATACTTTTTAATGCTGGAGAGAAGTGGGGCCTTTAGTCTCCGTTCTTCTTTGAGGCGTCGAATTTCATCTTCATGGATAGTCAATAATTCTTCCGTATGCTCGTCTAGTAGAATGTTTAGCCGTAGTGCCTATTCGGTGGAACTCATCACTTACCGTCTACGAAAGGCGCGAAGTCGGCTCTTTCATCCTCTCCGATCATCAAATCGTCCCAAAGCCGGACGATTTCATCTCGTGCACTCGCAATGAAGGTACCCATCCGCTCCCTCTTGAGCTCTAGCATCCTCTCGAGCTCATCCTCATATTCCCGGACCGTCTCTTCGGTACTGCCTCTGTGCGTTTCAACAAAGGCATCCATATCTGCTTCCTCCACGCCCAGCCTCCGCCAAAGCCCCTCTAGCTGATCATACATGGCCTGAATATGAGCTTCTCTCCTCCGTTTGACCTCCTCAAGCGATGATTGCAAATTGGATGCCCAAGTGAGGAGTCCTGGAGTAGGGTCGATATTCTCCAGTCCGATTGGAACGGTCGGGCTCTCTTGTAAGTGCTCCTCATCCGCCTCTTCGATGCGGGCAACAAAGCGGGCGAAAACTTGCTGGTATTCAGTCTCAGAGGCAATAGGAGCATCGTCTTGGAAGAGCAAGGGCGTTATCGGTCGAGTGCGCGAGCCTGGTGTAGGTGTAGAGTAGGAGAAAGGGTCACTAGGTGAAGGAACATTTGAGCTTGAAGACTTCTGCAATGCTGAAAGAGATAATGCGAAGCTCTTCGTATTCGAAGTAGACGGCAGATCCTCGAGGGCGGGAGGAGGCATGCCCAGCTCCGTGTACAGCCAGTCGATTTGAATGAACGTGGTCGACAATTGATTCAGACGTTTAGTCTATCACAGGAGATGATCAGATCAAGCAAGTAGGACGCCGTAGTCTGAACTCACAACTTCGCCTTTGCCCTTCACGAGCTCTTTCTCGAGCTTCAAAAACCTCTCGGGTGTTACGTCGAGATTGGCGTTCTTGTCTTGGAGATTCTCTCCTTGAGCAGGAGACGGATCAATGGCATCTTGGGAAAAGTACTCCTTTCCCAGAGTACGGGAAAGTGCTTTCAAGCGATTCGTTAACGTCGTAAGTTGCTCCAATTTGGTGTGATATAGCTGTGGCGAGCTGTCAGTGCGATCCGCGTCGACTTGCATAAACCCAAACTCGCCTGTCGCAACTTCTCCTGGTGCTCCGTTAGGAGTTCATACCTCCTTGGTAACGTCTGCTCCTTCCGCAATTCGCCCACGCTAGAGCCCGTCGACTTGCTATTGCCACCCAGGGCCTTCGAATATCGCAGACACTCGTATTCAACCGCCTCACATCTATCCATCCACTGCTCCACCTCTTTCCGTCGCGAATGTATTTGGTTTTCAACGCTCTGCATGAGCTGTTTCTCGAGAGCTTTCAATTCATCTTCGAGCGCTGACGGGGGCAGCCCCAATTGGGCGTGCAAAGTCGGAAGAAGCTGTGTTTGGCTTTGAAGGTAGGAATGCAAGGAATTGAGCAATGAGGTCAAGGTCACTGACGGCGGTACCCCTGCCATCGTACGGACTTATGACGAGGGCGATAACAGAGACAACGGACAGAAATGTTTTCGCACAAGTTGACGTCCGTTGCATAAACTTCAACTTGCTCACGTGATCGCGTCTGTCAACGCGCCGTCCCCCATGACCTCTTTGACCACCCATTCGCTGCTCCCGATTCTTTAGGCTCATTGGAAAATCCAGCTGCAGCTTCTGGCTAGCTCTTGGAGCGTGCGCGCCACATCATTTCCACTCTTCCTCGCTTTCACCCGGATTCCCCGGGCTAATGACAGTTATGGTTGAGCTATTTCGCTCGTCTGATCAGTCTTCTGGTCAACCTGGACATCAACAATGACTAATTGGTCTTTTCAAATGGCCGGGCTCATGTCCGTCCAGCTATGACATAGAAGGATGGAAGAAATTGGTTCGGTGCCAATTCCGATCCAGCTCAGCTTCAAGTTGAGAGACGCCGAGACAGCATCGTGGTTATCCACCCAACCAATGGGGCCAAGCTCGTGGCGCATGACACGACCCCACAGTACAGGCACCTCTCTTCACCGACGACATCCTTTGCCTTTAAACTCCGTTGCCTTCTCATTTCTCTAACCGTACGCTGCATCATATGTTCCGGCTTTATGGTCAACTCGAGGCTCGCTCGGCCCGCCAACCAAATTTCGATAAGCCTGCCGCCATATGATCCCTTCAATTCCCAGCAAACACCAAATAGCCCGAGCCGCATTGGAACCGTAAACTCCAAGGGCGCCCTGGCGTAATACTGCATTTGCGTTCCCCTCGGATAGCATCCATACCTGGTGAGCCGGTAAAACAGGACCGGATAAGCGGTAATGAGCTTCAGTGGCGACATCGACTTCTAGTCCACACCGGAGTTTCTCAAGGTTCAAGTTTTATCCCCAAGAACAGTCTTGTGACATGAGCCCATATGCACCTAACACCATTCTGTAAAGTTTCTAAACGAGAGAAGCACTGTGACGTAGAGGAGAAGTGTTGCGTCGATGCTATTCTGTCCACGCTTTCTAGCTTCGTGAGACGCTCCCTCATTACCCGTCCTTCGATATTGATATCTGCAGACTCGGCGCAAAGCTCTGCCTCTTCGGATTCCCTCCAGAAAGTAATGAGCCCCACTTCGTCCACCAGTCCTCTACCTTTTCTCTTGCATCGTAAGCCATCAACTCCAGTTCGTCCCCCCAAATCGACCGGAAAATTTGTTCATCCATGTGATCCCATTCTTCGTATGCGCTTGCCTTGCTCATCTTCATATCTCTTTCCTCTTGTTCGTCGCCAGCCGGAAGAGTCAACATTTCATATTTGCGACACTCCCAGCATTGCGCAAATTGACAGCGTGCTTGTCGAAGTTCCTCGTAAGCCTCGAGTAATTGTGGAACCTGACCACGATCCTGGATTTCTGTGAACAAGCTTCCAAGGGTTTGGGCATCCTCAATCACGAGGGCCGTGCTGTGATGCCCACTTGGCTGCAGGAAGCCAACATCAGCACGAATCACTAATTTGCCTTTCAAGGATAAGATCCTGCACCAATATCGGATGGGCTGCTTCACCCACAAGAACGACCTGCGCATCATCACACACGAAACCATCCGCAGATGGGGTGTTGGTGTATGTCTGAGGGACAACCTCTTTTGCCATCCCGAGCAATTTGTGAACCCTGTTTACACCTAGAACGTGAGAAGCCTGTTTGTCCAAGACATCACAGTGGACAGATACTGACCTTGGCTCGAACTTGGTCATATCAAAATTAAAGTTATCAAGGGGATAGCTTGCCTTCCATTGCTCATTATGTCCAGGGGTATTGTCTAGGTGGGTATAGAGCGTGACACTGAAAGTCCGACCGGCGTTCTTTACTGATATGTGAGACACGAGGCGATGTCGAAATGGAAAATTAAGTTGACTCACGACGGTGAAACCGTGAAGCATGCACTCCTCGCCTAACCATATGAACCATTGCTAGCGTGAAACGTCACGCTAAATGAACAATGACGGAATAAATCATACGTACGTCTGGTCTATCCGCAAACTGCCTAAGTTCTTCATCTTTTTGCATGTCCTCAATCGGGACGCAAAATGACAAGATTGAATGGCGTTGCCTTGTGTCAGGAACCTTTTTCCCCAGCGCGGTAGACCCCACCAGACTTATCGGTCCGTCGGCGCCAATCACTACATCTGCAACGATCTGTTCGCCCGATTCTAATGTGACTGTGGCTGTCTCTGGCACGACCCGAACGACGTTGCTGTTGAAGCGAAATTCAACACCTTCCTGGGCGGCGTGTTCATATAATATAGAATGAAGGTCTCCATGCTGACGATGACAACACACGCGCAGTTATGCTGGTGACTTTGTGCAGCCCAGGTGTGGCTGGCGTACCTGGATGAAATAAAAATCGGCCAGCAGATCTTGCAGGAACTGCTCGTGCAACTTCGTTACAGCGATCACTTTTCCCGTCCGGCCTGCGTGAGGTCAACGACATAGTTTATGGCAACTCCATTCATAAAGGCGCACCCTGGCAGAAGATAAATTGACTGCATTTATGGCCGAACTTGTCCAGACACGGCCCGAGACCCCATTGGTTTAGAATCCTCGTCATGTTCGGCGGGCTCCTGATCGCATCCCACGGTGAGCGCTCAATGATCTGCGAAGTCTGTCCACCGCTGGGCTCACCGGAGGCCTCCTGGGCTCTAGACCTCGTCGTGTGAGTGATCACGGCATTACTGCATCTCTCTCAACTCACTCTAAATGTCCCATCGTTCTTCTCTAGTACAATGACGCTATGACCTGTCCTCTGCAGTGCATATGCGGTTGCCAGACCTGCGTTGACGTGAGCTGTGCTTCCCAAGGATCACGAATCCGGGACATTTAGACCTGCGATGCTTCCTCCCACGACGGTAAATCTCAATGGGACTGATGTTCGACGAGAACTGATAGCGAGTTGTTCAGACATCAATCCTTCTTCCTCGGATGCTCTGCTTCTTGAAAAAGGGTGAAGAAAATTACAAGGCTGCGAGAGGAAAGACCTTTCGTGCTCATCGGACGTTACTTCATATATATAGCCGTCACACCTGGAGAAAAGCATGCATCACACATCATGATGAAGGCAAAGTTCGTCGAAGCTGTACAGCCACGTGGAACCAGGCAAAGGCCCGAGTGGGAACAATGATTCAAAGTCACTATCTTTCGGGAAAATTCCCTCCACCATTTGCACTCCAGATCAGGTCCTCCACTTCCCTTCATGCTCACTAGCTGTTTATTAAAGTGAGCGGTAGACGTGCTCGAGTCATTCACGTATTCAGCTGGTTGCGTACCGCAGGCCGGCGGAGCTTGTGCGATAACTGTCATCGGCGAGTGTGCCAAATGCGGACAGGTATGAAGCGTCGCCTAAATTGACGTTTCGATCCAAGAAACTGAGTAGATGCGGGCCAACATAGAATAACGCTCCTATTAAATAGACACACTGAAGAGGTTGTCGTGTGAGCATTCCAGGTTCGATGGATTTTTCTAACCGCACTAGGCAATCCAGAATTTGCTAAGAGTCGATTGCAAGTCCACGTACCGATGCCTAACGAGGATTCGGCATTAACAGCCTCCTGGCCGTTGCGACCAACAGCGTTTACAAAGCTCATGGTTTCCTGATCGGTGATCGGCAAAGACCGATCGAGGCTGCAGAGGTACCAGGCACATTCGCAACACCAAATTGTCTTCGAGTTGGCGCGGAAAGGGTACGATGGCGATGGCTAATACAGGAAGAGAAAATTCTGCGGGGCAGAAAGAACGCATAAATCACGATTACCGTCAGTAATGTAAGCTGGAGGATCGATGTTACAACGTAAAAATACACGAATGGATTGATTGATGTAAGGAAAGCGGGATCTTGAACTTGAGCACTTGCGCAACGGTATGAACCGGTTCGCCGACCTGTTGCGCATTGAGTGTGCCGACCGAAGGAAGCCGAGCGTCATCCGAAACGTGAACTGAGAATTCGAAGCTTTGGTCTGCACAGTAGCTTATAGAATTTGTCGATGTTTTCGCTTTACCAGAGCTCTTCTCGCGATAAACAGGAAGATGGAACCCGAAAACGTAACCACCTAAGCACAAAGTATCAAACCCGTAAAACCCTCGAGACATTGAACGGACCACTCACAGCAGCGAAGAGCACGGGGCGGTGCCATTCGTAATGGGGAGGTGAGAGCAATGCGCCAGCAATTGGATTTCCCGTCAGGAGGGCGAATGCAAGGCTGAACGACAGGATTCCGACTCTCGTTCTGTGTGAACTACGTAAGTAAATTTCATAAAATCCAGCGTATTGGAAGAAAGCCCTACCCAAGATCAGAAAAATCATCATGCGTGACAAAACTTGCCGCTGCTGGCGTTACAATAGAGATAGCTAAGCAGACAATATTACTCGCGACCATCTAGAAATACTAGGGTAGACTCGCCTCCTCCGGAAAAGAAGCCATAGAATATTCCGAACATGGCGACGCCTTCTGCACTCTTGGCTGCAAACAAGGCGAAGATGAGAGCAGCGGAAATCGCGCCTAGAGGAATGTAGACTGCACACAGTCAGTCTCAAAGTTTCCAATTTTACAATCAATCTCACCATTCAGGGCTCCAAAGAAGTCCGCGAGGAAATTGGGTATAGTTCGGCCTAGGATAGAAGAGGCATTCATGATTGTGATCTGTTGCATCCATTAACAAGATAGTTCGTAGAAGAGAGCGCCAGGGAAACAGCGCATACCGAATACTTGGTCAGGAGAGGCGATACTCCGTGTAGTGCGGAATATAGTTGAAGATAGAAAACTGACATGCACGCTCAGTGAGAGGTCCGGGATCAGCCAGTCATTACTTACAGGGGACAAAGATTCCCCAGAATATCTTTTAAGTTTGAGAGAAATCCTGGATGGGAATCACTCCAGCGTATATAGCTGAGAAATCCTTACCAAAAACGACCCAAACACGAAAATTAAATATGGAACATCACCCAGGATGTCCTTGAATGATGACATATTATCTTTCTTTAGTTGCTGAAGAGAGTGCCTTGTTCTCATGATTGAGTTTGCGATGGCAAGGAGTCCAAGGTCCAGAAAAGCCACGGCTCTAACCCGAAATAAGCTGATCTCTGCAGTCTACGTATGACGAAATGGAGAATACCTCACGCCCATGGCAAAACCCATGGATTTTTTGAACACGTTATTAAGCAATATGGGATAAAGACAGCCTCCGAGACTAGAACCTGTTGATGCACGGATCGGTCGCCCGACAAAATGCAACGGAGTCGGTGAAATCGTACCAGACAGCACGATCCCCATCGCCAGAGATCTTCGATGCCGAAAGAAATGAGATGTGACTGTCAGGCATGGCAGGAACATGAGGCCCATTCCAATACCCATCCCTACAGCTTGCGCCAAGAATGTTTGGTAGTAATGATGCGGTTTCACAAGCGAGAGCATGAATACACTGGTACTTCGACATTAGTAACAGAAGTAAAGGACGGGTGTCTTTCTCACGAGAAGATATACAACAAAGAGCCGCACGCTAGACATGGCCGGAAGTATCCCGCATCGAAGAGTCTTCCAGCCGGAAGACCTACAGCAAAGACGAAGAATACTTGCACAGAGCCAACCCAGCTTATCGCGGATGGTGTATGTTCTTTCAGGGAAACACGCTAAACAGATGTCCAATGAATAGCACGTTCTGCGTAGAATCTGATAAACCAACTGTATAGTAGTCCTGGTAGACACCGTATGACTGGACAACTCCAAAGGTGCAAAAGGTAACCATTGTTCTAGGAGTCGAACCTCGTCAGCGATTCATCCAGACTGAACATAAACTAACCCTCCCACAACAGTAAGCCAGCCTGTTAGGCCGCCTTCTCGGAACTCGGGAGACGTCGGCGAGACGATCTGCAAGCTGGTTTCATCAGATCCGGCGTCTTTTTCGGCTTTAGTCGGCGTGGCCATCGCTGAACTTGGTTGCGGCGCAGGTTCGTCACTTCTACGTTGACTCGTCCTCGTCAGTGCATCTTTCAGTCTTGAGGCTGCGTGCATGAGGATGTTATGGGGACCATGGAGTTGAACACATGTCATATGGTGGATAAATCAGGCGCTCAAAGCATAGACGGCTCGCAGAAACTTTCCCATGTCTAATCAGATGGACACGCCGGCTAAAAGCCCTTCTTTCCGGTAGAGACCATCGGCCACAAAAACTAACCAGGTCACGCTCTATACGGACGAAATAATCTAAGGCTTTAGAGGTAGAAACCGAAGCGGATCGTCCAACTTACGAAAACCTCAAAGCCCGCCCATTATGAAAACCCAACATTTCACGTCGCTTCTTGGAGCGGTGACATGCCCGAAAAGCCAAGCAAAACAAACGCAACATGTTATCTAAAGGTCAGGGACAATGATGTTGGCCTTAATCTGTCCCCTGCCATGACACCTTGAAGCATGAGAGCCGGGTCACGATGTTGATGCAGCGTCTCTGTCGCCCGGTAAGGTAGACAGAACCCTGGTGTGCGAGTGATAGTGGGGTCTTGAGGATGCAGGACTCCCGCGGTCGCGGGGTAAAGCGGGCAGCAAGGAGAAACGTCTTTCCCAATGGCATCAGAAGATACACTCGGGGTATGGCCTCGCTACATTTCTGCCCTTCATGCGAATGAAACCCGAGACAGCTGATTAGAGCGAGGCATATGTTCGGATAGTCGTTCTGTTTCCAATGAGATGTATAACGTCGAAATGAAATACACACTGCCATGCGGTGATCTGGATTTCAGGTTGTCGAGGGCGTCTTGAAGGAGAAAGATCACAAGGAGAATTACATAATAATTTATTCACGCATGTCTTTAAACAGCAATGTTCGAACTGGGCATACAAAGCAGTTGTATGAAAGCTCGAATGCTCCCGGAAAGCTGGATAAACTCTCAAATGATGGCCGATCCAGGAATCAGGACAAGCCTTCCAATAGGATTCCCGAATGACGCGGACCAAAGGGGCTTCTTTGTGCACCAAAGGCATGATTTTGGCATCCGCATCTGTTGACCGACTTGGCCTACAGCTATTCTCACTCCAATCAAATCACTATCCGGACGTGGATCCGTCACCTGCAGATGCATATGTCATAATTGGACTTTTCGGCATTTCTCGAACTGTGTAAACGACCACTCGACCCGAACTGTTTGCCAAATTTTCTATCTGACCCGGTCGTCTCACCAGGAACTTTTGCCGATCTCCTTAATCGACGTCTTGCTTTCGGCAGAATTCTTTAGCTTGTGGCGTCCTACTGCCTCTCAATCACGTTTGACATGATGCGAGAGCTTTTTCAGGTTTCCCAACCATTCTGGAATTGCAATCGTGTACGGTTCATTGGCCCTCAGCGAAACATGCGATATAACGGTTCACGATGACCTCCCTGAATCGGAATATGGTCCGCTTCATAAAGCGCTTGAACTGAGGTCCTCCGGTTGGAACCCACTCCCCCTCTTCCTCAGTATGGCCGCTAACAAGCTATATCTCCATCCCCTCTTTCGAACCAACGTCGAGCTCCTCCCCCGCGAGGAACGAGTGTCCCTCTCTTACCAGAGGGCGAAGCTCGTTATGCAGACATATAGTAAATCCATCATCTGCCTCGGATTATATTTTTATTCACGTCCAACCTAGGACTGACCGCGGCAGACGTTCAATTCTGCTCATCCAGGTTCTGGGCACTGATGAATGACCCCATCTGTTCCGTCGACATCGCCATGTTCACTATTTTAGCTGCCCACGTCGGTCTAACCATAGGAACTTTGTCACGGCATTTAAAGAGACGACCGGATTTCAAGCCTCTGGTAGACCGTCTCCTCCGATTTGACACAGTGGGCATATACCTCTTGACAGAACGGGGTCATGGACTGGACGCGTTCAATATTGAAACGACCGCAACGCAGACACCCGACGGGTACATCCTCCACACACCCAGAGAGGAGGCGGCAAAGTTTGTAGCCCTCCATTCGCATCGTGTGATTCCACCGTCAGTCTAATTGAATGTGGATTACCCAGGTTCATGCCCGCCTCGACGCCTTCTTTCGGAATTTCGAAGGTGGCTCTCGTCATGGCCCGGCTCATTGTGGATGGCGAAGATCGTGGAAGCCGATTTTTCGTTGTCCCGGTATGCAACCAACGAGAGATGTATCAAGGCGTAGAATCTATCCGCTTACCACCACGCAGCGGCACTGCACCTCTCGATTTTTCCATTACCCGGTTCAACCACGTGCAGCTTCCTCGCTCTGCGCTTGTTGCTTCTGATATCCTCGATACTGCGGCGCGGTCTCAGCCTCTGGAGGCATGGTGGGATGAAGTATGGAGAATCCAGCTCGGGACTATGGCGGTCCCTGCCCCATGGATATCCGCCATCAAAGCCGTCGCCTACATAGGCGGTCAATACTCCATGCATCGGTGCCTCGTTGGGAAGGCAAACGAACCCCTACCGATCATCACATTCCGTACCCAACAGTGGCCCATCGCACACGCCACAGCCGTAGGCATGGTCATGGCCAACTGGTATCCCATCGGCATTCGGCAGGCTATGGAAGGGTCGTCCGACCCACGCGTCCGACATGCCATGTCCGTGATCCTGAAAGCCACTATATGCCGCCATTTCCAACGATGTGTGCCCGAGGTCGCAGAGAGGTGTGGCGCACAAGGCACGTTCGAACACAACTACATGGCTCGCATTGAGGTTAGTCCCACGCCTGCTTCCGACTATTCGCTGGCTTCTCACTCGAGATCAGAACGATGGGAAAGGTGTCATCATCGCGGAAGGAGATGTCCTCACGCTTTGTATCCGTTTGTTCTCCGAACTGCTTCTGAAGCGGTACGCAATTACGCTGCCGGATCCCGCGGAGTCGCTCCCAGCTCGACACGCCTCTTCCCTCATGGAAGAAAACTTGCAGCTGTTCAAAACGCTGAATTGTGATCACCGCAGTGCAAAATTCAATTCACTCATCCTCCCACAGTCCCAGCTTGTCATCGAAGCCATCGGCCACGCCATGGCTTACTCCGCGGCGCTGAAGTCGAATTTGCCTCAGCCTATTCTCGACGTGTATGAATGCGCGGTCGTACGTCAGGATCCTGCGTGGTATACGGAACAGGGGGGCATCTCGCGTTTGGAGCAACGTGTCCGAGAAGACGCTGCCGTGTCGTCTATGATTCCCGACTTGGCGATATACCTTGATCAGCTCAACATTGCGAACTACGTCTCCGCACCCATCGTTTCGGACGCAGCGTGGAAGGCGTATCTTGCATCACTGCCCGTGCACACCGGTAATGCCGCCCCGGAAACGGAATCATACCAAGCCATGCTATAAACGCAGATCCTCTTCCATTTGACGTCACCATTTGCCCATGGGCTTGAGAGAGTTTCCGGGCCATTTTTACCTTTTTCCTCTCGGCTTGCACATGAATTTGTCTGCTCGCCTACTCAGTATCTCACTGTATTTTCTATGTCCATCTAAGTTACGATACTATTCTGTACTTTATCAGTTTAGGAATCATGATTGATTGCGACGATAAGTATGCTTTCTAAAAAGGTTTTTCACGCATTTCTTTTTTTTTTTTTGCGTCGTTCAGAAGCACTGCTTACCTTAGGAGTCTGCTTCTGTCATCGATATGGAGAATATGGCAAGAGGTACAACGCAGATTTGTTGATCCGGCGCGTCACTGCACGAAGCTGAGTGAGCAGCTTAACCTCAACACTCCTAGAAGCATGGACAGAAGTTCGGAGTATGTTCGGTTCGGGCTTGACAACAAAACATCCCCCTACGTGAGCGTGGTGATGTCCCAATCGTGCATCCTGAAGCATCGTGGCCGTGGACCCATTCTTAACACCGATATTGCTGAGGGATGCTACAGGCATCAGTAAAGAGGGGCACAACATCACCTCTGCAGCACCTGAAGCTGTCGGTCATCGGGCACCCACAATGCCATAAGTCTGTCTGTTGTGGGTCAAGCATGATGCATGATGCATGATCACCTATCAAAGTAGACTCACTGTCCGCTTTGCCGATTCCGGTTCACATCACATCTTTTATTAAGGAAAGACTCTGACACGGACTTTTTTTTTCCGAACTCGCAACGAATTATAGATGTATAGAAGTTTGTGATGCTCAATGGAGATGATAACAATATCGGTTGGAAGAGCTTTACGGTATGACGTTACGAATAACATACACGAATCGGCAAATTGATCGTTGAAGATACAAACAGAGAAAGACGAGAGCACTCTGAGAATGGTAACAGACAGACGTCTCGGAAATGGAGGATGTGTCCGTAGATTAGCATGTGGAGTTTGCTTTGTCCTGCGCTCGGAAACAAGACTGGGTTCCTCGGTTGCGACGGACCGGTGCCAACTTTAAATCATAAGACAGTGCCACGAGGGGTGCAAGAGACATACGTGCTCGGTGTATGCGTTGTGGATTTCACGAGAGGGAAATTCATATGACGCGAGGGCGATACCTGGTCACTGAGTGCCTTATTCTTGATTTCTCTTCGCAGACTCGGCCAAGTCTGCAAAGAAGTTTCTGACATCTGTCTCTCTGACAATTTTGCCTTCTTCTGCGAACGGCCGTAGGTATTTGACCAGATCGTCTCTGATAGAAAATTGACGTTCGAAGACCGAGCGATAAGCGGACACGCCATGCGACTCACCGCAAACCGTTAAAAGCATGAATGCCGTCGATGGCCCTGTCACGCGGGATGCGCTCCAACGCACGCATGCCCAACTCTTCTAGCGATAGACCTATTGGGTCGGATAGGAAGCATCAATCAAGAAGACCTGCGAAAGAGTCGGATGATTACCAGAATCAGGATCCTCTGGAGGTTCATACGTTTCTTCGTCTTCTAGAAGGAACGGGTAGTCTTGAAGAGTAGGCAGACACTTTAGATATGTATGAGCATGCATAACTGCAATAAGTTAGGCGGACACGGATTCACCAAGGAGCACTGACACCACTGCTCTCGGAAGTTCTCTGGCAGAAAAATATCACCCGCTCCAAGAGAAGACTCTGCGGGGTTATCAAGATCCGCGAAGATTCGCTGAGCAATGGGGTTCGGTTCTGGGGCATGGCACCTGCTCATCAAACTCGCAGAAGAGGAGTCCCCGCGAGGCCGTTTTGCATCAGGGCTTTCTGAATTGGACGGCGACAAAGGTCGTTTAATTCCGGTATTTGAGCGGCTGGGTTGGTCCTCAACGCGAGCGGCGTCATGTGGGACATGAGGAGCACTGTGACCCAAACATTTCCAGGATTCACTTGAACTGTCTCTGATCACCATTGTGATACCCCGAGTACCGGCCCATCTCTTGAGAACTGGGGTCTTTAGCACACACGCCACACAGACAAAGGCCTCGTACTCCGATCCGGATATCAGTGGGGGAGGAAGTGCAGAGGATGACGCATCGGACAATGTATCATCAGCGATACCTTCTTCAGCATGGCCCGATTGTTTCGGGAGAGGTTCAAGGGAAACGCCCCTGGATGGCGGCCGCATTCGAAGATTGCAACACGATTCGTGGAACCAATCCTGGAAAAATGCCAGAAATCAGCAGGACAATCGGCTAACTCAGCAATTCAGAAGCGAACCTCACAAGAGAGGCATTGTATCATGGTCTCGCGTTCGGTTTTCGGGTCGTAGTCTCGCCCACAACGGCAGAAGATGCCTCTGAAGTTTTGACCATAGACATTGCTCGCATTTTCTTTTTCCGACACGGGGTGAAGGGAGCACGGATGAGCTGTCGCAGTAGTAGGACAATCGCAACGAAAGCTTCGTTTAGGAAATCTGGTCATATTATGAGAGCCGCCGCCATCTTGTGTATAACGTGCTCACAATTCAAGTTGCTCATGATCAGTATGACATGCAACAGAGCAAGCGGAGCATAACCCTCTAGCTTCTGGGCATGTAAGACATAAATACACTGCTTGCCTTTGAGCTAGGCATCAATTTTTCCGTGGCAGGAACGGCGCGTGTCATCACAGACCTAATAGGACCTAGGAGGTATGAGCACTGGGAGAATTGATGGGGAATCGCCTGTGAAGCCTCTTTCACGAGCTGGTCCTGCAACGCGATATACTCCTCAAGAGTTTCTGCCATGAGGTGATAACGCGTAGTTTTGCGCGACAAAGTAGTATGTAGCCTTTATTTGAAATTATTTGGACGCTTTGACCTGTCGGGCCGAGGCTGCCGCGATAGCAGCTCTCGTCATCGCAAGAATCAGACTCGCCCAAGTCTCGTCGAACGCCAACATCGTCCACTCCGTTCAGCTGCGGCATTCTGGATCGCAGCGAGATCCTTTACTTTTTATTTCCGCGGAACTCCAGTCATCCTCACCTGCACTCCAAGTTGAGAGCTCTACGGAACAGAGCCGGAATCTTGACGGAATCTGCCTGCACAATCCGAGGGATACAAAAGAGATCGCCATCGAGGACCGTGCAGAAGAACGTACCTCCTGACCCACGATGCCAGGCGCAATTTCTCCTTCCAAAACGCCTTCCAATGGCCCTGATCCGATTCTGCTGACCTTGTTCGCGAACCGCTTCATGAGCGTCGCGGAGGCGATGGGCCGTTCCCTGCAACAGACTTCCATCAGCACAAACATCAAGGAGCGATTGGACTTCTCTTGTGCCTTGTTTGCGCCAGATGGAGATCTTGTGGCGAACGCGCCGTTCATCCCAATTCACCTTGGATCCATGTCTTTGTAAGTTCCAGGTCTCGACGAAATCCGGATTGATCCAACGACATAGTAATCCCAACGCAGCGCCGTAAAGTATCAGATGAAACTCCACGGGAAAACATTGAAGGAAGGTGATGTTCTAATGACAAATTCACCGCATGCAGGGGGCTCGTGCGTTCTTCTCCAACTTCTTTTCCAATCAAGCGATTAAGAGGTTTTCTTCCAGCCATCTTCCGGATATTACCATTATCACCCCCGTGTTCGATTCGAATAGCAAGGAGATTATATTCTTTACTGCCTCCCGTGGACACCATGCCGACATTGGGGGGATACTGCCTGGATCAATGCCTCCAACGTCGGTCAATATATTTGAAGAGGGTGCCGAAATAGTCAGCTTCAAAATCGTCGATGGAGGCGTATTCGATCAAAAAGGACTTTATGAATATATGATTGACAAGCCAAGCCAGTACCCTGGAAGCTCCGGCTGCAGGAACATCCGGGACGTCGAGAGCGACCTGAAAGCGGTGAGATTGTCATCTGAACTATAAGCCTTACGTTGTTTATCTGTTCTTTGGGCTTTCTTTCTAGCAAATTGCAGCGAATCACAAAGGCGTGCAATTGATTCATGCCAGTACGTAAACTGCTACTAGCCGTTTTGCGAACAAAATTAAGATTCCTTCAGTCATCGACGATTACGACCTCCAGACAGTCCAAGAATACATGTATCACATTCGCGCCAATGCCGAGATGTCCGTAAGAAATCTTCTTCGGGACGTCGCGAAGGGCGCTGGAACAAATATCCTTTCCGCGGTAGACTATCTCGACGATGGCTCGCCCGTACGATGTTATCCCTCCTGTCCTCACTCCTATCTTTAACCCACTTGAATCCGCTACAGATTAGCCTCAAGATCGATATTGACGAAGCTAAAGGATCGGCTGTCCTCGATTTTACTGGGACGGGCTGTGAGGTCCGCGGAAATCTGAACTCTCCTATATCCGTCGTTCACTCCGCTGTTATCTATTGTATGCGAGCAATGCTCGACGTTGACATTCCTCTAAATGCTGGATGTCTCGTTCCTCTAGAAAGTTTGTCATTTGTCACTTGATGGCACCTGTCGCCTATGCAGCCTAACAACATTTCCTAGTCATAATTCCTCCGAAGTCATTGCTTTCCCCATCGCGAACCGCCGCGGTGTGCGGTGGAAACGTCTTGACGTCCCAACGGATCGTGGACGCGGTGTTGAAGGCGTTCCATGCTGCTGCGGCGAGTCAGGGCTGCACGAAGTATTTTGAATCCCCTTTTAGACTTCCGCTGCGCTAACCCTGATGGCCTTGCCCTTTTCGCTAGCAATCTTACCTTTGGCACCGGAGGAAAGGGCAAGGATGGAAAAGCCGTTGCCGGGTGGGGCTACTACGAGGTGAACTTTCGCGCTAATCTCCGCACGCTCAATCCCCTGAGCATCTGGCTTATCTAGACGATTGCCGGTGGATCTGGTGCTGGACCGCATTGGCACGGTACGGACGGAGTTCACACACACATCACCAATACCCGCATCGGTGATGTTGAGATCTTGGAACGGCGATACCCCGTAATGGTGCATCGGTTCGGACTTCGTCAAGGATCTGCAGGCGTTGGGAAATGGCATGGAGGGGAAGGAGTAGTCCGCGATCTTGAGTTCTTGGAGCCCATGCAGGTGTCTATCCTTTCGGAGGTGTGTAAAAGAAGTTTGATTCTGTGGCGCCTTTCCTTACCTGCGACATCTGTCGCCTAATTCTTAGCGACGGACAAGGCAGCCTTATGGAATGGAAGGAGGCGGGCCCGGTGCTCTCGGACGGAACACTTGGGTGAAGCGCCTTCGCGAAGAAGATGGTGATGTAGATGATCAGAACGAGAGCGGCACCAGAGAAATCAACATCGGTGGGAAGGCAACCGTGTGGATGGGGAAGGGAGATCGACTGGTTATTGAGACGCCTGGCGCTGGGGCGTGGGGTGCTGTGGACGACGATCCAAACCACAAGAAGAAAGGACAAATTGATCATGTCTGGTCATGGGAGCCTAGAGGTTCTGTCGCGGAACGAGCAGCCGCCCAAGCTGGATTCTGATGGCCTGGTCACAAAGAGTTCATTCATTCTGTCGTTCTGTTACATGTTCAGCAAATGCAACGACGGTGTAAACATACCGATTATCGCCGCGGAAGTCATAACGATTGTACCCTTTTCCAGGATGACGTCACCTTTCTTCTGGAACGAATTTGCATTTATTTCTAGGACTTCTCACAAGAATGTGATTTCAGAGATCATGAAAAGACTGGTGGCAAAGTAGTTTACATCGGCCGAAGTGAGCTGCTTCCGCAGGGAAAATAGAATTAGCACTAGCAACCTTTGACAGGCATGCAGGGAATGCGTGTCCCATTGTTTTACTTGGTGAGTGACTGGTGCACATAAGCATGAGTAGCAACGGCTTGACGGATACTCTGTTCTTATCAAGGAAGGCTCTTGTCGTAAAGGACGCTATCGGAAACCTTTCTGGTTCTTCAGTACTCTGTCACGATAATGCATGGGTAAATTCAATCTGTCCGCGATGAAGAGAGGAGCGTTGCCTCATGAGACTCACGCACACATCTCAAAATTGCGACAAGGCTTTTATCAGAGGAGGATAATTCGCATCCATCAGGAAAATTAACAAGCTTGTATTCCATGGAGACAAGGCCTTTGTATGTCGTCAGTCGGAAAATAAATGATGGTGCATGTTCAGTTGACGAGTGGTAACTTATGACACCAGAAGTCACATGTCATTAGCTTACCTAATGAACTGACCGCCAAAGCGGGCAAGTCGTTTTTCGTCTTCCGACTTGCTGTGGCCGTGCTGTTTCTCTTTCTTATCTCCCAGTTCGACAGCGCTCAATTATGCCTTCGCAGTCGACGTTGAACGCTGAAGAAAAGTCCAAGGTCAAGTCTGCAATTCCCGCATCGTCAAACAAAGTCTTCTACGCTGCTCTTGCGCGGATATACTATGCATATCCGCAGCCCGACAAATGGTCTTATACAGGTCTTCAAGGCGCAATAGCCTTTGCCAGGAACATGCACAAGAATACGTTGAGCTTCAAGATGGTTGATATCAGCGGCACCCGGGGAGTTATCTGGGAACATGAGCTCTACGAGGGCTTCGAGTACCACCCAGATAGAGCGTTCTTTCACTCATTTGCAGGAGACGTGAGCTTCTTCATCTCGCATGCTGCCTTCAGTTCTCTGCAACTCCACCTGCGTAGGCTTGCATGATAGGATTTGTCTTCGCCAACGAATCCGAGGCCAAAACGTTCTGGAAGAAAGTCATAAGCAAAAAAGACAACAAGACATGTGAGTGCGGCGTTACATTCAGGGTCGTCCATAGTTTAACACGTTTCACAGCGAAATCGACGTCTGACAAGAAGAAAAAGATAGCGAAAGGTGGGAAGATTGACAAGTCCATGATATCTGGACCTGCTTCTGGATCTTTTGTGCATGTTGCTCATATGGGTTATGATCCTGAACAAGGATTTACCTCTAAAGGAGTAGATCCATCTTGGACTAAACTCCTCAGTACGCTGGAAAATTCGGGTTTCTCTAAGGAGGCAATTGCTAAAGACATGGACTTTATTAAAGATTTCGTTCGCCAGCATCCCCAGTCGGATGCCTCCAAACAAGCGAAAAAGACGAAGTCTCAGGTGCCGCCTCCGCCGCCACCTGCCAGACGTCCTCAAAGCACGTCCGCCTCGAGGCCTTCTCAAGACGCGGCACCTAAGCCGCCGCAGGCCGCGCCCTCTCCTACCCGAATGACCCTTCCAGCTACTATAAAGAGTAGTAACCCACCTGCACCGGTCCGAGTCCTCCCACTCGGTGCTGTGGAGCACCCGTCGTTGTCTCGTCGGCCTGTGCCAACACCGAGCCCCGCCAAGCCGACGACTTCGTCTCCGGCTCCATCACGCCTACCGCCGCCCGCCGCTGCAAAGCCGGCGACTCCTCCTCCAGCGCCCAATCGCCCAGCTCCTCCCCCAGCTGCGCCACCCGCGCCCCAGCCACCGCGTAGGCCAGCCCCCGCGAGCTCCGCACCACCCGCACCTCCTTCTCGCCCCCCTGGTCGACCTTCTCCTGCCCCTCCGGGTCCTCCACCGCGCCCGGCTGTCCCAGCACCACCTCCACGTGCCGCTCCCGCGCCTCCGCCTGCACCTTCGCCGCCGTCCCCCCCTCCGGAAGCGGCAGCCCCTCCTCCGCCTCCGCCTCCTCCACCTCCACCACCTCCACCCATGTCTGGGGTACCACCGGCCCCGCCGCCACCGCCGCCGCCTCCTCCTGCGTCGAGCGGTGTCCCAGTTGCGCCCGTGAGCATGCCACCACCACAGCCGGGTCGCTCTGCCCTTCTGGAATCCATTGTCAATGGGCCAGGTATCTCGGGTCTGAAGAAGACAGATCCAAATGCGCCTCCTGCGCGAGCTCCACCGGCCGCTCCGTCAGAAGCTTCCGGTTCCGATGGTGCTGCCATTGCTGGTGCAGCGGCTGGAGCTGGAGCTGGAGATTTGACGTCTGCACTGATTTCCGCATTGGAGAAGAGGAACAAGAATATGGGAGACAGCGATGAAGATGAAGACGACGATGACGACTGGGATTCTGACTAATGGGATAGTGTATGGTGAGTTGTGCTGTCCTCTCATCTGCCTCACTATGATAAGAACAGTTTTCCTAGAGAATATTAGATTTACCAGTATTGTACGCTTCGCAGGGCACAGTGACGTTGCGCGAAACGCGGCATGGTGCCTTGCTGATAATTTTTTGTATATTTTTATTTTCGCCTTCTTTGGTGTACATAACTGGAATTCTTAGCTTGATTTCCGAAGACGCCACCCTGAACGGTGTGCATGCTGCAATCTTCAATGCTCCTGGCTCCTCAAAGCAAATGCTGACCGTCCTTTGAGATCATCGAGGTCTGGGTTGGCTGCCGCGTTGAACAAGTCCAGGAGTCTACGGTATAGCTCGCATAGAAATCTTGGGGAGTGTCCAAGCCTCTGACCTGCGCGAGGAGAGCATGACGATCAGCGGACCGGTGTTGGTCCAATCTATCGTGCCATCCGCATCCGATACGACCCGGTGCTGTGTCATGTACGAATACGCCGCCGCACCGATGATTTCGTCCCCATCATGGACGAAGCCTTGGCTGACGGTCTGTAGCAGCGCGTGAATGAACGTCGGTGTCCCGCTGCTCTTGAAAATGTTCGTGGCTCGTCCTGGCTGAGTGAAGATGAGCCACGATGCACCTGTCCTCCGCGTCCGCCGGCGTCACGCAACCTCGGTGCGATCGTTTGCAAGATGCGCAAGATATTTTGATAGGTGGTATTATTTCAAGGACGTCGACCAGCGCCATGGATCCCAGACTTCGAGGGTGTCCAGGTGCCCAGACCTGCATGTGCGTAGCTGGTAGAACAAGCCGGCGTTGTTTAGCGCGGTCGCGTTTTGAATTGTGTTTCGGGAACATGATACTGCACTGCGACGTTATGCTGGCCTGACGAGAGAAGGGATTGAGCAAAGCGATATTGTGACTTTCGTGGAGAACACTTGCACCAGCCTGAAATGGTAAGTTGCGTAGGATGCTGTATCTCGCTCACGCACATCCCAGTAAGCCAGACTGTCACCGAATTATAATCCGGGTAATTTTCTTGATTCACTTTCTCGTGAGTCACCTTAGTTAGGGCATCTTTAACTTACTTGTGCCGGAACCGTCCTTGAGCAGTACCCATTGAAATATATCACTCACAGGTGCAAGAATGTCGGTTCCGTTCTGTATTGAACGTTAGATCAATCTTGAATAACACCGAATGGCTGCAAAAAAAATGCACCTCAATGGGTTAAGGACATATAATGTCCCACTGTAAGGAGACATACAGTATCACGACACGTAAACTCCAACTCAAGTGAGGGCAAACGGAGCAACATAGCAGTCCCATTAGGAAATAGGATATTGTCCAGTCCTTTCTAGAAAGGCAGACGCAGCGCGCAGTAGAATAGGTTCGTGCCTTTTTGCCTGCGTAACTGCGAAGCATCAGTGCAAAGTACTCTCGGTGTTACTCTTGGATTGGCGGGAACGGAGTTCTTTGGCAGCATTGCTACATGCTGTATCTGAAGGGCACCCTAGAGTGGCTTTACGACCTTATAACAGCACATAGATACATCACACGTTGACACCGGTACGCGTTTTTATCCATTCATGGACATGTCTACGACCGTAGAAGCTTGTTCTCTCCGCTGTATACGAATACCAGAACACCTTATTCTCGTCATGTCCCATTCAGACCACACATTATCGTTATACACTTGGCGCTGCATTCTGCCTTTTTTTAGCAAAATGTTTTACAGAAATTACTTGAGATATCTGGTCACTAGAGAATGTCAATAACCGAACAAGCTTGCTGCCGAGGCCGGCTGGGAAATGACCTTCGATTCGGCATGGCTTGGGCAGCCGGTTTGCTTTCTAAAACCGGTTACGAGTATGGCAGATGAAGCTGGCCCTTTTCAACACAGCATTGGGAGCATGACACAATCGCTCTCCCACTAGAATCCAAACCATTGCCCTGACCGCATGCAATCCCAGAGTCTGCTGCCCACACAACATAGCATTCAGGGTGCGCCGAGACAACGCCAGCCAAGAGAAAAAAAAAAGGAAGACGTCAAGATGAGAGGCCAAAGATGGGTCTACATTCGGAGTTGTGATTTTCACGGAATGACAGCACTCCAAAGTCTGATTTTCTTTCCGTTCTTTAAAGTTGATGATGAATGGCAATTCTGGATTCTATCACTTGATTCTGATTCTCATGACATAGGATAAAAACGCACGGCCCGGCCAACGGAACTTGATTAACAGGATCTTAGATGCTTCTTTGACACTCCCGGACCGTTAAGGGAACGTTCGGGTTCGCAAGAGAGTCAAATGGTCCGGTTTGCTATTTTGGCAGGTAAACCGCAAACCGCGGGATTTCACAGCTTTTCGTATTCGATGCTTGCAAGAAGGAAGGCCGCAAGTCCCTTCAGATCATTGACGACAGTCGGAACCCCGACATAATACTGCCGAATCCAGATCGCACGGTCGATCAACAAACGTCATCATGACTGGAGGCGATTACTTACTTCAAACGTGCCATTGCCGTCTAAGCTTCCAACCTGGCGCGTGTGTTTGATATCGTCACACATGGCGATGGGCACAAAGCGGGGGAACGCACCTGCACCGTGTTGATCCAATTCATCGTGCCATCGGAATTAGGAATGACCCAATTGGTGAGCATGTACTGGTACGCCTTCTGCGCAGCTTTAACGATGCTCCCATCTGTGTCGGGGATATAGCCCAACCTAACTCCCTTCAACAGGGCATAAACGAACATGGCCGATCCGCTGCTTTCAAAGTAGTTCCCGGTCCTACCAGGTTGGGTAATGACGAGCCACCACACACCGCTGACGGGGTGCGCTGCATCGCGTATCCTCGGAGCTAGCGTCTGCAGGATCTTCAGGATGGCCGCATGGCCGCCGTGCGTCTTGGGGAATATCTCAAGGATATCAACCAGGGCCATTGAATACCAACCCAGAGCGCGGTCCCAGATTTCCGGGGAATGACCGCGATCCTGCGAGGCCCATACTGCCGTATGAGAATAGTCGTACCCATGATAAAGCAAGCCAGTGTAGTTTGTAGCACCGGGTGTTTGGATCGTATTTTCGAACATGAGAGTAAATTGCGATGCGATATCGGCTATAGACCAAATTAGCAACTAAAACCCATCCGCGATGATCTCTGCTCACACCAGGCTGTGTCATTAGTGGCCTGGAAGTCTTTTGTGTACTGGGCATAGAAGATGTCGCCCATGTAAATTCCGTCAAGCCAGCCTAAATTGTATAATAAGTCCGAGACTTCCTGTCGCATGGAAGGAACAGATTTCCGACCTTGATTGAAGTATCGTAATTTGTGCCAAAACTGACCCTGTGCAGTCCTCGGATGTCCATTCAACTGGCCCCGGTACGTGTCCGCAGCCACTTTCCATTTGGACTGCTTCGTCTGGGAGTATCTAATCGACTCAATCAGCCTTTCTTCCCTCGTTAATTCCGATGTCAGACACTGACAGATATAGAAAAGTAGGACCAGTTCTGTCATTGGGATGAACCATGCTGGCACTTCACCCTAAAACACGACAACTGACCTTATGGGGTCTAGAGAATAGTCGGAGACCCTGACATGAGATGAGACACCAAAATTCGAGAACGCAAGCGACCAATGACATACTTGTAATTGTCATGTATCGTGCCATTGTCGAAGACGATGTTGTTGGCCCCAGCCAAAATGTAGTTGTAGTACGTCTGATTCCCTGTTCTTTCGAATAAAAGCCGGAGACCCCACTGCAGCTCTCCATGCTCGTACGAGACGCTCGGCTTTCCAGAAGAATCGAGACCGTTCCCCTGCCCGCGCTTGATCGCAGAGTCAGCAGCCCACACTGCGTAGGACTGCGGCCGCGCGAGCACGCGGGCTGGTAGTACCAGCGCGCAAACGAGCGCGATCGTCGACGTCAAGAGAAAGTTGGTCCGCATCAGCATCGGGTGGAATCTGGTGCGGCATGAGACGCGACTTCGACTTGGATATTTGAGGGAATAGAATCGTGGCTCCGGGCATGGTCGGCGGGCCGTTGTTGGATTCGAGTTGATGGCAGCGGCTCTGGTGGCGGGCCGGGCATTGGACGATGCTAGGACGTATGGTTATAAATACTTGCAATGTGAACGGCATGGATAAGACTTGGACAGGTCTGGAGTCGTCCATGCATCGAAGATGGTATATGGCGGCCATGGAAGTAGATCGCGTTCGGATGAGTTTTCCTACATTAGCACAACTCTGACTGCGACCTCGACCATCGTTGCAACAAAACTTTTTGCTGATCAGCTTCAACGCAACTAACGACTAGCCAAGGGGGGATTTGGACAGCGCCCGACTCTCGTTTTCTTTAGGAATTGCCATCTCGATAAATTGTGCGTCCAAGAATCGTCCGATGTGTCTGACAATCGCATGGTAAAGCTGGTTTTTAGTGTTCTATATTATTTCAGGAATTTATATCCGAATCGCTTGCATGCATCTCTGAGCCGTCGTTGCCCATATCCATGGCATGAGTCTTGTTGCAAAAGTGCTTCTTCTGTTAGAATTCGAGCGCGACACGGGAAATCAGCCAGCGGATGGCGAGTCGAACAGCAGGACAGGGGGCAGCAAAACAAATAGATTCAGTTTGGCCTCGGTGAGCTCGTGAGGCAAACGGATGGGGAGGGGCACATCAGCAGTACAACTACTTATAGATAAGAAATAGATAAGAATTTGCAAAGATGGAATAGGAACCGTTTCAAACCCATCAGTTGGACCAACGGGCGTTGCGATCGAAACGCTCCATTTCCAACATCTTCTCTGCATGGCCAACAGTGGCGCAGCCTACAGGTCTTTCTTCGATGTTCAACGGGTGCAGACGGCCCGCCTCCCAAATGAGACGCGCGCTCTGTCGTGCAGAACCACTCGTTACTCGATTTCCCCGACTTTCTGTCTAAAGCTCGGAATCAAACATGCATCAACCTCGGTGTAACCGCCTCCAGTTTCAAATATTGAGAAGCAAAGCCATGCATCACCTGAATACACTTGAGGCGTCGTCAGGAGCCCCAAAGCTGTGACTCGTTGCTGCTTCTCGCTGCACTTTGTGTTATGTGAAATTCTGATGTTTCTAGTATATTCCGCGGCCAGTCGTTCTCGCTTTCTCCACACCTATGTCATGACGAGCGAGTGGATACGATTGGATCAAGCTTCCCGACTGACTGCGCCCAGCTTTACCGTTTGCACCTGACGATGTCGGATGATCTCTCCTTGCTCGTCTTTTGGTCCGTGACGGTCCGTCGCATCCTTTTGGCACCTACGGTCAAGAGCAATATGATCAGAACACTCGGAAGACGCGTTCATACTCTGTAAAAATTTCGGAACACCGAAGCAGGCCACTAATGCTAACGTGGCATGTCGCTGCTCTGCTTCATGTTCTTTCCCTCTACAAGTATAAAACGCGGTACCTTACGATAATTAGGACCCCGCCTCGTCTTCAGGTGCCGAACAACCATGTTCTCCTTTCCCAAACTCACGCTCCTCCTCTTGGTCCCTTTCGTCGCGGCCGCTCCCGCTCCTGAAGTGGAGAAGCGCCAGGGCATCGACACCTCCAATCACTGCGGTGAGCCTTCTGCGCCTCAACATGCTCTCCTTTGATGGGATGCTCATACATACATATCATCCATCACTTTGAATAGGCCAGTGGGACGCCGTGACCGCTGGCCAATATACGCTCTACCTCGACCAATGGGGCATGGGCGGCGCCTCATCCGGCTCTGACTGCGCCGCATTGACGTCGCTCAGCGGAACCACGATCGCGTGGAAGAACACGTGGAACTGGGTCGGCGGCACGGGCGTCAAGAGCTACACGAACATGAACCTCAACAGCAACCTCAACAAGCAGCTTTCTGCCATTTCCAGCATCCCTGTGCGTATCGAACCCCCCCCCCCAAAAAAAAAAAAAAAAACAACCGTAACTCTATAGAATGCTCACTCGCACGTCGATTTCGCAGGCCACATGGAGGTGGTCGCAAGCCAACTCTGGAACCGTCGTCGCGAACATCGCGTACGATCTCTTCACGTCCACGTCGCCGAGCGGCGCAAACGTCAACGAGATCATGATCTGGCTCGCCAACTGGAACGCAGGGCCCATCTCAGCGCAGTACAATTCGGACGGTACGCCTAAACCCGTCGCGAGCAACGTCTCTATTGCCGGAAGGACATGGTGAGGAACCGTCTCGACAGATGCCCAGCTTGAGAAGTAACGATCTTTCTCCTTTGTGAAGGAACCTGTACTTTGGCTCCAACGGCGCGAACAACGTATATTCCTTCCTTCCCACTGGTGGTGCACAGGTTACTAGCTTCAGCGGTGATCTCAACACGTTCCTCAAGGTGAAGTTCAAGTCGGGCGCACATAGTTTTTTGCAACGTCAACTAATTTCTGATATTGCTCAGTACTTGACCTCAAGCCAAGGCCTCGGCAGCTCCCAGTACCTGACGACTGCTCAAGGCGGCACGGAAGCTACCTCTGGCTCGGCTACGCTGACAGTTTCCGCATACAGCCTGGTCATTAATTGAGATCTGTAATGAGCAAATTTTCAGAGGTATTTATGAGGTGTAACTGGCAATTTAAGCAATTTATATACATTTTCTTGACCCTTTTTGAACCTTGTACACGTTCGACCTCCGCAACATCGACCTCAACTACTGGCACGTATACTACACGACGCCTTGGTAGAAAGAGACAAAATTTCCCACTGCGATACCGTCCTCTACGGGACATTGGCATTTATAGGCGCGCGCAACACAATGTGGTCCTCCTCCATATCCCGACAGCAGCAACCTATCTTTCTTTTCCTTCCGTCTCAATTATTTAGTGTGCCTCCGGAGAGGTAATCGCTTCTCCCTCTGTATGACCATGGCCTGCCGATTGATCGCTCTGCATGTGTTCCACCCCATCATCGTCCGCGCTTGCAAACGGATTTTGCTTGTCCTGACCGCAAAAAGGGCCCTCAATGGCAAATCAAGAACTTCATTCACAGAAGAACGCACACTTTCTTCTCTTCCTCTCTTTTTCAGGTCGCCAGTGATTTTGTCTCTTCCGTGCAAGTAACGATCATGGTTGTTCGTGATCTTGCCAATTAATTCGTCTTTGAAGCCGGACACCTTTTCCGCCAAAGTCTTGCATATGATAAGGGGTCAAGCTCCGGGAAGTGCGCGAGACGCTGAACTCACGGGCTCTGGATTAAACTGAGGTCCTATCCCAACGGCACCCGCGTGCTTCTGCGGAGGATAGCTTTGGTCGTCGCTGCTGCGACGGGTGGGGTTTATGCCAGAGCCAACAGCGGACGGGTGGACGCCGGACTGAGGGACAGATTCGTCTGTTGAAGCTGAGACACCACTGGACATGGTTGCGCGGTTGGCTGGGCGTATGCGTCGACCATTCTACTTTTATATGTTCACTCCTCGAGTCCCTATAACTTGCAAGGGATGACGCCAGTCGGGATGACATGACGACATTTGTTTACTGGTGCTTGAGGATAGTGAACACTAGCACGTTCCGGTGTATCGGCCATAAACATAAGGAACCTCTATTCCACGACCAGAACAATGCTGCCAGAAGATTGTGGTGAACGGTGAACGAACGAACATCGTTATTGGGCACTTAGTAGTCTCAGTTGCTACTTTGCTGCCCCAGCCAATTTACAGCGTGAAAATGCAAGTACTCTCCGATCGTCAAACCATGATAATGATGGTCTCTCGAAGACGACAAAATTGGAGGCATAGCCAGATTTATTCAGGATTCGAGGAAGATGCAGGGGCAGGAAAGGGCGTGCTCCCATAGCGAGAGCGACGGAGGCGGGTCCAGAATTCTACCAGCCAGTATTTTGTGAACCGCAGTGGTCAGATGCAGAAAGTCCGCCCATATGGCACCCCCTTCTCGTGCAGCGTCATCTTCTGCAAAATCCTTGTCCTCGGGGTTGTCGAGGACGTCGGCGATGACGGCGTGCACGGAAAAAATAAGCACGGTCGCTCGTGGCGTCTCTTGGGCGAACTCCGACACTTGAGCGCGCAGCTGCGTGTTCCATGCGTCCACGCGCGCTCGGATTGCATCTTTGATGTCCAGAGCTGCCGACGCGTGGCCGCGATGCCATCGTGGGTCCTCAAGAACTTCCAATGAGAGGACGTTGCACATACCTCCGGGTGACCGATCAATCGGTGGTACGTCGAAAAAGACGAATGTTCTAGCTCCTGCTTTGATGTAAAGAGTGTGGGCAGCGTCAAGAATCTTCTCCAGGACGGCGTCCGGCTCGTCGTCTTCCGTGTTCATGCCGCAGTCATTTATTCCCAGGAAAAAAACTGGCAAGCGGCTGTCAACTTTCCACGCAAAGCTTCCATATCGCAGGAAACCGCGCACTATAGTATGTGCTGCATGGATCCAGGGTCGACTCTGAGGCTGGCGTCTTCTTTGGGGGGTATCCCCTGAAGAAACGCGATATTTGGGCGTCCAAGTCGATCTCTGCGGTCGCGCCTGGGAAAGAAAAATTCAGGATGGTTCCGTCCTGCATGTCGGGATGAGTTCGGAGCTGGTCGACCTAAGCGTCATGAGTGGAGAGAGTCGAGACGTGGTGAGAGCTTCTAAGCCCGGAACATACCCAAGTCATCTCCAACTCGTCTGAGGATTCATGGTGGGATTGACCATCTAAAGACTCGCTGTATGAATCGCCACTGATTTGTACGCCATAAGACGCCAGAAAAGGTCCAGCATGGCTGGAGCATACAATATCACCAAAGTCTTCAAAGAGCCTTCGGACAATAGCGGTCCAAGGCCTGTAAACGACGAATGTTTTAAGGATGTCCTAGGCGGATCTTCATCTAGTGACTTTGACTCCGAGCGGTCGCGCTTAGGGCGTCGACTTGGAGACGCCATACCTCTCTTGGTCCAACTTGTCGGTTAAAAGGAAATACAGACTCCCACGCTCAGTGACGAGGCCAATCGCAGTCGCATGTGTTAATTTCCGTCCACTCCACTGCGCCGGTTCAGCAGGCTTGTTATAGACCTAGCGTCTCGTTTGAAGCCATTGTTCCACCCGAAGAGGGTATGGCCAGTACGAACGCAATTTGAAATACTTGCTTCGCTGGCACCTGGCGTCTTTTAGTCTTCCATGCAGGATAGCTGCACCGGCATGTCTTCAAGTGAACGAGCAGGGCGTCAACATCCAGAATGGACATTTGGGTCAACATTCTGCGACAGTTGGATTGTTCAAAACGCGTCGTGCCTCCTGCATCATACGACGGAGGTAGATGCTACACGAACTGTATTGGCTGAGTGCGATCTCAAGTTGTTTAGAAATTTAGCTTATCTCTATATGACTCATTCATTTCTGTTCAGGTCTTTTTTTTTTTCGCCCTCGTTACGCTGTCCGTTCGTGGTGGGCGTTGTGTTGCCCACTCTTCGAATTCCATGTCCAAAAATATCCACCCTTAATGGTGTCATATCGCTCGAAATTACAAGCGCTGCTACCATTTCTCGACTCAGTCTGACTACAAAGAGACCCGTCAATCTGTTTATCGCTCTTCCATTGATCGACGCGTCCTCATGACCCCCATTAAACGCAGTGGCATAGCACTGCCAGAACGCCCATTCCTGTGGCTAGTAACATGTTGAATGAAGGGTCGTCGCCTCTCGCTGCTGTCCTGTCATGTCGGCAGGCATTCTAATGGAGCCACGCCAGACACACTTCACGGAAAGCCTTCCAACACGATCAACATTTTCTAAAAATTATCGGACACCAGTGTCGCATGTAGCGACTTGGAGCAAGCGCGTTTCGGACACAAGCGCCGTCGCTAACCGCCGGACATTGGTATAAAAGGGCTCATCCACAGTCGACGTGCTCTCCAACAGCCTCTGTTCTCTCATTCGACCGAACGACGATGAAGTTCTTTCTCCTTGCTTTGTTGGCTCTTCCGGCTCTCATCCGCGCTCAAGAAGACTGCGGCGACTGCCCATGCGGTTACGACCTCGTCGAGGACCCGCCCGGCTCTGGAAACTTTGTCTGCAAGCAGGTCGTCGTTGTATGTCCCGGTGTCAACCGCGACTATTTGCCAGTGGTCAGTCCAGCCCTCTGCCACTCCTAGCTCAACTCTGCTTTACACGCCTTTTTTCAGGGTGGAAAAACCAAGCTGTGCTGCCCCACCAAGCAAGACTTGGTCATTTATGATGATAAGACGAGGGAGGGTGTTGTAAGTCCTTCATCCGACTTTTTTTCCCCCAGATCCGCCGCTTAGTGTTATCCCATCAGTGCTGCGCGGCGGGACTGGCTTATGTGGGAGACAAGCCGGACGGCAAGTGCTGCGTTCCAGGCCAGATCGTCGTAGATGGCGAGTGCTGGCCACCCATCCCGCCTCCCGACGACAACGGCGGCTGCTGTGACACGTGCCCCAAACAGCGCAATGGTGCCTGCTCGCTCAACGCCGTCTGCGGAACCTCCAAGGCTAACGGATTGCAATATGGCCACTGCTACCAGTTGACGTTCCCCGACGGAAGCCAGCTCGGTCGTGGTCTCGGCGGTGCCCTTGACCAGTACATTCAGAATGGCTATGTTACGTGGGTACCCTTATCACTGCTGTCTGCGCAGTCCTGATTTTCCAAACCACCAGGGACATTGTCTTCAAAGTCTGCAAGTCCACGGCTGCAAACGCATGCGGTACCGGATTCCTCAGCCCGACCGATCAATTCTACGTCCAGGATGTCACCGGATCCGTCCAAGACACTGCAAACACATTGAGCTGGGTCAGTCTACTCCTTTTCCCTGTGCCGAAATTAAAATAACAAAACCCTCATTTTCCAGATTGTAAGCGGTCCTAATAAAGTCATTACCGCATCGTGATGATTGAGATATATACCTAGGACAATGCCTCCAATGGTGCTCACAAGTCCCTGACCACCGATGCCACCAAAGCCGGCGTATTCACTGGCAAAGCGTCTTGCTCGCTCTGCAAGTGCGTCATCAAACTCAACTCGCTCGCCTATGCTTGTCCTTCGGCCCAACCTGGTATTACAATCGTGAGTAATAGATCCTCATAACCTTCTTTTTCTCCACTCGATGGAATACACGCTAATCGTATCCTGCGACTCCACCCCCAAAACAGTGGCCTAACCCGAACATTGGCCTGGATCTCCAATTCACCGAAATTCCTTGCGATGGCAATTATGACAACTTCCCCTAAACATGCTCGGTAGGATACCTTTGCAGACGTTCGCTTCCCTCGTGCAAGGATGGTGAACCCAACTTTCGTAATCTTCCTCCATGAAATGTTTTCTGCTCTTATCTTTCTGAGACCTTCGACTCGTCTACTAGAAGTGTTGCATGTACACTAACAATATATGAGCTCTATCTGTGTTTCTTCGCAATTCGTTTGCTACGTGTAGGAACTCCTGGAGTCCAGTGTGATGCTGTTCATCTGTCCAAGCACGTCGTTAGCGAGTTTGTAAGACTAGGTCGATATCGGACACCGGAAAACCTTTCGTCTCGGCACTCTCACTCAGCGAGGAAGAGTCCAACGTTTGTCAATGGGCAGCTGAACTAAGCCAATGTATGACCTGCACGCCCGACTTCAGCGTCGATCAGCAAAAGAACCAGTCTTCAAAACCCTTAGTTCGTCTCGCTTTTCACGCGGTCGGAAACCGATATTACACGCCCATCCCTTTGCTCTTTCGTCCGAACGATGGTCCGTCTGAGTGATCGTTTTCTTTGTCTTCCTTCCGCTACCATCCTTTGTATCCCCGACCTCTATCCGTAACGCCGAATCAAACGTATCTCTCGGTGTCGAAAACATCAGCTGAGTGTACCTCATGAACAAGTCACGGGAACCTTTTCTCTTCACACAAGATCCAAGTTCGACGCAGTCTAGCACGTCGTTTGTTCCATTTCTCATATCCAGCGTCAACGACATCAATTTTGTTGACATCCTCCCTGATTAATCAAATAGACTAGTATCTGGCCGGACGCGGGCATTACGCCCCTCGTCAGCGGTGGCTGGCGTCGTGACGGGCAAAAAATGTGTTGGGATTCGTCTGGCAGCTATTCCAAGCTCTCACTCAAAGAAGAGGGCAAACACCTTATTATGCAGAAAACCAACGCATAAATCTATATCTGACCCGGGAACCGCATGGAATTGTCTATCTTAATGACCTTATCCCCTCATGAAACGACTACATCCGAAGAGTTATGGTTTCGGGCTCCGCAACGAGTGTTCAGGCCATTCACTGCCAACTTTCAATTAACCCTTGACTATGTGCATGGAGCAAAGGTGACTTCCAAGCTCCACGGTTACCGTACGATCGCTCGATTCCCTCAACAAGCAATGAGGTGTCTCCGGCTCCTGCTTCCGTTCCGATACATGGAGATATCCATCACGCAAAACATCCGATGTAGAGGATACACGTTGAGTCTATGTTCATTTACGTGGTCCAGACGTTCGTAATGTCGCTACTCCAATGCAAGTAGCCTGTCGAGCAGGTCTTCTGCACCGCCAAGCATGTCGACGAAGGCAGGTGGGGCATGTGTGTAATGGAATGCTGTGATATGCGCCACAGTCTCAACGTCGGTTGCACACACAGAAGCGATCGCATGCTGGAAGCAAGGCCTTGCTTCACTTGAGGACTGTCCTATAAAAAGGGCTCATCTACGGTCGCTTTTGCCAATATCCACTCTCCTTTTACTCACCTGCGTACTGAACTGCAATGAAATTCATTCTTTTCGCTCTTTTAGCTCTCCCTGCCCTTATCCGCGCTCAAGACGACTGTGGTGATTGCCCATGCGGTTTTGAGCTAGTCGAGGACCCCCCCGGGTCTGGAAACTTTGTCTGCAAACATGTCGGTGTTGTTTGTCCAGGGGTCAATCGTAACTATTTTCCGGTGGTCCGTACAACTTCAATTTACCCGATTTTTCCTACTTTATGACATTTTAAAAGGGTCAAACCAAGGAACTGTGCTGCCCAACCAAACAGGAACTCGTTATCTACAATGACAAAACTAGAGAAGGCGTCGTCAGTCGCTTATCCGTCGTAACAGGTGTTCGCGAATGACTTTGCCTTTTTAGTGCTGTGCAGCCGGTCTTGTCTATGTGGGGGAAAAACCGAATGGCAAGTGCTGCGCTCCAGGTCAAGTCTTGGTCAACGGCGAGTGCTCCTCACCGCCCCAGCCTCCTGAGGACGGCGGCTGCTGTGGCTCGTGTCCTAAACAACGCAAGGGAGCTTGCGCACTCAACAAAGTCTGCGGAGACTCCAAGAACAACGGCTTGCAGTATGGCCACTGCTACCAGTTGACGTTCCCAAATGGAAAGCAACTCGGTCGTGGCCTTGGCGGTGCCTTGAACCAGTATATCCAAGAAGGCTATGTTCAGTAAGTGTTGTGGACCTCTGAACGTCGGGCAGTTGTGAAAAGGGTCAATAGGGACATCGTGTACAAAGTTTGCAAGTCGACAGCTGCGAACGCGTGCGGAACCGGATTCCTCAGCCCCACGGATAAATTCTACATTCAAGACGTGACCGGAGGTGTACAGGATACCGCAGGCAAACCCGGCTGGGTCAGTTCTTCCTCCCTGCCTCAAATTAACTTTACTCACACATTGGTTGTTAGATCGTGAGCAGAGTCGATATCTCGCTGTCGGACCTTTACATTGATCGTGACACCATTTTTAGAACAATGCTTCCAACGGTGCACACAAAGCTATGACCGCTGATGCCACCAAAGCTGGCGTGTTCACGGGCAAAGCATCGTGCTCGCTCTGCCATTGTGTCATCAAGCTTAACTCCCTTGCCTATGCTTGTCCTTCAGCCCAGCCCGGAATCACAATCGTGAGTAGTGCTTCTTACACTGGGTTGCTGACCACGTCGTTCCATGGCCATGATCTACATAATCTAAACGTATTCCTTTAAACAGTGGCCAAACCCGAATATTGGGCTAGATCTCCAGTTCACCGAGATTCCGTGCGACGGCAACTTTGACGACTTTCCAGGCAATTAAATTCGTCTAGGTAGGAATTTCAATTTATCTGGAATCGTTCTCAAGATGAATGTTGTCTCCGCTCAGTGAGGTCGATGGCGATGCCACATTCTCATAAAGCGCTTATACTCTGGACCTTTTTTTCTTCCCTCTGTAGTCACTCACACTCTTTTTCTGTCCTTCTTTTGTCTGTTCTTTCGTTGCTCTCCTTCCTCTAGAAACTAGTACTTGATGTACCTCGTTGTCAATGAACTCTGTTGTTGCCTTTCAATAGACCACCAATAGGGGATATCTTCTATAGGTTTCCCACACGTTTTGTGGTCGGAACTGGCAACATGTGCCGAGGTCGTTTCATCTTTGGTCGCAACATCGTGATGAGAGAGCTGAGAGAGAACAGAACCGTCCATGTGCATCGTCAAGCATCTTTTTCTCAAGCATGCTGCTTATTCATTTCTGCGTAATAGCTGGATTCAGCAGTTTAGCGTCTCGAGCGGTATATGGCGCGAACAATTTGACGTCTCTCGTCAACCTCTTCATTGGGACAGCATCTGGGGCAAACGGCGGCAGCGGGGGTAATGCCTTTCCAGGTATCCGTTTTCCCGTTTTGCGAGATTTGCAAGATGTTGAACGTACTAGGCGCTGCCGTCCCGCATGCCATGGCTAAGGCTTGTCTTCACGTCTAGCATCGCATGGCCAGCCAAACTCAAAGACGTGTTCTCGTACAGGTCGGAATAGACGTGAGCACGGCTCCGCGTCAAGCAGGTTATATCGCAGACAACTCGTCCATCACTGGGATATCCCTGATGCACGACGAAGGCACCGGCGGAAACACCAACGGCGGTTACGGCATCTTTCCACTTTTCCCGCTGCAGAATTGTTCTTTCACGTCGTGTCCTGTAGGCATAGCTGCCCGACAGACTCTGCGAGCCAAAGGCGCCGATGGTATTCCGCGGTCATCGTCATCGTAGCGACCTGACAAATCTCATTTGCCATGTATAGCGGCTCGTCCTGGCTATTTCACGACGACATTCACGAACGGGATCCAAATTGAAACAACGTCCACCCGCAGGGCTGGTCTCATTCGCTTCACCTACCCAGCCTCATCCGAGTCGTCCACAGTCAGTGTCGTCGTGGACCTCACAAACGACTTGCAGCGCTCCTTTGAAGGCGGCACGATCAACATCTTACCTTCTGGCAGGGTCAAGTTGGACGGAATTTTCCTCCAGGTGGGAATACCTGATCACGCGCGTCTCCTCCTTTCGACCGACAGGCCCATCTTTTTCTAGAGTTATGGCCTAGACAACTACACGGTACATGCCTGCTACGATTTTGCTCCGCCGAGCGGTTCAAGCATTCAGCAACAGCTCCTCACATTCGGCACATACCAGTCCGTTTCAGCGAGCTCTCCGACCAACATCACCATCACTCCAAGTACAGACGCCACAACGCTTTCCTTCCCGTTCACTCCGACAGTCTCCAGGATCCAAGCAGGTGGCCTTCTTTCGTTTGATGCGTCAGTCGGCAACACGGTCACAGCCAGATTTGGCGTGTCCTTCTTGAGCGCCGATCAGGCCTGCGCGAACGCAGAGATGGAGGTATCGGATTGGAACTGGGATGTCGTGGAGAGCGCTTCGGTGGCAAAATGGGAAGACGTGCTCGAAAGAGTGGACATCGACATTGAGGCAGAGGATTCGACTGTCGTCACGTTGTTATATTCATCTGTAGGGGCTATTCATACTTACAAGCCGTCCATCCCATCTTACACATTCACATCAACAGCTTTATCGGGCATCTTTGGTTCCGGCCAACCTCACAGCGGAAAACCCGTACTGGACTTCTCCCTTTCCGTTTTATGATGCATTATTTTGGTCAGAACATCTCCAATCCCAGCACTTTGTGTATTGACTACAAGCAGTTCTTGGGATACTTTCCGGACTGTTCATCCTCTACTCTCCATAATAGCTCCAAGGGAATGGGCAGAAATACTCAACGCATATGTCGACGGTTGGAGACATACAGGTCCGCGTTTTCTTCGCCATGAGATCTCAGCCTGACCTCGTAATGCAGGAACCATTCCCGAGTGTCGTGCAAATACCAAGGCGTAAGGACCACCTGATCATCGGGTTTGCAATCACGGGCTGAGCCACTTACGCACAGCGGGTTCGTCCAAGGCGGAAATGACGGAATGCCCATCCTCGGCGACTTTGCCGTCAAATATGGGCGCAGAGCGGCCGAGTTGGGCATTCCTGCGGATGATTTATACCAAGCGCTCGTTGACGGCGCAGAGAATACGGTGCTTATTCGCATTCCCATGCTTCTCTTCTCGTTTTTCTCACAGGAGGGTGGGCCTAGCCTCCGGATTGGACGCGAGGTATGCTTTTCTTGTGCGTTATGGTGGCCAACGTGTTGTGAGCTGTGGATGACCGTCAGTGGGCCGACAAAACACGGCCTGGAAGACGTTCGGGTTCATACCCACAAACTGGGTTGATCCCAGCGGATCGGTGGGATTGCCGACGCGTGAGGCATCACGAGCATTTGAGGTTTGCGCTGTTTATCTGTGGTCTGATCAATCCGGGAATGTTCACGCGATGGCTGCTCCCCAAGTACGCCCTGGGTGATTTCGCAGTGCGCCAGGCTGCGTTGACGTTGAACAAATCGTCGGAAGATGTAGCCAAGTACTCGAATCGATCGATGAACTTTGTCAACATGTGGGATCCTACCGTCACGTCGGACGGATTCTCTGGCTTTGCTCAGCGCCGGTTTGAGGTTTGTGTCCGACGATTCCGTTGTGTTCTTTTCCAGTGTCGTCTTGACGTCTTGTCAGAACGGCACGTTCGCATTCAGCCCCCCGAATGCTTGTTCTCCCGTCGACCCGGTGCCTCACTCCTGCGCAAGAGGAGCGGACAATAACGTCGGATTTTATGAATGTGAGTCTGTGTCCGCCAATAGCTCGTGCCTTGCTGACAGCCTCGCCAGCGTCATCCTGGGAGATGAGTTTCTTTGCACCTCATTCCATGTCGACGATCGTGCGGCTCATGGGAGGCAGCGATACCTACGTCGAGAGAATGTGGGTTCAGCCATTGCAGTCGAGATCCTACTGATGATCTTTCTTTAGCGATCGTTATTTCGCTGGACGTTATTTCCAAGCCGGCAATGAACCCTCGTTTGAATTGCCCTGGCTCTATCATTACGGCAACAGACCAGATCTCAGTGCGCTCCGGGTGCGGAATGTCGTGTACAAAAACTTCAACACCGGCATCGGCGGGTGAGCATCTTTGAATGCACGCTCGTTCCAGAGAGACAAACACATCTTTTGCGCAGCATACCTGGCAACGACGATTCGGGCGCGATGGCCTCTCTGCTCGTATTCCACCTGCTCGGCCTCTACCCCGTCCCATCATCAAAACAGCTTCTGCTCGGCTCGCCCTTCCTCTCGTCCTACACGCTCCGAAACGATTTCTTCGGGACGCGGACGAAAGTGTCGGTGCGCGGGTTCGACCTGCGGACGCTGAGCGCGACGCCGCCGGCGGGGAGCAAGCTGTTCGTCCGACGCGTGACGGTGAACGGGCGCATGAGGCAGAGCGTGTGCTGGATCGCGTGGGATGACGTCGTTGGAGGCGGGGAGATCGTGATCGAGGTGGACGGGGATGCGGAGGTGGCTGCGGAGAGAGGCTGCGGGTCTGGTCCGAATGCGCTGCCGCATTCGTTGGAGAGCGGCGGGTTTGCGTGAATGCGCGGCTGAGGGCCTAAAGGAAATGACCGACGCGGGCTCGAAAATGCTTGTTCTGCTGTGCTTGAATAGGAAGTTTCGTACACACAGGGCATCATTGATCATTTACTACCAAGCGCACAGTCTTTTCTAGGAAAGCGCTTGACAGCAAGAACTGCGCACAAAGCCTCTGTCTCGGCGACTTGTAAATGACCGAGGGATGTACGAGAAACAAAAGAGCATAGACTGAATAGAGCAGCGGACGCAGCACAGTAGAGTGTACAGTGCAGCTATTGATTTTGCGCAGTCAACAAGGCACACGGACTATAAATAGCTTCACTTGAGTGCTGATTGAGCGCTTGATACATACTGTAGAGACTGCTCGAGCTTTAAGCGCCACGGAGCATAATCCTCGCCGACGACGGTACACACCGCCAAAAAGAGAAAAGAAAAACGAAGAAAAACAAACACGAGCCTGACGGCCTGCCAACGCACATCTCCTTTTCACTGATTCCTCGATCTTCCATTTGGTTTACTGGTGACGGATTTATATATCGACGCGAAGGATGGCGGACTTCAATCTGGTGCGTTTGCCGCCTTTCCTTTCAGCTGCGCAACACAGCCTCGCGGGCCCCCGTTCTGACGTCATCCTACCTTGCCTCGTCCCAGACTCCAGGTGCGTACGCGTGTTGTTGGGTCGTTTGCGCAAAAATTCCCCGAAAAAAATTTTGATTCTTTTCCGGGACTTGAAGATCAAATCGCAGGTGTGTCGCGGTGTTAGAGGTTAACATTTCTGAATGAAAAAAAAACATGATTTCGTTCTGGGAAAAATAGAATACAGAGAGGCATTTGCGCTGTTTGACAAAAGTGAGCACCATCCATACACGCGCTAGAAACAAAACGACCTACAAAACCCACCACTCCCCTTCGCTCCATTCCCATCCCCGCGGGTTACCCAAAACGCTCACGCAGACGGCGATGGGACGATCTCGGTGCAAGAGCTTCGCTCGATGATGTCGATCATGGGACAGAACCCGACCGACGCGGAGCTGCAGCGCGTGCTGGACGAGGTCGACGTGGACCACAACGGCATGATCGAATTCGAAGAGTTCCTCGGCGTGATGACCAAGTTTGCGCCGGCGGACGGCTCAGAGAGCGCCGACGCCGAGCTCAAACGTGCGTTTGATCTGTTCGATAAGGATGGTAGCGGTCAGATCACCGGTGCGGAGCTCAAGGAGCTCATGGCGACCATCGGTGCGTGCGGGTCTTGTTCTTTTTTTTTCTTTTCTTTTTTTTTTTGTGTGTGTGTTAGGCAGGCTGATGCGACTTTTTTTTTTTTTGCAAGGCGAAAAGCTGACGGACGGAGAGATTCAGGCGATGATGCAGGAAGCGGATCTGGATGGAAACGGTGTGGTCGATTTCGAGGGTACGTCTGCGCATATATCTTAATGCGATTATCGTATCAACTGACTATTCCGATTCAAGAATTCAAAAAGGTGCGGTAGAAGCCACCGAACGGACACACTGCCTCACTGCGCTAACTTTTTGCTCCATTCCGCCGTTCCATTTCTGCCAGATGATGTCAGCCGGTGGAATCTAAACTCCTTTCCCTTTTTCTTTCTTTCTTTCTTTTTTTTTTTGCTGTCAACTATTCCCCGGACGTTATTACCCAAAAGGACTCTTTTTTTTGTGTACGATCTAGTCTTTTGTGTAACGACTTGGCTATCTATGTCTATGTCTATGTCTGTGTTGACGTCATCCCAAACCCAGACTCCCCCTTTGAGTTTGTCTCGACTTGGCCACTAAGATCCGCGGAAACGCTTTGACTCGAAATCGCGAAGCTTACCACTCTAACATCGTGATCCCAGCAGCGCCTCGCAGAACGGGCGAGGCGAAAAAAGGGTATTTATATCCAGCCCGTGAAACACTTGCACACCCACGCCACGTTCCATCCATCTCTCCCCCCATCCCCCTCTCCTAAACATCATGCCGTCGTTTTTCAGCAAGCTCAAGCAGAGGGCTAGCAGGCGCAAGAGCGCACAATCGCCATCGCCGCAGCAGACGTCTTCTGCGCCGACAACAACGCCAGCGGCGCCAGCACCAGCAGCAGTAGTAGCAACAGAGCAGCCAACGTCGAAGCAAGCCAGCGGTGCGGATGCCAGCGCGAACAAGCAAGAGAGCGGCGAGCCGACGTACACCATCCAGCCCCACCCAGCTGTAAGTTGAACCACCGAACCCCCTCCATTTTTCCAATTTTCTGACAAAGAAAAAACCTAATCCGCACAGAAATCAAACGACCCAGCAGACCTCGCGCCGGCCCAGCCGGGCTCGCGCACCACGGACCCCTTTGTGGCGCACAAGGCCGCTCCAGGGCCGTACATCCCCAGTGAGCAGGTCAAGAACAGCCTCGAGCAGCCAAAGGTACGTCGGCCGTGACTTGTCGAAGCGTCTCGAGCCTCTTGCTCAAAACCGATTTAGAGCCGCGAGGAGCTCAGAGCTCGTGCCGAAGAGCTGAACAAGTGATTCGGCGTGACGGATCATGCTTTCTTTGTTGGAATTTCATTATTACCATATCATCATTCTTGTTAATACATGTTTCGTCTGCACTCTATGAGTGAGCGTTTCCGGAAATAAGCCAATTATTCGAAAAATGTTCTTTTCAGGAAGGCGCTTTGGACCATCGGCAACCACGCCTCCTAAATAATAGCCATTGCCATCTCCTTCATGCCAGGCCCTGCGTCGGACGTTCACGCTCATTTTCGGCTTTCGTCTCCTTCTGTCGCGGCTCCTGTCTGCTCTCTGCAAGCCTTGCCTCAGCCCACGTGCGGATCCCAGCGCAAGCGGCATCCGGACGCGTCTTGTGCGTCATAAGGTAGCCCTGCATGCCCGCCATCGACAGCTCGCGCTCAGGTATCGCATCCGCACCGCAAAATCCCGCGCCAGCTTCGCGATCTCCGCAGCATCATGACGATAGCGGTAAAAAAAAAAACACGGGAGAAGACCGCCTTCTCCATCGAGCCAAGGGGAGCTTCTTCCGCCCGCTCTGCCGCAGCTGCTGAGGGTCCGGTCTCGGTCGGCAGGTAGAACCCCTCGAACAGCTCACGCGCCTGCGCCCTGCTCGCATTGCGAAACTCGACGTGGATGTCCATCCTGCCAGGCCTGCACAGCGCCGGGTCCAGCGCCGCATAATCGTTCGTTGTCGGGAACAAGATCCGCCCTTCCTACTCGTTCAGCAGCCTGCTCAGGCTGACTTTAGTGGAGGCACAGAAATCTCAGCGTGTATGTGTGCAACAGCATGTAGATGTGGGCTTACCCTGCCGCACGCAGTCGCCTTGGTCCGGCCGGGGACGCGTCCTGGTCTTGAGGCTCGCCTCGGCTGACCGAGTGCGTGAACGCGGCGTCGATGTCCTCCATGAGCATGATGCAGCGGCTGGGCAACGTGTCGACGAGGCTGACGAGTCCCGCGTCGTCCAGCCCGTTTCTCGAGAGCGAAAGTGAGGTATATGTCGAGCCCGAGCTCGCCCGCCATGCAGTGCACCATGCTCGTCTTTCCCGATCCGGGCGTTCCATACTAGGAACGGGCCGTTCAGCCGCCATCCTCGGTATCCGGAGCAAAAAAGGGAAAAAAAAAAAAGTTCGCACCAGCAAGTAGCCTCGGCGAAAGGGTATGCCGCGCTCCGCGTACCAGTCTTGACTGTGAAGAAACTCTTCCAGGATCCAAGACGATCGAATCCATAGATCGCCGCGTCTTGGAGCCGAGTATTCTCCAATTATTCATGCTATTTCGCCTCGGTCAGCCGGAACTGTGACAAACCAAGTGAAAACTAAAACCGAATCACCTGTCGGTGGTATACACAGAAATGCGGTGGGGGTCGCGGGAAAGAACCCTAAAGAAAAAAATGCTACCGTCTTCTTTGAACAGACGCAGAAAAGGAGATTGAACATACGTGACATGCAAGGTGTATTCCAATTCCGCGCGAAAATAACCTCTGCGGCCTTCTCCAGACGACGGAAAAGACAAACGGGCAGGCACTCGCTGCGATTGACGTTCCACCCTTACTGGCGTTCCTTGGCACCTCCAGTCTCCCCGTCGCGAGCCCGACTGTGCCAGCTAGAGTGCAGTGCACTGCCATGCCGTCGTCGTCGTAGCAATGTCAAGGTGGGGGAAAAGCAGGCATGGAGAGTTGAGCTCAAGGGGTTGAAGTACCTTGGAGTCTGTGATAGACGCCAGGGTTCAGCTGCCAGATACAGAGAAGAGCAGCAGTGAATTTCTCCAGCGCGGTCGTGTAACGTTCATCAACCTGAACGGAAGCCTGAGGGTTGTAGCATGCCGCCCTGCACTCCTTAGTCAGCAAACCAGACTCGCCAGAGCATTCGATTCAAACGCGGGTTGTGGTGTATCGTACATAAATAAGATATAGCTACACGAATGCCAGGCGGTCGCGCGTTTGTCGTTTCAGGGAAAGAAAAAGGGTAGGAAATGAAGACAAAAGAACAAGGAATAAACCCTCCACTATGAATGTTATACCTTCACATAAGAAGCCCGTTCTAGGTTTACTTGGAGAGCATCATCTGCGATATATGGATCAGCGGCGTTTGCACAAAAAAATCGGAGTGGTATGCATCACCTTGACGAATTCTGACAGAGGACGATATCGTCAAGATCAGCGCTCAGAAGCTAATAAAAGTAAACGCACCTTCATAGTTGATCTGTCCATCTCCGTCGACGTCAGCTTCCCGAATCATCTCGTCGACTTCGCTGTCCGTCAATCTCTCCCCTGCACCAATGAGCATCACAGCAGTGATAAAAAGAAGAGACGGGGGCGCGCACCGAGGTTGGTCATAACGTGCCGGAGCTCAGCGGCGCTGATGTATCCATTGCCGTCCTTGTCAAAGACCTTGAACGCCTCCTTGATCTCCTCCTCGCTGTCCGTGTCGCGCATCTTGCGCGCCATCATGGTGAGGAACTCGGGAAAATCGATCGTGCCGTTGCCGTCCGCGTCGACCTCGTTGATCATGTCCTGCAGCTCGGCCTCGGTCGGATTCTGCCCCAACGAGCGCATCACGGTGCCGAGCTCGCGCGTTGTGATCGTCCCATCTCCGTCTTTGTGAGATTTTTTTTTTTGTTGGTGATGATCGATCAAGTCGGCGGGACGTAAGACGTGGGTTTTAGAGGCAGTCGTCAGTGAGATGAAAAATCCACTCACCCTTATCAAAGAGAGAAAAGGCCTCCTTAAACTCTGAACAGCGAGCAATCAGGACGTCGTGGTCCGCGATCGGTTAGATATCAAGGCAGCGCACCAGAGATTTGCTCTGCGGAGAAGCAAACAAAGATCAGTCGTCGGATGCGAGACAAGCGAGCGAAGCCAAGGCTCACCTTCGGACTGCGAAGCATCAACGAAACGACGGATATTAAACCGAGAAGGAAAAGCGGAGGCTGATCAGCGAACGATCGCGGCATCGGGGAGACGAAAGACGACGACGGAAGGGGCAACGGAACGCCCCGACGCACCAATGTATCGGCCATTGCTCAGCGTCTAGCGATGTTTTTGTGAGTAAAAGACGATGTGGCAAGTGCGTTGAAGTGATTAGGGTTGCGAAGGAGTTTGTTTTGGCGGATCTCTGAAGCAAACTTGAAGGAGGCTGGAACGGACTCGGCATTCCCCGTTCAGCAGTCCACGTGGATCGTTCTCCACTTAAGTAATTATTGCAGGAATTCGCGTAACGTGAACGTACGTAAAGCTGTATTCCATCGAAATAAACTGCACTTTCCATTTTCCCAGTTGCACACGGGTCTCTTGACTCGCGAAGGTGACTACACTCGATTATGACGCTGGCGGAGCCTGAGCAGGGCAGACGCACCGCCAGACGCAAAAGCCATAAAAAGAGACGATCGTCAGTCCGTCCCTTGCACACGTCTAACCATATGGATCGTTCCAGTCGAAACTCTCCTGCCTATGACAAGAAACGCCGGGCTCGTGGTAGCATGGAAAACGAAACAGAGGCAATACATGAGCGCGCGTCCGCCAGTGGCGGCCGGGGGCGACATGGACGCTTGCTCGCGACCGCCATGTCGAGCACCGGTTATTGCTTCCGCGCAACTGGTGGGGGGGTCGTACCTTGTCCCTCACACAATACAGGGCTGGTGCGCACATAAGGATACAATAAAAGAGACAGACACACCGCCGAAGCCCTGCCCTCCCATGCGCAGGTAATGATGACCTACGACGGCTTGCCAGGCAAAGGTTGGTGGCCCAAGGGCATGTTTGGCCCCCTTCTTCCCGCGTTGGACGGGCTCCTCGGCGCGGTGATGGTACGTTGCGCCCGTTCACCCACCGAACCGTCTCGCACGTCGCCAGCCACTGACACCTCGATTCATGGTCGGTTTCTCCAGGTCGAGCTCCTCCTCTACGGTACGGACGAATCTCATTTCCACTCTTGTGCTTCACGCGAGTGAACGGGCGCGCCGCAGGGATCCACCTGATCGTCTTCTCGCTCTGTTTCTATATCCTCCTCGTCCGCAAACGCCGCACGCAGCTCGTCATCCTCGTCGCCGCCGTGCTCATGTTCGCGCTCTCCACCGCCGACATCGCACTTTCGTTCTGCCTAGCCGTGCGGGACGTGCACGCCTTTCTGAACCTCGACATCGGCACAGCCGAGATTGTGGACCACATGGCGTCCAAGAACTTTATATTTGTGTTCAACAAGTCGGTTCCTTCTGTGTTTCGCTGTACGGCTGGGCTGACTAGAGGTGCTAAGTTTAATCGCCGACCTGCTCCTCGTCAGTCTTCCATGTGCCTTTCGCATTCCGTTCAGCACTCATCCAATCCTCTAAAAAAAAATCAGCTATACAGATGCTATGTAATTTGGGGCAGGAAAAAGCTGGTCATTTTCCTATCCACGCCTCTCCTCTTGGCCGACACGGGTGCGTATTCCAAAACACATTGTCCTTCTCTTCCTCATTCTCAACTCGCACTCGCTCCGCCACGGGTCAGCATGGGGAGTCGTGAGCGCGGGCCCGAGCCTCCTCTCGCTAGAACGCGAGATCAAGTTTGAGCAGTTTTACATCTGGAGCGTGTTCTTCATCAACGTCATCATGACCATCGCGACAGGTGCGTGGAGATGCCCCGCGTTTTTCTTTATCACCTCACGCTGAGACGGATCCTGCAGCGGGCCGTATCTGGTGGCTCGCGCGCAACGCAAGGCCCATCGTGGGCAGGCGTGAATTGCGGCGGTATCACGTCGCCACTGCCATCCTGTGCGTTCCTGTTTTATCTTTTATGTCGGCGATGTGCTCATGTTGGGCGCACGCATCGCCGCCGTTTCAGGATAGAGTCTGCGGCCGTATACACGATAGCACTCCTGCTGCACCTCGCACTGCCAGAGAGGCCATGGAGGGTACGTTACATATTCCTTGACCATGTCCATCTTCTTTCGCGCATGTTCTGAATGACAGCTTTAACACAGTGGGTAGTCGACACCATCGTGATGCGACTTGTGGTATGTCCTCTCCACCCCTGATGCACCTTTTTTTTTTCAACACCTTCTCTGTTTTTTTTTTCTTAGTGCATCATGCCGACGTTCATGATCGTTCAAGTCGAGCTGCAAGCCGCGCGCGAGCGGTACGCGTCCAAGGTGCGCTACGACGACGCCGAGGCGCGGGCGGCGGGTACGCAGGGCACGCAAGGCACGCGCTCGATGCAGTTTCGCGAACCGCGCTCGACGCTGACGGATTCCGTCACAAACTCGGTTTCAGTCTCTGGCGCGGGCGCGGGCGCAGGCTTGGGCTCGGGCTCGACGTCCGTCGTGCTCGACACGCTGTTCATGTCTGTCGTTTCGGCCGTCCCGGAGGAGCGCGAGGAAGAGGAGAAGCACGAGCAGGAGATGGAGCTGGGGCGAGCTGGTGGCGATTGTGGTTCGGATGTGGATCCTCTGACGGTGGCAAACTTGAAAGGCGGGGATGAGAAAGGGGACGGTCAGAGTGGCACTTGAAGGAGAGTATTGTCCGAGCATGTTGTTACCCCGTCGAACTGTGTACCTTCTCGACAAACTGGAAATAGTCAACGAGAGGTCAAGATATTTGACTAATGCAGTTCATGGACACCCCAGCTGAACCACATGGGGAATGAAAACGGTGAGTTATATGTATGTACTGCATAACTTCTGAGCTACGAAACTCCATGGTATGCGGGTCAAGCATGTATGCGCACGATCATCCGTCTGGAGCGTTCAGCCTCCAGCGCTCCAACATAGGTCACCGGCGTTCTTGACTGAATGGCAACGAGCACGTCATTTCGCAGCGACTTGGCGTCCGATACTGCTTGGCATCGACGCGGAGGCCGTCTCGGATTTCATTTAATCGGCATTGAATTGGGGAAATGTATTGAAGGAAACAAGGTTTTGCAGGTCCTGCCATCTAGTAACCAGGAAAATGGCACCGGAACCTGGTACGTGGGTGACTATCAGCATTGTGCACATGCAATCGTGAACTGCTCTATCCCAGCACCGTACGCCGATTGGGCATTGAGCATCGTTCCCTTTGCCACACCTGCGCCTGACGAGGAATATCTGTGGCATGGCAAAGACGATTGGAGACTCCGTAGCATGAAATCCCCAGCTCAACTCAAAGCCCGGCTCTCCAACATGTACAGTTCTTGTTGCATGAAGATTCTCTCGTTGGTTACTCGACCCTATATCGCATACCACTTCGCCGGCCGTTGTTGGCAGGTGCTCCACGGCTCGTCAGGGCGCAAAATGGTGCCTCATCCGGAGGCTCGCACATGCGCGAAGGGTTTATCAACGAGCTCGCTCCTCGTTCATGCCCGGAATTGAAAGATCCTGCTTCCCGTCTCTCCGAGCAGCGCACACTACCAAGAGATACCCAATCGGTTCTTAACTCGGGCTCTTTTTTCCGTTCATGGATTCCTTAAGCATGGCCTGGGCAGTTTTGCCAGACAAGGGGTGGTGGCCCAAAGGCATGTTCGCCCCACTCCTCCCCGCGCTGGATGCACTTCTCGCCGCGATTTTAGTGCGTATCCTGTCGTTAGCCCTCTTGAAATTCGCCCGAGTCGAACCGTCCATCCACGTTCCAGGTCGAACTCTTCCTCTATGGCATGTATCGTACCTCAAATCTACGATCGGGAAGCGATACTAATCGCCCTGTCTGACGAATACCGATTCAGGAATACACCTCGTCGTCTTCTCACTTTGCTTCTACATCCTCCTTGTCCGCAGGCGCCGCGCACAGCTCGTCGTCCTCGTCGCCGCGGTGCTCATGTTTGTGCTCTCCACTGCTGATATCGCGCTCTCGTTCCGCGTCATCGTAAGAGACATTCACGGATTTCTCAGCCTCGACATCGGTCTAGGCAATATCGCAACTCACCTGTCACCCAAGAATCTTATATTCATCACAAACAAGTCGGTTATTGTCGATCACGTCGCTTTGGATGTAGTCGACTAACATCGCCACAAAGTTTCATCGGGGATTTGCTTCTGGTCAGTGCTAGACATTCCAGAAAAACTACTTATTTCACTCAATTTGTTCCAGCTATATAGGTGTTATGTGATTTGGGATAGGAGAAAACTGGTCATTATTTTATCCACACCCTTGCTTGTTGCCGATACCAGTATGTACACAAGTTCTGTCCTTCGCGACATCCGCCTGATCGCGAAAAAATGACAAGTATGGGGTTTTGTGAGCGCTGGACCTAACCTGCTCGCTCTGCAACTCAAGTACGAGCCCTTTTACCTTTGGAGCGTATTCGGCATCAATATTATCATGACGATTGCAACAGGTGCGCGTTTCAACAACTTGCCTTCTCTCTGTTGATTGCTATGCGAGGGCTGACACTTCTTTTCCTCCCATTTGCCTCACCTGCTGGTAGCTGGACGCATCTTGTGGGTGGTGCGCTTCGTAAAGCCGGTCCTGAGGGGGCGCGACCTGCGGCGGTATCATGTCGTCGTCGCCATTTTGTATGTCGAGTCTTTACCCTCACGTGTACCTCGCGAGGACGAGTTTGCTGATGACCGAATGGCACTTTCTTGATCTAGGATCGAGTCTGCAGCCGTGTATACAATAGCACTCCTGCTGCGCCTCGTTATGCCAGAGAAACCCGTAAGGGTGCGTGGATGAGTTCCGAACGTCTTCGTACATGTCTTGATCCTTGAGCGCAAAAAGTGGATTTTTGACATCATCATGCTTCGCATCGTGGTAAGGCTTTTCTGGCCTGTCGTCCGTGCCTGTTCGTAACATCCATACTATCAACTCTCTGCACCCAAAAACAGTGTATAATGCCGACGCTCATGATCGTCCAAGTCGAGCTTCAAGCTGCGTGGGACCGGTACGCGTCCAAGCAGGAGGACGCTGAGGCGGCTGCTCGCGAGACGCGTTCCATGCAATTCCAACGTCCGACATCGACACTGGCTGCCACGACGTCTGTTGTACTGGATACGCTTGCGACCTTGAACACGGCAAATCGTAGCATCTCCATCGTCCGGGAAGAAGATGAACAGAGGGAGCCTCCGTTATCGGCTAGTCGCGATCATGGGCATGATCAACCTTCCGTTACGCCTGCGACCATCGATGCCCCGCCACAACGCGAATAGCGCCGGTGGTTCGTCGTAGGGACGACAAAGTTGCATATCTAACAGAAGTGTGTAGAAGAAAAGTTTGACGCGCGTTATCACGAAAGGGGGGATATGTTAGTCAACGTCCGATCGCTATGCCTTTATTCTTTTGTTCCATATTTTCGTTGTTAGCGGTAGCTGGATATGTACGACCATATTTATCGACTTCGTTCCAGAGGAGACGCTATTCGTGATAGTCCGAGGATGCCACTTCAGCGGTGTTATTTCCGTGTCATAGGGATGAACACTACTAAGGAATGGGCATTCTGAGAACCAGATGCCTCCGTTGGCAGAAAAGAATTGGATCTTACTATAAATAATCGCACCACCAATGCGATTGAGTTGCCCCTCGCGCGTTCTTTATCTCCCCCGTTGTAATCGGTAGCGAAAGCACCCTTTTCGTAGTCTGATACCGCTGATAATGTCCATCAATCCGCCGACTCAGAGATCCATTCTTCTTGTCAGCTCCTTTCTCCGAGTACTTAGGCAAGGCTGTCAATCAGCCCTGTCATAGTTCCAACGGACATTCAGACTTAGGCGCCCGAGAAGCGCAGCCCGTATGAAACGTCGCCGGGGGCCCACGCCGCGACATGCGGGCCGAGGACCATGGACACGGACGAGCCCTATTATAAACCACTGTACCTAAGCCTGGGAGCCGAAACTCTTTGCGCTCGCGCCAAGCATCGTCGGGATGTACCTGTTCGCAACGACGTCTGATCAAATGACCCCAGACCTGGAGGAAGTTCGAGGATCGCTGGTAGCTTCACTAGTAAGTTGATATCCGCATAGGCGTCTTCAATTTACGTCTTCCCGTGTTATGCAGGTGGAAATGATACTATACGGTGAATACTGTCGTCTTGCATGTCATAGGAAGGAAGAAAGAGGTGACACGTTACCTCAAAAAATGCGCTCCTTCCAGGCATCCACTTCATCCTCTTCTGCATCTGCACGCGGCTCCTCCTCAAGCGCAGAAACTCGGTACGGACGGCACTCCTGTTAACCGCTGCCATCTTGTTTGGCCTGGCAACAGCAGACGTCGCCTTGACGTTCCGCATACTACTGAGCGAACTCCCGGGCTGGCATATCCTCAGGACGTTCAATCGTCTGGTGATCATGAAGAACATGTTGTATGTAACGAGCAAGTGAGCACGTCTGCCTGCGTCCTGGGACTGCGGTGTGATGCATCCAGCTTTTTTGCAGATTGCGTGCTTGTGAGCTTCCGAAGTATTTCTTACGCTCCGTGATGTTCTCCGGGTATTCATAGGTTTCAGCTTCATAGGTGTTATGTTATCTGGAATAGGCCAAAGGCACTCGTTGGCAGTGTTTTTCCAGTCCTTGTCCTCGATGCAGGTGAGCGCGCTGTTCCGAAATACCTCAGCGCTAATGTAACTGACCGTGTTAACATCAGTCATGGGGTACCTTGCCCTTGGAACTGAGTTGCTCGCGTTAGAACGAAAGCTCCTTCCAGCATTCGTCGCGATGGTGTTTTGCGTCAATGTCGTGCTAACAGCTGCCACTGGTAAGAGCTCTTGACCTGAGGGGTTTTGATTCAATATGACCATATCTTGATGCTTAGCGGGTAGGATTTGGTGGCTGACGAGGTCCGCACGCCCTATTTTGGAGGCGCGAGAAGTTCGTCGATATTCAACCATTGTGGTCCTCCTGTGCGCTCCTCCGAAACGATTTCTCTGCATTTTCACATTAACGGAACATCGGGCGACGTTCGCAGTGTCGAGACGGGATTGATATACTCCATAACGTTGCTATTGACATTGGCCGTACCTAAATCGTACTCGACGGTTCGTGTTGCCCTGTTGTGAAGTCATGTCAACCGAGAATTTACAGACTTCATAGGCGGTTATCGGAACTATATTGCTTCGAATCGTGGTGAGTGCAATTAGAAGTTTACGGGTAGAAACGATGAATTTTTGATTTCTTTCCGTGCGCGCATTCAAGGGGATCATGCCGACCATGCTAATCGTTCAGGTGGAGTTCAGCCGCGAACCGCACAGCGAAAGTAGAAATGAGAGTGTCTCGCGCCTTCAAGGGCAGCAGACATCTGTCGTGCTGGACACGATAGTTGCCCGCAGTTCAAGAGGATCCATTGACGTTGCTGATGCGCGAAGGTGGCATGCATATCCTTAGCGACAAGGTTGATGTTTCCCTTGAAGGTGCGACGGGAAAAAAACGGAGCGTCTTTCCATTTTTGAACCCTCTAAATGCATAATACATCATCAGAATGGAGGGTAATGGCAGTTCAAAGCGTGTAATTAATGGATAGCATAGCCGGATATGCGAAATTCGACACATGTTGCGTACTATGGACGTTGATCGACGCCGGTTCGCGTCAAATGCACTTCCATTGCGAGTACTATGATGCAATCAGTTGTGCCACTTTCGATTCGACGTCTGCGGCTGAAAGGTTGTCCAGCTCGACGTGTTTCTCCACTCCACGTTCTAAACGAGAGGTCGTGTTTTAGCGCAAGGAGAATAGCCTGCAACGTGGCGGCTTTACCAAATCTCGCAAACACCCGCGCGGGTGTTCCACTTGCTTCACGAATTAGCACAGGCAGGTCCGGGTTGTGTTGCTTGATTATCGGGTACTTTGAGACGATGAATTGTCTGTTCCGAAGCCCAGGTTCGAATGAGTTGAATGCATGGCATCGTCAAGAAGCCGATCTGACCTGGTTCCGGCAGACGCCTGGCCGGTCTGCGAGCATAAAATTCGAAGCTCCCGGAGAGCTGGGGAGAAGGCTCTGGCGAGGGACATGGAAGAGGAGGACTGGTGAGGTAGTGAGAACTTGGAAATGTGGCCGGGGAAAAGAGGTATGCTTACGTCAGCTGTTGATCGTGATGCGTGCGAGTCTTGCTGGAAATGGGATCAGTTGACAACCAGCATCAGGCCAGCAGCTGGCTCCCTTCACGCCTCCTCCACCGCCATGGACGATGAGAAGCCACAACATGACGACTGGCTCAGCACCCGCAAGAACAGGCTCCCTTCCTTTCAGGAGGTCCTCTCTCGGAGGACCAGGCCCCCGGTCGATCTTTTCATGTTCTAGTGCGTAAATTCATTCTCTGCCTCGTAGGAAAAAAAAAATCGGTTCTGATGAAATCTCGTGCATCGTGCACAGTCTGTTCCTACAGCGCGAGGGCGCTGAAGATATCCTGGATTTCTGGCTCGACGTGCAGCAACATGAGAATTTATGCCGAGCCTACTTCAAGGACGTGCGCAAGTCGGGACGCGCCATCAAGGAGGAGTGGCCGGAGTACTGGGACTACGCTAGGCGGCGGGGCTCTATCTATGGAACGGTCGTCGGCATGAACCAAGATGGAGGCGGGACGAAGAGAAGCACGGCGAGCACAGGGGAGATGCTCACGGATCAAGACAAACGCAACTTGGCAGCCGCCGGGAGCTCACTGGAGGAGAAACCACACCGCTCACCCAGCCCCAGACCGCCCACTGCCGGTCTGTCTGATCACACCCGCGTTGCGTCTCCCAGCAGTCCACAAGACGGAAGCCATCCTCCTCGCTCGTCGACACCCTTCTCGCTGTCGGGCCGCACGCCCACCCTGTTCAACATGAGGCGGGCGTCCCGTGCACCAACGGTCATCCCTCGTTCCTCTGCAATCACCCGACTCGACCTGATAGCATCAGCGGAGCGGATTTATTACCGATACCTCTCGCCCGCAGGAAACACGATCAACGGCGAGGAAAACCACGAAATATACCTCCCTCCAGCGCTTAGAATCCATTCTTTCCCGTTAAGCAGCGCGCAAGAGCCCAAGACACAGACGGAATTGAACATGATGGCGCAGATACCAGATATGTTCCATGCGCAGAAGGAATACTGCTTTAGGGCGATGGAGCAGGACGCCTTCCCACGTTTCTTGCGCTCCAAAGCTTTCGGAAACCTCACCCCGATATCCGCCCTTGTGCGCTTGATAGCCGGCTTGATCATTCTATGGATAGGTCTTGCTGTCGGATTTTCCTTGATATTCCTAGACGTACAACCAAAGTCGAAGAGATTCTTCGTGAGTGCCATAGTGACTGTGCTGCTTAGCCGATCGACTCATTACGAAATACCAGCTGTTCATTCCTTTCTCACTCGCCATTCTCTTCCTTATTTCTCATCAGTATGAACTTGATCCGATCCTTGTCTTTCTCGGTCAGTCGGAGACGACTCCATTCCGTACGCTGCGCATACGGGAGCCTTACGTCAGGAAGCTGCTCCTGGGGCGGGCTATCTGGGTCAGCATCCTTGTCGCGGCCTTCGTGGTAGCACTCACAATGATCTTTTGGGCTGTTCCGGGACACCGGCTATGAATCCTTCACAATCGGGATCACAATAGGGTTTGAGTGGTGTAGATGAGGAAATGTATACCACGGATTCTTTTCCTCTTTGGTGCTTTCAGACAGTCTCATTTTCTTCTGCTTTTTCTCTTTCTAATGACATTTATGATTTTATCACGTCATCCTAGTAATTGTCGGTATTCTTGTGTTTTCTTTATCTCTCATTCTTGTCCTCTTATTTTCACTTATTGCCTTCAGTTCCTTTATTCCCCCCCACCACTGGATACCAGCTCCACTGCTACCGCATCAAATTGTGCATTCCTTTCGTCCGCCTATGCGTCCCCAAACCCCTAATATGATTGTTGTCGGCGTAGGTCTAAAGATAAACCTGTTGTTCTCTAAATCATATCTTATGTTATGTTGAAAACCAAAAGCGTGTTATCTCCGTCAGATGATTATCCGTACATTTGTCACATGCTACAATCTCAGATTAGGCGTTGTATTTTGCCCTCACTTTTTCAGCAACTAGGCGTTTCGGACACCGTCGTCCCGTCCAGTTCTCAAACTGCACATAGCCTTGCTCCAGCAGGACCTCGAGCCCAGGAACGGTCACCCAATTGCCCCCACCGCTCTGCCTCGCGAGCTGCAGAAGCGGCGTGTCGGCCGGCTTGTACGCCATGTCCACGACGACCGCCGGCCCGTCGCGGTACTCGAAGAGCTTCGCCGACAAGGGCAGCACGCTCCTGTCCTTGGCGGGTGACATCGCGGACGAAGGCACCGTCGACACGACCACGCATGGCGGGGGGGCGTCTGTGGACCACTCCTCTATCTCCTCGAGCACGCGTATGCGCGCGTCCGGGAACGCCCGCTCGAGCGCGTGCGCGTTGGCCGCTGTGCGGTTGTAGAGATAGATCACACCCGCGCCGAGGTGTCGCAGCGCGTAGATGGCAGCGCGTGCGGTGCCCCCGGCGCCGATGACGAGCGCGGCAGGGATGTGCGACACATGCCCGCTGATGCTCTCGCAAATCCCAATCCAATCGCTGTTGTCCCCGACAAGCTTACGCCCTGATGAGCTGGCTATTGGAATGATGGTGTTCACGGCGCCAATCGCCCGCGCGGCGGGCGTGAGCTCGTCCAGAAGAGGAATGATATCGAGTTTGTAGGGTATCGTGACGGACGCGCCGCCAAAATCAGGCGCCGAGATAGCAGCCTTGATCTCTTCCCCAACTTCCGAGGTCTCCAAAAGTTCGTATTTGTGAGGCAGTCCCAGTATTTCGAAGCCAGTGTTGTGGATTGTGGGGGACATTGAGTAGGCGATAGGCGTCCCGAACAGATAGAAACGGCGCATGGGCAGAATACCAAGGAGATGCAGTGCTTTCTGGATCTGTTTGAAGGACAACTGACCAGGCGCGGCTTTGACAGGCAGCAGAGGGTGCGAAACAGGGCTGAAAGTGTTGTTCAGAATGCGAGACATCTGACCCTCCTGGCCCATGTTGATTGCGAGGAAGGGTTTTGCCCCCAGCTGGCTGTTCATCTTGGTGACAAAATCATGTAAGCGGAAGTTATCCTGGATCGTCGTCGCTTTCCCGACGATCTTGACGATATCGCCAAATTGCTTCGCGATCTCGTATTTCTCCTTGACCGCCGGACCGTCCCATTTCATATTGCCGCTCCAATCGTGCCAGGACGCGATGATCTGCGAGGACCCTTTGCGAGAAATGAGGTCTCGGATGTCCTTCTCGGGAAGAGAGATCTCAACATCAAGGTATTCCACGCCCAAACGCAGGGCTAAACGAAGAAGTTCTACCGCTTCGTGTTCTGCGTTGTCGGGGAATGCACCTCCTTGAGACGCGGTTCGGACTGTGAAGACAATGGGAAGGGATGTAGCGCTACGAAGCGCGGCAATCTGATCCACAACGTAGGCTTTGGACAGCATAGTCGTCGATGATTGCGCAACGCTTAGCTCCTTGAGCAAGTCTGCTCGGACTTCGAACGCGTCAACACCCTGCGAGAGCTCCTCTATATGAGGCAAAGCCTGCGTCAAATCTGGATAGGTCAGCGACAAAAAGTACGAGCGGTGGCCTTGGGCGAGGTTCTTGGCGAGATTGGGCTGTTGACCCGTGATGTGCCTGAAGAAACGCACGACCTCATTTCTCGTACCCTGCTTCGCACCACGCGTCTCGCCAACGCGGTTAACAAACTCATGGCTGCAGCACTCATGGAACCAGGGCTCGCGGCGGCGGTAGACCTCGTCGATCGGCTCGCCGTAGGCCGGCCGCGCCTGCTCGACACCGAGGTAAGCGATGACCTCATCGATCTTACGGTGAATGTGCACGACGGGGCCTTTGTTCGCCGCATAGCTCTTGAGCAGCTCCCGAGCCGCTGGCGTCTCGACGATACCACCCCCAAGGCTGATCACATGTTTGGTGGGCCGCGTCGCGAGGAGCTCCTGCAGGATCTCCGTCTCGGCTACGCGGAACGCGGGCCATCCGTTGTCGTGGACGAACTGTCGCACGCCAATCCGATGCTTCTCTTCGAAATAGGCGTCGGCATCCAAGCAAGTCCAGGAAAGGGCAGACGCGGCTAGTTCGCCGACAAAGGTCTTGCCAGAGCCGCGCATTCCGATCAGCAAGATCGAAGCAGAGGAATCGGGGGTCTGAGTGCCACTCGTTGAAGCCTCCTTGTCGAGATTAGCGAGATCGACGCCCTCAACCTTGAGTCCGATCTGAAGGCTGTCGTCAGTCGCGAGTCACTGAATGCACCTTCATAGATCGTACCTTGTTCTCAAGATCATCCCACCAGTTTGGCCAGGTCTTCTCAACACAGCGTTTTTCCTCAATGATCGTATCACTTATAACTGTGCTGAGCACACTGAACGCCATGGCGACACGATGGTCATCGTAACAGTGAACGGTGACACCGCGTCTCAAGTCGCCAATAGGTTTTCCGATGATCTCGAGTCCATCATCCAGCTCTACGGTTTCGACGCCGAATTTCGCTGCCAAGATGACGGCTCATGAGGCTCCATTTGCTCTAAAGATGATATAACGCATACCTAGCTCATCAGCCATCGCACGGATCCTATTGCATTCCTTGACTCTTTGATTGGCGATGCCCAGAATCCTCGTTTTTCCATGAGCAACAGCAGCAAGCACTGTTGCTGTCAAGAACGCATCGGTCATCACTTCCATATCGACTTCCTCGATGGCCCTCAATTGACCAATGGGCGGTCCCTGAACAGTGGTGGCGGTCGCCGTCTGGGTGACCTGGCAACCCATTCTTTCCAGGACTTCCTTTGCAAATCTCGCATCGCCCTGCAGCGAGGCAGAACCGATGTTCTGAATCGTGCACGAGGACCCTGTGATGGCGGCGATGGCCAGTGGGTACGTCGCACTGCTCGCGTCCGACTCGATGTTGTACTCGAGAGGGTTTCGGTACGTCGACTTGGGTATGTCATAGATATCCAGCAGCTTTCCGGTCTGTTCGTCGATTCTGCGACGAACCTGGACGCCAAACTCCTTCATCATTGCGACCGTCATGTCGATGTAAGGCTGGGAGATGACCTGGCCACCAGTAAGCTCCAATGTTACCGGTTCGGACGCATACGGTGCACAGAGAAGGATCGAAGAGACGTATTGGCTGGACACGGTGGCTCCGAGCTTGATGTGCGAACCCTTCAAACCACGGGGCGCGATGGCGAGGGGAAGACAGCCCTGTGATTCCAGGTAGTCGATCGTGCTGTCATTTTCTCGCAAAGCAGTGACGAGAGGGCCGATGGGCCGCTGCTTCATCCGTGCGTTTCCGGTGATGATCGTGACCTCAGCATCATCATTAGGTGATGGCCGCACGAGCGTACAGACAGTCGTGAGGAAGCGCGCAGCGGTGCCGGCGTTTCCGAGATAGAGATCTTTGCCTTTTGCGGGCACGGAGAGAGAACCTTCCCCTCCCTTGACGACCAAGGTCTCTCCACCGTCTTCCCAACTGAAGGTTGCACCCTAAGAGAGCACAGTTGAGAAACGGTTCAGGGACAAAGCGGTGGACTGACTTTGAGTTCCATGAGGGCCGCCATCATGACTTGAGTATCGTCCGAGTGCAAAAGGTTCTTGAGCCTGCACGTTCCTTGGCCTAGGGCAGCCAAGACGAGTGCACGATTTGAAATGCTCTTTGAGCCGGGCGTGGACATCTGGACGGGGTTCTTTGCAGGAACACCCGATATGACTCGGGCGGCGTCGGCGAGCGCCTTTGAGATAATGTCGTCAGATACATTGCTGGCCTTTGGCTCATAGGTGGCACCGATCTTGGAAAGCAGGACAACCTTTTTCTGTGACCCGCTGTTCTTCTTGTCGACGCGCATGATATCCAACAGGCGATCGACCGTGAGCAATTTAGCAGAAGGTAAGCTGGTTATCCTCGGATCCGAAAGCGATATGGGGAGATTGTAGGCCTTCAGACACCTTGCAAGCCTGCCGACGCCGACTTGACCCAATATCCCGAGCTGCCGGGAAATCTCGGCCTCGAGGATCATGCCTACGCTGACGCACTCGCCATGCAGGATTGTCGGCGTGAGGACCGCTTCGATGGCATGGCCGATGGTGTGGCCAAAGTTAACGAGGTTGCGAAGCCCAGTTTCGCGCTCATCGACGGTGACGATGTGAGCTTTGACAGAGATGGAGCCGACGATGACCGAAAGGAGAAGGTCTTGCGCAGAAGATCGCGTGGCCTTCATACGCCCTGCATAGTCCTTCGAAGGCGATTGGATGGCCGCGAAAATTTCTGCTGAACGCGATTCCAGAGACTCAAACTCGGTTTCATTCCAAATGGCCGCAGTCTAATCCAGTTGAGATTAGCTGCAGACACGCATGCATTATATCATTAGACGTACCTTGACTACTTCCGCCATGCCGTTCGAGAATTCACGAGAGGGTAGCGTTTCTAGGAACGCGGCATCGATGAAAATATATTCAGGTTGCCAGAAAGCGCCGATCAAGTTTTTTCCTAGTGGGGTATCGATTGCGGTCTTCCCTCCAACACTGGAATCTACCATGGCGAGTAGCGTGCTTGGTATTTGGACAAAGCGGACGCCACGCATACTGCAGGCGAGATGAGCACTTCCTGAAGATCTCCAACACGATCAGAAGACGCACAAGGTTGCAGCGACAAACCCAACCAAGTCCCCGATAACACCACCGCCAAGGGCCAGGATGACAGTGTCTCTAGTGCATCTATTGAGCAAGAGGAAATCTTCTATGTTAGCCTTGCCTTCGCGGCTTTTTGACGTTTCTCCTGGGGAGATGACGTGACTAAGAAAGGTGGGTTTCCTGGATAGGTTCACGGCGACGCGAGATATCGCAGCATCAAATTCCTTCTCAAAAGCAGACAGGTGAAATTTCGCGACATGCGTATCCGTTATGAGGACGTAGGTGGAGGAGGGTAGCGTGGTTAACACGGTCTGCGCGATGTAGGGGATCAAATGGAAGCCACAATGAATGGAATCCTTTCCAAGGATTGAAACTTTGAGGATATCTGGCGCCGCCATGAGGATGGGAGCTGGCGATGTGCAGTTACACTCTGCTCCGAGTCAGACTTGGTATTTGAAAGTTTTCTCGATCATTATCGCCTTCCATTCCTGGCAAGTGGTGACACGTGACCAATTGACACTGAAAATGGGCGAACCAGTTTCATCCATAGCCTCTCGCAACGGAGGCAACATGCACTACGCTTGTATCAATCTGCGATGATTCCCGTTTCATTCTTACTTGACTGTAGCGTTGGACTATCGGCGGTGATGTTTTATTCAGTGCATCCGGCTTCTATGTCTATATACAGGCTTACGAGTCGTGCTGATCCTGATGATCATTCAGCCAGGGATTTGAGCAGAGTTGGTAACCATCGCACAACGAAGCCATCAATTGCATACACTCGACATCGAACGTGTTTGAAGACTTACTGCAGACGAAAAGTATTTCTTCCGAACATATCCTGCGTTGGCTGTTGGCTGACATTGCCTCCTGGACCATATGCATAAATATTTGCAAGGTGGTTTCTATCATGATTATATGCCTTCCTTGCCCAAAGGTGTACACGGTTCGAGATAATCATCTTCGGGCTCGGAGTCGGTTTGTCTGAGATGGATGTCACGATAACGTGAATCGTCATTCACCGCGTTAACGTGCTTGTATGCTCTCCGAGAAACGCGGGGCGATAATACTCCTGCGCAACCTTACCTTGGCTAAATGTGAGGTATTTGCAATGAGCGGTGTACATAACCAAGTTCATTCTCTGCTTAATGTGAATTAGGTGCTTTAGATATAGCGTCTATATTTCTAGTGCCGGTCTTTCCGGTTCTATCTCAACGAAATCATAATCGGCGACTCTTGTTCACTGCGTGGAGCGTTGACTATTTGGCTGCACGAGCTGTTGTGTAAGCCTGCGGGTTGCTGCGATCAGCCAGGAAGGAGGATACGATGTTGAAGGTGGCCGCCAGGGCCAAAGCAAGAATGCCCTCGGTTTATTTGACTTTCGGGACCGAGTCGGCCACATGTCGAGCGAGGGTGCGAACATTGCACTGGGAGCAGTATCCTGTTTCTGTGACCAACCCCCTTCGTTCGAATGTCACGGTTCTGCTGCATTTTCTCCATCTATTTACGCCCCATGCACTGAATATGTTCTTCAAACTATCTATCTGTTCCATAGATTCACTAGATTACGGAACGCCACAGAACATGAGCCCATGACGACGCTGCATCAACTGGTGATCACCACGACCGTCAGCGAAGTACCTATCGTTCTGCTACCGCTGAGGAAAAGAGGCGAAATTGGCAGAGGAGTTTCTGCCCTCAAGAGACTGGAGGTTCGCCGCAACGACTTCAGTTCTTGCAGGCTCAGAGGCATGCTCTGCCTGGACCTATGTACCTTTGCAGGACACTGATGGTAGCCAGAACATTTTCTCATCATTCTCATCATTGATATCATTATTGTCGTATTTTGGCAGGTTGTATGTGTAATGGCTCGCTCATACTCCATCCGCTGCCCGATACTTGGGGATGCCCAACGTCTTCTGTCAAGGAAAGTCCTGCCGCCCAACGCGGGTGGGAATTTATCATGTCATGACATATAAGGTTTCAGGGAACGTGGATCAATGAGAAACATGAAGTGCAACTTTGTCTCGTGTCTGCTGATGGGGATCCATTAGACGGGGCTGCATAGCAGCCCCGCAGAATTGTTAAGATCACAGCGCGGCGATGCATTTTGCTGACTTGAATTTTGCAGAATTCAAAGGGCTTTACGCCAGAAGGAATCCTATGCGATCAATGAGCAACAAAGACAGTGATTCCCACATTTCGAAGTTCTCCTCAATAATGTGCTGATACTGACTTCGGAGGTGTTATAAATTTTCTAACACTGCCACTTGATTTCTTTTCTTGTATCATTCCTTGAGGACACTGCTGATGGATACGCGGTACATCTAGAAGCATTCCTTTGCCTTATCCTCCAACATGTCTTTTCTCACCTTACTGGAGAAGCATGTACTCTTTCAAAGCACTGTGCTTTACCTCGACCTTCTCGACACATTTATGGTGAGCTCACCTCTCTGCGGTATGTCTGTTATGAGGGCTAAACAGACCAATAACAGGTGGAGTCACTTTTATACGGTAGGATGTGCTACGCTGGTGCACGATTAATGCAAGTTGATATCACCTTCCGAACCCACAGGGATCCATGCAGTGTCGTTTGTTATTGCCATATACCTTCTTGCCACAAAACATACACCATCGAAGATGATCATGTGTGCGCTTTCCATAATGTTTGCCTTGGCAAGTGCCGATGTTGCGCTATCATTCACCTTTGTTCACCACCGTAATGGATTTTTGCAATTATTGCAAGAAGTACAGCAAGAGGATGGCCAAATGTATCTGGATAACCTTACAATGATCAAATCTTACATCTTTGTCAGTGCTAAGTATGTTTTCAAGACTCTCTGATTATATGATAGCTCATTTCTTCCAGCTTAGTAGCTGATGTGCTTCTGGTGATGTTGGGATTCTGGGCCTCCATTCTCGCTATCTAACTGGTGCTTTTTCAGGTCCACTGTTGTTACATGGTGTGGGCCAAAAACAGACTTGTGATCATGCTCTCTTCACCATTAATCATTGCACAGACAGGTCAGTCGGATGTGGCAAACAGTCATATTCTTGTCCAAACCCACACTACCATCAGTTTGCGGTTACGTAGCCACTGCCAAGATCAAAATTGCCACCATTCACATCCAAAGAGTGTTATTCCTGGTGTTGATCCTTGTTGTGAATTCTCTCATGACAGGCGTGACTGGTATGTTTCAATGCTCCCTGTGGTGGTCTATCGTGCTCAGCATCGATATGAAGCCGCTCGTATATTGAGGCTGGCCAGACATGTCCGCCAGGCCATTGGTCATAGCGAGTTGAAGCATTATCACATTATTGTTGCTGTTATGTGAGTGCCAGGAGTGTTCTTGTATTTTTATTGAAGCCGATACCCTCGTCAGAGTCGAATCTGGCTCACTGTACACCATATCTGTGCTTCTGACATTTGTGTCTGGTCGAAATGTCGGTCTTGCTCACTCTATCTTCAGAGTATATTTCTCATATGATGTCCTTAGATGCTTTTCTATTTCATAATGGCACGAATTGTCGTAAGTACACGGTCGTCGATGAAATGCAGGAAAGAAACTCACTCACGCAATAGGGCATAATGCCTGCGTTGATGTTCATCCAAGTGGAGCTCTCCCATAGGGGTAACAGAGAAGTGACCGAAGTATCTGGATCGCTACGCTCCTGCTGGTGGAGAAACCGGTACCGCCGACCTGGCCACATACCCGCCTATTGTAGATGAGGGCGTATCACCAAGGATCACAGAGGAAAAGCCTGCGAAAAGCGGTTTTGCTCGGTTGCTCCCATTCTCCATGCCATAGAACATTATCCAGTACATCGTCTCCCACGTCTGTGTGGAGCATCCTGTGTTCTATATCCATGTTTACACTGTCTCTGTATGGAAGGACCGGCTCGATACGACAGAAACGAACTACTTCAACAGACCCATTATCCCAAGCGTTGTTCCGCTTGAACGTCACATCCACCAGCTCGGGGAAAAATTGGTGCGCTTGGCACTCCGGCCCCCATGGTGGGAATCAGTCAGTGCTGACTTCGTTTCCAAAGCAGGTAGCCAATGCCATATGGCAGATCAGCCTGGATTCTATATAGCTCCCGTCGACATTCTGATCTTTACCATAACGTGTCTCTGGACATCAGACGCGACACCATCTTTGCAGCGGAAAATACAAGAATGGAACTTGAAGCGCTCTTCAATCTCCTCAGGTCAGGTATGATCAAGTTGCCGTTGGCCCATATGAGTCTGGGAAAGATCAGAGTCATGAATATACCTCGACACCCCCGTGCCATCTAGGTCCCGCTCAAAATAGGCCTCAATGACATCAATAAACGCCTAGCATACAAGAATCGGGAGACTGACTGTATCTGAAGATCACGTACTTGGCCTGAGAACAGATCTCAGTGAGATGGAGCACACGCGGCTGCGCATACGATCGCTGGGGCCCTGAGGTCAGACGGAGCGCTCAGAAGTGTTGAAGCCAGATCTTTCTAAGCAGTTCCTCATGGGGCCAATGGGTCTTGGTGGAGTTCAGCGTTCGGGGAATGAGGAAACGTGTGGGGACGATCAAGCATTCCAGTCGCTTCCGTCCTTTTCATCAGCCATCACAGGTCACCTCCAAAGATGCACATCAAGATTGATTCTTCATGTTGACGTATTTCGGTTGGACGCATAGCGTGTACGGTGCATGTTTCGGGCTGTAAGCCAAAGTCAAGGTAGGTTTGGGTCTCGGACTCTTCTGCCTGAATGCTTTTTGTTGCACATGTCATTTTGCTACTGCTGGGGACAGAGGAAAGTGGAATCTGTCTCTGACACTTTCACTTCCACTGAAAGGGATCGGTAGGTTAGTATCGCCTAGCAGCCTCGAGGCTGTTTTTATCACCATGTGCTGACCTTCGGCACCGATCTAGTATTTCGCAGAGCCCAAAAGGTTCCGTGCGGGGAGGATTCTGCGTACAAAATCGAGCAAGAGATCTCTTCGCGTCGAGGCGCTCATCTCTGATGTCCTGATATGAGCACCCAAGCCGCCATAAACTCCACATCATCATCTGCTTCTTTTATGACACTGCATTTGGATGTGCGTGCAGTATATTTTACAGCACTCCTCTGCATTTCCCTGCAGCAACATGGCCTTCTTTCTCGCTTTGTTGGAAAAACGTGCACTCTCGCCAAATACCGTGCTTTACCTCACCGTTCTGAACTCGTTCATGGTGAGGACACACCTCTGCAGTATATCTCCCACGAGAGCTGAACATGCCTGTCACAGGTAGAGGCACTTTTATATGGTAGAATGAATTTCACTTATACTCCGCGCAACTCAGAGCTTATGCCGCTTTACAACAGGAATCCATGCGGTGTCGTTTGTTATCGTCATATACCTCCTCGCCACAAAGCCTGCTCCATCCAAAGTGATTATTTCTGCGCTCTCCGTAATGTTTTCCTTGGCAACGGCCGATATTGCGCTGTCATACGCCTTTGTTCATCGAAACGGTTTCTTGCAATCATGGCAAGAAGCACAACAAGTGGATGGCAAAACATATCTGGACCGCCTTTCAATGATTAAATCTTACATCTTCGTCAGTGCGAAGTGCGTTTTTTGTGATTCTCCTATTGCACCGTGGCTTACGTTCTATAGCTTAGTGGCCGATATGCTTCTGGCGAGGAACTGACAATTGTGCCTCTATCCCCGCGATCTAAAAGGTAATATTTTAGGTTCACCGCTGTTACATGGTATGGTACCAGAGCATATATGTGATCATACTCTCTGCGCCATTGATCATTGCACAAACGGGTTAGTGAGATCCCGGAAGGCAATCATTTTCAGCGTCTGGACATACATTGTCACTAGTTCTCGGGTATATCGCCTCCCTTGACGTCAACATTGCAACCGTTTACACTCAAAGAGTGTTATTCCTGGGCCTGATGCTTGTCGTGAACTTTCTCATGACGGGTGTAACTGGTATGTTTTGACCTTCTGGGCCGTTTTCTATGCATATCATTGACGATACCAAGCTTCTCATATTCTGTGGCGGGCGAGCCGTGTCGGCGAAAGCGTTGATCGTAGCGAGCTGAGGTATTATCGTATCATCGTAGCTGTCATGTAAGTGGCACAGTTCATGTTTCGTCTCATTGCCGCTTACATCTTGCTTAGAATCGAGTCCGGCTCACTGTACACCGTATCCGTATTCTTGACGTTCGTATGCGGTCGAAACGTCAGCATGGTGCTCCGAGTCCCTATCTTGAAGCTAGATTTATGACCATCCCACAGATGCTTTTCTATTTTATAATGGAACGAACTGTCATAGGTGTCCGTACCATAAATCAAGACAAGGGAGCTGACTTGCAGTAGGGTATAATGCCTACATTGCTATTCATCCAGGTGGAACCTTTCCACAGGGGCAGCAAGCGAATGAGCATGACTGTTCAAGGGCCACTACGCTCGATTAGCAGTAACATGGATGCTGTCACTTTAGGGACCTACCAGCCTATTGCAGAAGAGTTTGTATGGCCAATTACCGCAGAGGACAAGCATGCGAATGGCCGTTTTGCAAGGATTGCTCCCACTCTCCATTCCCTAGGATGTTATCCAATGCAGCGGCATAAATGTCCTGGAGCGAAGTATCCTGTATTTTTACATCCGTGTTTATACTGTCTATGTACCCAAGGACCACGACTGAATGACACCAAATATGAACCACCAATATCACGCACTGTGTTCCGCCTCATTTCGGCGCGGCAACTTGCTCAACAGTGCCATTGCTCCGCTTGATCGTCACACTACCGTCCTAAGGAAAAGATGACCGAATCAGCGGCGTGTCCCCCGGACACAATTCGTCGAAGTAAACCTCGTTCCCAAAGTAGGCCGCCTGTGCCATATGACAGAAGAGCCCGACTTCTACGACTCCTGTCAACATCTTGATCTTTGCCATGATCTGCCTCCAAAAGCAAGGTGAAAATGTCATCTCTTTAGTGGAAAACATAGGAATTGACCTTGAAAGGCTCCTTCATTTCTTCATGTCCGAAAGGCGCGTCGATGATGAAATTGCCGTTGTCCGAGACGACCGGGCCAGCTTAAAGGGGGATGGAATTAGTTCAGGATAGGTCGGCACCAGTGGTTCGTCAAACCTTTTTTGACGGCCATCCGCAAGGTCGCATTCGGTGATCCCAGAACTCGGAGATTCTGGAGCACTTTGGCATAGGCGAAGGGTACGACTTCAATGGGCACACCGGGTTTGAACTTCAATACCAATGTCGATTACTGCTTGCTTTTACTTTCAAAGTCAAGACGAAACGGCATACATTTGTTCCCAGATATACCACATTTTTGCGGAAATCTGCGACAAGGATAAAGCTGGGAAAAAGTGGATTAATCGGCGGCGCTGCCTGAAACGCAAAAGCATACGTGATGGCCGCTTCGGCTAGGACCTTCTCGCGAAGGTGGCAGGCGCCGCCTCCCTTGATGCAGTTCAGCTGGTGATCTACTCTGAGAAGAATCGATCGTCAGGAAGGTGAAGTAGGCCTGTGGCGGGATAAACTGCTGACTCGTCGGCGCCGTCGAGGGTAACATCAATCGTGGGGTATTGAACAACGTCTCCCAAGTTCAAGCCGTTGGAGACGATGAGCTCTCTTGACTGAAAGCCTGTGGAACAGATGGAATCGGCTATGGCGGATCTACGGGCATTCATGACTTACCAGTTGGAATGAAAACTCGATGGTGGTTCAATGCCTGCCCTTGTTGCACTATCCGTTCAACAACATATGGAACGGTTGAGCCTACGTGATGCAGGATATGAGTCAGGGATGCACGCTGGACGTATCCTGCTTACCAGACCCGATGCCAATGATCTAGACCATGTTAGGGCGAGAGAAAGATTGGAGTTGCACCACTCACTTTGTGTTCTGGTTTGACATGTTGGTCCACGGCCGTGTACGCCGCCAGCCTTTTCGACTCCTCGATCACACTCAACTTCCTCTCGACAGGCGTTGACGATTGCGCGGTCGCTGGCCATCAAACACCCTCGTTACTGACAAGTTTTCACATATATGGTGACAAAGTTGGCAGACCTTGCTGAGCGTTGCCATCGACAGGGGCCTGTGTAGGCCGAATGGCTTGCAGAACCGAAGATACGCTGGTGGACATTTGAAGATAGGCCCAGAGCGCGATGATCAATGCCCATAGACATGATATAGGATTTCGAGGCACGTCGGAACGAGATTGCCATCATGGCAGACCACGGTTGATCGGAGAAAAAGGGGGAAATATCCGGCAAGATGGAAGACAGAAAAGGATTTCATTTTCAAAAACAATCGCTAGATGTGGCGGACGAAAAAGATCCACGTACGCCAGATCGGAATGGACCTGCGTTGGAAGGGGCATCTTGACCGCGGAGAACGCGCGAGGCAGTAGAAGGTGGCCAGAGATGTGTTGCAGCTGTTGTGTGACGGACCAGACGCGTTGCAGTCGATGCAACATGATCGACCGAATGACCCGTTTTGCCTTGTTTTCCTCTTCATCTCCGACTTGCATCTCCACAGCAAGCTCGTAGCTCTTTGCCAGCCTAGAACGCCTTCATGAAGGCCATCAAAGGTATGCAACTTTCGGACTATATGAATGTCGTTGTATACCTCACACTCCGTCTTCGCTTAGGCATCCTTTTCACCTGGTGTGTGCACCCAACATCGACGATCATTACGCCACGTCGAAGCTGATTCGACCAACTCGGATAGCGATCCGGCGGTCAAACAGATCCTATTGGCTATGAACGAGAAGGATAGCTTCATCATTGAGGACCTGGACGACTACCATATCGTCATCAAAGCGGATGAAGAGTATCGCGTTAGGAAGCAACTGGAGACTTGAGGTATGATCACCCGCGACATCGCATGTCGTCGTTCTCAAACATCATGTCTGTGTGATGTAGCTCGAAAAGAACACGTACAGCCTCGAGGCATAGATTTGCAACTTCAGCCGTCTCTCCTGAAGGAAAGAAGGAGTGCGACTGGAGCATCCAAGTCCTTGGATCACAGGCGCTTCAAGGACACCTCGTTCGTCGTTAGTGCAAGGTCATTGGCTATACGAGACAGACGAAATTGTCGAAGACAAGGTCATCCTTAACGATCCTCCAGAGGCTGTCATTCTAGTCGACATGGCGGTTGAACGCATGCTGGAAGGCAGTTTGTACACGCCGGTTTGATAGAAACGGTCTATCCACCAGCGCGTGCCCAGACTCTTCATCTAATCTTGACTTACGGTCTGATAGTCCTGCAGCCAATGAGTCAAATGATTTAGAAAATATAAAACAGATCCATTCTTTGGTTACACTGTTCTCGGCGGCCTCGGACACGGGAATTAAAAAAAAAGACGATTTTCTTTATCGAGCTTTCGTAAAGAAAGCTTCCGACCTATCGCGGATGGTCTTCCCAGAAAGCGGAGGTACACTCGCATCCGCGCCCCAAATCCCCGTAATTCCCAACCCAACCACATGATGGTTCCCATCGTATGAGATCTCAGCCAGCGCTCCCGAATCCGTATCGAGATTCCCCTCGACCCAGTATGGTTCGGATGCGTTGCCTGTGGGCTGCAAAATGGCATATCATCTCGTGCTTCCAGAGCCGCACAACAACGTATTCTTTTACTCACGTAGCTGCTGACCTCGCTCAAATTGAACAGATTCCCGTCGAAATGCGTCATCTTCGCATGCGAGAAGAACGGGTTATCCCAGAGGGCCATGAACGTGGGCACTTTCGGGTCGACGGTGCCGGGGAAGCGTTCTGAGACGTTGGCGGCAAGTTGCTTGCAGCTTGGGCTCGCGGTCGCGTCAGGGGGCGATAAGAGGCAGAACTCGACGCGCCCGTAGCCTGGATCGTTGTATACACCTGCAATCGCGCTGAAGTTGGCCGATGGGAGCGACGCATTGGAAGGTCGCGGTGTGACGGAAAGCTGTTGCGCAGCAACGGCGTCTCTGAGCCTGCATGGCCAAAAAAAAAAAAGGTTCAAATTATGTATCGATGCCAGCCGCGAGAGGGAAATGACGGGAACCTTGAATTCCAATCAACGGGCTCTAGTCCGAGAGCTTCATCAATAATCCGATATTCGATTGCAATGATGAAAGAGCCGCCATAGAAGCCGTCGTTTGTTAGGACAGCGACTCCTAGTCCATCCGAAGGCAAGCGAGCAACTTCCGAAAGAAAGCCTCAGGACCGATGTTTTTTCAGTCAATGTCTCCACGCGGAATCTGGAGGACAAGTTACCTGGCACGCCGCCACTATGTTGCACGATCTCTGCAAAGGATCGCATTGGACATCCGTTCCGCTGCGAAAAGAAAAAAAATGCGAACCATGTCCCCTATATGTTCCGCGCCCTTGCCCTCCTCCGTAAACCGAGGGAGACAATTCTGGGAGGGCGCTTTGAGAAGAAAGTCAGCATTTGTACCTGCATGATATGTAGCGGGAACGCACGCAGCGCCGTCTACAACTGTGATCCCCGTCGAGACTTTTTCTATGACATCAGGAGGGATAACCGATTGGTTGGTTCCAGGTTTCACGCCGTTCAAGAGGAGAGCTTGCAACCAGGTTGCCTGGAATATGTACGAATCAATATGACATGTAAAGCAAGGCGAGATGGATTTGCCATGTCGGTTGCGCTACTTATGATGCCACCAGCGCCGGATATGACTTTGGGGCACACTCAACACGCGTTAAGCAAAAATAGATGAGAGAACTCACAATTGCCGTCTTCACCTCCTACTTGGCTCCAGTATGGATAGATTCGGGCGATTCCCTTTTCGAACGGGTCTCTTGAAACATTGACACCTTCCTTGGTCATTCCATCCGCCAAGAAGCCGCTAGCTTTCGCAACATCATAAGAATATGTAGTTGAAGTGAGGCCTAGTGGGTCGAAGATGTGTTGCTTGACGTATCGCGCAAACGGAATTTTCGATGGAAGATGAACTGTGGGGAGATAAGATAGGACGAAGTACCAGAGATTACAGTATTGCCAGATATCCCGGAATTCAGCAGAAGGTCTAAGAGATTTCATTCTCTTGATCTTTTATGGAAAAAATGCGCATGAACGTCAGTAAAGGTGTTCAAAAAGCAATGGAAAAAAATGCTGACGATCTCCGGCACGTCATCAGACCATTTGTACATGAAGTCGTGTCTGGGTAAGCCGGTGCGGTGGCTCATCGCATCGACGATGGTTACTTGTCTAGTCGCGATATCGTCCTCGAGGCCGAATCCAGGAACGATGGATGCGAGTTTCGATGTCCAAGACAGACGAGGAGAAACGCTTTCGTTACTGATCAAGAGACCAGTAGCAATGCTAGTGAAAACCTACCACGAGCTGGTGAGCTACCACATCGCAGTATCCTCCTGCTCCTCACCTTGGAGTTCGAGCCAATTGCGAACAAGGTCTTCTCATTGACTTTGGTCCCATTTGCGGTTGCAATGCCGTAGCCTTTTGTTTCGACATCCCAACCACCTGCCGCGTTCCTCTTTACAACGGCAACAGCGACGCCGCCAGGAGATGTCCAATCGGACAGCACCTGATTGATAAAAGCATCGACCTGCGAGTTGAGGATAGTGCCGTCCGTGCTGTTTTGTGCAAGGGCAGGCAGCACCGCTGCAGATAAGGCGATCAACGGTGTAGATGGTAGACGCATTTCAAAGCAATTCTGTAGAAGTGAGATGGACGATTCTTCCTTTTAATGGACACGGCGAAGCATCGTAGAGTGCTATGCACGTCATGAGTCAACGTCCGCAGTCCGAATGCCGGGGAGCTCGCAGCTCGAGAAAGGACCATCGCTGTCAAATACTGCTTCTCTTGCCGATCATATAGGCGCAGCACAGAGAATGCACTTGAAGATGTAATGGATTCTCCATATGGACACTGCAAAATTGGCGTTCATTTATTATTGTTGAAGGGGTGGGCATCAAACCTGGGACGACAGACAACTCTTCGCATTCGATAGTCTAGGATGGAAATTGCTGTAGTTATGCTCCATATATGGAACGAGTAAGCTTGTCGGTGTTGTCAGCGTGTTCGGTTTGGGGGCCGGAGCTCAACTTCGTGAAGATCCTTGGAGATCGGTGGCATGCATACGCGTTGCAGTGATGTGAGGTAGTGGCAGAAAGCAGTGACGCAATGCACTCTCTTCGCATTCGCATCACTTTAGCGTTGGAATCTGCGACGACCTCGGAAGCAGAGCCATGAACGGGGACGGGTTTGACCGAAGACAAGCATAGTCCTGGTAGGATGCACCGAGTGCATATGCGTTTTACAAACGAGATGGCTCGGAAGCTGAAGGTCAACGTAGAATTTTGCGAAATACCGCCCGTCCTCCGCGGCATCGTGATCGCCGCCCTGGCTTGTTCGCATCGTCATGTCGCGAGGAGCATAACATTATCTCTTGGCCATACGGGTAAGGAGAAGCAGACATGGGATCTGTCTCTTCGTGTCCGCAGCGAGCTGTGAGAAAGACAGTGGCGATTAGGAGTTAAGGAACAGAGAAATAATTTCCAGAACAACTCCTTGTTGCATACACACGCTTCCGTTGGTGCCTGTTGAACCAAACCATGATGCAGTCAACGACTTTTTGGATGCTGGTCATGACTCAACGGCTACTCTCCCTGACCTCTCAAATGCTGCTGGGCTCAGTCGTCGTGCGATGCTCAGGAAACACTGTCGTCCGAGCGATTGGAGCCTTGGGCCCCCGCAACCAAACGGGGACAACATGGTTGCTCGGGTCTCGGATGACCTATCTGCTTCGGCCCTTAGGCAATGCAGTCCCCGTGCACTGAATACGACTTAGAACATCCATTGCAAATGCTGCCATGTTGTCTTGTGAAGAGGAGACAGGCACAAAATGCAACACTCCCATCGTACAGGATGACCTTGGGAGACAGAGGTCCCCCCGTGCTTGTGATCTCTGTCGGAGGAAGAAAAGTGAGCGTTTCATCGAGATATCCGCCGGCAAGCTGCTCATCGATGGTCGTTCCTTTCAACGAACCATAGTTCGATGTAAAAGCTTTCTTTTGTCTTGGAACGTTGTCTTTTCGATGGAACCTTTCTTTGTACGACAGGTGATGGGGCGCAGATGCCGAACCATCGATGTACAAACTGTATCGTCTACCGTCGCGAATGTTCATATGTAGAAACCGCAGAGGTGAGCCCGCGGGTATCAGTCTCTGCTGAGTAATTACAGACGTTATAACGTGAAATTTGCAAGAGAAGGGGACCTCCAAAGTCGTGAGCGTCTGTCAATCTATGTTCTCTGTCAGCCTGCCTTAACACTTTTCAGATACATCGACCGTCTCGAGAACAGGGTGAAACGATTAGAAACGTTGTTGGAAGAGGTAACGTGGCGTCATGTTTGATCTATAAATTTAGAATACTCAAGCAATCTCATCTTCAGATTAGTCCCGAAGCCCTTCGGCAACTTGATGCCACCCCTTCGGGCCATATGCTACCGCTTGAATCAATGAGTTCGTTGATCATCGACTATCCCCAAAACACCGAGAAATCTGGCAAGAGTAAGGGCATTGCATTGAAGCCCGATTCGCCATCCGATGATGAATGGGAGGACACCAACTTCACTGCTATGATGGGCCAACTCACGCTAAGAGGTCCCGACGACCGTGTTTTCGGGGAATCGAGCAGTCAACGGATATACCATCAAGCCTTGAGGATGATGCAAGAGCTCATGGGGGAGAACACTGTCCTGGACTCGGGTTTGCCGTCTCACCTTGTGAGTTCGCTGGAAATGCGATCTTATCCTTCGTATTGATAAACTCGATTCCAGCTGAGAACGCCAATCAACCTGGCACCAAGGATCCCCTATTCCTTCCCAGAGCCGGATCTGATGCATTCTTTGATCGACCTCTATTTTCGCCATCTCAATCTCTACTTTCCCATTCTTCATCGCCAGATCTTCGAGGAAGCCCTCGCGAAGAATCTTCATGTGACCTGCCGCGAGTTTGCAATTCTTCTCCTCCTCGTCTGTGCCAACGGCTCTCGGTACTCAAACGACCCTCGTGTCTTTCTCGATGGCTCTTCCTCAAATTCTTGTGGCTGGAAGTGGTTCTGTCAAGCTCCGGTGGTCAGGAACAAGCCGCTTAATGCGGCGTCGCTGTATGACATACAGTATTATTGTGTATGTCCGTCTTCTTTCATATTTCTTCATACCTTAGTCTTTGACTGTGCACATATTGCGTTACAAGCTGCTCTGCTTGTTTTTGGCAGGAACGTCCGCGCCCCAATCTTGTTGGATTATGGTTTATATAGGCATCCGCGCAGCGCAAGATGTAGGCTTACATCGTCGCAGCGAATGTAAAACCGCAGATGATGAGCTTCGCAAACGCGCTTTCTGGTATATTTCCAGTTTCATTTTTTCTCCCTTCGTTATGCACTTTCCTGATTTTGTACCGTGATTTCAGGGTTCTTCTGTGTATAGACCGCTTCACCAGTGCGTCCTTGGGAAGGCCTTGCACGATGCTTGACGCCGAGTATGGTTTCCGCCTTTGCGCCTTTGCAGGACTCCTCTAACTCGCTTCCTTACCCAGGTTTGACATCGATATGCCTGTGGAGTGTGATGACGAATATTGGGACCGTTCAGAAACCGAAATACGTTTCAATCAACCTCTGAATCGCCCTTCGCTGATCTCATATTTCACGGCCTACATAAGACTCATGAACATACTCGCTGTTGTGCTGCGCACCGTTGTCTGTCTCAGTTATTCGCTCGATCATGGATCTTGAATGCTGACGCATAATTGATCTTTTTCTTGCAGTATGCAGTCAATCCGTCGAAGGTCATCCGTGGATTCTCTAGTAGACGCTGGGAAGAGGGGATCGTCGCTGAGCTGGATTCCGCCCTCAATCAATGGACGGATTCCCTTCCTGATCATCGTAAGCGCCTTGCCCTCTCTGAGATGAGAGTAGGGATTAAGGGGGCCCTTTCAGTTAGATGGGATCCAGCCAGGGAAGACTTGCGGTTCTTCAACCAATCTGCATCTCTTTACTGCATCTACTACTACGCGCAGATCCTCGTGCATATGCCTTTCATCCCGACGCCCCGCAAGCCTTCCTCCAATTCGTTTCCGTCCCTAGCGATATGCATAAACGCAGCGAGGTCATCCAGCTCATCCAGCCACGTGGGCGCTGCTCAACACCGTCGATGCCCCATTCCTGTGCCTGGCGTTATAGTGAGTTATTTTTTGAGCTGAAATATCATCTCAAAAGAGAAACTCACCTCACGATTCCAGTCGTCGCTCTTCACGTCCGCCATTGTGCTGTTGCTGAACATCTGGAGTGGGAAGAGATCTGGTCTTTCCATCGATCCCAACAAAGAAATGGCGGATGTTCTAAAGTGCATGGAAGTAATTAAGTCCTGGGAAGGAAGGTACACTCTTTCCATACATTAGTTTATGCGGAAAGACCTGAATTTCTTCTCCGCTTAGGTGGCATGTCGCTGGACGATTATGGTGAATCCTCTTATTATACTCTCTCCGCAGTGTAATCCAGTAGCATCGAGCTGACGAGTTCTGGCATCTTACAGGGACACCCTATCCGAGCTAGCTTCTGCGGGCGAGTTGCCTCTTCCAAATCGGGCTTCGAACAAGCGCGAGCGTGACGATGCAAAGGAGGAGGACGGCGACAGCAGCCGTAACAACGGCGCAAATCATTGCTTGTCGGTTTCAGGCGACTCGGGTGCGAGCCGTGTCGTCCGAAGCTCACGCCCGTCCGTGATGCCACCTTCGCGCACAGTTGCTGGGTCGAGCAAAAGCCCCTACGTTCCACCCCCACTCCATCCGCATGACTCACCCATACCGACGGCAGGCGTGCATCATTCCATGGAACACGTCACGCCAATGTTCGGGGTGTTTCCCTCTGATGCTCAGGAGTATATGGGTCCATTTGATGAAATGCACGCGCAGTCGCCGGTCCACCCGATGCGCGACGGTTTGCTATACACAAATGAATTTCGTCAAGGCGTTGTATATGCGGAGGAAGCCTATCAGCTTCCTCCTACCGACCCGCACTCCCTACAGACTCCGCTTTCTCCCGTCGCCCCGCTCTCATCGGCGCGTGACTTTGGTGCTGAACACCCCCCTCCGCACTCAGGATCTAACCAAGTCGGTCCTTCACCCATCTCCGCTGCACCGTTTGCTGCGCATGAATTCTTTCATGAGCAACCGGCGCTAGGTATGGAGGCCATTGCGCCACCGCCTCTCATAATACCAGGCAGTGGTTACGGCAGTAGCGTTTCTCAGGACTCACAAACAGCAATGGAAATCCCATACCCCCAGACCTTGGCGCATTATTCGCACATGCCATACCTGTACCCTCAACCTGTGCCTAACCCGTACCCTCAGACAAGCCTCAACGCTTTCTCCTCAATCCCAACGTCGTCGCCTATGGCACCACACGCCGACGGGGCACAGCTGCAGGAGAAAGCAAGTAATGCAATATGGCCAGAGGCGACTGTCAATTTTGAGTGAGTGTGCCTACACAGTGCTTCTCCACGTGAGATGGACGGTTAAGTCTTTTCTTCCTTGTGACAGGACCGACGGCTGGCAAGAGTATATCGCAAATATAGCCGCAAATGCGCACGGTCATGAGGTCAGGTAATCTCTCTGTATGTGTATACGCAAAGTGTTGTGGAGTTCTTAAGCCTTCCTTTTCCTGCTCTCTAGCAGCTGTCGTGCTTGCTTTCAGTTTACCTTGTACAGTATGCACAAGATAATTCTAGCTAATATAGAATGCAGTCAAAAAGAAATACGCATAGCGCATCGGCGGAGAGTTCCTTCACAAACTATGGATGGGTTCAGTAATCGTTAAGAAGTGCCCCACCATGGACGATTACGACTGTGAAATGGAAGGTGGTACAGAGCTCGCACTATCTCTGCCGTCGCAGCGGACCTGTGCAGAACGATGCCAATCAACCTGAACAGATACGCAGTTAAATCTTCCCTCCTCCTCCAAAACGATTTGCTCCATACGCGTCCTTCGGAGGCGATTTTCTTCGCAAGATCCTCATGCGCGCTCTCACCATACAAGCCTCCTCGGAAGAACACAAGGACGTCGTATAGTCCACTTGCACGGGCACGTGATGCACCCACGGCTCGACGCGGTCTAAGAACCTGAGGACCGGGGGTTATATTGCTCCGTCATCGTCGTCAACGGGCGTACCATTATAGATAAATCATCGCTTTCAAAATGAGGGAATTAGGAGTCCATGGTCTTTTTGTGGTCATAGACGAAACACTTGCGATTGGAGGGTGCTATGCTGCAGTTGACTGCTGCTTGACGTGCAGGTGATGATGGTGCACATGCGGAGAATCAGTCGAGCCTTTCTTTAGACTGCAGTGAGTCAACATTGACATCTGGTTAAGAAAGCTATCAGCGGATAAGAAAACGCATCCACCGCAGTACAACCAACATTGTCCCTTCGATGGGGCGTCAAGGAGTTGAAAAAAAGTTTTTCTTGATCTCATAGTCAGAAAGCAGCATCGGGTTATCATGGAGCGAGCCCACAGCACGGAATGGCGGAAGACCATCTTGTACATCTGACAGAAGGTGTGGTAGAAAAGAGTACACACCTAGTACGCACCTTGGTTCTTTCTTTTTTTTCTCCCTTCGGCTCAGAACACCCAACGGTCCATGGAGATAGTCACAAGGTCAGACGGTAGGTCAAACGACTCCCGTATTCGGATGATCCGCGCTGGTGGGGCGGCAGCCGCGTTCATAAATCGATCTCTGAGTCATGGTCGAGCATTCCCGAGTCATTCCTGATTGGCGCGACCGTCTTTGTTGTCCCGAAGGATCTCGCTGAGGTAACCTACATTCTTTTATTTCGAGTTCGTCTTTCCCTATATACGCAGCATGTACGAACACTTGGAATAGATCTCTCTCTTGACTCAACTCCCCAGTGGGACTCATACAAAAACTAAACGAAACTCACGCGGCGCACACATGGCACGCCAACATGTCGTTCGAACATGCCGAATGTAACCAACTACGCACTAACTACCTGACCATCCCGTTTCTGAGAATGACCACATACCTCCCTTTCCGTTGGTGAGTACGAAATTCTCCCACAAAGGTCAATCAGGTCCTCCACTCCACGCAACAAATTTTTTTCCCAACCCATAGGGTCAGAAAACGCAGTCTTAAGAAGTCTGACAGTATCGTTGTGGGTAGTTTTGCCTATGGTGTAAGAGTCTGATTGGGATTGTATCTTTTGAAGCTCTTCCGGCCGTATCGCCCAGAACAGCTCGAGGTCGTGCCAAATCTGATCATAGTCGTCGCGAAGCTGAACGATATGAGCCTCAGTATAATTCCACCTACTCGCGGCAGGTCAACGGCACAGTCCACACGAAGCCGCATCACACGCTTGCCATATATCAAAGCCCTTCGGAGGATGTCGGTTATACCGTCTTTTGTATTCCTGGACAGCCTCATTCAGCGTCTTGCTCGCCCGCGCCAGTTTGTGCCTCCAACGTTCCTCCGCCTGTTCGATCAGCTCAAATATCGGGTGGTGTGTGCTGTCCGGGTTGAGCTCCAGCAGGCCGTCGTCGCGATAGATATGGGAAACTGGGGCATTCATTGGATTAGATGTCGCCGCCGTTGTCGTTGTCGTCAGTGGTTTCTCAGCGAGATCGAAAGTGGATCCAATGATTAGGTAGAGGAGCTTTCGGTAGTAAAGTAGATGCAGCAGGACGATGACACATAGCGGCAAGGCAAAGATCTTGACGAGCCTGCGCCCTGTAGGCATAGATAAGAAGGGGAGACGTGGTGACGCAATTTGAGACTAGAAGCGAACAAGTAAATGGGCGCACGGGCGCCTGGCCATGGCAGTCTGTGCTCGTCATTTGCCAGCCGATTTAGATGCCATGCCTGACAACTGGGGGCCGTGACAATGATAGGTCTGCCTGCCTTCTGAAGCGAGATGTCGGCGCTGCTTCTGTCCATCACATGTATGTCACTGCGCTCGGCCACGGAGGTGAAGTGCTGGAGCGAGCGGCGCGTGTCAGATCGGAGAGATATGTAAAGCTAACGTTGACGCAAGTCCATCAGCCAAGATTCGGGTCGTCGTTTAACCCAGATCCGCTTTGAGTGTATTGCGCAAAGCACATCCGGCGTTGTCGCGGCGATTTGAGACGCAAGTCAACAGAGAGCTCTGCGGCTACACCGGGCTCTTCTCCTTGATCTTAGTGAAGTTCTAGCGCCAAGAACTTGGCTCAGATAAGCAAGCACCACAGCTACAAATAACGTGATCACATAACGCCAAATAAACCAGGGTTCATTATCGTGCAGCTGTCCATGGTCCATCGGCGGCGGCCAACGAGATACAAAGCGATCCAGAACCCGCCAAGCAACTATGTGGAGCCCTTCTCCAGCTAGGCGCTCCGCACATCACATTCGTTTGTAGCGCGGGCCATGCACCACAGACGCTGCTGTTGCTGAGCCAGCGTGTCCAAGGGAGGTAACAGGTTGCCGTTGCTCGCGGCAGGAATCAACAGTGAATGTGATGCTGTGGTGATGCGCTCATTCGTCTTCTATTGATTTGAGTCAATGAAGCTCCAGAACATGGCAAGGCTAAGGTCGTTGGAATATTCCGATTCACTGTAGAAGGAGAGATTGGAGAGCACTTATTTCGCTGCCATGATGAGCCAGTTCGTGTAATGTGTCGCACGAGTCTCTATCAATGCCTCCCTCAACCACTGTGGGACATGCACGGAGATCTGCACTTTACTTGATCGCATCCGGACGATACCGATATGTTCTGGGATTGAATCGCAAATCAGCCGTGTTTGGTTCCAGGACTTTTTCGCTGGAAATGATTTCGCTATTGTTTTTTTTGATAAATGGGCAGATCGATAATAAACATGTACATGTTTAGACCATAACCACCACCATGTCTAGTTGCATCAGAGTCCATCCCATCGTTGAAAACTTCGTCATCGAAGCCAAAGAGCAAAACACTGTCGGTCAGGTCGTGGATGTGTATGCAAATGAATTGGAACGGGCCTTTCAACGCAGTGTCCGGGGTTTGGTCAGGAGTGTCACACCCTACCTTCGAGCGGATGTGACAGTATGTGATGACAACACAGTCATCAATGACGTACTCTGTGGCAAATCAGCTTTAAACAATTGTTTACACTAGGTTAACCTCGAAGCCCCAGTTCAACAACAGCCTCTGCCTCCATAGCCCTTTGCCCAGTGCGTCTGCTCCGGCAATGTATCCCCATGTCTGCCCCCGGTGACATGTTCCCATGTCCGCGCTCTGAGACAGGAAACGCCTCATAGGCCCGTCCTGTGAGTCCTCCCCTCTCTCCATCTCTCTGCCTCGGTGCTCACTCGTACTGCTGGCAGTTTTTCCTTTTCCTCGTTTTGCTTTCATTGAAAAATTTTCCTTCGACATCGCTTTGCTCAATGTCCAGCAATGAGGACAATGCGCAATCACAAGGCACCATTCCCTTGGGATCCGGGGCGCAAGAGGTCACGACCCCTATTCAGCTCGACCCCCAAGCTATCCAGGCTTGCCTCGATGTCGTCAAACGCTTCCACAGACAGGAAATCAGCCTCGCCAGAGCTGTCCTGTCGATCGAACATGCCTTGCCCAATGACATGGGCAACAATGAGTGGGAAAAGGCTGCCAGTGCGTATCTCGACATGCTCGAAGCCTACATTCGATGGGAAGGAGAAGTTGGCGAATGCATGGTGGACACCATCATGCAGACCATTGACGAAATCGCAGGGCAGCAGCCAGAGGGTCCTACGACCGTGGTCGCCATCAGCGGTTCCGGAACCTCCACTTTGGAAGGCCCTGGGAGTCAAGGGAAATGCAAGCAGGGACAAAGCGACGGCGAAGAAGAGGATGATCTTGACGAATCCATCCCCTTTCCATGGGATGAGGGTGAGAGTCATGACGGTCATAACCTTTCACCTATTCTCCAACAGACACGAGCTCTCCTCAAGAAGTTTGGAGCTGACCTTAAGAAAACCAAACTGTCCCTCCGGACATCAGCTGTTTGCCCCCAATTCCCAGACTCCGAGTGGTCCAACCTCCTCACTGGGCATCCCGTCGACCTTGACCGAGTTTACATGGGAATCTACAATACCCAGCATGACGAGCGCCGCGTCAAGAAGTTCGGAGACCTCGAAGTCATTGTCGGCAGTTCAGCCCTGGTGCGGCGGGTTCAGACTCACGGCAAGTGGTGCATCATGTGGGATGCCTTCTCGAAAGCAGCTCTCTATGTTTTCCCCCACAGACACGACGAACTTGATGGGTATGCCAACCGGATCAGATCCCTCTTTGCCTCTTTCCCTGCCGTGTCCCACCATGAGTGCGTCTTCAACTTTGATCAGGCAGTCCGCAACCATGCATGCCAATGACGTGATGTCCTCCTTACTGACAACCAGGCATATGAGGACTTGTACACCATCTAGATCTCGAGCGCAACCCTCGTGGCCACCTCCTCCACTTTCTCCACTGACTGCACAGCCAAGCGATCGAAATGTGAACCCTGCCGCCGCTGGAACCGAGGTGTCTGCCCCAATACAGGCATGTCTTGTTCCTATGACCATGTCTGCTCACATTGCCGCAGTGCCAAGCACACAGTCCTCCACTGCCCTGACCTCCAGAAAACCTCGGCTTGAGGTTTTTGGTGACCACTGGCGTTTCCGGCCCAGGTATGTTCGCAGTTTTGCCTGGTCTGCCAATGATGTTCCCCACATGTCATCTGCTGAGCTTATGATCTTGATGACACCGGTACCTGAGCCTCCAGAGAATGAACAAATGAACCGAGTTGCATTGGTGACCATTTCTGCTCACCCACACCTCTTCCGCGTCGTATCACCCATTGTTGTCTGCCAGCTTGAGTCCCTGCTCTGCTCACACTCCAATCAGCCGCTGGTAAGGTCCATGTGTCGAGGATTCCGTGAGGGCTTCTGGCCTTGGGCTAACACGGCGGTTGATCCTCCTCCCCCCTCTATCAATCACATTCCGCAAGGCCCACTTGCAAACCCTGCCTTTCAGTCCTTTGTCACTGGACAGCATGACCATGAGGTGGCACTTGGCCAGTTCTCGCCTGCCTTCAATTTTCCATTGCTACCCGGGATGGCTACTGTACTGGTGCTCATTGTCCCAAAGGAGAACTCCACGAAGCTCTGGCTTGTGGTCCACCAATCTAAAGGGGAGTTCTGCTTCAATTCCTTCATTCCTCGAGCCGAGGCATCTGTTCACCTTGACAACTTACATCAGCTTGGGCAAGCCCTGCTTCGTGCCCATTCCCTTCATGGCCATGCGCATTTAGTTTTGTTCAAGTGCGACGTCTCAGAAGCATACCGACAGATCCCGATGCACTCTTTATGGCAAATTAAACAGGTGTTGCAGATTGGCGACTCCTTGCATATTGATCGCTCCAACAATTTCAGCAATCGCGCAGGAGCTTGAGTCTTCGTGACTGCTTTTGCCTTGATTCTGTGGATTGCGGCAACTGTTTTTAATGTCGTTGACCTTTTCAGCTACATTGACGATGTGTTCTCTTGGGAACTGGAGGACAACACAGACTTCTATGCCCCATACAATGCCACCATGCCCCGCAAGCAGGCTCAGCTTCTCCGCACATGGGACCTCATTGGCTTGCCCCACACAGCCTGGAAAGAAACGAACTGCTTTGTGCATGGCAATTCGTGCCTTCGCAAACCCTGGCCATTGTTGCACTCTGACGGATTTTTTACACCTTGCTGGCTATCTCAGCTGGGCACTAAATGCACTGCCTTGGGCACGCCCCAGCCTCTCTCTCCTCTATGCCAAAACTTGAGCAAAAACGGGTGATTTTCAGCTTATTTATGTTAGTGTTGCCCTCGCATGCGAGTTGTCATGGTTCGTCAAGCATGCTGAGGCATCTGACGGAGTGTGTTATGATTTCAAGACCAACCGTTATCTTGACGACAGACACATGACTCAATAATCACCTGATGAACACATGACACGAACGTGATGCAATACCTGCAGGATAACACGAGGAGCACAGTGTAAGCATGGGATGCTCACAAGATGCTCACAACACGACGTGATGTGGTCACATGGTCATGGACATGTAACGGCCGGTGGTGGGAAGTCGAACCTTACCTTTTTCCCTCATCTCCTCGACTGTCGTTTGTACCTTTTTCTCATACGTCTGGAATCACACATCCAGCTCGTTGTTTACGTGGTCCCGAGCGATCTCAGTTTTCCTCCCAGAACAGTTTTCCTCCTAGAAGGGAGGTTTTCACTTTTTAAACAACGCCACTGAAAAAAAAAAATCTTCCTTTTCTACCACCCTTGTTTTTCTCATAGATTCTTGAGGCGTTTTGCTGCCTTTCAGCGAAAGGACCTTCTAGGACGTGCCTGCACTAGGGCGCGAGCCGTAGCGAAGCGAAACGCGCTTGGCGAGCAAGCGGTGCGACTTTCCTCGAAAAGGAAGGCGCATATAGTCACCCTGTCAATGTCAAACTGGATTTTACCCTGTTTTCGTCCCCCACGCCTTTAACGCCTGTCCCTTCCTCATCTCCACTGCCTCCTCCACGTCACAGATGAAAACCATGCAGTTCTCCATCGTCCTCATCCTCCTTCTCATCACCCGTCCCTCAATGCCACGTCAGCACCACGATGTCCAGCAATACCATGCAATATGCATCCGTATCTCAATTAGCGCCGAACAAACTCCCCGTCTTGACCCCTAGGGTGCTCAGCGCTCGCGTTCTACGCGATTTCAAGCATTGCCTCCTGTTCTATTTCGACGAAAAAGAGATTGAGGTGGATGCGGACAAGATACGAAAGGCATCAATGTGTTGGAAGGACGACGGACACCACGACTGGTTGGAATGCAACAAAGAAGAGCTCGCAAACCTCACTTTCGAACAGTTTTTCGAGAAGTTCTCGAAGACGTTTATTGAACCTGAATGGGAAAGCAAGTGTTACGTCCAGCTCCAGAACAAGAAGATGATGCCTAGCGATCGCTTCCTCCCTTTCGCGACTGAATGCCAGAAACTTAACACTATTCTGAAGGGAACCCAGTCTCACCTCAATGACGAGGCGCTCATTCGCCTCGTAGATGCCCACATGCTCCCAGACCTTCGCGCGGCTGCTCGTTCCTGCGCGAGGACGTCATTTTTCATGTGGATGAACACTGTCGCCGAAGAGGACGAGAAACTCCTTAGGGAAAGCATTCGGATCACTGGGTTACTGAAGAAACAACCGCAACCAACGTCTCCTAATGAGCAGCCAAAGAGAAAAGAACGTTTCACGTCGGGAAACACGCAGGCATCCTCATCGGGAAATTCAAAGAAGAAATACCCGAAGGTAATGCCCCCGCCTCTCACAAAGGTCGAACGCCAGCTTCTTTTCGACAACGGTGGTTGTCTGGAATGCCACGACCCATTCGCTGCCCATTTCGCTAGAGACTGCCCGACAGGACCCCCGGACGGGACAAACTACGTGCCCTTAACAGCCAAGAACGTCGAGGCAAGAAAGAGAAAGGCGGGCATGCAGCTCAGTAATGTAACGAACACAGGCACGAGCACCAAGCCCTCGAACAAAGGAAAGAGTCGAAATGTCGCTGCGGTCATTGAGACCAGCAGCATCGCGCACATAGAGATGATCAATGATAATGCCACAATGGCCGCAGGTGTAGTGCTCCCGGCGCTGAAGTACACGGTGACTGTCGAGTCCTCGGACGAAGACGTGGGTGTTCCCCTTAGTGTGCCCCACATCCAATGGCCTTGTCTTCTCATTGGAGGAGGCGGGTCACCGGCTATTCGGGTGAACGCACTGATTGACAACGGCGCTCATCTAGTGTTAATTCGACCAGATGTCGCGAACGGATTGGGCCTTCGTAGGTTCAAACTTGCACAACCAGAACATGTCGACATCGCGATCCGCGAAAAGAAGGTCCATGTAGAACTGTCGGAATACGTTAAACTCAAATGCACAACGGAAAGAGAAGAATGGATGGGTACATGTGTCAAAGCTCTCATTGCCCCGGGTCTGTGTACCCCTGTAATATTAGGACTGCCGTTCCTGTCTGCAAATCAGATTGTCATCGATCATCACAAACGTTACGCTGTAGATAAACGTGTTAATATTAACATTTTGGACCCATCGAGTCCATCGCCGATTCCGTGGGTACCGAAACAGCGGACGCCTCAAAAGGGACCAGGAAATGCTGCAACGCACTTCTGGAAACGACGAGAAAATGCTCAAAAATTGGGAGCAGCAAGAACGTGCTGTCTAGAGGAGCTACGCGGCATGCTAGCATTAAGGAAAGTAGTAGTGGAGGCATCGTGTGAACTGATACAGGAAGTGAATATAATCGGAATGGTGAGAGAGCACATCGAAAGCTTGTCTTACCTGGAATCCTTGGAACGAAAGGAAGTAAAGCTGAGGGAGGAATTTTCAGAAATTTTCCAGCCGATCCCTCATACAGACGAATTGCCAAAGGATGTTTACGCATCAATCAAATTGAAAAATGCTAATGCGACTATTGCGACGAGAACATATAGCTGTCCCAGAAAGTACCGGGATGCTTGGAGAACGCTGATCCAACAACATCTCGACTCCGGAAAGATTCGTCCTTCGTCATCGAGGCATGCATCTCCCTCTTTCATTATCCCCAAGGCCGACCCAATGGTTCTGCCATGCTGGGTGAATGACTACCGGGCCTTAAACATGAATACGGTGCCGGACAATTTTCCGTTGCCGCGCATCGACGATATATTGGCTGATTGCACCAAAGGAAAGATCTGGGCTACGATCGACATGACCAACAGTTTCTTTCAAACGAGAATGAACCCAAAGGACATACATCTGACGGTGGTGTCAACACCGTTTGGATTGTATGAGTGGAACGTTATGCCAATGGGATTGCGTAATGCCCCGGCAATCCATCAACGGAGAGTGACTGCTGCGCTCCGAGAGTACATTGGCAAGATCTGCCACGTGTACTTGGATGACATCGTCATCTGGAGTAATAGCATAGAGGAACACATTCAGAACGTGCGGATGATCCTAAAGGCACTGAGCGATGCACGGCTTTACTGCAATCCAAACAAGATGAAGCTGTTCTGCTTTTCGATCGATTTCCTCGGCCATCACATATCCCATCGTGGAATCGAGGCAGATGGCACAAAGACGGCGTGAATCTTGGACTGGCCCGTGCCAAAATCGGTGTCAGATGTGCGGGCCTTTCTGGGATTAGTGAGATACGTGGCAAATTTTTTGCCAAACTTAGCTGAGTATACACGCGTACTGAATGGACTCACAAAGAAGGGATGCGAGAAACGATTCCCGGAGTGGAACGCCGACCATCAGTGGGCGTTCGATGGAATAAAGCGCCTTGTATTGTCGCGCGACTGCCTGACAATGATTGACCACCAGAACCCTGGCGATAACAAGATATTCATGACAACCGATGCGTCGAATTTGAGAACCGGTGCAGTCTTGTCTTTCGGCCCCACTTGGGAGACAGCGCGGCCAGTTGGTTTCGATTCCATGCCACTAAAGGCAGCGGAGAAGAACTACCCTATACATGAAAAAGAACTGCTAGCAATCATACGGGCATTGAAGAAATGGTGGATGGACTTACTTGGATCACCTTTCACGATTTACACCGATCATCGGACACTCGAGTCTTTCCACAAACAGAGGGATTTATCGCAACGACAAGCGAGGTGGATGGAATTCCTCGCACAGTTTGACGCCAAGATCGTGTATATCAAGGGGCACTTGAACGCAGGGGCGGACGCCTTGTCATGGCTCCCGGTAGAGAACGATTCAATGAACGTAAGGGGTGCTGAACTGCCGCTCACCCTAGGCACAGAGAACGAGACAGGCAACGAAGATTTCATTGCCTCCTTGTGGCCTTCCGCGCTCCTGGAGGTCAGCGAGAACTCTACCCTCTCCGCAGTGCACGCGATCATGGACAGAACATCTGACGGAGCGGAGACGCCCGGGCCACTGGTACTGGACGTTTCAATGGACGAAAAGTTCCTGAACGACATCCGGGATGGATATGAGAACGACCCGTGGATAAAGAAACTGAAAAGCGCATCAGCGGGAATGGAGAACGTACAAGTAAAAAATGGCCTTTGGTACATTGGGCAGCAGCTCGCAGTGCCCCAGTCTGTTCAAGTCAGAGAAACGTTGTTCCGGTTGGCGCATGATGCATTGGGCCATTTCGGTTTCGACAAGTCATACGCGGCACTGCGGAACAGTTTTTTCTGGCCGAATATGTGCAAGGACCTCGAGGAGGGCTACGTCGCAGGATGCGAAGACTGTCAAAGGAACAAGTCGTCAACGGCAAGGAAAGCAGGACCGTTGCATCCTCTGCGCGTACCGGATTCTCGAGGCGAATGCGTGGTGATCGATTTCATCGGCCTGTTACCCGAGGATGAGGGTTTCGATTGTATCGCAACCTTCACGGACCGTTTGGGCGCCGATATCCAGATCGTCCCATGTCGAACGGACATGACAGCTGAACAGCTGGCAAGCCTGTTTTTCGATAAGTGGTATTGCGAAAATGGGTTGCCGGCCGAAATCGTCTCAGATCGTGACAAGCTTTTTGTATCGCGGTTCTGGACGGCGCTGCATGGGCTCACCGGGATTAAAGTCAAATTGAGTACTGCTTACCACCCGGAAACAGACGGATCCTCCGAGCGCACGAACAAGACGGTAAATCAGTGTCTGCGTTTCCATGTACAGCGGAATCAAAAGGGCTGGGTAAAGGCTCTCCCTCGAATCCGTTTCCACATGATGAATACCGTCAACGCGAGTACCGGTTTTTCGCCGTTTTTCCTGAAAACAGGGCGGCATCCAAGAATATTGCCGGTTTTCGATGGCAGCGCGATGGAGCGGAATGACAAGGCGCAGGCGGAGGCCTTGAAGTCCCTGAAGGACCTTGAAACGGACATCATGGAAGCGCAGGATAATCTCGAAGCGGCCAAGATCTCACAAGCCTTCCAAGCAAACAAGTCTAGAGGGGCCGAGCATACGTTTAATGTGGGTGACCACGTTCGCTTAACGACCTTCCATAGGCGACGAGAGTTCAAGAAGTCCAGCGAAAATCGAGTGGCAAAGTTCATGCCACGTTACACGATCCACCGGATTACGGCTAAACACCCAGAGTTTTCTACTTATACGTTGGACATTGCTGATAAAAATATCTACCCAGTATTTCACGCCAGAGAACTTGCTCCGTTCAAAGAAAACGACGACGATCTGTTCCTGCAGTGGCACCGCAACCCGCCCTCACCTACCGTGACCGAAGACGGAGACGAAGAATATTTCATAGAAGCGATCGTGGATTCAAAGAAGTGTGGGCGGGGAGGCAAAGAATGCAAATTCCTCGTGCGTTGGGTCGGATATGGTCCCGATGAAGATTGCTGGCTTGGACGCGACGAAGTCGATGAAACGGAGGCACTAGAAGAGTGGCTGAGGTTCCACCCAGAGGACGCGTAACCCCACCGCGGTAGCTTTTTCCTCACCGAGGTTTTTTAATGCACCCGTCGGTAGGGGGGGAGGGCGTTTATCTGAAGGGTTGGGAGAGTGTAAGCATGGGATGCTCACAAGATGCTCACAACGCGACGTGACGTGGTCACATGGTCATGGACATGTAACGGCCGGTGGTGGGAAGTCGAACCTTACCTTTTTCCCTCATCTCCTCGACCGTCGTTTGTACCTTTTCCTCATACATCTGGAATCACACATCCAGCTCGTTGTTTACGTGGTCCCGAGTGATCTCAGTTTTCCTCCCAGAACAGTTTTCCTCCCAGAAGGGAGGTTTTCACACAGTCGTACTTTAGTTCAGACGACAGAATAGGGCAAAGGGTTCTACATAACATGAGGATAGCACATGTATGTCGTGGTCCATGCTCGAGGATCGTAGCATATAAATAGCCAGGATGTACGTAGTAAAACTCAGCTTCGAGCTGGCTAAATAGTAGCATTCTTCTCCCTGCCTCTTACTTGCTGAGATAGTTAGAGTGGCCTGCGCGCAGAATTGGTTTTGCATAGCAAAAGCTCGAAGCTTCTCATCGCGCACCTCACCACTCTCACTCTCCGCTGCCCTTCCTTCGTTGCCTGATGGCCCCGAGTGCCGTGCGACCAAAGGAACCCGCTGCGTCATTATACCTTTTCTCCAAACCGTTACTAACCTTTTCAATCACTAATCCCTATTCCCTACCCCGCGCCAACCCACATTCTGATCTCTATCTGTGGTCCTTGTTCGTTGCATTTGGAAGTGCGAGAGGACTAAGGGTAACGTTGAGCCCGACCCTGTCTGAATCGAACATCAAAAGGCTGTGCTAGGGTAATCTTCGGAGAGCCCTACTGCACATTTGACCGAGTAGTTTGTTGACCTGGGACATACCAAAGCAAAAGAGATCAGAGGACTCGGACGTGTGGATAGTCCCCACCCTTCGACCGACCCCTTTAAACACGCCCTTGAAAGTCATTGTCGGGGACGTGTGTTGACCCGAAATGAGAAAGGAGTTGCCAGACCGCTGGGACTTCTGACGACAAAACCTTCCTTGACTGCCATTTGGGGCATCCTTGTAGTTACGAGGATTCAAGCTGACCCTTCCGCAGTTTAACAGGCACCCTCCACCTTTTCTGGACCCAACCAAAGCAGGAGTTGACGGTCGCATGCCGCCTGCATGGTGCTAATCGACTATTCTATCGGACGAAATCACTCAGTCACCAACCTCTCCTCCTTCTGCACATGAATCCGCCATAATCCCCTTTACCAAAGCCATATCGGTTACACCCTCATCCGAAAGAATCTCCACCTTCGAAACCGAGTAGTCGAAGTGGAATACGAGTATTGGACCAACTACTACCCCAACTTATCCCCACGACACATTCCTGGTAACTTCATCTGGGACGAAGACCCCCCGGAACTTTATTTCTACCCCCGACGAAGAGAAACCCCCGAACGACACCCATAATGGAATTCATCCCCGCTCTCTTTGCATTCATCACCGTCATCCTCACCACCCTCTTCGCCGCACACCCACTTGCCTTAGCTTGGGGCACTCTTCGAAACAACCCACAACAAGCCAAACATGTACAGACTGCAACTCGGACTTTGGTTGATGCGATCAAAGAAGAACTGGATTTGGGCAAGAAGCCCAAAAGAACGAAATCGGAACCGCCGGATCCATATAAAGGGGAACCCGGCTTGATTGGAAGCTGGCTTTGACGAATGGAAGTCTACTTCGACAAGAAAGAAATAACGAATAAGTGGGACATGATCACTTATGCGTTGCAATGGATCACGGGAGGCAAGGCCAAATGTGCACAGAACTGGGCGGACTCTAAGCTACAAGAGTGGCTGGAGTTCAAAATGGAACTGAATGGTCGCAGGCAGGAATTTGGATTCCACTCCACCTACAATGACTGGGAACATGGATGCGTCGTTACGCTGGCAACGGCTAACACTCCCGAAGTCAGGACAAACCCGCTTGGACACCTCCCACCATTCAAAGACTGGGAAGAGTTCAAGGCGGAGGCCAGAGAATTCTTCATGACTACGGAAACACGGAATGATGCGATCATTCGGATTAAAGGACTGTCGCAACACCGACGACCGGTCGAGGACTACATTGTTGAATTCCGGAGCTGGGCTCCCTTGACGGAATACAATGACATCGCCCTCATCGACATCTTTAAACACGGACTCAACCAGGTGCTTGGACAGCGAATCATCGAACTAGGAGGTGTTCATGAGGAGGACATTGACTGGTGGTACAGACGCGCAACGGAACTGGACCAGCAGTATCGCCAGGCCCAAAAGGAATTCGGGGTGAAGGAGCGATTCGCTCCCAAACCAACACAGAAATCGGCACAGGAAACGACGGCACCTAAGGGGCAAACTCCGGCACCAACAACCGGTAATGCTCAAGGACGGCCCGACCCTAACGCCATGGACGTCGACCGGATGAGACGCAAAGGCCACTGCTTCCAGTGTGGCGAGAAAGGGCATCTCGGACGTAACTGTCCGATGAACACCCGGCCGAAATATGTCACTAGGAACGTGGAGGCTAAGAATGAACCTGCTGCCGCCCACATCGAAGAAGTCAACCAGGGTTTTCAGTAGAGCTGGGAAGAAGCACCGCTTCGCCGGCTGACTATGTATCATCGAATATTAATATAAGGGACATTCCCGACCTTAAAGAATATTTCGAACGAGAAGGTGCACGAGAGTTCGGTCTCGTAAAAGGATATACCCTATCCTGGGTGGCACAACAGATCTATCGGCAGGACGAGCCCAAGGCATACTCAATTCTTAAGGCATGGACAGACCAATCGCAACAGAAGGACATCTCTCTGGAAAGACTCCGTGAGATCAATCAAATGAATGACCATGATGCTCTCCATATGCTGTATGACCTCAGACAAAAACCACGATTTGTCAGAGGTGGAAACGGAAACCAGATGGATGTACCCTTAACAATCATGACTTTGGACACTGGAAGGACACACAGCGTAAAAGCGCTGCTCGATACAGGGTGCACTGGATCCTGCATAGACCGGAAGTTCGTTAAGGAAAAGGAGATCAACACGAAATGATATCCTATTCCTATCCCGGTTCATAATGCAGACAGAACCCATAACAGAGCAGGCGATATATGCGAATACGTTGAACTGAGAGTCCGCGTCCAGGACCATGTTGAGCGAATGGTCTTCTCGGTCACTGAACTCGGAAAGGGCCAGATTTTCATCGGTTATGAGTGGGTTAAACGTCACAACCCTCGAATCGATTGGAGAACGGAGAAGATCACATTTGACCGATGCCCTGAAGAGTGTCAGCGAATTGTCTGAACAGGAAACCCCGAAGATGACGACACCTCTACCGAGACCAATGAGGTTGATTTTGAAAATGGAGAAAAACTCTTGATGATCGACATAAACCGAGAGTTTCATCTAAGGGCTTTCCAGATGACGGCCTCCAAACTGGCAGAAGCAACAACGAAGATGGCAAAGGCAAAAACCTTTGAGGAAATCATACCGGAAGAATACCACTGTTTCAAGGATTCAGTGTTCGGAAAAGAGTCGTTCGACGAGCTACTACCGCAACGACCTTGGGACCATGCGATCGAGCTCATCCCAGGAGCTAAACTCCAGGATTGCAAAGTCTATCCCTTGACGCTGGATGAACAGAAACAATTGGACTTCTTTTTGGATGAAAACCTGAACACCGGACAAATCAGACCGTCAAAGTCGCCGATGGCCTCACCTTTTTTCTTCATAAAAAAGAAGGACGGATCCCTACGACCTGTACAGGATTATCGGAAACTGAACGATGTAACAATAAAGAACAAATACCCACTGCCCCTGATCCAAGAACTAATCGACAAACTAAAGGGGGCGAAGTTCTTTACGAAGCTCGATATCCGATGGGGATATAATAACGTCCATATGAAAGAAGGCGACGAATGGAAGGCTGCATTCCGAACAAACCGGGGAATGTTCGAACCCCTGGTCATGTTCTTCGGACTGACGAATTCACTGGCTACTTTCCAAACCATGATGAACACGATCTTTAAGAACGAAATCGATCAGGGACACGTAGTAATCTACATGGATGATATCCTCATCTTCAATAAAGATTTGGATAAACACAGACAACTCGTTCGACGTGTACTGGAAAAACTAAAGAGTAACAAGCTTTACCTGAAACCTGAAAAGTGTTCGTTCCATCAACTGGAGGTAGAGTACCTCGGAATGATCGTCTCAGAAAATGGCATCAAAATGGATCCCATAAAAGTCGAAGGCGTTAAAGACTGGCCAAAACCCACATGCAAACAAGACGTCCAACAGTTCTTAGGCTTCTGTAACTTCTACCGGCGCTTCATCGAAGGATTCGCGAAGATTGCGAAACCCCTCACAGAATTAACCGGAAAAGCCAACTGGACGTGGGAAAGAGCCCAAGATGACGCATTCAACGGACTGAAAAATCGGATCTGTTCAGCACCGATCATTGCAATGCCCCGAGATGATGGAAAATTCCGAATGGAAGTCGACGCTTCAAATTACGCAATAGGAGGCGTCCTTTCACAGGAACAATCCAATGGTACCTGGAGACTGGTCGCATTCATGTCTAAGTCATTGAACCCAACAGAACGGAACTACGAGATCTACGATAAAGAGATGCTCGTGATCATGACGGGACTTGAGGAATGGCGCCAATACCTCTGCGGTGCTAAGCAAAAGTTCGAGATTTGGACAGATCATAAGAATCTCGAATATTTCCGAAAGCCTCAGAAGCTAAATCGCCGGCAAGCCCACTGGATCTCGGAGCTTCAGGACTATGACTTTATTCTGAAGCACAAACCTGGAAAGTCGATGATGAAGGCAGACAGTCTGTCGAGACGACCAGACCATGAGAAGGGGGAGAACGATAACGAAAACATCGTACTCCTAAAGCCGGAAAATTTTCACCAACTTTTTATGGCAAAAGTCACACCGATACCAGAATTCCAGGACATGCTGAACCAAATAAAATGGGCTTGGAAACAAAGAGAACCCGAAGTTCAGAAGCATCTTGATGCAGGTGAACACGGATGGGAGGAAAACGACTGAATCGTTACATGGTTAAAACGGTACTACATCCCTAAAAGCCAAAAGATAAGGGAATGGATCATCGAAATCCATCACTCCGATCAGATCTCGGGACACCCAGGACAGACAAAGACACATGAGCTGATCACGTGTAACTTCTGATGGCCCAAAATGATGAATGACATCAAGGCATACGTCAAAGGATGTGACAAATGCCAGCGAATAAAGATCATCAGAGATCGGAAGCATGCTCCGCTTCACCCAAATGAAGTACCAAAGGAACCATGGGAAATTATCTCGGTAGATCTCATCGGACTGCTCCCCACATCTCAGGGATTTGACAGCATAATGGTAACGGTAGATCGGTTCACCAAAGGAGCCAAGTTTATACCAGTCAATATGAAAATCATGGCAGAAGGAGTCACTCGTAAACTACGCGACACCGTATTCTCGAATTATGGACTCCCCAAGAAAATCATTAGTGACAGAGGACCACAGTTCGTCTCGAACTTTATGAAGGATCTCTACGCACTTTTGGGAATCAAAGGAGCCCCTTCGATGCCGTACTATCCACAAACTGATGGACAAACAGAAAGGGTTAATCAGGAACTTGAGCAATACCTGAAACTCTTCATAAATCATCGACAAACAGACTGGGCAGACTGGCTACCTATGGCTGAATTCTCTTACAATAATCAAATTCACTCTGCAACGGGATACTCCCCATTTTATCTGAATCATGGATGACACCCGCATACCAGAAAGGAACCCCCAAAGCGTGATGTCAAGTCGCAAACTGCAGAGGAATTCGCAGACATGATGAAAGAGATTCGGACCAAGGCTGAGACTTCTTTGACAAAAGCCGCCGAGACGATGAAACAGACCCATGACCGAAAGCAGAAGCCCGCTCGAGAGTATCACGAGGGTGATCAGGTCTGGCTGGAAGGAACCAACATTACCACCGACCAGCCGACTGATAAACTAAACGACAAACGGTTCGGTCCCTTCAAGGTCAAAAGGTGAATAGGAGAATCAGCTTACGAACTCGACCTACCGGAACATTGGAGGATCCACCCTGTCCGAAATGAATCCGAGCTCACCCTGTATACGGCACCAGCGTTCCCGCAACAGAAAGTGGTAACGATTCTTAAACGACCTCCTCCCATCGTTGTGGAAGGAGAGGAATGATATGAAGTAGAAACCATAGTCAACTCTCGATGGAATAGAGGAAAACTACAGTATAGGATACATTGGAAAGGCTACCCTATGGAAGACGCTACATGGGAGCCAGCAGAAAACGTCATTGAAGATGCGCCGGACGTGGTCGCGAAATTTCATCATGAGAATCCCGAGGTGCCATCCCTAGGCAAAGGACAACGTCAGCTACCGCCCCGGACACCACCGAAGAAGATAGTATGCATCCGCTTCCATCAAACCCAAGCGCCGAAGGTCCTCTTCGACCACACGGCTAATGAAGTCTGGGTCTGCCCGCGAGATCAGCAAATAAAAGCGGAACTGAAAAAGCGGACCCTTACCGGATGGATGTCGGATCCGAAAGAAGTCGAAGATCGACTTGAGGCGGCATGGCAGGCATGGCAAGAACATCAGAACCAGGCAGTCATAGGAAAGAATGAGCGCCAGGAAAACTAGGATGATGATAATGAAGAAGAACATAATTGCGAGGACGCAATCCCTAAGGGGGGATAATGTTACGATTTCAAGACCAACCGTTATCTTGATGACAGACACGTGACTCAATAATCACCTGATGAACACGTGACATGAACGCGATGCAATACCTGCAGGATAACACGAGGAGCGCAGTCGTACTTTAGTTCAGACGATGGAATAGGGCAAAGGGTTCTACATAACACGAGGATAGCACATGTATGTCGTGGTCCGTGCTCGAGGATCGTAGCATATAAATAGCCAGGATGTACATAGTAAAACTCAGCTTCGAGCTGGCTAAATAGTAGCATTCTTCTCCCCGCCTCTTACTCTCTGAGATAGTTAGAGTGACCTGCACGCAGAATTGGTTTTGCGTAGCAGAGTGCACATTATCTCCTCTGGCCATTGGCATGTCAATGATGCAGACCTTGTCATCTATACAGATGCCTGTCTTGCAGGAATGGGATTTTACTTCCCCGCCTTCGCCTTGGGATTTATGTGTCCTGTACCTGAGGGTGTCACAGACTGTATTTTCTTTCTTGAAGCTTACACTGTGGTTGCAGCCCTTCATCATGTCTGCCATCATTATCCTTGTGTACTGTTACGGACTATTCATTTTTTTTATCTTATCTTCCTTCTCTTATCTCTCTCCTCTCCATTATGCTGCGCATCCCCCCCCATCATGCTGCACAGCGCGCAGCCATCGAGTCATCTTCATTTCCCTAGTCACTCTGAGTCATCCCATCCCAACCTTACTCATCCGCAGTCCACAGCATTGCACAGCCCATGGTCCATGCTCGAGTACTGTAGATACATAAGGACTTCCAGATGTACCAGTAGCGCTAGGTTTAATATTCCATTTGCCATCGTCTTAAACCGCTCTCGCACTTAGTCTGCCCGAGTCCTTTAAGATTCATCTAGCCTAACAAGATATTAAACCTTGTCGAGACTCGCCCAGACTCACACACACCACGTCGCGCTTTATCAAAGACCTAATCAACATTCGATGACGAACGGTTGCCGACCCAGCGAGCACTAGCACGAGCGACAGGAACACCTGGTTCAGAGAAGTAGATCACACATTGCAGTCCACGCCATTCGCAGAGACAGTCCACGCCAACCACAGAGACACTAGCAATTCAAACAATCGAGAAAGGGAACGTATGCCTACACCAAGTAGCGACGAAGAAGAAGAACAGGCACTTCTGAGAGAACTTGCCTTCACCACCGCAGATGAGCTTACTGAAAACTTCAGTAACGAAACAGCACAGCTCATCGCAGAACTCTTACTAGAAGGAGAATACAGGATAAGCCTAGAAGAGCTGCGGTCAGACCAGAATCTTCCTGCCAAAGAAGAGGACAAACTGATCTGCAAGAGAACAAGAGAAGAACGAACACGAGCCCAAAGCTTCAGACAACAGCAGATTGCAAACTACAATCGCCGAGTACAAGAGGAGGATGCACTAATACAGAAGGGACACGATGCACAGAGCGTATGACAACGATACCAAAGCCAGGGGCACATAGGAACGAAATTGCTGAACCCCTTCAGAAGACTGACCTGCCGAAGTACAGCATAAAGAAAATCGCACCATCGTGGCGAAAGTAAGCAACAGCGACTGGAACGAATACTATCGGTGGAGGGAGCAAAAGAGACTACCCAAGACAGACGGACCAACCACTGCAGAGTGGAACGAATTCGAACAAGCCTGTAGAATCGCAGGAATCGACCTAGACTATCGGAAAGAACAACGAGAAGAGCAAAGACAAAAGCAGATCCAAGAACAGCAGGCCCAAGCACAACAAGCTCAAGAACAGGAAAGCCAAGACCAAGACAGCGACGAAGAAATTCCGCAAACAATGGCGACAGAATACAAAGGAATTATCGCAGACCCAAAGTCCTTCACAGGAGACCGAACAGCCTTCGACATTTGGTGGAGAAAGATGAAGCTTTACATAACCGCACATGGAGACCTCACCGATACACAAAAGATCGGAGCAGTACTATCCAGAATGACCGATGGACTGGGAGCCCACTGGGCGTCGAAGAAAATCGACACCACAACCAACCAAAGCACATGGGCCGATTTCGTAACCGAAATACAGACACAATTCAGCAATGTCATGTCATCGTCGCAAGCAGGAAGCAAATTATTCAACATCAGACAGGGAAACTGACTGATCGACGAATTCCTAGATGAATTCGTAGACCTCGCAGGAAAAGCAGGAATGACAGGAACAGCTCCACATTTTCTACTCGAGAAGAGCCTAAACAGGAGGACAGCAGAAGCCGTACACTTGATCTCCGAACTTCCAACAGATGGAGATGAATATATCAAGACAGTTCAAGCAATTGGACGAAACATCGATGAATATCAGAATGTAATGAGAGGGGATAGTCGACGATCCAACCATCTGTCAGCGATTGACCCCAACGGGTAGTAGCGTGGCCCAAAAACGGTACAAGGTGCCGGACCTTAGGGGGATGGGACGCACATGAGACTTTATGTCCATGGGGCACCGTCTAAGAGTTTTTTGGGAACGCTCCACTGAGGGTAACTAGTTACATATATGTAGAACAGTCCGGCATAAGGCTTAGCCTTGAGGGACTTTAATGGAAAAAAAAAAAAAAAAAAAAAAAAATGAGAGGGGAATTCGCAAACAACCAATGCAAGCCAGGAAACCCAAGCCGAGGGACAGGACAGGCCATGGAAGTCGACAAAGTACAAAGCAACAATTGCTTCAACTGCAACAAACCAGGACACCTTTCACGAAATTGCCTGGAGCCGCGAAAAGGAGCAACGAATGCCACATGCTATAATTGCAGCCTGAAAGGACACTATGCACGAAACTGCAGGAAGAAGAAGAAGGGAAAATCCTGAGTCAGAGAAGTGAAAGAAGAAGGAGAAGAAGACGAAGAAGACAAGGACGAAGAAAGCTCTGACAAAGAGGGTTTTGTCGAAGGGTCCGATTAAGAGGTGCTAAATTGCGACCCATATAGCTGAAACAGACTCGCTTCGATACAGGATGTAGATCATCCCATACTCTGAAATACACCATTCCTGCAAAGCAATCTGAAGCACCAAGAAAAACCATCTGAGGTGACAAACCACCCAGAAGAAAGGAACTCGCAGTACCAGCAAAAATACGAACGCGAAAAGGGATAGCAATGATAACACTAGAAGTCGATAGCGGAGCAGACAGGACCTGTATCAATACCGCCATAGTAACAAAAACGGGATTGAAGACACAGCGAATCAAGAAGATTCCAATCATAAATGCAGACGGATCACCCAACCGCCAGAAGACAGCAGACCGAGTAGCAGAGGTCCACATCGACATTAAAGGACACAAAGAGCATATGGAAGCCATCGTACTCGACATTGGAAAAACCGACATGCTACTGGGACATGACTGGCTTGTCTATCACAATCCAATGATCAAATGGAGGACAGGAGAGATTGTCTTTAACAGATGCCCCAAGACATGCAAGATAAACCACTAGACAATCAAAATACAGAAAGTGGCTGAACCAGCGAAGACCACAGCTAATGACAGGACGGGAACTCAGATACCTTCATACCTGACGAGATTCAAACACCTCTTTAAGAAGAAGAACTTCGATCGACTACCGGACCACAAGGAGTGGGACCACGAAATAAACTTAACAAAAGACACACCAAAAATGATACCGAGCAAGGTCTACCCGATGACGCAGAAAGAACTAGAAGAACTAGACACCTTTGTCAAAGAAGGGCTAAGAACAGGGAAGATACGCCCCTCGAAATCACCTTACATGGCACCCTGTTTCTTTCATAACAAGAAGGATGGTAGCAAATGACTCATCCAAGATTATCGAGAAATAAACAAATATACGGTCAAGGACAAGTTCCCACTACCACGCATCAGCGAACTCCTCGACGTGCTACAAGGAGCGAAGTACTTTAACAAGATCGACATTATCTGGGGATACAACAACGTTCGCATTCGAAAAGGAGACAAATGGAAAGCAGCCTTTCTAACAGCAAGAGGACTCTTCGAACCAACGGTCATGTACTTTGGACAGTGCAATGCACCAGGCACTTTCAGCTGAATGATGGCAAGCCTCTTCCAAGACCAAATATGAAGAAGAGTATGCATAATCTATATGGACGACATTATAATTATCGGACAAATGCGAGAGAAACTTCAAAAGAACACAGTAGAAGTCATGGAGATACTGAACAAGAACGACCTGTTCATCAAAGGACCGAAATGTGTCTGAGAATCATCAAAAGTCCCAGTACTAGGGTATGTCATAGGAGAAGGAAAAGTGGAAATGGAACCGGAGAAGATTACAGCCGTACAATCCTGGCCAACCCCGAAAACAAAGAAAGAACTACAAAAGTTCTTGGGATTCACAAACTTTTACCGACGATTCATCAAAGGATATGCAAAAGTCACTAAACCTTTAATGGAGCTGACTGGAAACAAAACATTCCAGTGAACAGACAAGCAGCAAAGCGCTTTCAAGGAACTGATCCGACATATAACCTCAGCACCTATCCTAGCACTACCACAAACAGAGGGAAAATTTCGAGTCGAAACGGACGCCTCAGGATATGCCATCGGAGCGGTATTATCACAGCAGCAGAAAGGACTGTGGCACCCAATCGCCTTCATATCAAGATGCATGACCCCAGCGGAGCAGAACTACGAAATTTATGACAAAGAACTCCTCGCGATAATGGTGGCACTGAAGACATGGAGACAATACCTCCTAGAAGCTCGAGAGAAGTTCGAGATATTGATGGACCACAAGAACCTATCATATTTCCGAAAACCGCAATGACTCAATTCAAGACAGACCGGCTGGTACCTGAAACTACAAGAATATGACTACGAACTATGACACGTGCCAGGAAAAGTGAATGGAAAAGCAGACGTCCTATCACGAATGGCGGGATATGAAGACAACCTAGCAGAAAAAGACGACATACAAATGATCAAAGAAGCCACATTCATCCGACACCTGGAAGAGAATAATGAATGAGATTTCGACTTTACGATGTTCAAGGACGAACATCCACAGAAAGGGGAAGCAGGAAATAACAAAACAATGCAGACAAGAGGAATCACAATGATCGAAACTCCAAGAATGGAACAAATTCGACAATGCACATGGAGAGAAACGATCGTAACAACAGGACTGAAGGAAAAACCACACTGGTTCACAGAAGAAAACCACATTGTATACGCAGGAGGGAAGATCTACGTTCCCCCAGACAATGAACTAAAGGAAGACATCATGTTCGAACACCACGACACACCCATCAGAGGACACCTAGGACAATATCGCATGCACGAACTCATAAACCGCACCTATTGGTGGCCATCAATGTTAACAGACATCAAGAAGTATGTCAATGGATGCGAAGCATGCCAGCAAAACAAAATCATCCGACAAAAGAAACACGCACCACTACACCCACACGAAGTCCCGCAGCAACCATGGGAAGATATCGGAGTAGACCTCATAGGACCGCTACCCAGCTCGAACGGCTTTAATGCCATCGCCACAGTCACAGACCACCTGACCAAGATGATCCATCTAATTCCCACAAACACCGAACTCACAGCAGAAGGTCTCGCACGACTATACTGAGACAATGTGTGGAGACTCCATGGAATCCCACGAAAGATCATCAGTGACCGAGGATCCCAATTCGCAGCACGATTCATGACAGTGCTTCTAAAACTGCTTGGAACAAAGCAAAACCTATCAACGGCCTATCACCCACAAACAGATGGACAGGCAGAGCGATCCCATCAAGAAATGGAAGTTTTCCTTAGAAACTTCACAAACAACCTGCAGAATGACTGGGCAGAATGGATAGCGATTGCAGAGTACCAATACAATGATAAGACACATCAAGGAACAAAGGAGACACCATTCTACCTCAACTATGGAATGCACCCCTGGAAGGGAGAACCACAGACCATGGAAGGGAATAACCCCGCAGCAAAGAACTTTGTCGAGAGAATGGACCAAATCCGGAAAGAAGCAAATGCTGCGCTGCAGTATGCGCAAACACGAGCCAAAGACAATTACGATGCGAGGTGAAGACCAGCCCGTGAATACAAGAAAGGGGATGGAGTATGGCTTGAAGCCACCAATATCGCAGTCAATCGACCATCAAAGAAGTTATCGGCGCTCCGATACGGACTGTTCAAGGTGATCGAAAAGAAAGGGGCCTCAGCATATCGCCTGGAACTCCCAGCATCATGGCAGCTGATACACCCTGTGTTCAATGAAGCGCTACTCACACCCTACAAAGGACCCCATTTCAAGATACAAGAACGGCCATCACCGCCACCCCCTGAAATCATAAATGATGAAGAAGAGTATAAGATAGAAGAAATTCTAAAAAGAAAGAAACAAGGAAGAGGAATGCTATTCCTGGTCAAATGGAAAGGATACGGACATGAGGAAAACACATGGATCAAAGAGAAGGAACTGGGAAATGCACAGCAAGCTCTAGACCGTTTCCTGAAGAAGACTATGGAGCAAGATAAAAGGACCATGAAAAGAGAGAAGAAGACCAAAAATCACACATCATGACCACCAATGCCCCCATCAGCATTGAAAGCAGCGATGACAGCCGCACACCCACCCCTATCACGAACAACTCGGAGAATCTTGCGAAGATTCTCGATGCCAAAGACTACATGGACCCCCTCGCCATCACCCTCGGTGCATACCTGCACTATGTCATGACCATCCGCATGCATCTCTGGACCGGACGGACCCCCGACGGGACCGCCCCCACAACAGCGGAATGCATCGCGCTTCGCGAAGCAATGGAGATGCTTCGCACTGAAAACTGGCGACTCAAACTCCTCACCACCATGCTTCACCACATCCGCTCCTACAACGAGGAGCTCATTCACACGTGGGCCCCACGCGCAACAACCGCCTGGGAAAACAATAGGTGGGGACAGCTGGACTAAGAGTTTTTGCGAGGACGCAAACCTAAAGAGAGGGTGATGTTATGGACTATTCATTTTCTTTATCTTATCTTCCTTCTCTTATCTCTCTCCTCCCCATCATGCTGCACATCCCCCCCCATCATGCTGCACAGCGCGCAGCCATCGAGTCATCTTCATTTCCCTAGTCACTCTGAGTCATCCCATCCCAACCTTACTCATCCGCAGTCTGCAGCATTGCGCAGCCCATGGTCCATGCTCGAGTACTGTAGATACATAAGGACTTCCAGATGTACCAGTAGCGCTAGGTTTAATATTCCATTTGCCATCGTCTTAAACCACTCTCGCACTTAGTCTGCCCGAGTCCTTTAAGATTCGTCTAGCCTAACAGTACGTCACCTTGCAATTCTTACCGACAGTTTGAATACTGCCCAGCTGTTTCACAGCCTCCATGCTCTGCCTTACTACAATCCATTGCTCCTGACAGCTGTTGACCTGGGCCGTTGCTTTGATGTTGAGGTTCTTGTGGTGCACATTTCCGGACACTTGAACACCGTTGCTGATGCACTGTCACGTGGCCAGTTTCCCCCTGTGGACATTCATGTTCAAGCCTTTTCACCCCCTTGACTCATGCTGGGGGCAGTTATTACTTAATCCAAATGCCTCCGACCAGGCAACTAAAGTGGGAGCTCTGGTCGTCGGAGTGCCTGCAGTGCGAACTGCTATGCAAAACCAATTCTGCGCGCAGGTCACTCTAACTATCTCGAGAGATGAGAGGCGGGGAGAAGAATGCTATTAACTAGCCAGCTCGAAGCTGAGTTCTACTACGTACATTCTGGCTATTTATATGCTACGATCCTCGAGCACGGACCACGACATACATGTGCTATCCTCGTGTTACGTAGAGCCCTTTACCCTATTCCGTCATCTGAACTAAAATACGACTACGCTCTTCATGTTGTCCTGCAGGCGTTTCGTCGTAACCCTTTGCTCTGATGACGCGTTGTTGCTGGAGGGTTCCCTTTGAGTCTTCACATTGTATCTCGTTAGTCGCGTCGCGTTTGTATCACGTGTCTTGTCAGGTGATTGTTGGATCACGTGTCCGTCGTCAAGATAGCGATTGGCGTTGAAATCATAACATTACCCCCCCCCTTAGTGATTGCGTCCTCGCAATCATGTTCTTCTTCGTCGTCATCGTCCTAATCTTCCTTACGCTCGCCCTCTCCTATGATTGCCTTATTCCGACGCTGCTGCCACGCCTGCCATGCCGCCTCAAGTCGATCTTCGACTTCTTTCGGGTCCGACATCCATCCGGTAAGGGTCCGCTTCTTCGGCTCCACTTTCATTTGTTGACTTCGCGGGCAGACCCAGACTTCATTAGCCGTGTGGTCGAAGAGGACCTTCGGCGCTTGGGATTGATGGAGGCGGGTACGTACTATCCTTTTTGGCGGGGTTCGGGGCGGTAGCTGACGTTGCCCTCGTTCTAGGGATGGTGCCTCAGGATTCTCACGATGAAATTTCGCGACCACGTCCGGCGCATCTTCGATGACGTTTTCTGCAGGCTCCCATGTAGCGTCCTCTATAGGGTAGCCCTTCCAATGTATCCTGTACTGCAATTTTCCTCTATTCCATCGAGAGTTAATCACAGTTTCTATTTCATATCGCTTCTCTCCCTCCACAACGATGGGGGGAGGTCGTTTAAGAATCGTTACCGCTTTTTGTTGTGGGAACGCCGGTGCCGTGTACGGAGTAAGTTCGGACTCATTTCGGACAGGGTGAATTTTCCAATGTTCCGGTAAGTCAAGTTCATATGCCGACTCTCCAATTCGCCGTTTGATTTTGAAGGGACCGAATCGTTTGTCATTGAGTTTATCAGTCGGCCGGTCGGTAGTGATATTGGTTCCTTCCAGCCAGACCTGATCGCCTTCATGGTATTCTCGAGCGGGCTTTTGCTTTCGATCATGGGTCCGTTTCATTATTTCAGCGGCTTTTACCAGAGAGGTTTCGGCTTTGGTCCGAATCTCTTTCATCATGTCTGCGAATTCTTCTGCAGTTTGCGACTTGACATCACACTTTGGGGGTTCCTTTCCGGTATGCGGGTGTTGTCCGTGATTCAGATAGAATGGGGAGTATCCCGTCGCAGAGTGAATCTGATTGTTGTAAGAGAATTCGGCCATAGGAAGCCAATCCGTCCAGTCTGTTTGCCGATGATTTACGAAGAGTTTCAGGTATTGTTCGAGTTCCTGGTTAACTCTTTCCGTCTGTCCATCGGTTTGTGGATGATATGGCATCGAAGGGGCTCCTTTGATTCCCAAGAGTGTGTAGAGGTCTTTCATAAAATTCGAGACGAACTGTGGTCCTCTGTCACTAATAACTTTCTTGGGGAGTCCGTAATTCGAAAATACGGTGTCGCGTAGTTTGCGGGCAACTCCTTCTGCCGTAATTTCCATATTGACTGGTATGAATTTGGCTCCTTTGGTGAACCGATCTACCATTACCATTACGCCGTCGAATCCCTGAGATGTGGGGAGCGGTCCGATGAGATCTACCGAGATAATCTCCCATGGTTCCTTCGGTACTTCATTTGGGTGAAGCGGAGCATGCTTCCGATCTCTGATGATCTTCGTTCGCTGGCATTTGTCACATCCTTTGACGTATGCCTTGATGTCATTCATCATTTTGGGCCACCAGAAGTTACGCGTGATTAGCTCGTGCGTCTTTGTCTGTCCTGGGTGTCCCGAGATTTGATCGGAGTGGTGAATTTCGATGATCTGTTCCCTTATTTTTTGGCTTTTGGGGACGTAGTACCGTTTTAACCATGTGACAATTCAGTCGTTTTCCTCCCAGCCGTGTTCGCCTGCATCAAGACGTTTTTGAACTTCGGGTTCTCTTTGCTTCCAAGCCCATTTTATCTGGTTCAGCATGTCCTGGAATTCTGGTATTGGCGTGATTTTTGCCATAAAAAGTCGGCGAAAATTTTCCGGCTTTAGGAGTACGACGTTCTCGTTATCGTTCTCCCCCTTCTCATGGTCTGGTTGTCTCGACAGACTGTCTGCCTTCATCATTGACTTTCCGGGTTTGTGCTCCAGGATAAAGTCGTAATCCTGAAGTTCCGAGATCCAGTGGGCTTGCCGGCGATTCAGCTTCTGAGGCTTTCGGAAGTATTCAAGATTTTTATGATCCGTCCAAATCTCGAATTTTTACTTAGCGCCACAGAGGTATTGACGCCATTCCTCAAGTCCCATCATGATCGCGAGCATCTCTTTATCGTAGATCTCGTAGTTCCGTTCCGTCGGGTTCAATGACTTGGACATGAATGCGACCGGTCTCCAGGTACCATTGGATTGTTCCTGTGAAAGGACGCCTCCTATTGCATAATTTGAAGCGTCGACTTCCATTCGGAATTTTCCATCATCTCGGGGCATCGCGATAATTGGTGCTGAGCAGATCCGGTTCTTTAATCCATTGAATGCGTCGTTTTGGGCTTTTTCCCACGTCCAGTTGGCTTTTCCGGTTAATTCTGTCAAGGGTTTTGCGATCTTCGCAAATCCTTCGATGAAGCGTCGGTAGAAGTTGCAAAAGCCTAAGAATTGTTGGACGTCTTGTTTGCATGTGGGTTTTGGCCAGTCTTTAACGCCTTCAACTTTAACGGGATCCATTTTGATGCCATTTTCCGAGACAATCATTCCGAGGTACTCTACTTCCAGCTGATGGAACGAACATTTCTCGGGTTTCAGGTAAAGCTTATTGTCCTTTAGCTTTTCCAGTACACGTTGGACGAGTTGTCTGTGTTTATCCAGATCCTTGTTGAAGATGAGGATATCGTCCATGTAGATTATTACGTGCCCCTGATCGATCTCGTCCTTGAAGATCGTGTTCATCATCGTTTGGAAGGTAGCCGGTGAATTCGTGAGTCCGAAGAACATGACCAGGGGTTCAAACATTCCCCGGTTTGTCCAAAACGCGGCCTTCCATTCGTCGCCTTCTTTCATGCGGACGTTATTGTATCCCCATCAGATATCGAGCTTCGTAAAGAACTTCGCCCCTTTCAGTTTGTCGATCAGTTCCTGAATTAGGGGTAATGGGTATTTGTTCTTTATTGTTACGTCGTTCAATTTCCGATAATCTTGTACAGGTCGTAGGGATCCGTCCTTCTTTTTTACGAAGAAGAAAGGCGAGGCCATTGGCGATTTCGACGGTCTGATTCGTCCGGTGTTCAGGTTTTTGTCCAAGAATGCGTCCAGCTGTTTCTGTTCATCCAGCGTTAGAGGGTAGACCTTGCAATCCTGGAGTTTGGCTCCCGGGATAAGTTCGATCGCATGGTCCCAAGGTCGTCGCGGTGGTAGCTCATCGAATGATTCTTTTCCAAACACTGAATCCTTGAAACAGTGGTACTCTTCCGGTACGATTTCTTCAAAGGTTTTCACCTTTGCCGTCTTTGCCGTTGCTTCTGCCAATTTGGAAGCCGTCGTCTGGAAAGCCCTTAGATGAAACTCTCGGTTTATGTCAATCATCAAGAGTTTTTCTCCGTTTTCGAAATCAACCTCATTCGTCTCGGTAGAGGTATCGTCATCTTCAGGGTTTTCTGTTCGGACAATCCGCTGACACTCTTCAGGGCATCGGTCGAACGTGATTCTTTCCGTTCTCCAGTCGATTCAAGGGTTGTGGCGTTTAACCCACTCGTAACCGATGAAAATCTGGCCTTTCCGAGTTCAGTGACCGAGAAGACCATTCGTTCGACGTGGTCCTGGATACGGACTCTCAATTCAATGTATTCGCGTATGTCGCCTGCTTTGTTTCGGGTTCCGTCTGCATTGTGTACCGGAATGGGAACAGGATATCGTTTCGTGTTGATCTCCTTTTCCTTTACGAACTTCCGGTCTATACAGGATCCCGTGCATCCTGTGTCGAGCAGCGCTTTTACGCTGTGCGTCCATCCAGTGTCCAAAGTCGTGATCGTCAGGGGTACATCCATCTGGTTTCCATTTCCGCCTCTGACAAATCGTGGCTTTTGTCTGAGGTCGAACAATGTATGGAGAGCGTCGTGATCATTCATTTGATTGATCTCATGGAGTCTTTCCAGAGAGATGTCTTTCTGTCGCGATTGGTCCGTCCATGCCTTAAGGATCGAGTATGCCTTAGACTCGTCCTGCCGATAAATCTGCTGTGCCACCCAGGGTAGGGTATATCCTTTTACGAGACCGAACTCTCGTGCACCTTCTCGTTCGAAATATTCTTTAAGATCGGGAATGTCCCTTATATTAATATTCGACGATACATAGTCAGCCGGCGAAGCGGTGCTTCTTCCCAGCTCTACTGAAAACCCTGGTTCGTCTCTTCAATGTGGGCAGTGGCAGGTTCGTCCTTAGCCTCCACGTTCCTAGTCGTGTATCTCGGCCAGGTGTTCGTTGGACAGTTACGTCCGAGATGTCCTTTCTCGCCACACCGGAAGCAGCATCCTTCGCGTCTCAGCCGGTCGACGTCCATGGCGTTAGGGTCGGGCCGTCCTTGAGCATTACCGGTTACTGGAACCGGAGTTTGCCCCTTAGGTGCCGTCGTCTCTTGTGCCGGTTTCTGTGTTGGTTTGGGAGCGAATCGCTCCTTCACCCCGAATTCCTTTTGGGCCTGTCGATACTGTCGGTCCAATTCCGTCGCGCGTCTGTACCACCAGTCGATGTCCTCCTCGTGGACACCTCCTAGTTCGATAATCCATCGTTCGAGCGCCTGGTCGAGTCCGTGTTTGAAGATATCGATGAGCGCGATGTCGTTATATTCCGTCAAGGGAGCCCAGCTCTGGAATTCAACGATGTAGTCCTCGACCGGTCGTCGGTGTTGCGACAGTCCTTTAATCTGAATAATCGCGTCGTTCCGGGTTTCCGTGGTCATGAAAAATTCTCTGGCCTCAGCCTTGAACTCTTCCCAATCTTTGAATGGTGGAAGGTGTCCAAGCGGGTTCGTTCTGACTTCCGGAGTGTTAGCCATTGCCGGCGTAACGACGCGTCCATGTTCCCAGTCGTCGTAGGTGGAATGATATCCAAATTCCTGCCTGCGACCGTTCAATTCCGTTTTGAACTCCAGCCACTCCTGCAGCTTAGAGTCCGCCCAATTCTGTGCACGTTCGGCCTTGCCTCCCGTGATCCATTGCAACGCATAGGTGATCATGTCCCATTTGTTCGTGATCTCCTCCTTGTCGAAGTAGACTTCCATTCGTCGAAGCCAACTTCCGATCAGGCCGGGTTCCCCTTTATATGGATCCGGCGGTTCCGATTTCGTTCTTTTGGGCTTCTTGCCCAAGTCCAGTTCTTCTTTGATCGCATCGACCAAAGTCCGAGTCGCATTTTGTACTTGTTCTGCTTGTTGTGGATTGTTTCGGAGAGTGCCCCAAGCTAAGGCAAGTGGGTGTGCGGCGAAGAGGGTGGTGAGGATGACGGTGATGAATGCAAAGAGAGCGGGGATGAATTCCATTATGGGTGTCGTTCGGGTGCTTCTCTTTGAGGGTAGAAGTAAAGTTCCGGGGGGTCTTCGTCCCAGATAAAGTTACCAGGAATATGTCGCGGGGATAGGTTGGGGTAGTAGTTGGTCCAATACTCGTATTCGACCTCGACTACTTGGTTTCGGAGATGAAGGTTCTTTCGGATGAGGGTGTAGCCGATGTGGCTTCGGTAAAGGGGGTTACGGCGGATTCATGTGCGGAAGGAAGAGAGATTGGTGACTTGATGGTTTCGTCCAATAGAATAGTCGATTAGTACCATGCAGGCGGCGCACGACCGTCGACTCCTGCTTTGGTTGGGTCCGGGAAAAGGTGGAGGGTGCCTGTTAAACTGCGGAAGGGTCGGCTCGAATCCTCGTAGCTACAAGGATGCCCCAAACGGCAGCCAAGGAAGGTTTCGTCGTCAGAGATCCCAGCGGTCTGGCGATCCCTTTCTCGTTTCGGGTCAATACACGTCCCCGACAACGACTTTCAAGGGCGTGTTTGAAGGGTTGGTCGAAGGGTGGGGACTATCCACACATCCGAGTCCTCTGATTTCTCTTGCTTCGGTACGTTCCGGGTCAACAAACTACCCGGTCAAACGCGCGGTAGGGCTCTCCGAAGATCACCCTAGCACAGCCTTTTGATGTTCGATTCGGACAGGGTCGGGCTCAATGTTACCCTTAGTCCTCTCGCACTTCCAAATGCAATGAACAAGGACCGCAGATAGAGATCAGAATAGGGGTTGGCGCAGGGTAGGGAATGGGGATTGAAGATTGAAAAGGTTAGTAATGTTTTGGAGAAAAGGTATGACGACGCAGCGGGTTTCTTTGGTCGCACGGCACTCGGGGCCATCGGGCAACGAAGGAAGGGCAGCGGAGAGAGGTAAGAGCTAAGAGCGGTGAGGTGCGCGATGAGAAGCTTCGAGCTTTTGCTACGCAAAACCAATTCTGCGCGCAGGTCACTCTAACTATCTCGAGAGATGAGAGGCGGGGAGAAGAATGCTATTAACTAGCCAGCTCGAAGCTGAGTTCTACTACGTACATTCTGGCTATTTATATGCTACGATCCTCGAGCACGGACCACGACATACATGTGCTATCCTTGTGTTACATAGAGCCCTTTACCCTATTCCGTCATCTGAACTAAAATACGACTGCGCTCTTCATGTTGTCCTGCAGGCGTTTCATCGTAACCCTTTGCCCTGATGACGCGTTGTTGCTGGAGGGTTCCCTTTGAGTCTTCACATTGTATCTCGTTAGTCGCGTCGCATTTGTATCACGTGTCTTGTCAGGTGATTGTTGGATCACGTGTCCGTCGTCAAGATAGCGATTGGCGTTGAAATCGTAACACGAACGTGCTCTGGCACTTCATTCTGCAATTGAGCCATCCTCTCATGCCACGTACAAGTCAGGCTTCAAAGCCTATGTCACCTTTTGTCGCAGCCACAATCTTCCCACCTGCCCATCTGTCGACATGTTCTCCTTTTTTATTGTTTTTATGTCCCATCGCATTAAACCCCAGACCATCCACAACTACCTTTCAGGGGCTTGCTGTTTTTTGGAGCCTTTTTTTCCCAATGTCTGCCAGATCTGCAATCACGATGTCATTGAAAAAACCTTGCATGGTTGTTTCAAGTTGCATCCTAGCCCTATGACACAGAAGCCTCCCCTTCTTCCTCACCACTTGGCCTTGATTCGCCATGCCATCTCTTCTCATGGACCCCATGACAGCCTCCTTTTCTTGGCCCTGGTTACAATGGGTTTCCATGCTTTGCTGCGCCTGGGCGAGCTTGTTTGGCCTGATAATCACCACCTCCAGGATCATCGCAAGGTCGTTTCCAGGCTGTCTGTGCATGTCCACCCAACAGCCTTTGAATTTCTACTCCCTTGCCACAAGGGTGACCGCTTATACCAGGGTAACAGAATCTTGGTGTTCTACAGGCCTCAGGATGATGACGCCATGCACCCTTTCCATAGATGCAGCAGGACGATGACGCATAGCGGCAACGCAAAGACCTTGACGAGCCTGCGCCCCGTGGGCATAGATAAGAAGGGGGGATGTGGTGACGCAAGTTGAGACCAGAAGCGAACAAGTAAATGGGTGCACGGGCGCCTGGCCATGACAGCTTGCGCTCGCCATTTGCCAGCCGATTTAGATGCCATGCCTGACAACTGGGGGTCGTGACAATGATAGGTCTGCCTGTCTTCTGAAGCGAAATGTCGGCACTGCTTCTGTTCATCACATGTGTGTCACCATGCTCAGCCAGGGAGGTGGAGCGAGCGGCGCGTGTCAGATCCCGAGAGACGTGTAAAGCTGACGTTGACGCGAGTCCATCAGCCAAGATTCGGGTCGTCGTTGAACCCAGGTCCGCTTTGAGTGTATTGCGCAGAGCGCATCCGGCATTGTCGCGGCCGTTTGAGATGCAGCAGCTCTACGGCTCCACGCCTCCCATTGGTCTTAGTGAAGTTCTAGCGCCAAGAACTTACTCAGATGACGGCACCACAACCACAAACAACGCGATCAGGACGCGCACATAACGCCAAATAAACCAGGAGTCATGATCGAGCATTCCACACGGTTCAGGCGATCCAGACTCCGCCAAGCAACCTTCTCCAGCTAGGCGCTCCGCACATCACCTTCGTTTGTAGCGCGGGCGACGTAGCGGAGACGCTGCTATTGCTGAGCCGGCGTGTCAGAGGGAGGTCAAGGAGGTTGCCGTTGCAACGCTGCAGGAACCAACAGTGAACGTGATGTTGTTGTGATGCGCTCATTCGTCTTCTGTTGACTCGAGTCAATGAAGCAGAACATGGCAAGGGTAATGTCGTTGAGATATTCCGATTCACTGTAGAAGGAGAGATTGGAGAGCACTTATTTCGCTGCCATGATGAGCCAGTTCGTGTAATGTGTCGCACGAGTCTCTATCAATGCCTCTGCAGGACATGCACGGAGATCTGCACTTTACTTGATCGCATCCGGAGGATACCGATTATGTTCTGGGATCGAATCGCAAATCAGCCGTGTTTGGTTCCAGGACTTGTTCGCTGGGAATGATTTCGCTATTGTTTTTTTTTGATAAATGGGCAGATCGATAATAAACATGTACACGTTTAGACCATAACCACCACCATGTCTAGTCGCATCAGAGTCCATCCCATCGTTGAAAACTTCGTCATCGAAGCCAAAGAGCGAAACACCGTCGGTCAGGTCGTGGATGTGTATGCAAATGAATTGGAACGCTCCTTTCAACGCAATGTCCGGGGTTCGGTCACGAGTGTCACACCCTACCTTCGAGCGGATGTGACGGCATGTGACGACAACACGGTCATCAACGACGTACTCCGTGGCAAAGAGGGTTTATTTCTGCTCAACGTTACAGAAGAACATCCGATGTATCATATTCGTTCAGACTTTGACCGGTTGGCAAAAGAATACTCTAATCTACAACAGAGAATGACCGACCTTCAGGCGACAGGTATGAAATTTTACTGGTATATTCCATTCATGTTTATAACAATATATCGCTTTGGCTTGAAAGTCACCGAGAAGAGGAAGAAGAAGAATAAGAAGAAGAAGAAAGGATCGAAGAATGTTGCAATTGAAACACCGGTCACAGAAGACACGGGCGCTGCATCCAGCGATGAGGGTAATCGTCATTTTTCAATGAAAGTGGGCAGTGCTGACCAGTTGTGTAGACGATATCGGTCATAGTGACACCCGCGCTGTGGCCGGTTCGATGGTACGTTTTGTGACCCCTCGTTTCCAAGGAAGTCTAATGCGTTATTTTCAGCCGTCCAACGTAGATTTTCAAGCGGCACTGGAGGAGCTTCGGCGGGACATACAGTCCGGGAACGACGGGCGAAAGCAACTAGAGAAGGACATACAAGCTGAGCGTGACGGGCGAAAGCAACTGGAGCAGCAGATGCAAGCTGAGCGTGATGGGCGAAAGCAAGTGGAGCAGCAGCTACAAGTCACGCAGGAGAAGCTGGAGAAGGAGATACAAGCTGAGCGTGACGAGCGAAAGCGGGAAAGGCAGGTCGCGCAAGATAAGCAGGAGAAGCTGGAGCAACAGCTACAGACAGAACGAGCTGAGCGCGAGAAGGCGCAATCCGATCTTGCGAAAAAGGGTGAAATGCTGCAAAAGAGGTTGGTCGCCGAGAAGCGGGAGTTGCAGGCACAAGTCGACGACGTGGCGGATCGCACAGGGAACCTCGAAGCCTGGTCTATCACTCAGGTAATACACGTCTCTCTCTGTCTTTATTCCCATATCATATGACTTAACTCGATGGCACAGGACGTTTCTTATTTGGATCAAATTCGTCTCCGGTCGCTGCTTGACCAAGCCCAGGCAGGACTCGCCGTCATCTGCGTCTTCGGCACCTATGATGAAGATAGCATAACAGCACTATCCATGAAGTGGCGAGTGGCTCTCGATAGCGGTAACCAACATTCGACCGTGTCCGATAATGACCGTTTGATCACTGCGCGGACCCTTTTAAATCCGTATCGACACCTTGCGTACGTTGAGACGCTGATCAACAACAACATTGCGATGCATCTCCTAGTGCAACGTTTCTCCTCGATCCGCACCAAAGGCAATAATGTGGCTCACCAAGTTGTGCCTACATCTTTGCTCAAGAAGGTTGTCGAGCGCTCTCTCAAGGGCAATGAGCAGACCGGAATGATGGTCGTCGTGGATTTCATTGATTCTCTTCGCAACAACAGTCACTGATGGCTAAGACTTTCAATGACATTCATACTCTAGATTTGCACTCTACATGTTCATATATACCACTCCACTGTACAGTATTTGAGTTGTCCCCAATGCATCCCCAGTTTACGTGTCTCGACCTTTTGTTGCACTCGAGAAGTTTATTAGGAACAACGCGATCAGGACGCGCACATAACGCCAAATAAACCAAAGGTCAATATGGCTTCATCATCGCGCATTCCACATCACTCATCCCGAGCTGCTCATGGTCCATTGGCCACGACCGACGTGACGGAAGACGATTCAGATTCCGCAAAATTCGTCTACGAATCTCTACTCCAACTAGGTGCTCCACGCATCACGTTTGAGGAGTTTCAGCGTTTGTATCGCGGACCTCTGGCGGAGGCTCTGCTGTTTTTGAGCCGCCATGTCAGAGGAAGGCAAGAGGTTGCCGCTGCGCGTGGAAGAATCCAACGGTGAGCGTCGCGTCGTTGTCTTGATCTCTTCCTTTCCGTTGATCTCTTGTAAGATGGCGCGAGACGCGCTCCAAGACGCGCATAAAGAGATCGGACGACGCGACGCGTTCTCCGGTAGATAAGGCGGAGGTTCTTCTTTCTGGTGCTAGGAAAACTGCAGAAGAGTGCAGGAAGCGGCTAGAGGATAAGCAGATCGAGTTGGATGGTACACGTGCGTCTTCTCCTGACTGCCGTTGTTTGAGTGGTGATGATTTCATATGTACTGGCTCAGAACGCGAATTGGATAATCTCAGAGCTCAATTGCATGAGAGGAGGCGCACGGCGCTGCTGTTGGAGATTTTAGAAGAAAAGGAAAAGGTGCGCTTGGAGAGGTTAAGCCGATTGACAAGGATGCTCGGTGAATTGAAGTGAGAACGGGTTTTTGGACGCTTTTGATGCTTTCTGATTGTCAGTCATCTAGACAAACGATCGCTGCTGTCGAAAAAGAGGTACATTCGCCCGTATTTCTATTATTTTATAGGCTGAATCTAAGACTATCAGCCACTGAAACTCGATATCCCCTCTCCTCAAGAAAACGACCTAACATTAGGCCCGTTGCAGCCATTCCGCCTCCATTATACCCGCGATGCACTGGCTGCAAGTCAATTTCTCTGTTCCAGCTTCCAGCTTCCCTTTCTTCTGACCACAATATAGACCATGCACCTTTATCATGCACGCATCGCTCGCACGATGGCAAGCAAGCAACCATCGATCCCCGAAGCTCGTCAGAGGCTGCGCGCCGTTCTAGGTAAGAATCAATCAGAGGCAGAGAAGATCATCAGCCGTGCGCGGACGCGTGCGAGGAAGATGATGCAGTTTCGGGAGGTAGCTCTCCCAGAGCATATATCGAGCGCCGAGCTAGACAAGAAACAGGCGAAGATCGTGGGTCTGATGGGTGTTCATTTCTTTGAGGCAATGGCGGTAACGGCATCATACAGGAAGACAAGGAGCGCGAACTGCAAAAGCTGATAAATACCTCTGTCGGGTTGGGGTATTTGTGCGAGCATCTCATCTCCTCTGTCAGTTCGTAGACAGCGTTTGTGTCCGGTTCTTTTGCTGACTCGTTTGCAGATGAACGTGTTCAATGAGACTACGTCCGTCATTTTGAGGAAATCGTTGGATGAAGAATCTTTGGCTGCCAAAGGCTATGTCGACCATCTGCGAGTTCTAATAGCCGCACAACCGAACTCGAACGACATCAAGTCGATGGAATTTACCCATCGGGTCCAGGATGTCTGCAAAATCAGAGGCCCGCTGGTACGTATAATCTCCACAAGGGCAAATTCCTTCATTGAGTTTACAGATGACGGAGACACTGGTTGCAGAGATTGAGGCATTGATCCGGCAATGTGAGTTTACTATGGTGTCAGAGAACATCTACTCATACATGAGGTCAGCCCACCGGCGGAGAACGTTTTTGACTACAACCACTCCTTCGCAAGCTTCAAGCATGACGCCAGAGGAAGATGAACAAATCTGTGCGTTGGATGTCCGAGTTTTGAAAGTGTTTGTCGTGCTGACAAGTCAACAGCTGTGTTCGATAAGAGATGCTCGGATGTAGAAGAGCACGCTATTGCGCTGTTGAGTCGAAAAGTGGACAAGGCGGAAAAAGGTTACTGGCTTGTTGAAGATGTCAGGAAACTCTTACAGGAGACAAGGCGCCTAGCAGGCTAGTGCCGTGTAAGTCAGAGCTGTCAGAGGCCGGGATATATGGGGTACCTGCAAGGTAGGGTACCTCGGATGAGACAAGAAGCCGTAAAAACATCACAGTACTAATAGTGCGGTGCTATCGGCCAGTTATGTGGAGGTTGATAACATGGAGTTATCTTGGTTATCGCAGTCCTCTGCCGTAGCAAACGACTTCAACGATGCATAGTACGCGCTGCGGGGCACGCCGGAAAGGGAGAGGTACGAAACGGACGAGGAGCAGGATTGGCACGATCGGCAAGGTGCGGAGAGACGATGAGCCGCAGACTGCCGCAAGTGGGGATGGATTATATAAGCAGTTAAGCGGCATAAATCGCGTCTTTTGATTGGCTAAGAGAGAAAGATCCGGCTGAACAGATTCACGTGCAAGGATTGCATAAATTTGTTTGATTTCGGCCGTCCGAAATGCTCCATTTCGTATCTTGAACCTTGAACATCATCATCTTCCCCCAAGCTAGAAGCTCGTAGCCGTCGTCCTTGACGATGCTCAAGCTCACCAGCAGATCCGCTAATACCATGCGGGCTCTGCAGCGGGTGGCCGCAGGTATGGCCACCGTTGCGCCCCGCATTGGTGACACAAAAGTGCCCATGTCCTTGCTCGAAAAGGACTCGTACATTAACTACCAACGCATTGAAGATAACCTCGCTGTAGTCCGGGACAGGTCTGCGACTCCGTGTACATCAGATTATGCTCTTCGTTGTTCAGCTTTTCTGCTAGGCTTAAGCGGCCATTGACCCTGTCTGAGAAGATTCTTTACGGACACCTCGACGATGCGCTCGGTCAGGACATTGAGAGAGGCGTCAGCTATCTCCGTCTCAGGCCGGACGTGCGCACCTTTCCCGTTTTGACCTCGTTTCTGAGTTTTTAGCTAAGTTGCCTTGCCGTTTTCACAGCGTGTAGCGTGCCAGGATGCTACCGCGCAGGTGTGTCATACTTCAGGCCGAGAAGTGGCTAGTCAGGATGACTGACGTAATGTTTCAAGATGGCAATCCTCCAATTCATGTCGGCGGGCATGGACACCGCCGCTGTGCCCACGACCGTTCACTGCGACCATCTCATCGAGGCTCAGGTTGGGGGCGTTAAGGACTTGGCTCGGGCTATTGACATCAACAAGGAGGTTTACGACTTCTTGGCGACGGCCACAGCCAAAGTATGTTGACGTATTTCCGCACTAAGCCCGCGGAATTCTGACGCGTTTCTCTGCTTTAGTACGGTCTTGGTTTCTGGAGACCCGGCTCTGGTATCATCCACCAGATCATACTCGAAAACTATGCATTCCCCGGAGGTCTCATGATCGGCACTGATTCGCACACACCCAATGCGGGTGGTCTTGGCATGATTGCTTGTGGCGTCGGTGGTGCCGACGCTGTCGACGTTATGGCTGGCCTTCCTTGGGAACTCAAGTGCCCCAAGGTCATTGGTGTCAACCTCACGGGCAAGATCAGCGGTTGGACATCTCCCAAGGGTAAATTGTGAACGGCTTCGTAATCGCAGGATGTTTACGCCCTTTTAGATGTTATCCTCAAGGTCGCGGGCATTCTAACGGTCAAAGGTGGTACTGGTGCTATAGTCGAGTACAGAGGTCCTGGTGTCGAGTCCCTGTCTTGCACGGGCATGGCCACGATTTGCAACATGGGGGCCGAAATCGGTGCAACGACGTCGCTTTTCCCCTTCAACCACAGGATGGTTGACTACCTCAATGCCACCAGACGCCACGACATTGCGGCTTACGCCCAACGGTTTGCTCACAACTTGAAGGCCGACGAAGGTTGCGAATATGATCAGAACGTCGAAATCGTCAGTCGAGCTTTCCTGTCCGACCATCTCGAGCGAGACTGACTGTCATGATAGAACCTCTCGGAACTCGAGCCCCACATTAACGGTCCTTTCACTCCCGATCTCGCTACCCCGGTCTCGAAGTTTGCTGCGGAGGCAAAGAAGAACGGCTGGCCTGAAGAATTGAAGGTCGCTCTCATCGGTTCCTGCACGAACTCTTCCTATGAGGACATGTCCCGCGCTGCCTCCATCGCCAAGGAAGCTTCCTCTCATGGTCTCCACACCAAGAGCAAGTTCACCGTCACTCCCGGATCCGAACAGGTTCGTGCCACCATCGAGCGTGACGGCCAGATTGCGGCGTTTGAGGAAGTTGGCGGCGTCGTCTTGGCTAACGCCTGCGGTCCTTGCATTGGTCAATGGGACAGGAAGGATGTCAAGATGGGTGAACCCAACTCGAGTGCGTCCCTATCACTGGGTTGATGACGCATATGTACTGACATTGAGCAGTCGTTACATCCTACAACCGTAACTTCACCGGTCGCAACGATGCTAACCCCGCTACCCACGCTTTCGTCGCCTCCCCCGATCTCGTTACCGCTATGGCCTTTGGTGGCAGACTTACCTTCAACCCACTGACCGACGAACTCGTTGGTGCTGATGGCAAGCCATTCAGGTTCTCGGAACCCTCAGGAAACGAGCTTCCTCCTCGCGGTTACGATCCTGGTCAGAACACTTTCCAACCTCCTCCCGCAGACCGTGCCATCGTTCAAGTCGCCGTTAGCCCGAACAGTCAACGTCTTCAACTCTTGCAGCCTTTCTCGGCTTGGAACGGAAAGACCCCGGAGAACCTTCCTATCCTCATCAAGGTCAAGGGCAAATGCAGTATGTGTCTAATTGACATCTTGTATATGCAAGGCTCTAACCGACTAATGTAGCGACGGATCACATCAGCGCTGGCGGTCCCTGGCTTAAGTACCGTGGACACTTGGAAAACATCTCCCGTCAGTGGCTTGATTTCCTTTCCCCACCAACCCTTTCTCACATTTCAATCCAACAGAAAACTGCCTCATCGGCGCTATTAATGCTGAGAATGGCGAGGCCAACAAAATCAAGAACCAGATTTCCGGTGAATGGGGCCCAGTTCCCGAGACTGCGAAGTTCTACCGCGACCGCGGCATCAAGTGGGTCGTTATCGGTGATCACAACTACGGTGAAGGTTCCTCGCGTGAGCACGCCGCCCTGGAGCCACGCTACCTCGGAGGCTTGGCCATCATAGTCCGCTCGTTCGCCCGTATCCATGAGACCAACTTGAAGAAGCAGGGTATGCTTGCCCTGACGTTCGTCAACCCTGAGGATTACGACAAGGTCAAGCCCTCTGACAAGGTTGACATCCTCGGACTCGAGAGTTTCGCGCCTGGCAAGAATTTGACTCTGGTTTTGAAGCATGAGGACGGCAGCAAAGAGGTATTGCTTTAGCTTTCGGTCTTGTTGCGCGTTTCCGCTGACATATGGTGTCTCAAAGGAAATTCCTCTTGCTCACTCTTTCAACGAAGGCCAGATTGAATGGTTCAAAGCCGGCTCTGCTCTTAACCTGGTATGTTGCAAGATGATTGTGGGATTGGGCCAATATCTGACTTTTGATTCTGCAGATGGCCGCTAGGGCCAGGGGAGGCCCTAAGCTCTAGATGCTAGAGACTGCATATCACGTCGCATTGAATGGATTGCCTCGATTATCATCCTTTAATGCACTCTCACTCGAATGCTTTTGTAATCTGTTAATCCAATTTCTCTTTCCTGCAATCTTTTTTTTTTTTGATTCTCGCGCACGAATTAAAAACTTTTCTCCCTCATTTATGATGTGATGAGGACGATGCAATGTAGCCAGAATATGAATGAAAGGAATTGGCGATATATGACATACGCATGGGGTATTTAGCTGGCTACGACTTGGGCCTGTCCGTTCTGCTGTCTGATTCTGTTCAGTTTCAGTTTATGACAGGAAGCACGCCTTTGGCTGCAATGTCCGCAACAAAGACCTTTGTCTCTGCCAGGATCACGAGCCGCCCATCTCCAGCAAAGGCCATGTTGGCAGACGTCATGCCGAGGAAGAACTTGCCGATGAGCGTGCCGTCCGAGTTCCACACCTGCATGCAGCACAAAAAAGGTTCGTGTCAGCGTCCGGCGAGAAGAAAATAAAGGAAAAGAAAGGAAAAAAAAGGGGTGGGGGGAAGTGCAGAGGAAGTGATGAACACAAGACTACAGACCTGGACGCCGTCTCCGCAACCCGAGTACACGTTCCCGTCGCTGTCGACCTGGATCCCGTCCGGCACGCCCGCATCCACATACGCGAACACGCGCCGGTTCAGAAAGACGTGCGTGCGCGGGTCGACGTCGAACGCGTAGCTGCTCAATTGAACGGTTAAGCGTTGGGTCAGACGGTAAACGATAAACGGTGCAAAGTCCGTTCTGGCCAAGAGCGAGCGAAGAGCAGGACACGCACATTGTTGCTGGTTCTGTTTGGTTGTTTCCGAGGAATCCTCCTGTGGCACCTGTGTCTGCGCTGTCCAGGGGGGGGGAGACGTTTGTCAGCTTGATCGGGTTTCGTTAATTGTACCAGGCAGGCAGCGTTCCCATGTCGAGATCAAGATGTCGCCAGAGCGACGTCTTGCAGCGTTCCATAACGTGAAAGAAGGGAGCAAAACAAAGAGAGACACGGGGGAGTGTTACACGTACATGTACGCGGTCCTTCCGTCAGCGGTGAACGCGATACCGTTGCACTTGTCAAAATCGGTCGCGACGACCTTGACCGTGCCCTTTTCTGGATCGAAGCGATACGCTTGGTTCGGCAGGAGCGGGTTCGGGCGGAAGCGGTTCAGGAAGCCGTAGCTGGTGGGGGGCGGAGGGACAAGGGGCGGGGGGGTGCAGCGCAGGCCGAGAAGGGGGGAGAGGGTGAGATGGCGAGATTGTGAGATTGTGAGATGGCGAGATTGGCGGGATTGACGAGGCGGTCGGAAGTCCGATGAACGTCGTGGAGACCAGCGTAAACGTCGTGAGTCAAGGACGAGGTTGCCAAGCGATTATGTGACGTGCGTGTGCCCGGGCGACGGTGACGGATAAGCATCGTATGTATCGAATGTCAGGGAGAACCAAAAAAAAAAAAACACGCACACCACGTCTGTGAAGAAGATCTTGCCGCTCGGGTGGACTTTGAGGTCATTGAGCGAGTTGAACTGACGGCCAAAGTAGTTATCCAGCAGCACCGTCGCGTTGTGGGGCGACCTGGGGTTGACGAGGACGATCGACGGCGGACGCGATCCGCGGCCTGACGTGATGAGGAGCAAAGAGTGTTTGTAAGGTCCCGTCCCTCCGTTTGTCATCTGGACCGTGTCCGGAAGGTCGAGCTGTTTCAATTAAAAAAAAGAAAAAAGAACCAAGTTCAGATTCGTATCTTTGTAAAGTTTGCAGCGAGCCCGCACGCGCGGAAATAAACACCGACCTCGGTCACAGGAACGCTGATGACGGTAGCGTTGGGATCGGCAGCCACGGCGCGATCGACGTCTGACAGGCTGATCTTCCCAAGCACGTTATTGTGCTCCAGACCGCTCATGCCGAGCGGGCCGCCGTCGTTGCTAGCGAAGAAGACTTCATTCGTGTCCGGGACGTATACGGGCGCCTCGTGTGCGAACGCGAACGTTGCGTTGGAGGCGACCTCGCGGATGGCGGGCTTGGGGCCGAGCACGGACAGGAACGCCTTGTCGAAGATCTGAAAGAACGGAGGTGCGGTCAAAGTGGGGTTGAAGAACGTGTCAAACGACGATTGGCGAAAGGACGCGTTGGCGCCTAGGACGTTGAAAGACCGAGGATCTACAAACTGTCCGTCGTAAACGCCATCGGCGATGATGCGAGTCGAGAGAGATGGGGGAGGTGCGGAGTTACGAGATTCGTTTCATTTCGTTTTGAGATGACTTGTGCGATGAAGAGGCGATGCTTACGACTGATTGAGGTGGGAGCGCGGACGGTGGTGCGCTGTCATGATCGGTCTTGCCATCGGCGAAGATGACGGTCGTTCCGTAAGCGAGGACGGCGACGATGATGGACAGGATGGCCATGGCTCTGAGGGCGGAAGGCGACGAGGGATTCAGCGTGCTGCTGCTGGTGACATCCTCGTCTGCGGTTTTCCTCGGGTTCATGTGTGGCCGTGAGAGACAGGCTGGGTCGAATATAGAACAGTTTTCGTGGAACGTCGTGGGACAGGCCGATCCAAGGTTCTGATCCAGCCCTGTTGTAAACGCAAACGGTGCTCAAAGAGGGGAGCTATGACCGGGAGGGCACGATGAGGCTATACCGCCCGCCAACGTTTGCATTCGTGCTAGAGCATCTGCGGCGGGAATGGGAATGTATTTTATGTACCAGCGGTTCGCCACTATTGATCCCTGAGCAAATGAATGTGATGCGCTTAAATCGCGGACCGCATCAGATGTTGGCCCACGTTTCTAACCGTGGCTCGTTCACTCGTCTCCTCTCCCGCCGAGCATGATATTCAGCAATCGCGATCAATTGGATTTCCCCCCCTCGTCAACTGCCATCAATCTGGCAAAGATATAACGCCCTTGAAAGGGCAGGCATGACGAGGGAAAAGAAATAATCAGACAGAACGGTTGTGCGTGGTTCAAAAGACCCATTTGTGCCTTTCACAGATCGGGGTTTCACACACTCTAAATTCGAAGCAGGTCCAGCCATTTCCCAAGAGAAAAGGAAAAAAGAACGGGGAGGGAAGTCATGCGTTCCATTCGGGAACGGTAAATCAATTGCTTTTGCTCTCTCTTGCTTCCTCCGGCCGTTTTTCCCGATGCAGGCGACCCATGAGGTCAGCTCGGGGTCAGTTGTAATCAACAAGAACGTTGCTCTCTTCGAGACCAGGATCATCTCTGCATCAGATTCACACTGTCCCAGGCAGAGGTAGGCGGTATTTGCCGACATCTCCCGGTCTACAAGCGACTCTGCTTGGAGCTTTACGACTCGTTATGTTAACTTGATCAAGAACAGCGGATATCATCTGCCATATTGAGCCTGCGCGAAGATGGCATAAATCTCTAAAAGAGAAAGAAAATGCCACAGCGATCATCAAGAGAATTTTGCTCCAGACAGACTTTTAAAGTTCGTCTCTCTCCTCACTTATCACAAGCCCCCTCCCTGCACTCTGCGCCCCGAGCCTGACGACCTGGGCTCCCTCCCCGTTTCAGCACGGATACAACGATCGAAACATATAGAAGCCCTCTGTTTCTGGAACACCGTCATCAATGAGCTCCCACTCTACCGCAAAAGACATGCCCACCATCACAGGCATCCGATGGTTTAACCTCTTCATACTCACGATAACCCCCACGATCGCCTTCTACGGTCTTTTACATGCGCCCCGTGTGCACAAGACGGTCGTCTTCTCAGCGTTCTACTACTTCTTTTCGATGATAGGTCAGTCAGCCATCAGCTCCAGCCTCGTTCCCGTCCACCCGCCCCCCTACGGAAAGCTAACCGCACCCGTCGAGGCGTCTAGGCATAACGGCCGGTATGCCAAGGTTTTTTTCTGCGGTGAAATCGGTTGTCGGCTTCTTAACCTAAACCATAACCTAGGCTATCACAGGCTGTGGTCCCACCGGTCGTACAACGCAGCGCTCCCTCTGCAGCTGTTTCTCCTCTGCGGCGGCACCAGTGCCGTGCAAGGCTCGTGCTACTGGTGGGCGCGATCCCATCGGTCCCATCACCGGCACACGGACACCGATCTTGATCCGTACGACGCGAACCGCGGCCTGTTTTGGACGCACGTCGGTTGGATGATATTCAAGTCAGAACTTCGGTCTGGAAAAGCGGACGTCTCCGACCTCGGGAACGACCGTCTGATTCGGTGGCAGCATCGGTGGTACTTTTATCTCGCACTCTTGTTTGGATACGTCATCCCTACCGTTGTCCCGGGCTGCGCTTGGGGAGATTGGATAGGCGGTTTCTGTTTCGCCGGCGCGCTGCGGCTCACCGTCGCCCATCATGTATGTCAAACTGCCTTCAACCGCCCCCCACCTCTTCTTCTTCTCGTCAGACGCAATTCAATCCACCTATCTTTCCGAACTTTTTCCCCTTTCCGATTCTGTTCCCCAACTTAATTTCCGAAAAGGAAAAAAAAAAGACCGCATCTGACAATGGGTTCTTTCGTTTCTTTTTTTTTTCCTTCTTTTCCAGAGCACGTTCTGCATCAACTCCATCGCGCATTACCTCGGCTCAACGCCATATGACGACGCTCTCACGCCCCGTGACCACTTTCTGTCCGCCATTCTGACCATGGGCGAAGGCTATCACAACTTCCATCATCAGTTTCCGATGGACTACAGGAACGCGTTCCTCTGGTACCAGTGGGACCCCACAAAGTGGTTCATCGCGCTGTGCAGCTTCGTCGGCATCGCGTCCCACCTCCGCGTCTTTCCTTCCAACGAGATCCACAAGGGCGCGCTCACGATGCAGCTCAAGGCTCTCCGCCAGGTTCAAGACTCCCTCTCCTGGCCCACGCCCTCCGATCAGCTACCCGTCGTAGACTGGGAAACCTGTGCGTGTCTGATAAAGTTCTTTGTTTGCCACCTCCCCTCCCCTCCCTTTTTCATGCTCACGCTGAGGCGCGCGGGAAAATTCCACGTCCATTTTTTTCTCTGACAATCCCACAAATAGACGGACCTGAGAACTGACTCGTGATCTGATTTTTTTTTCCCTCTTTCGGGACCCTTTTTTTTTTTCACATCGCAACAACCTAAAATAAATGCAGTCCAACGAGACGCAAAGGAGCGCGTGCTGATCCTCATCGCGGGGTTCATACATGACGTGTCTTCTTTCGTCGATCAGCACCCGGGCGGCAGGGCGTTCCTGATCAACAGCTCTGGCAAGGACATGACAGCCCCGTTCTTTGGAGGGACCTATGCGCATTCCAGTGCCGCACACAACGTATGTCATGTCTCGTCATGCTTCCTGTTCTTGTTGAGATGTTCGCATTCGGTTCTAGCTTCTCTCCATGATGCGCGTCGCCGTCTTGGCCGGGGGCGTAGAAACACCAACCGAACACAAAACGCCTCCAGCACAACGTCTCTACGTCGCCCAGCGAACCGCCGCCTCATGATACATCCTTAACCACTCTTTATTTATTGTATCCGTCGACCTAGATTTCCTGTTGTTCGTTTGGTCATAGAATAGCGATTATATGTATGCCGATAGCAATCCTTGAAATTGCAGAATATGTAGTTGAAATGAATGAAAAGTTCTGTTCATGTTTTATTTTGCCCACAACTCTCTACGAAGGTTTAACACGATAGGATGACAAGAAGTCCAACAGAGTCGGATGGAGAAAACATCAAGGACCGACATAGAGCCAACGAAAGGAAAGACAGTGCGATAGTACAAGTCAACAACTGATGAGAGAATGAAAGGCATCACAATGAGAGAAGTTGATCAAAGAACGAAAGATATTCAGCGTCTAGCTCCGCCAAGACCTAAAAGGTTTAGCAAACCGTTGACGGGGTCGCTAAGTCCATTGCCCAGTCCCTTGACGACACCGTTCAGCTTGAGCGTATCGTTCAAGCCTAATGCGCCAAGAAGTTGCTCCGCATTAATGATTATAGGGTTCTTCGAGCCGAGGTCATGACCACTGGCGGGTGAGGGTGGGACCTGTTGGCATAAGGATAGCAGATTGAGGGATGCAGCGATGATGTCATCGACGTCTGCCAGGAGGTTGCGAACATCCAGGCCCTCGCATTCGCCGCAAGATGATAGGGTCGTGTTGAGCATCGTACTTGTGTCTAGGACGTTGGTGATATTCGACTGCAAATCCAGCATCGACGTCGAATGCAAGAGGCTGACCGTCGTTCCTATGAGACTATCAACGATGTCTCCGACTGAAACTGAATGAGTCGGTGGGCGAGTCGAGGAAGCGTGGGATGACGATAAGCTCAACGGATGCGTATGATCCAGATCGGTGTTGAGTTTGACGATGAGATTCACCAAGCTAGCGATGTCGGTCTGCAATGAATCAAGGTTCAAGAGGTTGGAAGTGCCAGTGGTACCCAATCCCAGTCCTTCCAGCAAATTATCAAGATTCAGATCGCCCAAGAGGCCGGTGTCCGATGAAGAGCTGGGGCTACCGTTCGAAGGGGCGTGTGTATGGTTTCCGTACCAATCACGCAACGAGATAACGGCATCCAAAGTGGCGGCCAAATTGGCAACGAGATCGCCTAGACCTAGGTCATCAATGCAACCGCAATTAACCAACGTAGAATCAACGAGGGTAGTGGCGTCAATTAATGCCAGAATATTGCTTGTAAGAGCTGAACTTGAAGACGAATGAAGCAAATCGGCCACCGCTTGAACGATGAGGGTGATGAGGTCCCGGTCGACGGGATGCGATGAATGTCCGTGCTGTGACGAAGGGAGGTGGTGTCCTTCAGCTGGAGCAGGAAGGCAATCAGAGGAAGCTTTGAGGTCGATGACGAGGTTAACCACTGTTTGGATCTGGCTCAGGGTGTCAGCGTCAACGGACATTGGCGTTTCGATCGATACAGTGTCCTGTCTCTTCACAGCCTGTGAGAACTTGAACACAGCCCGCTTGACCTTCTTCATTCTGGAGCCGCCAGGCAACGATTCTGTTGCAGACGTCGAAAGAGAGTAAGACGATGCATTTTCTACGCAACTGGAGCCGTCGTCGCTTCGCACCCAGCCGCTCTCGCAACTCACGACACAGCGAGAATTCGTGCAGCTTGCTTCGGAAACCCCAGGTAGATGCTTACAATTAATTCCAGAGCCGCTATTATTCCTGTGGTCGTAAAATGGGTGGGGAATAAGGCAACCTCCACCTGCACACTGTCAATTAGTTCGAACGTGTGCATATATGCGTGGAAAGACGCACAGCTATTGCGTGAAGTAGCAGTGTCAACACACTCAAACTGGGTGGTATTTTCTTGACCGACGACTCCGCAAACAGTCTTTCCAGCGCAGTACTCTTGAGCTTGATTCAGAGTCGTGGCAGCAGCGGGAAGCGTGTACTTGTCATGCCTGCGAGCGAGTGACGGAGAGGCGGATGGGCAGCCCTTAAAATTTGTTCAAGCCTGTGCGTGCCGGGTATGGCAAGAAACTCACGTGAGGAAAGTTGTCGCATCGACCATTGCATTCTCTCCTCGGTGGATGGCATACGCACTTGTCACCTTGTCTCACATACCCAGGATCGCATTCCCAGTGACATGGGTCATTTGCACGACAGACCTTATGGGAATGGGGCGGGAACCTGCACTCTTGTGAATGAGGAGAAGTATTAATCTTGTAGGAACCGCTGAGTGCAAGAGAGTCGCTGATATATGCAGATGCCTACCAGGAGCTCCAGGGCCGCCTTAAGAGTTGACTTGCTTCCAAAAAGGTCAAGGAGGAGTCCAGCATTCACATCGGTATCAAGGAAAATGTTCAGATCCTGTTAAAGTTCAAATGTTGGCCTTCTACTCATGGCAACGCTCGGTGTGCACACCTTGATGCACAGGCAAAGGTGCAGATTGGCGAGGAGGGGATTCAATAGACTTAAAAGGGAACCAAAGACGGATGCGTCCGCATATAAGCACAAATCAAGCAGATCGCGGCGAGCCTGATACTGGCGGGCCGCGATGACGCTGGAAGTCGCCGAAGACGCCTTGTGGTTTTTCCTAGGATGATGGAAAGCAGCGCCGGGGAGGAAGCACGAGGAGAGGAGAGAGAAAAGGAGCGTAAGAGCGAGACGCATAGCGCAGAAAAAGTGGGGTGTTTTGGAAACAGGAATGGGCTCTCTGGCGTTTATATATGCGTCCTCGCGGAGTTTGCGAAGTGAAAGTACTCCGTCATGGGGGCCGCTCAGTTCCCCGATAAAGCAATCCGCTGTCCATAATTAGATATCAGGGGTCTGTCATTGTGAAGTTGCTTGCCTGTCGCCAAATGACATCCTCCTCTTCCCGAGAAAACCGGCTACCGTCGACGGTAGAACAGCGGATATAGTTTGAATCAAGGCACACGTCGGGGCAGAAATTTGGAAAAGGAAAGTGGAACGCTAGGACGTTAGGTGCTAATATTTCAGAGAGGTTGGGGTTGTTGCCAATGGTCAGTGCATGTACGGGATCAACATTCGACTTGTACGGACGAGCTTCAATGCCAATTTAAACAGCCTACTCAGTTCTCAAGTACAGACTGAAGCAGAAAAATACACTCACAATTTTGAGATGTCGATTGAAATATTGATGATCGGCTTGCCGCGTTGACGTGTTCAATCTTCTCTCAAACAGAGAAATCCATTAACCCTTTCATCAATCTTACTCAAATGGTCCGTAGAAAGGTGGCATATCTTTTGTACAACGGAACTGTAGCCATAGCGAAAGCTCGCAATTGAGAGGGATCAAAGCGAGGGGCTCAACGATGAACATACCGTTTATACTCCACTTGACATTTCGGTCTGGTATACAAAATTTACAGTCATTTCCTTGGGAAACCGTAACTTTCACTGTTGCGTGAAGCTCCAATCCACCGCATTTCAACCTCCCCAAACACTTCCACATATTTCGTGATTGTGAACCCCAGTTTTTCAAAAAGCCGTATACTGGCCTCGTTCGTGGCAAATATGCGTGTGACAAGCGACATCGGCGGGATTAAAAGCGGCGATACGGGGGTGTGGTCCAACCAGATCCGTCTGCTCAGTTTTGGGGTAGATTCTGAAGAGGGGTCCAGCGGGTATTGAGCGACTGCGTCGACTGCCGGACCAAAGAACGAAGGGTCGGCACCAGTGGCAAATCGGAAGAGTAACTGCAGCGTCTCGTATGCGAGGCCTCTGCGACGGTAGTCTGGCTCTATCGAAAGCGGTCACGAGATGCTGTTGGCTTGAATGTCCGTTCGATGCTCTCACCTGCGATCATAATCTCAACCTCGGCCTCAAAGTCATCCTCTTCCTGTCCTCCTGTTTCATCTCCTGCACGCACTCTTTCGTTAAGTTTGAGATTCTCCATGGCGTTCCTGGGTTCCATGCGATCTGTCGGGGTGTTGGACGAGGAAGGAAGGAGGCCCTTGAGAAAAATGTTCACGTCGCCGATCATGGGCATGCAAGTCACTCGGAGATCATCAGGGGAGACAGATTCCCCCGGCTGGAGTCTGGAGCGTGAGGAAACCTGATGGCCGGTTTCGTATTGTCGAGCGAGGATGATAAATGTCAGTTTATCGTCGTCCAGTAGCCATTTCTCTGGAGAATGAGGATCAGTGGAACTTATCCATAAGGCTCGAAAAGTGATCAAATCCATACGTTGCATTTCATATTCCTGTTCAAGAGTGAGTGGCTCGCTAGCCGTGAGCGTTCGCAGATCTTCGCTGGACATCCATTCGTGGTACTTCTGAGGGAAGTCATCAATCCGCGTTATCGGTCTCTTATTTCATCGTCTGAAAACGGATTGACTCACGTACGAGAACGTGTTCGGCGCGATATGGGACAAGGATGACTTTCTCACCGACAAGCACTGTGTTTTCGTTGACCTTCATCACTTTGTGGTGGTGTTATTTTAGACAGTGTATTTCCAGCACAGCCACAGGTTGCTCTCCAACATGATGACCAGCTCTGACCTTCATCTTGCCTGCTATTTCAACAATGACCGTCCTCGACTTTGGCAACCATCAGTGACGGCACGAATATATGAGCACACCTTTGAACATCATCATCTCTCAAGTACTTGCAGGATCTTCCTGTTGGGATCTTGGGAACCAGCATCTCGTCCGATATAGAGAGATCCCTCAAAGTTTCGGTCTCGGACGGGCTCGCATGCTCCGTATCCGCAAGGCTGTGGGAAGATCTCTTGGAAACGCATCAAATCCCGTACTTGTTATTACGCGTGGCTGATATGCGACTGGTTCTGAACAGCAAAGTGACTGCTCTGATGTTCTACGAAGAGGTCCTTTTGTTTGAATATTTAAAGTCGGTTCATTTCTTCAGGTTGGCGTTCTCTTAGTTGCAGGCTATCTTTCAGGATGAGGAATTGGGCCAATGGGTCGCTACCGCTCGATCATCCGTCAATTCTGAAGTTGAAATGCAACGCCAGTTGTTTGACCTATTGCGCGCTTTCCGCTTGTGACTGACAAGCAATATTACAGTGAACAGGTACAAGTACGGTGATCTCGGTTTCACACCAAGTCAACGCTGGCGTGCGCCGGCGGGGTCGGATTTATTCCCATGTTGCAGTCTCTAACGTGCTCAGCTCGAAGGACTTCGTGAGGAATGGGCTCACATGGGAGACCCGAACATTATGATAAGTTTCTCAATTTGCATTGTCTGGAATCCAATGATATGGAAGGCAGCGTCGCGTCAAATTCAGCGAATCCGTCAGTTTATCGTTCGCTTTTCACCCGATTTGTAGTCCACTTTGCGCCAAGGCAACAGACGAGAACGAAACTCGTATCAATTGGCTTCTATCATCAAGTGGAACCTCTTGAAGATGACAGTATCACTGGTGGCGAAGTATGGGTCTGCACCGATGCATTATCCATTCTTCGAGATACGCACAAGGTCAGAGAATATCCGTGATTCTAATTGCTTTTACTGAATTGAATGCTATACATGTCAGACCTTGAAGGAAATCTTCACTCTCTGCAATGCCAATCCTCCAAAACTCACCACTGAAACTATATGCCGCCTGCACAAGATCCTCATGCAGACAAGCCGCGTCTTACACATTCAGAAACCTCAAGGATCCAGACTCAATTACATCAACATTGGTGTAACTCGACAGACGTCCCGCGTAAACGTAATGGCAGTGTCACGGGAAAGGAACATCAAGATTCAATTCTGTCCTTATGATCAAGTTGATACCGTGTTGGACACGTTCTGCCGGACGTTTCAATGTGAGTGACAAAGCTAGCAATTAATGAACGGAACGTAACCGAGTATCAGAACTTAATCCAACGGAGTGACGTTGACCCGTTTGCCTCCGCCTCGTGGATAAACCAGTTCCAATTCTGAAAAATGGTCATTGACGAAAGAAAAACTAATAAGAAAGCCTCTTTCGTAGGAATGTCGTGCGTTGTCACAATTATGTCGTATCCATCATCCTATAGGGAAACAAGTCATCTGTCGCATTGGGCAACCTCAGAGAACGTAAGAGGCCCATTCTCCCTTCTTTTATAATGCCGCCACTTTTCATAGCTGCTAGGCCGCTCTGTGCACAGGAACCATGTGCACGAACCACTTCCCGACTTGCTCAACAACGGCCTCGTTCCCATTGTCACCACCTCTCCATCCAATGATACGATGGTTGCTACTGTGACATCTTCACTCACATTCAAGCCCGCAAACACTGGCACCATGCGGGTTTCCACATTCCACCTATCACTCATGAGAGAAAGCTGTCGATTTCCTGGGTAATCAATTTGCTTCGCCAAATCCATTTCTTTTCGGCTTCTTGTTGCATCCGATGGCACTTCTGTGACTCCACGGCGCTAGCCTGCTAGGCGCCTTGTCTCCTGTAAGAGTTTCCTGACATCTTCAACAAGCGAGTGACCCCTTTCTGCCTTGTCCACTTTTCGACTCAACAGCCCGATAGCGCGCTCTTCCACATCCGAACACCTCTTATCGAATACAGCTGTTGATTTGTCAGCACGACAAACACTTTCAAAATTCGGATATCCAACGCTCAGATTTGTTCATCTTCCTCTGGCGTCATGCTTGACGCTTGCGACGGTGTGGCTGTAGTCAAGAACGCTCTCCGCCGGTAGGCTGACCTCATGCATGAATAAATGTTCTCTGACACCATAGTAAACTCACATTGCCGGATCAACGCCTCAATCTCTGCAACCAGTGTCTCCGTCATCTGTAAACTCAATGAAGGAATTTGCCCTTGTGGAGATTATACGTACCAGCGGGCCTCTGATTTTGCAGACATCCTGGACCCGATGGGTAAATTCCATCGACTTGATGTCGTTCGAGTTCGGTTGTGCGGCTATTAGAACTCGCAGATGGTCGACGTAGCCTTTGGCAGCCAAAGATTCTTCATCCAACGATTTCCTCAAAATGACAGATGTAGTCTCATTGAACACATTCATCTGCAAACGAGTCAGTAAAAGAACCGGACACAAACGCTGTCTACGAACTGACAGAGGAGATGAGATGCTCGCACAAATACCCCAACCCGACAGAGGTATTTATCAGCTTTTGTAGTTCGCGCTCCTTGTCTTCCTGTATGACGCCGTTACCGCCGTTGCCTCAAAGAAATGAACACCCATCAGACCCACGATCTTCGCCTGTTTCTTGTCCAGCTCGGCGCTCGATATATGCTCGGGGAGAGGTACCTCCCGAAAATGCATCATCTTCTTCGCCCGCGTCCGCGCATGGCTAATAATCTTCTCTGCCTCTGATTGATTCTTGCCTAGAACCGTGCGCAGCCTCTGCCGAGCTTCAGGGATCGACGGCTGCTTGCTTGCCATCGCGCGCGCGACACGTGCATGATAAAGGTGCATTTTCTATCATTGTGGTCAGAAGGAAGGGAAGTTGGAAGTTGGAACGGAGAAATCGACTTGCTGCCAGTGCATCGCGGGTATGATGGAGGCGGAGCGGCTGCAATGGGCCTAATGGTAGATCATTTTCGTGAGGAGGGATATCGAGTTTCAATGGCTGACAGTCTCAGAGTCAACCTATAAAATAATAGAAACGAGGGCGAATGCACCTCTTTTTCAACAGCAACGATCGTTTGTCTAGACGATTGACAACCAGAAAGTCAAAAGCGTCGAATGTGTCCGAAAACCCGTACTTACCTCAATTCATCGAGCATCTTTGTCAACCGGTTTAACCTCTCCAAGCGCACCTTTTCCTTTTCTTCTAAAATCTCCAACAGCAGCGCCGTGCGCCTCCTCTCGTGCAACTGCGCCCTCAGTTTATCCAGTTCGCGTTCTGAGCCAGTATACATCAAATCATCACGACTCAAACGACAGGCAGGAGAGGACGCACGTGTACCATCCAACTCGATCTGCTTATCCTCCAGCCGCTTCCTGCATGCTTCTGCAGTTCTCCTAGCACCAGAAAGAAGAACTTCCGCCTTATCTACTGGAGAACGCGTTGCGTCTTCCGATCTCTTTATGCGCGTTTTGGAGCGCGTCTCGCGCCATCTTACATGAGGTCAACGGAAAAGGGAGAGATCGAGACAACGACGCGACACTCACCGTTGAATTCTTCCACGCGCAGCGGCAACCTCTTGCCTCCCTCTGACATGGCGGCTCAGAAACAGCAGAGCCTCTGCCAGGGGTCCTCGGTACAAACGCTGAAACTCCTCAAACGCGATGCGAGGAGCACCTAGCTGGAGTAGAGCTTCGTAGACGAATTTTGCGGAATCTGGATCGTCTTCCGTCAGGTCGGTCGTCGCCGGTGGATCATGAGCAACTCGGGATGAGCGGTGTGGAATGCGCGATGATGAAGCCATATTGACCTTTGGTTTATTTGGCGTTATGTGCGCGTCCTGATCGCGTTGTTCCTAATAAACTTCTCGAGTGCAACGGAGGTCAAGACACGTAAACTGGGGATGCATTGGCGACAACTCAAATACTGTACAGTGGAGTGGTATATATGAACATGTAGAGTGCAAATCTAGAGCATGAATGTCATTGAAAGTCATTGAAAGTCTTAGCCGTCAGCGACCGTTGTTGCGAAGAGAATCAATGAAATCCACGACGACCATCATTCCGCTCTTCTCATTGCCCGAGAGAGAGCGCTTGACAACTTCCTTGAGCAAGGGTGTAGGCACAAATCGGTGAGCCACATTATTGCCATTCTTGCGGATGGAAGAGGAACGTTGCACTAGAAGATGCATCGCAATGTCGTTGTCGAGTAGCATCTTAACGTAGGCAAGGCGTCGATACGGATTTAAAAGGGTCCGCGCGGTGATCAAACGGTCATTATCGGACACGGTCGAATGTGGGTTACCGCTATCGAGAGCCACTCGCCACTTCATGGATAGGGCAGTTGTGCCGTCAGCGTAGGTGCCCAAGACAGAGATGACGGCGAGTCCCGCCTGGGCTTGGTCAAGCAGCGACCGGAGACGAATTTGATCCAAATAAGAAGTGTCCTGTGCCATCGAGTTAAGTCATATGATATGGGAATAAAGACACAGAAAGATGTGTGTACCTGAGTAATAGACCAGGCTTCGAGGTCTTCTGTGCGATCCGCCATGTCGTCGACTTGGGCCTGCAGCTTCTCGTTCTCGGCGACCCACATCTTTTGAAGCGTTTCACCCTTTTTCGCAAGATCGGATTGAGCCTTCTCGCGCTCAGCACGTTCTGTCTGTAGCTGTTGCTCCAGCTTCTCCTGCTTATCTTGCGCGACTTGCCTTTCCCGCTTTCGCTCGTAACGCTCAGCTTGTATCTCCTTCTCCAGCTTTTCCTGCTTATCATTCCCGGATCGTATCTCCTTCTCCAGCTTCTCCTGCTTATCATTCCCGGATCGTATCTCCTTCTCCAGCTTCTCCTGCGTGACTTGTATCTCCCGCCGAAGCTCTGCGACCACTGCTTGAAAATCTATATTGGACGGCTGAAAACAACGCATTAGACTTCCTGGGAAGCGAGGGTACGCGAAACATACCATCGAACCGGCCACAGCACGGGTGTCACTTTGACCGATATCGTCTACACGACTGGTCAGCACTGCCTCCTTTCATTGAAAAATGACGATTACCCTCATCGCTGGATGCAGCGCCCGTGTCTTCTGTGACGGGTGTTTCAATGGCAACATTCTTCGGTGCTTTCTTCTTCTTCTTATTCTTCTTCTTCCTCTTCTCGGTGACTTTCAAGCCAAAGCGGTATATTGTTACAAACACGGATGGAATATACCAGTAAAATTTCATACCTGTCGCCTGAAGGTCGGTCATTCTCTGTTGTAGATCAGAGTAGTCTTTTGCCAACCGGTCAAAGTCTGAACGAATATGATACATCGGATGTTCTTCTGTAACGTTGAGCAGAAATAAACCCTCTTTGCCACGGAGTACGTCGTTGATGACTGTGTTGTCGTCACATGCCGTCACATCCGCTCGAAGGTAGGGTGTGACGCTCGTGACCGAACCCCGGACATTGCGTTGAAAGGAGCGTTCCAATTCATTTGCATACACATCCACGACCTGACCGACGGTGTTTCGCTCTTTGGCTTCGATGACGAAGTTTTCAACGACGGGATGGACTCTGATGCGACTAGACATGGTGGTGGTTATGGTCTAAACGTGTACATGTTCATTATCGATCTGCCCATTTATCAAAAAAAAAACAATAGCGAAATCATTCCCAGCGAACAAGTCCTGGAACCAAACACGGCTGATTTGCGATTCGATCCCAGAACATAATCGGTATCCTCCGGATGCGATCAAGTAAAGTGCAGATCTCCGTGCATGTCCCGCAGAGGCATTGATAGAGACTCGTGCGACACATTACACGAACTGGCTCATCATGGCAGCGAAATAAGTGCTCTCCAATCTCTCCTTCTACAGTGAATCGGAATATCTCAACGACATTACCCTTGCCATGTTCTGCTTCATTGACTCGAGTCAACAGAAGACGAATGAGCGCATCACAACAACATCACGTTCACTGTTGGTTCCTGCAGCGTGCAACGGCAACCTCCTTGACCTCCCTCTGACACGCCGGCTCAGCAATAGCAGCGTCTCCGCTACGTCGCCCGCGCTACAAACGAAGGTGATGTGCGGAGCGCCTAGCTGGAGAAGGTTGCTTGGCGGAGTCTGGATCGCCTGAACCGTGTGGAATGCTCGATCATGACTCCTGGTTTATTTGGCGTTATGTGCGCGTCCTGATCGCGTTGTTTGTGGTTGTGGTGCCGTCATCTGAGTAAGTTCTTGGCGCTAGAACTTCACTAAGACCAAGGGGAGGCGTGGAGCCGTAGAGCTGCTGCATCTCAAACGGCTGCGACAATGCCGGATGCGCTCTGCGCAATACACTCAAAGCGGACCTGGGTTCAACGACGACCCGAATCTTGGCTGATGGACTCGCGTCAACGTCAGCTTTACACGTCTCTCGGGATCTGACACGCGCCGCTCGCTCCACCTCCCTGGCCGAGCACGGTGACACACATGTGATGGACAGAAGCAGCGCCGACATTTCGCTTCAGAAGACAGGCAGACCTATCATTGTCACGACCCCCAGTTGTCAGGCATGGCATCTAAATCGGCTGGCAAATGGCGAGCGCAAGCTGTCACGGCCAGGCGCCCGTGCACCCATTTACTTGTTCGCTTCTGGTCTCAACTTGCGTCACCACATCCCCCCTTCTTATCTATGCCCACGGGGCGCAGGCTCGTCAAGGTCTCTGCGTTGCCGCTATGCGTCATCGTCCTGCTGCATCTACTTTACTACAGAAAGCTCCTCTACCTAATCGTCGGATCCAACACTTTCCATCTCGCTGAGAAACCACTGACGGCGGCGGCGGCGACATCGAATCCAATGACCGGCCCGGTTTCCCATACATATCGCGATGACGGGCTCCTGGAGCTCAACCCGGACAGCACACACCACCCGATATTTGAGCTGATCGAGCAGGCAGAGGAACGTTGGAGACACAAGCTGGCGCGGACGAGCAAAACTCTGGATCAGGCTGTCCAGGAATACGAAAGACGGTACAACCGACATCCTCCGAAAGGCTTTGAAATATGGCAAGCGTGTGATGCGGCTTCATGCGGACTGTGCCGTTAACCTGCGATGAATAGGTGGAATTATACTGAGGCTCATAACATCCAGCTTCGTGACGAGTATGACCAGATTTGGCACGACCTTGAGCCGTTCTGGGCGATACGGCCGGAAGAGCTTCAAAAGCTACAAGCACGACAAGAATCCCAACCAGACTCTTACACCATCGGCAAAATTACCGACAACGATACTGTCAGACTTCTTAAGACTGCTTTTTCTGATCCTGTGGACTGGGAGAAAAAGAATCTGCTGCGTGGAGCGGAGGACCTAATCAACCTTCTGCGAGATGTACAGGACGGTCTTCCGCCATTCCGTGCTGTGATCTCGCCCCATGATAACCCGATGCTGCTTTCCGACTATGAGATCAAGAAAAAACTCCTTGACGCCGCATCGGAGGGAAAATGTCCGTTGTACTGCGGGGGATGTGTTTTCTTATCGACTGATAGCTTTCTTAACCAGATGTCAACGTCGACTCATTGCAGCCTGGAGAAAGGCTCAGCTGGTTCTCTGCATGTGCACCATCATCACCCGCGCGTCAAGCCGCAGTCAACAACCACACAGCTCCCTCCAGTCGCAAGCGCTTCATCTACGACCACAAAAAGACCATGGACCCCTGCGTGCACCCCCGCCTCGTCGAGCAGCATGGGCAATTTCTCACACACGATCCTATCGCATCACACCTCGTTGTCCCGCAGTTCGCGTACTGCGCCACCGCGCTGCATAATGACATCCAGGCACCCGCGCTCCTGTCCTGGATCTCGGACGTCCTCCCGCGGTCTGACGACCCGCCATGGGACGCCAAGCCAGACATCCGCCTGTCGTGGCGCGGAAGTAACACGGGCATGTGGCATGCTCCTCAAAGCCGCTGGCGCGACGCACAACGCGCCAGGCTGGTCGATCTTGCGAGGGACATGCGCGGCGCAGTGGAGGTGCTGATGAACGAGCCTGTTGAATACGGGGAGAGACTCGTCATGAGGACGCTTGAGAGGAACTTGGTCAACCCTGCGATGCTGGACGTCGCATTTGCAGGAAGCCCTGTTGGCTGTCCGTCCGAGTTTTGCGAGCGGCTGACAGAGATTTTCGAGTGGAGACGACGCCAGGGCGCGAAGGAGGCTGGAACCTTTAAATACATCCTTGACGTACGCAGTGGCTAGGTGTGGCTGACAATGCGCTGCGGTGGCTGACCTTGGGCGTTTGGGCAGGTCGACGGAAATGCTTGGTCGAGCAGATTTAAGCGCCTGATGACCTCCAATTCCCTCATTTTGAAAGCGACCATTTATCCAGAATGGTATGCCCGTTGACGACGATGAACGGAGCAATTTGACCCCAGTTCTCAGGTTCTTGGACCGCGTTGAGCCGTGGGTGCATTACGTGCCCGTGCAAGTGGACTATTCCGACCTGTACGACGTCCTTGTGTTCTTCCGAGGAGGCTTGTATGGTGAAGCCGCGCATGAGGAACTTGCGAAGAAAATCGCCTCCGAAGGACGCGCATGGAGCAAGTCATTTTGGAGGAAGCAGGATTTAACTGCGTATCTGTTCAGGTTGGTTGGTAGCGCTCCACCGAACCCGCTTGCTTTGCGTTGGTCGAGCTAACTCGTTGTGACAGGTTGTTCTTGGAGTATGCCAGAGTTATGAGTTTAGAAAGGGAGTCCATGAATTATGCAAACCCGGACGGTTGAAAATCCCCTGGTCATGTATTTATATCGTGCTCTTGTTTTCCGTTCTCCATGTCGTGTCCGATTCGCCCACCCACGCTAGCCCAGAGGCTTCGCCTCCTGGGGCTCCGTCCAGGCGGCTGGTGTAGGCGTCCCATTACAGACGGCGCTCGCGAATGCCTCCGTTAGAGAAAACTGGAGCAACCCTAACCTGTCGCCGTCGAACTGGGGTCATTAAAGACGTGGATCCGGAGTCCAATGAGTCAGGAGAGTCCCGATGCCGCGATCGATGTGTCAAGAGGTCAGTGATGTGTTGAATCGCAGCAAATTGCACGTTTAGGAATCAGGAATGCGGTCAATGAAAACAGGAGTTGACATGATCAATTCTTTCCAGGCCTATGCTCGAGGCTACGGAGAGAGATGGCTGTATGCGACAGGACAGAAAGCCACCGACGTTCGCTGACAGAATCTGGTGTGCGTCGCTTTCGCTGAAGGCTCGTCAGGGCCTGATGCTCTTCATGACAAGTGGCGAGAGGGCAAGAGTGGCTGCCATAGATTGTCCGCCATATCTAGTCAGAGTCCGCACGAAGACGGTGTTAAGTTACCAGATGATGGGGGTGTGAATGGAGGTTGGATGACGAAGAAGCAAGGCATTATATATGTCGGCGCGGCTTAGGGGCTGACAACTTGAACAAGTTCATCGCGTCCGCGGTCACACACGTCAGCCTCATGCACGGCTTAAAACCGCCGACTCTCCACACTTTATGTTCAAAAAGACCTCAAGTTAGTGATTTATGAAGATTGTAATGGACCACTAAGAACAAAATCTACACACTGTTGGGCAACCGGTGAGAGCGTTAAGTCGAATGACGAGAGCTATATAGACCAATCCCTTCCTACCAGGAGTTAGTGACAGCAATCTCCGCTTACTGCGAAAAGGCTGCTATAGTCTGATTAAAGCAAGCATCAATGGTATTCTTATAGTCGATGAACAGCTGTTTTCGGCTGGTCTGCGGGTACGGAAGAGAATTTGTGAGCATCCGTTTACTGCTCATGCCAAGAGACATACTGGAGCAACGGCAATCAACGCATCTTCGAATATCACAGCATTTGCAGCTACGGAAGCAAGCTCCTGACGAACTATGTCAATGTTGCTAGTATTGCTAGGCGGGCGTGGGATGCCCTGTATTTTGGCCTTCGCAAAGGTCCAGGTGGGAATCGCGCTCAGCAGGAATGGCGAAAGTCGGCCATGTACGGGTGTGTATACTGTATCCGCGTCTGCCTCTGATAACGAGAACATGCTCTGAAATCGTGTGGACGTCGGATCTCGAAACACGTTCCAGGGCTCCTAATACATACCGACACGTCGTAGGCATCGTTGCCAAAATTATTCAGGTATGCCAGATCAGTGAGTGCCGTCTGTTATGATATCAGATCATGTATAAGAAATGAGGGCAAGAGCTGGACGGACGTAGAAGTCTGTCATGGTGGGGCCCGGGGAAAGATAGATTGCTGTAACTGCTGCATTCATGTTATTCGCCAAGAGTTCCAGGTCAGACAGGTCCTGGAGGATCTTGGCGACCGTGGCGATTGCGGAAGGTATTCCGCTAATCACAGTCAAGATGATCGCAAGGACGAGGAGACGAAAGCAACGAGCACATTGTGGATCCGGGCAACGAAGACTTGACCTACCACTCTGTCCGGTCTCGAACGTCAGTTATATACTCATAACTTTCATTCTAGCTCGTACCAGGCACATCAAGAACCGTGGACTTTAGATAGAACGGTCGGCTGTCATTTAACAGCGAGACATTCGGACTGAATGAAGAGAGGCACGAGGGATCGAAGATAGAGCCAGCGGAGGCAACGGCGGAGAAGCTACCGTAAGAAGAGCAATACACCCGAGCAAACAGAAGAACGAAAGGTAACGAAGGCCACCTCAGCGTTTGTTAGGCAAACGGCGAGGTCGAGAAAAACACGCGAATAAAGTTGAACGACAGAAACAGGTAATATACAAAGCGCCGGCGGTGGCGCGATGAGTTGGCCCCACCACCCGCGGCCGCCACGCGAGGGTTTATCCGCTCGCTTGAACCGTCCGTGCGCCCCTAAACATGCACTCACGCGGCGGCGCGGCAGTCCGCCCCCTCGAATTCCAACATTGATACGTCCAGAGGGATATGCGAAATTTGAACCATACGCACTGTTATACTGTCATTGCTAGAGCTCCTTGAACAGGCACAGAGGGAGACGTACCGGGACTTTCGCACAAGCAAAAAAATCCACGACACTCCAACCTCGATTGCTTTGTTCGAGCCAACCGTAGAAGTGCTCTGATTTATTTTTAGCGCGGGTCGGTTCTGTGTCATCAGTCATCTATCGCCTTGCGTGTCGCATACAGAGGATGAGGGACAGGTGCGACGTGCCTCATCAATCAGTCAAGTACGTCGCCCAAGACGTTTATCGCCTGATATTGAGAGGATGGAGCGGTCCAGAATAAATGGGTACCTAGACGGCGATGACGCGGATCGAAAGCTTTGAAAGCTGTCGTTTTCGATGTTCAATGTCCGATGTCAGTGATACTTCGGAAAAGATGAAAGGAGAAAAAGTTGTCCAAAGGTCCGCCGGCCTAGCGCCCTGAGCCAAAAAAGATGGGCTCTGCTGTCGAGGCCTTGCTAGCTCAGCGCAGCTTACGTCGATCAGACCATGTCTATGAGCTTGTTTTTCGGTGAGACTGGGTCATAGAGCCATGTCAAGAGATGAGCAAAGAAAATAGGTCTGCGGCATCAGTGTCACGAGAGGCGAAAGAAAAGAACGACGATATTTAGGCGTAAAAATTGAATGTTAAAACATATACTGTACTTGGCTTGCATTCTGAAAACACGCGCTGTATTTTTTGCATGAAAATACACCAGATAATTTTACAGTGTGTTTCGGAGGAAAAATATTTTAGAAATCCCATGTGGCGGTTTGATCGACGAGGGCGCGTGCATGGGCGCTTCTTGACTCAACGCGACATTCGAATGGTTCAGGCCGACTTTCGTCACGTTAAAATAAAACTAGGACCTTAACGTCAGGTAACTCAGATGGCGCACCTTATCATCCCCGACGTGACCGAGACTGTTGGCGTAATCTCCTCACCATGCTCATCGATAGGCTTGGATATTCTCAAAGTGGCTAGTATCGAAGCGATTGCAATCCACATGTTTGCATCAGCAAGATATCTCCCTGGGCAAATCCTGCCAGACCAGATTAATTCGACGACACGGACGTATGGCAGAACAAAATCATTTCGCACCGACGACCAAAACCAAATGGTCCGCTCGGGAACGGCTCTGCTCTGCCATGTGGTTTTGGCAGGTAACGGGTGGGATCGAATTCATCGGGATTCGTGTAAAATCGTTCGTCCGTAGTTATGGCCCTAACACAAATACATTAATTTATTTCCTTTCTTCCTAAATGCAGTAAGCTCGCCTCGCATTGGCAATAACCAGCGAGCCCTTAGGAATAAGCATACCATTATAAACGTCATCCTCCATGGACCTGTGCGGTACGCCTGAGCATAACAAGTCAGAAGCAGGCAACTCGGCTTTAGCGATAGGCATTACCTAGCGGAGTGACGAGTTTCCATCTTCAGCGCGTTAGCGGTTTAGCGACGTAGTCCCAAGTGCCTGACGTATTTCGGCTTACCGCAAAGTCTCCTGTAAAATGGCTTCGATGAATGGAAGAGATTCACGATCACGAAACTCGGGTAGCCTATCGGGTCCAATGACTGAGTCGATTTCCTCTTGAGCCTTGGTCTGATACTGCGGATATATTGTCATAGCCAAAAAGAAGAACGATAGGACAGTCCATGTCTAATGGTTTTGGTCTAACGTTAGCCTGCGTGAACCAAATCGACATAAGTCCGTGGGGACTCACCGTCTCAGCGCCAGCGCAATACATCACCCCAGCAATGCTCTTGACATCTTCAACTGATGCCCAACTACCATCCCCTTCACGGTGGATACGTTCTATGTGACGGCTTAGAAAAGATGATTTCGCTTTGCCTTCTATCTATAACAAGCTCGGTTCGGTCGGTTACCCAGTTAGTATGAAATCACGCACCATAAGCCGCTGAACCTCGTCATAGGGGAAGTTGTGCAAGTCGTCAATGATGTACTTGTGGTTGCGGGCATAAGTTGCATAATACGTTCCAGGAAACCAGGCAGGTAAATGTCGCACTGGACGCAAAGGGTCGGCATGTGGCATTGCACAGGAGGCCATGCATCTGTCTACGCATGCAGCACTTACGAAAAGGGAAAAAATCGACGGGTGTACTGGCTGGCGAACCCGAGTTGCCCATTGCATGCCCAACGCTATTCGTCATCCTCACATATGGATCGTTGTCTGAAACAATTTGGTGCCCATACGCGATGCTCATGATGATCGACGTAGAAAACCTAGTGAACAAAAGCGTGATCAACACGATATGGAAGACGTCTGAATCCTTGTTACCTGCCAACAAAATCCTCACGTCTTTCACCATCCGATATGAGGTTTCTCAGTAATAACCGCGCCTCTGCCAACTGGATAGGCTGGTAATCCTTGCATTTCCTGCTATTCAAGGTGTCTTGCAAGAGCCTTCTGTGACGCTGGAAGCGTTTACTATATCCATTGAATGATATAGTCTTATCCCAACCCATCCTAGAGATTTTTTTGAAAAAAAGAAAGAGTCACAGGTGGAGCATAGAATACCATACAGAAACCCTTACAAGTTCAATAACGTAAACACTGGGCGATCACTGTAGTTCGCACTGCGCTTTTCCAAAAGGTCTACGGCCGCCTTGGCACTGTTCAGAATTATGACCGGCTGGTTAAACAAGTGATAATAGACAACATCGCCTTTGCAATTACCCTGAGTTCATTAACCCGATTTCGGAATGTGAATCTTACATACCATAAAGCTTCCCCCACTTGGAAAAGAGGTTTTCCTGGTATTTAGAAGGGATAAACCTCAAATGTCCAACGATAGGGTCTCCAGGCGGACCGGGCGGCAAAGGCACGCGATATCTGCGCCGGAAGCCGAAGTACCAGACAACAACGATCGAGAAGAGAACAACAGAGAGTGAAGCCGTCGCGCTCATGGAGCAGTAGAATGCCAGTCGAACGCTCCGCAAACGCTCCAGACTTTATAACAGACTGGCCCTTAGGTCAGATGGCATGTGCAACGTAATGTTTTGATTAGATCGAAGTATCTTCTGCAAACAGTTTCGTTGGTAGAGCCGCTGTGTGACCTAATCTTCCCTGAAGCAGGTGTCCTATGACAATCGATTGTGGCACATGTTATCAGCGCGCCGCCAAAGAGTCTGTCTGAATGCCTAGACCAAGATAGTTCCGTCGGTAAAAGGGGCATGCCGTATCTCAAATGGGGCTGCATATCATACGTGCTACCAGAAAGAATGCATATCGTCAGAAATCCCACGTGTCTGTCTGAACAACAAGGCGGTGTGCACGAGCGTTTCTCGCTTCAATGCGACATTCGAATGGTTGGGGATGACTGTTACGATGCTCGCGTTCAACGTAGATATGATCTCAGACGGCTTTAAACGCACTTTACAATCCCAGACGTGACTTCGGTCGATGGCGTGATTTCATTCCCATGTTCATCGATCGCCTTTGATATCCTTAAGGTAGCGAGGATAGAAGCGATGGCAATCCAGAGTGTTGCATCGGCAAGATGCCTTCCAGGACAGATTCTGTCATGACTCTTTCAATCGGGAGGCATAGAATGGGTGAAGCGACGGTTATTCACCTGCGACCAAAACCGAACTGTACATTCGGATATGGTTCCCTTCTGCCGTTTGGTTCGGGAAGATAACGAGCTGGGTCGAATTCATCCGGGTTAGCGTAAACCTGTTCGTCCGAGGTCATGGCCCTAAGGTAGACGGGTGAGCGCTACTTTCCGAGTTCCGATCCAACAGCCTTACTTGACATTCGCGATGATCAATGAGCCTTTAGGGATAAACATTCCCTTATAAATGTCGTCCTCCATGGATTTATGTGGGACACCTAAGGGGACACGTTTAAAAGTGAACGAGGAGTTGCATTGGATGATGATCCATACCCAGTGGCGTGACAAGCCTCCATCTAAAGTCGATGATATGATTCAGTCAGATTTCGGGAAAAAATTCCTCATACCTGAACGTTTCCTGAAGGATTGCCTCTACATAAGGGAGAAACGGACGATCATTGAAGTCTGGGAGTCGGTCCGGTCCAACGACGGCGTCGATTTCCTCTTGCGCTTTGTCCTGACATTGCGGGTGCAACACCATAGCCAAAAAGAAGAACGTAAGAGTCGTCCATGTCTGCAAGGCAGATGTGACTCGTCATCTATGAACTCTATATCGTAGCCAGGCAAAACTCACTGTTTCTGCGCCAGCGCCATACATGATGCCAGCCACACGTATCACATCATCAAATGATGCCCAGCTACGACCCCCTTCGCGATTGATGTTTTCGATGTGGTGACTGAGGAATGATGGCTGCGCTTTGCCCTCTGACTATTGTCAAGGCAAATTACCGAATGCGTGACCTCAATTTTTCTAAAAAGCGCACCAAGAGCCTATTTACTTCATCGAAGGGGTACGTGTGCAGGGCATCAATGAAGACCCTATGATCCCGGGCGAATTTCGCGTAATAAGTCCCCGGAACCCATGAAGGTAAATATTGCACTTCATGTGCGGAAGACGACTTGAGAAAATGCCGTCAACATCCTATTTGCGAAACCGCTCACGAAAAGGGAAGAAATCAACAGGCGTATTAGCTGGTGGTCCTGAATTGGCCATTGCATGACCGATGCCTTCGGCGATTTGCAAGTATGGATCGTCGTCAGAAGTGATTTGATGCCCGTAAGCGATACTCATAACAATGGAAGTAGAGTATCTGAGAATAGTCAGCCTGCTTTCCCGGGAACTTTCTTGGACGTCCACCTTGCGATGAATTCCTGACGACGTTTATTGTTCGTTATCAGGTTCCGCAGAAGGAGCCTTGCCTCCTTCGACTGAATAGGCTGGTAATCGATACATTTCTTGTTGTTCAGATAGTCTTGCATCAGCCGTCGATGCCGTCGGAAATCTTCGCCGTATCGCAAGAACGATGCGGAGCGACCCCAACCCATCCTGACACACAGACGAAATGTCAGTTCATTACATGACAGCCAAGAGCAATCACTCACAGATTGTATATGGTGAACGTCGGACGGTCGCTATAGTTTGCGCTTCGCTTCTCCAGCAGGTCCGTCGCAGCTTCCACGCTATTCAGCAATATGACTGGTCGGTTGAGCAAACGGATATGCACGACATCGCCTGTCAGAGACGCTTGTAGCGACATCGAATGAATCCTAAAACACGTGCTTCAGCGTACCATAAATTTCTCCCCATTTTTGGAACGTGTTCTCCGGATTATTTGGAGGTATAAACCTCAAATGACCTAATATCGGATCGCCGGGCGGTCCAGGTGGAAGAGAGATGCGATATCTGGAAGGAGAGTGATAATACCAGAGGACAGCAGCGAGAAGAAGTAGGATTAGTGCGAGCAGAAGCATTTGGACAGTAGAATTGCAAAAGCCAGAACGAGAGCACTAGCCCCTAGCAGTTATTTAAATAGAATGACGCTCCACTGCCGATTTTGTGGGAGGTCATAGGGCATGACAAACAGCTGTCAATGATGATGTCTTGAGCCAGTTTCATAGAAAAACCTCATTCCGAGGGTGTGAACGAGTAGAGCGCCGCCTGCAGCTACATGCAGCATAGGCAGCTCCTAGATAGAGAATTCATGACAGCTCGGCGTCAACAGGCGGCAATCAAGATGACATCAGAAGGCCTTACCGCGATCATGATTCACTAAATCCCAATATGGTCTTCTCCACCAAGCTAGAGCTAATACTGCGCTGACAAGCCCCAGCGGCGTTATGAGGAAAACAGCAGGGTAGGCGATGGATGTTCGATAGGGTGGGTTTGAAGGAGCGAGATGCCTCACGTGATAGCAGAATGCGCCGACTGCGATGAACGTCGATGAAAATCTAGCCGCTCTGATAGCGTTCTATCAACGCCACTGAGATGCATCCTATCTTGTTTTTTGATGTGTTTGTTCATTTTCGACGGTCTCGGTCGATGTTCTGCAATATCGCCATCGTCTCGCTTAGCGTTCGGCTGCCAGGTTCGACGTATTGACACGCCAGATCTTGAGACTTTCGCGCAAGTCATGGGTGCACCCATTCGAGGATAGTCGAGAAGCAAAGAAACTCTTCGAGCACGATCCGCGACTAGTGGAAGCGACGATAACATGCATTATCTTCACGAATTCGTGGGAGGCTTAACCGGCAATAGCTCGTTTTCTGCTGATTGTATTTCTCGTTTTGATCGCCTGTACTGTCGCTTCTTTCTTCCTGGCTTGATTGCACTAGAAGGTGTCCCGACACGGCGAACGCAAGGCATACCTCTGCCGTCTGTGCTGCCTGTTGATCACTTGTCCTAATAATGGGACATTCAACATCGTCGTGCCAAGGTGGAAAGCAAGAAGAAGGTGGCGGGCTTGGATTAATAAGAAAATGCCCAAAAACAGCGGCATAAGCGTACATGATCGCAAGGATGCAGACTTGCCAAATCGACGAGCCTACTCTTGCAACAGGTCTCCCGCCGGACTCGAGAACGTCCACGATGGCTGCATTCTGACGAGTTCTCGCGCGCGTCCTATCTCTTCAACATGAATGTCCGTGGAAGGTCTAGAGTTATGTGAGGATGGGGCAGCGCTACGCACACGCAGGTGCTGGATGGGGTGTTCGCTGACGGCTGATTTCTCCTGCCATGCTACACGGCCCGCCGGCGAGACGGGTGCGGTGTCTCGCATGAGCGATGCGTAGGGTCCCCCTTCTGACGACTCTGAGCGACAAAATGTGAGCAGGACAATGAAGTAACGAAGGAGGCAGGAGACTCGAGGGCATGGAGAGAATGAGGTATTTATGAGCACCACGATCGACGGCTGACAGTCGCAACCAAAAGAACATGTCAGCTTTCACAGTCAGCCACCACAGCCTGAGCGCCAGCCACCTGGCGTTCTTTGTCACAAAGGCCGCTGGCGAAGGATCCTCGGTAAACAGATAGTTCGAACGGCAGTTTCTTTGCTCTTGCGCCGGAAGCAAACCTTTGCAAATTTGATCGGCCGCTGACCAAACTGATCACCGACCGAGAGCGTGACTAAGCCGAGCATGACGATATCATCCTCTCAGCACCAACCCCCTCACTTCAGAATGAACGTCCTCAACGTCCCGCTGGAAATCGTCCGCGAAATCATCTTGCACCTCGACTCAGTGGACAGAAGCCGCATCTCCGACGCGCCGGGGGCAACATCGAAACAGCGTTGGGAGCTGTACAGGTCGCTGTCTTTGGCGTCCAGGGCTTTCCGCGCGCTCACGCTCGCAGCTTGGTTTCGGGTGCTTTTTGTAAAGTCTCCGTCGGATCTGAGCACACTTGATGAGCTCTTTCCGAGCGCTAAGACGATGTGGACGAGGTGAATCGGATCCGTGTTTTCGCTAATCTAGTGCTGACAATACTTTCCCTCCCAGAGAGCTCCATTGCGTGCGGGACGGCCTCCATCCCAACTCTCCTTGGGACCTACAAGGTTTCCGACGACTGAAAAAGATCCGCTTCGACTCGCCCGCTTCCCTGGAAACCTCAAAATACTCTTCCAGCACAGACGACATCCCCTTCGTGAACGTGCCTTGTTCCGTCGAAGAGCTCGATCTGCGCGGGCTGCAGTGGCCGTCGCCCATCGTTTTCAGCAACATAGGAACTGTTCTTCCGGACCTCAAGGTTATCAGGATGAAGCAGAATAGAATCTGGTGCGGCCTGTGCCACACCTGTTCCTTTGCCAGGTTCCGATCACCGGGCCCAGATGTGCTTGTGTACGAAGGCGGTCTTGGGCTTCCGGTGAGTCGATCGCAGATGCAACGCAGCAGCCTTTTCTCACTCATCACACGCAGATGCACTACGCGCGCGCCTTCTCGTCGCTCTCCTCCTTGCACACGGTCTACATCACCATCGCGGACCTGGGCTCGGGCAGGACCGTCCTGTCGAACGAAAAGAACGAGTATCTCTGGACGGGCGAGTGCGACCGCTGCATGCAGGTGATGTACGGAGACGAGGCGTTCAGGGACAGGTGGATCGCGCGGAAGCGCGGCGACAATCCCGAAGGGACGCAGAATGTCACGATATACGTCCGCCCGCCGAAGCTCAAGAGGGTCGAGTGGCGGTTTTGGAAGACGGCTGATGACGGCGAGGACCGGACGACGGATGAGGAGGCTGGTTTTGACGACGATGAGACGGATTTCTTTGCTAGCCTTTGTAGGTGTCCCTAGTTTCTCCACCGTTCGCGTTTTTTAACCTGCAGTGATCCATTCAGGGTTGGCCGCATGATACTGTCCTCGTCAGATTGTTCTGTTGTAGTCCTAAATTGCGGAGATAAACCAAAACATATCTTCTATCTTCGATGCATGTCAGAATCTTGCTGCTTGCATGCAGTTTTGTACGGCACCGTGAACCAAATACTGTTACCGGCAGCCTTGCTTGCTCGCTGTAAACTCGGCCATAGAAGGCAACTGATGTGAAAGCCTTCGTCCGACAATTCTCCTACTGAAATATCCCTCCAAGCATATCCTCTTCGAGGGCACCATGCCTTCCCCATAAAATAAAAGCGCCGCATTATTTCTGATACCGCTCGGCAGGTGCTGCTCTAGATCTGAATTGAGACCTGCCCACGCCTCGCGGGTTGCCTACGCGTTTCTCCGTGGTTCGGCCGAAGTGACTAGTGGTGCTACGTGTCATCGATGTGATCCATCTGCACTTGTGTAGTTGTTGTTTTCGGTCTTTCAGAGCCAAAAGGTCCGCTTGCGGAGGATGGTCCTCCATACGGTGCCACTTGGACAACCGCGGCTACAGCGGCACGCGGCGTTGCACCCCGCTTTCGTGTTTTCTGGGGGGGTGTACGAGTGCTGTAAGCGCTATAAATGCAGCTCGGGTCCCGTCCCGTAGGAGCTAGCGTTCACTCTTTTGCGTGCCGAATAGTAACTCGAGTACTGACAACATAGTCAGCCGCTGGCCTCCCTTCCTCGTTGCCTCATCCTGCTCAGCTCAGAGTGACATACGACACTTTTTCTTTTTGATGGTTTCGTTCACGATTCTCGCGGGCGGCTATGACGTGTTCGTCGCCGCGTACCTCTTCAACCCCGCCACGAGCTCGCTCTCCCTCGTGAGCAAGTCGCCCACGGGGCCGAACCCCTCCTGGATATCCCAGCACCCGACCAACCGGAGCATCCTCTAGTGCGTCGTTTAGCCCATCCAAATTCGCATAGAGACAGCTCGCCCGATATGAACCCGTTTTCAACGACACACAGCGCGGTGAACGAAGTCGCAGAAGGCACGCTGCAGTCGTTCGTCGTGGACGGCGAGGGCACGCTCTCGCCCGCGATCGACGCGGTCGGCTCCGGCGGCGACAGCCCTGCGTTCGCGGCGGCGCTCTCGACGGGCGACGTCGCCGTGTTCAACTACAACAGCGGAAACGGGCGCATCGTGCCCACCACCTCGTCCGGGCTCGTGTTCGACGCGTCCGCGCCGACGATCAAGTTCCCCATCGTCTCCCCGTCCGGCGTCTCCCACCCGCACATGGCGCTGCAGAACGGGATAGAGGTCCTTGTGCCTGACCTGGTGCGTCGCTCGTCGTTCGATGTTTGGCGTCTAGCTGGGCGCGAGAATGTATAATCCTGCCTTTTTTTTTCTTTTTTTTTTCGACAGGGAGGGGATACGATTTGGCGTTTGGCAAAGGTTTTCACGGGCGCATACAGGATCGTCGGCTCGATCCCGCAACCAAAAGGCAGCGGACCCCGACACATCGCCATCTACGGTGCGTATTCCTTACACCTTCGTCCGCTCCACCCGCTCACCCCACACACACACAGGCGACCGGCTCTTCACACTACACGAGCTAAGCTCCACGCTAACCGTCCAAGCGATCCCCGCCTTCCCCAACGGGACCTCCCCTCTCCTCGCAAGCGCCTCAATCGTCCCCACAGACCCGCCCGCAGGAGCCATCTACGCCGCAGCAGAGATCCTCATCCCCACGCCCTCCCCACGCTTCCCAAAACCCTACATCTACGTCTCGAACCGCAACACGGGCGTGCAGGACGCGCGCGGCGACTCGATCGCCATATTCGAGCACGTGCGGCGTGGTGTCGGCGCAGGCGCGGGTGTCGGTGCGGATTCTGGCTCAGGCAAAGGCGAGAGCCTCCGTCTGGTGCGCCAGGTCTTCACGGGCATCGACCAGATCAGAGGCATGGAGTTTGGACCTGCGGACCGCGGCGGCGACGAGTTTTTGGTCGCGGCCGGCGTCGCGGGCAGCGCTGGCACGCTCGTGTTCAGGCGCACAGAGGGCGGCACGAACTTGGAGCTCGTCGCGAAAAACACAGACATCCCCACGAGGACGTCATTCGTCTGGCTCTGAGAGCGTTTTTTTGTCCTTTTTCTCTTTGCTGTTGTCAATTTTTAGTTTGGTTGTCGTTTCTCGCACAACTGTGATTGCACAGAACAATGAAGCCTGTACGTGGGAATGTCATTGCCATCTTGAATAACGGCGAGATGGCCGAGCGGTCTAAGGCGCCAGAATCAGGATCTGGTCTCTTCGGGGGCGCGAGTTCGAATCTCGCTCTCGTCATATATATTTTTTTCAATTTTGTTGCAAATCCCCCCACACATGGCTCTCAGAGCATCCATATGCCAGACCCCATGACAATGCATCAACAAAGTAGCAACAGCCATCTCCGAAATCCTCCAGACATTTTTCTGATCGTAGGCCCGTTTTTCTTTTCTTCCCTTCCATTCTTTTTTTTCCCATGTGAACAGCTTGGCTTTGATGAGCGTTGTTACAATTATCCGAACAAGAAAAGATCGAAGAGGAAAGGCACGAAAAAAAAAAAAAAGCAAGACGAAAGAGGGAGAGACAGAGAGGTTCATGCCAAGATTCGATACTGTACGATACGATACTGTAAACGTATTTGGTACCTATTGCAACACGAGCAAAAGAAGGGATATGAGGGAAGGGGGCCGGGACAGACGAAAAGCATTCTGTCCGGATGGTGCGTTCACTAGATGACGATGACGGATTGGATCACAGATGTAATTGTTGAGTGGTGGTATGGTGGGCGGGACAGAGAATCCAAGGATCACGCGAGAGAATGGTATAGGTGCGGTGGTGAGTATGGTGATTGGCCGGGCCGTAGAGCCGGTTGACTCTCACGGAGTATGATGACGAGGATGACGTCGGGGTTAAGGACAAGGAGAAAAAAAAGAACAGACTAGCTGCAAGTCGCTCCACGATGACGCCATAGAGACTAGAGCTGCTGTATTTGAACGATGAGAAATTGCTTCTCGTCCGTAAATTGCTCGTCTAAGTGGTAAAAAAAAAAGTGAAATCAATTCTTAAACATTCCATGTCGCACACGGCCAAAACACACCTTCTTTGTCGTTGTGAAATCCCTTTAGGAAAGTCAACAGCTTTTCCTTGTTCCGCCGGAGTATGTTTTCTATTTGAGGAGGTTTCTTTGGATTCGCAACAAACACCTGAAGGGAGTTAATATATATATATACGCGAACGCGAGCGAAGCAGAGTAAGACAAACCTTGAAGACGTGGAAAGCCTCAAACTGAATGTTCTTGCTCTTGTCCCGCAAGAGGTTCATCATCATCTTGAGGTTGGCCTCGTTGGCAATGTAGCGCGTCATGACGTTAAAGTTGGCGCGGTCAAGGAGGATTTCGCCGAGAAGCTTGAGTGACTGGCGCTTCGTCACGTAGTTGTTGGATAGGATCAACGTTGTGAATGATGAGAAGAACTGTTCGGAGCGAGAATGAATGTCAACGTTTGATGCAGCCCTTGTGCAAGCTTGACGGTCGGTCGACTCACCCGATCATAGTTCTTGTCCAGGTATTCCGCCACCATCGGTTTGTGCCGCGTCAGCGTCTCCTTCAAATTTGCAAAAGCATCACAGGAAATTCCAAACGTTGTTGTCTCTATGTAATGAGGGAACTTGTAGAATCTAGACAAAGACGTTAGACTTGTTCGGCGATGGATGGATGGATGGACTAGGTCCAAGCGACCTACTGGTCCGAGTAGAGCAGTATCCTCGCCAACGGCTCATGCCTCAGCATCTCTTTCAGAATCATACCCGTGTTGAGCGCGATCTCCTCGTTCTCGTACCCAGCGAGGGCGGCGAAGACGATGTCCGGCTTGGAAGCGAGGTACTCGACGGTCGGCCATCGCGAGCCGATCTGGCGACGAAGCAGATTGTTAAAGATCTGCACGACGTCCTTGCGCGCCTCAAACTCGAACCGCGAGATGTGCACGACGAGATGGTACAGCAGGTCGGTGCTGTACGTTTCTTGTGCGAGCTGCGCTACCAGTTCGGGAGCGGGGTCTGAGACAACGGCGGTGCAGGGGTAGGGGTGGGGTGGGGTTGCAGGTTAGCGAGAAGATGAGCGGAGAGGAGGGGACGGTGTACCTCCGTCGCCGTACAAGATCGCCTTGACTTGTTGCAAGTTCTTGGTCACGTCCTCGGTCGCCTGTACACACAACCAACAACGAGGGGGGAAGGGGGAATAAATTAGCCATATGATGACGACCACATGAGTTGCACCGCGCTCGCGGCCCAAGAAGGGGAATTGGAGCGAGGGCAATGAAGCGAACGCATCGAGCACGAATCAAACGTACCTTTCTCCTCGTCTCGCCACCAGGGGCGCTGTTCTCGAGCTTCGGAATGGCATCTCTGAGTCCGCGCACGAGGTCAGGCGGCGTGCGCGGCTTTGTCTTGAAAAAGTTCATGTTGGGCGCCAGAGCAGCTGACGGGTTAGTGGTAGAAGGGAAGAGGCGAAGGAGAGGAGAGGAAAGGGGGGCAGCGAGTGGGTGGGTGACTGGTTATGGCAGGTGACAAAGTCTAATTTGTTCAGTTTGGCTCGTTCAACCATCTCGGTCCCGCAATTGCTCAGCAATCTTGTTTTTTTTTGTTGAAATCCACATTCTTCGCTTCAGAGGACCATCGCTTTTTAGCGCCAGCCACCACAGAGACCGGCGGCTGCACTGTCAGCCAATGGACCTCATTCTCTCTACAATCGTGACGGTCGGAGTCTGCAGGATATGCAACTCCACCACTGCTATGAATTAACTGGGCAATATCAAGATCCACAAACCACACATCCTTCGTACGCGTCCCAACTCCAACAGCAGCTCCGCTGACGACGCACACTCTCTCCGCCCTCGGGCTGCGAGGCGTGGTTCGTCAAAGTGCGTTTAGGCCTCGTCGAAGAATGGCCGTGGCGTTGTCTGACCTGGGAGGTTTAGAGGCTGTGAACGTGGATGTGGTGCCTGCGCATTGCGGTTGATGCAGTGGAGGGAATTATATTCGTATCCCAAGTTTGCAAGGACTGCGTACCGCAGCATCGCCCCTATTATTTGGGAAGCTGCTATGAGGGCTTGGACTCCATCCTCGTGCAGATGTAGGTACCGCTCGTTTCCAACAGTCCTTTCCTTTCCCCTCCGCCAAACCCGAACTCATAAACGTGATACGCGAATCCTCGTCGAGATGTTTCCCGGATCTCAATTCCCAAAAACAGGGCGTACAGGCAGAATGTGGGAAAAAGTGATCGTTAAAAGATCGTCAAACAAAACGCTGCAGAGCTCTTCCTCAGCGGCTTGGTGGAACAACCAGCCAGGAACCCCAGCCCAGACCTCATACAATTTCAATGCGACTAGGTAATGGACGCCGTAGCGTCTATGTAGTGGTTGAAAGTTCTGCAGTGAAGTATCTTTCTGGTCCAACCAAAAACTTGATTTCCTGGACAACCAAACGCGAGTGCACGATTGGGCCGTGCGGCACAGCAACTCGCAAAACGATGAAACTGATCTGCGTCTCCCCGGCCTCCTCTCATATGAAGAGTCGGACGTGACAGATTTCCCATCCTCCGTTTAATGCGCGTATATGGATGGATGGCGATAACATGCCGTGTTTGCGATGACCACGGCAATATGTACTAACCCCTGGCAGGTTCGTATACTGCGCACCACCTAATGTCGCGTGCGTAACGCAACGTTCGCTGCACCGCTTCATCGCGCTTCTTAAAAGGCAATCATCGCTCGGCGTCACCTTTTTTTTCTCGTATCTTTCCAACGCTTTCTTCTCGACATGCGTCTGCTGCTGTCTGCTGTGTCGGTCGCGTTGTCCGCCGCGGTCCTGTCCGTCGCGGCGCAAAACAGCACGAGCGGCGAGCCCGTTCTCAATTCCCAAGTCGACGCGTTTATAGACCAGGTCCTGTCGGGATGGGGCTCTCCTGGCGGCGTCGCCGTCGCCGTCGTCAAGAGAAGCGCTGCGGGCGATTGGAACGTCGAAACGAAAGGGTACGGCGTCGCGGCCGCCAACGGCACCAATGTCACCGCAAAGACCCTCTTCGCGATCGGCTCAAACTCCAAGGTGAGTGGGCCCGTGAGGAATGAGGAAACCGTTCCGGGTTTCCGTGGCTCATCGGTTCGTTCGGACTTGTTGCAGGTTTTTACGACCGTTGCGACTGGTCTGTTGATCAACAATGAGACCGTGTCTCCTCGGCTTTCTTGGACGTCGAAAATCGCGTCTGTCATCCCGGGATTCGGCCTTGAGGACAATGTTGCAGCCAACCAGACGACCATCGTCGACGCGATGAGCCACCGCACGGGTTTGCCCAGACACGACTTTATGTACAAACTGTCCGACGACGTCCCCGGAATCGTCAGTCTTTTTTTTCCGGCACCTCATGCCTGTCTCGTGCTAAAGTCGTGATTCGTTTCGTTTTCAAGATCAAGAAAATGCGCTTCCTGAGGCCATCGGCAGAGTTCCGGGACGTCTGGCAGTACTGTAATTTGTGGTACTTTGTTCTATCCTACCTTCCCACTATGCACCTCCCCTCGAAGATCCCGTTCGCGCGATACGTCAAGCAGCACCTTTTCGAACCGTTGGGTCTCAATTCCACGACGTATTCCTACGACCTCGCGAAAGCCAGCGGCCTGTTGGCGGATGGCATGACCAAGCAAGGCGTCAATTTCTCGCAGGACCCGTTCGGACGAGGCATTCCTCGCACTTATCCGTTCCCGAGCCAGGTCGGAGGTGAAGACGGCAACTGTATGTTCTTGATTTGCCTTTCATAATGCGTTTCGCGTTTTTGCTGATCGCATCTCAAAAGTCGGGTCCGGTGCTGGCGGCATCATTAGCAGCGCGGATGACATGGTATTACATACCAGCTTTGTGTTTCGCCTGCCGTTACTGATCTATAAGGTATTGTAGGCTGTTTGGCTCCAGACTCTCCTTCTGGGCGGAGTCAAACCTGGAACGAATCAGTCGGTTATACCTCCGGATGTTCTCCAAAAGGTTGCGACGGGCGTCGCAGTCGAATTCGGTGTTGCGTATGTGTCTCTGCCACACGGTCTGCCTGTGGAAGAATGAAAAAAAAAAGTTAACCCCACTGTTCAAGAGCATTCCCTGAATTGTCGCCTTTGGTTTATGGAGGCGGGCTTGAGCGAGGAACATACAGAGGACATGGTTTGCGGAGGCTCTTCTCCTTTGATAACGGGATAGTTGTCTAATACGATCCTTTGCAGAGATCGTGCAACACGACGGCTCCGTGACGGGTGAACTGTTTTTCATCGTTCTCTTGATCGCATTGACTAAGAAAAATGGATCAAAGGTTTCTTCTCTGATCTTTCTTTCTTCCCTTCGGACGGACTAGGAGTCGCCGTTCTCACAAACGACGGGTTCTACGGTGGTGTTTTCAAAAATGCGATCAAATATCGGATTATCGACCAAGCCCTCGGACTGGAGCCGGTCGATTGGAATTCGAGGTTCGCTTTGCCTGCTCTCTAGTGCTCGGCGTCCCCGGTGCCCACGTTTTTTTGTCATGCAGGTACAGGGCGGGCGTGGCGGCGCAACAATTCTCCGTCACCCCGCGGCCGTCTAATGTGACGCTTCCTCCAGTCAACTTCACCGCTATCGCAGGGACATACAGCGATCTAGGATACGGCCGCGTCGAGTTCTGCCTCTTATCGCCTTCTAACCCAGCTGCATCACAGAGCTGCAAGCAGCTCGCTGCCAACGCCACCGAACGTTTCCCCGGAGTCGTCGATCCGAAGGTGCCCACGTTCTTGGCGGAATGGGACAACCCTTTCTTCTCCCATGTGAGGATGACGCACTTCAATGGGAGCGTGTTCAATTTCACCACGGTCACCAGCTACGTGAGTGTTTAAAACGCTGCCGGGGTGAGATTGACCGAAAATGCTGTTTGCCGTCTTGCAGGCGACAGGCAACGCTTCGGAACCTTATTGGGTCGAGGGGAACCTCGATTCGGATTCGGGCTCGTTAGTCGAAGTATCTTTCGATGGAAGTGGTCGCGTGAACGGACTGGGGATCGCGGGCATTTGGGGAGCGGATCCGAGCGTACCTCCGCTGTCGGGGAAAACTGTCCGCGACAGGGCAGAAGTGTTCTTTACCAAAGTCTGATTGGCGATTTTTCCTCTGAAGGAGTCTTGGACATTTTCATTGGTAAAGTTCTTCTATTCGTTAAGCTCGGAAAAAGAAAATTTCTATGCTTTATGGCCGATTATAATAAATAGATTTCATATAATGGACTGTTGACTCGTTAAATTAATTGCAAATGCTAGTGGCGTGACGATAAAGCAGACTGGAACTTGTACTGTACAGTATGATCCATCCTGTCATTTGTCAAGAACACAGATGGCACAAGAGAAACGCGTGTCATGTCCTCGTAACGTGGTTTCCAAAGAACTGAAATATGAAGGCATCCGCTCCTTGTCAAATGGAATGTACGCAAGATTGCAAGTATTGCATTCTCGCTCGTAGGAAAGAAACTGTCGAGCGTGTCATCGAAGCAGGCGCACAGGAAAAACCGGAGGGCGACGGCTTTTGCAAATCATGCTCATTCGAATTGTTATGCCTTTTTTGATATTCTAGCTCGTTCCGGTCTGTTTTGCTGCGAGACTGCGAATACGACCACTTGGATCTAGCAGCCTTCTGAGCAGCTCCTGCACCCGAGTGCTAACAATTGCATGGTCCCTTTCCTCGATCTCGCGCGATTGAGTAGATGGAGCAGAGGCTGGCCGTTGAACGTTTAAAATTGGAGACCTGGGACCTGGCTTTGGTGCGCGTTACCGGTTTCTTGCTGCTACACCCGTCCCCGTTAAGGGGGTCGCCTCTTCTGCCCCAAAGACCGAACATATCGACATTTGCTCCGGCATCGCGTCTTTGCCTTCTCCGTGCAGGTATGCGTGAAAGGCCGTGTTTACAGGGCGAGCCACCTTCGTCTTTGAACGCCGGTAGCGCAAATCCATTAGCTTTTATGTCAAACGTTCAGCTCCTTCGGTATGTGCCTCAAACATTGCTTTCGTGTCGTGGCACCTTTCGTCACTGTCTCGTCTTGTTAGACAACTCTACAGGAGGCACTGCGTGAGAGGCCGATCATGACCTCTGCAGTCCTCGGTTCGTGCGGCTTGACTGTCAACATCGGACGTGCAACGCTTTCTACGAGAAAAAGTCTTTTCATGCTTGGGGACCAGGCCAAAGTCAGCCTCGGAGTCCCTTTCATGCCACTTTGTGCCTTCATATGATCTTTCGTGTTTGTGCAGCTCATCGAGATGTTCAAGTCCTTTGGGCATCATTCACTGGGTAAGGACGTGTTATCTTTCGAACCGCACACATTGATTCTCTGCCTGAGAAGGTCACAAAAAGGCACCAAGGCCCGCTGCTACCGATTATACTCAGATATCTCATCGCCACTCTCCTGGCCAGCCTTATTCGTTGCGTTATCCTTGTTTCTCCGGACTTCGCTGTCCCTTGGAACAAAACGTTGTCCACCTATTGTGCTATTCTTCCACTTGACATCTACGCGATCAGTCTGTTGACTTTCTTTGATCCGGAGTTGCTGTGTCGCACTCTATCAAGGAAATTAGTCGTGATTTTGTCGGCTTCGGCACGCGTCAATCCCTCGATGGCCTGATGTGACGCCATGCCAAGCCATTCTTGCCTGGGTGTCGTTTGTCCGAGAGCTATCTCGGCCGCCATTAGTAGTGGCTGGTGGGTATATATGTTCGCGTTCGACGGGGGAGATGTCGTGGACTGTCATTTGGTCACAATGGTTTCCTTGAAATCACTTGCGTATCTGATCGCATCGAGCGCTCTTTTCACTCTCGTGAATGCCCACTGTAAGTATAATAGGCTTACCGTTACGTTTCATTATCCATCATTTCCCCTCTTCAGACACATTTCCAGCCTTGATCGTTAACGGGCAACGGACCAGCGATTGGGTCTACGTCAGAAGGACCAACAACTACCAGAGCCGCAACCCAGTGAGATAGGATTTTGTTTCCGACGCCATGCACGTACTAAGCAACTCCCCTTCTCAGGTCACTGATGTCCACAGTGCCGACTTCCGGTGCTACACCTCTCAGACGGGTGCTACAGCGTCTACTGTCAACGTCGCTGCCGGCTCCCAACTCGGAATCTCTAGCGATGGGACCATCTATCACCCTGGTGTTCGTGGTCTACACTCTGGGATCGATGCAGTATGAAGGCTAACCACATTGACGATCATGCCCGCAGTCCCTAAACGTCTACATGGCTCGGGCACCAGGCAACGTCTCCACCTGGAACGGAGACGGTGCCGTCTGGTTCAAAGCGAGTCGTTCTCGATGTTCGATATCCTATAATAATGACCAAGCTCGCTGTTTAGGTCTATGAGATCGGCGCCGTTACCGACGGCGGGAAAAGCATTAACTGGCCTGCTCTCAGTCAGTAGTGACCTCTGTGCGGGTAACGAATTATAACTGGCCTCGTATTCCAGACTTGCCGAGCGTCACCTTCACCCTTCCGAAATCCCTTCCATCCGGGCAGTACCTAGGTCGACCGTCTTCCGTCCGCTCGTGAGTTTAAACATATCTCTGACGTCCTGCACCGTCTAGTCCGGATTGAATCGATCGCCTTGCACTCGGCATCCACGTACGGAGGAGGTTTGTCAACAAGCCTGTTGATTTGGCAATCGCGCTCATTTCCCACTCATAGCTCAATTCTACATCAGTTGCGGGCAAATCAACGTCACCGGCGGAGGTGAGCCGCTCACATGAGAGTCGCTCTTCATTCACAACTGAGCAGCATGAACTTTGCAGGCAACGGCAGCCCTGGTCCGCTCGTATCCATCCCAGGTGTTTATACCGGAAATGTGGGCCCCTACTTTCAATTTTGGCCGCGGTTCATAGATTCTGAGCAACCTTCTAGGAACCGGGCATCCTGATAAACATTTATTATCCCATCCCGACGACCTACGTACAGCCTGGCCCTGTGAGTGATTCCCTTGACGCGCGTTTTTACCGGGCAATCTGAACCTGCTACACAGGCTGTCTGGAGAGGATAAGCTTCTGGCCTTCTTCCGTTTCACGACATGAATGTATGTGCCGATCATCACATAAGAGTGTAGCTTTCGATTGCATCCTGTTTTCCACAGAGTCAATGTATGCCTTTCCTCATATTGTCTGGTTACCATAGCTAGCTCGTATGAGACGTTTCCGCGCCGATCGCAAAGCTCGAGCATCAAAATCATCTCTGATTATACTATTATAAACCAATCTTATATACTTCTCGTTCCTCAGAGTTCCACGTAAAGACGGGCAAGGGATGCGCTTCGGTATTAAATACCCACTTGTTTAATGGGTATGAGTCAGAGTCCTCGAAGAGCAAGAAGAGGTACTTCAGCGTTTCCGCGAGGAAGTAGCTGGAGAGGTGATGCCATGAATTCTTTGCGCTGTCACTCGACAGGACCGCTAGTGAGCTCACCTGGGCATGTCGTCAATTTTCTTTCCAGAGTCCGTGTCAACCTGGCTAACGGATGCATATCCGTACTTCGTCCTGCTGAATTTCTGGATCGATTTGAAAATCTCGTAGCCGCGTTCTCGCCATTTGACGTCTCCGGTCGTCTTCCATAGCATGTACATGCTTTCGATCGTCTAGGCGATCAACGGCGAGTCAGATAATGCCACACCTCTGAGTCGGCCAGGAGCCTAAATGAAGATAGCATACCTCGGGACGCAGAAGATACACCGGGGACGCGATCACATAATCTCTCTCTTCCTTATCCTTGCTCCCGCCCCCTGCCAGACCAGGTGGAACGCCTCCGGGTCGACCGCTATTCTTCCAGCTCGCCACACGGTCGACCCACTTTTCACCAGGCGTCATCCTCATCACGTCCGGACCCAAGCCCGTTTTCTGGTCTGCGTAGGAGATGTAACACGTATAAGCGAGACCCTCGGCAGCCCACTGATGGAGCTCCCGCGTCTCGGGAGAGAGTGCGTCGCCGAGCGTATGCACGCCGAGAGCTAGGACCCCCGGAAGGAAGCAAGAGAGGTGTTCTTGGACGTGCGTCGGGTACGGTCCGTGAGCATCTGTGACGTAGACCAGCTGGCGATTGGGAGTGATATAGAAGAGGCTTTCGAGGATGCCTTCAATAGATCTGAGATCTGGGTTGTATAAATTTCGATTGATATCGCTCTGTGATTGAAAAATAAACTCACACTGATCACGAGCCTTCTCGTCCCCAGTAAGCAGCCACTGCTTCAACAAATATTCATACCCGCTATCCCCAGAGGCTCCAACCGAAAAATGCTCTGCACATCCGAGTCACATATGAAATCGACGTCATGCCATGAGCAAGAAAAGTGGGCTTACGATTGTGAGGTTTCCCATCTTTGCTCCACAACACTGGAAACAAGCCATTTTGCACGGGTGCAGAGTATATCTCGTTCATGATGCTATCGACCTGTGTGGGAAATAGCACCGCTTTCGGTGTTCAAACATATGGAGAGAAAGAGTCTGAATACCTTCTCGAAATACGCAGCTCTTCCTGACAGTTTGGCGAGGTATTTGAACTCTAGCTGGCAAGAGGTCGCTTCGGCCCAAATAAGCACGTTACCAAGCCATCCGTCGCCCACTGCCCCGCTAAAGGACCAAAAAAAAAAGAAAATAAAATAAAGATTCGTAAAAATGTCCGAGAGACGGAAGGGTAATATCACGTTTGGGTGTCAACTGAGTATGCTGGGAAGCCCGAGGATGTTCCATTGAAAGCGGGAAGAAGAATCTTTCCGAGATCGTCAGCGCGCGCAAGCAAAATGGTTTCGTTGCTTAAAGCATACGCCGACAGCATGCCGCCGAGGTAGCGTATGGTCGTCTCGAAAAATGGCGCGAACGCGAGCTTGAAAGTAAATCGCGTCAATGATTGAGTTCCAAAGATTGAAAAAGCGACGAAGAAGGCTACCTTCTTTGCCGTAAAATTCAGTCCGGCGACAAAGGCTACAGCTTCGTAGAATTCGCCATACAAACCCATCATCCACATCGTGTCCATCGAATCGACGATGGATACACCCCATCCGTTAAATCTTGAGTAGAAAATTTGCCACCAATGGGTAATCGAGGACAAGAACATCGTACGGCGGGACTCACTTGTCTGAACTACCGCCAGTTGTGGCCAGTAGCTCATCGTGAGGAAATGCGTGCTTTTTGTAGCCCCTCAAGGCGTGAAGGTAAGCGTCGCGGACCTCTTGCTTCCTCTTTCCCCACACACCGGAGAAATCTGGAGACCCCGCCGTCGGTGGACGCGGCGGGTGAAAGGGTGGCGGGACCGGGCCTGGCGGAGGTGGCGGAGGCAAGTGAAATGGCAACTCGTCGGACCAACCAGGAGCAATTGCAAACTCCGGGAGATCGAAGGAATGACTGAAAAGGATAAAGATTGAGAGAAAAACCAGCACCGCGCTCAGCGCTACACATTGCCTCCTCCTCGCCGCGCAGAAACGACGAGAGATGGGCCCCGAATCGTATCTGCTGGTCATTGTTGGAGTTGAAGCTCGAATTGCCACATCTCAGAGGTTTGTGGTCCGTGTCAGGGCTGTGCCTCGTTGAGCTTGGCATTGAGGCCATCATGACTTTCTGCCGACAGCGTCATGACGCTTAAATCCGGCCTTCATCGCCGTTCCGAGGTACCATCGTTGCCCGACCGATGCGCTACGAACGAGCTGGATGGACTCTGAAGACGTGGATCTTGAAACTCGAAATTCGGTGGGCGGCTCTGGGCCTTCACCGTCGGTGCTGTATCATGATGTATGGGTCTCATGTCACGTGGAGCGGGTCTCCTTCAGTACTGCGACGATCACGACGGATGGTAAAGACGCGGAAGACCAAGGAAAATGTTGCTCGAAAGCCTTGTAAAAGGCCGCATACATTGGCCGTAAAGATCCTGGAATGTTCTGAAGTGAATCCTGCCAAGGCTCGCGACCAAAAAGTCGAAGATCCGGCTGCTCTCGTTCCGTCGTCGGCTGTCAGGACGATCAAAACCGAGGCGGAGACACAAATCTTCCAGTCGATCACTCAGGCTCACTACGACGAACTGGCGGCCGTGTGGGACCTGGACAAACGCACACCCACGGTGGCCTCACGCCGGGCGTGGGCTCTCGCGCGCAACATTAAGCCCGAGATGGTCCATCGGTGGTTTTACAGACGAAAGCAGTTGGCGAAAAGGACGCGTCTGGTCTTGCCTCAAGACACCTATGATATGCCTGTCGGCACGCCGCCTGTGATTGTGCGGGACTACCATGCCCAGAAGAAGAATTGGTCACCGGAACCTTTGCCTGAGGATGTCAAGCCGCGAATAAAATCGGAAGATACGACTCTCTTGCTCTCCTCCGATGATCGTGCTCTTTCCCCTTCCTCTACTCTTTGTGGTGTCTCATGTCACGAATCGTATTCGGATATTATACCTTCCTCTCCCTCTCTTGCAGCTGAAGCGGATTCGACTCATATCTCTTCTGCGTTGAAGGTTGCTCCATGTGGTCCCTCTCGCTCAAGCTCTCCTGTCCAAGACTATGCCCTCTTTGGAAAGCCTTTAAGATTTGATGGCACAGACCACCATGCCGCTACAGCTTCGTCTCAGTCCATCGATATATGCAGTCAAGATCCCGACTCAATTTCGAGCTTCACCTGTCCTCTTTGCAAAGCTAGTAAACCGTCAGGTGCATTTCAATGTCAACTCTTCTTTCTCTGTTTTAGACCTGTGATGCCGCTTGGTGATATCAGATCCTGATGTAGCAGATTGCACTTCGGACTTTTCTGCAGACGCAGAGCGACTGTGGACCTATCCTTCTTATTACTTTCCGCTGACCGCGAGTCAAGATACCCTTGAACGAATTCTGATACCCGCAGAGAACGACCCGCTTTCTCTGTTCGAGTTGTCCGCTATTCCTTTTATCTCCCGCTCTCCGGATTTGGTCAAGAATGCGAACCTGGATGCAGGCTGGCGCCATACTGCTAGGGGCTCTTTCCGTGGCCGTTTTAACCCTCAGATTCTAACACCCTATGACGAAATGGGAAACGGATGGTGTGTCGATGGTTTTCAGTACAACTACGACGGATCGTTGTCTGCTCCCTGCATCTGTGACTAACTCCCTTTGACGACCTGTAAGCACTATCCTTAACCTGCTCTGCTAGCGTACGTACATTATACCAGTGCTCCAGAAATCGCTTCAATGAATTTGTGGAATATTACATAATAATAACTTATCAAATTACAGAATTAGCTGACTTCCCTCTTCAACATCTCCAACGACGATGGAGGACGACGCATCGCCGCCACCGCCGCCTGAAGAGCAATCTCCTCCGCCACCTCCGCCTCCCGCAATGATGCATACGGGATCACCGACGGACTTTCTGAAAGGCGTCGTCGGAAAGAAGGTGATCGTGCGATTGACCTCGGGCGTCGATTATCGCGGTGCGTGTTATGTTACCCTCCGGCGCGGACTGCTTGGCTTTTGCTTCGCGCCCTTCTTTTGCCTTTTCGTCGTGGCTGATCACTTTGGTTTGATCAACTCTATACTAGGAATCTTGTCGTGTCTTGATGGATATATGAATATTGCTTTGGAGCAGACGGAGGAGCACGTCAATGGTGCGGTGACGAACAGATACGGAGATGCGTTCATTCGAGGAAACAATGGTTTGGTCCCTCTCTGCATTCTTTCTGCATGCTCATGACACTCACATCACGTTGTTGCCCTTGCAGTGTTGTACATCTCTGCTGCCGAACCGATATGAAGCAACTACTGCTGTATTATTCCAATACTGTTATCCTGGTTTTCAACTCTACCCGACACGGTTATCTAAGTCGAGGGCGAACCACCGCCGTTCATCTGATTAGCCGCAAGTCACTTGAACTTGGCTGTCCTTGTGGCAGTTGTGACTTGTCGGTTACATGCATGCAGTAATCATGTCTTCTTTCCTGGGGTCCGTCTAATAGCGTCCGCCGGAGTCAGAATGCCTTGATTGCCATAGAGTAATTCATCGTGTCAGCCGTCCTTGACATACGTACGATAGGCAATAAACAAGTGACAACACCGTGGTAACGACACAGCAGTTGTAGCTACTCTGGTCGCAGTTAGCTGTTGTCACTATGGTCCTTGTCCTCGTCATCGGCGACATCCACATTCCACACAGGACGCATGACCTTCCGGCCAAGTTCAAGAAGCTCCTTGTTCCGGGGAAAATCCAGCAAATTCTGTGCACTGGCAATGTGTGTGACAAGGAGACCTACGAGTATTTGAGAACGATTGCGCCCGATGTGAATGTGGTGAGAGGGGACTATGACGAAGTGAGCCGTATGCTTGGTTGTATATTAATCTCAAAGTTCATACAATCCTTCCCTTTTATCATGCCCAGACGCCTGCGTTCCCGTTATCAATGACTGTGCTTCATGGCCCAATCCGGATAGGCATCATACATGGCCATCAATGCGTACCAAACGGCGACTTGGATTCGCTGAATGCGATAGCCAGGCAAATGGACGTTGATGTGCTGATCTCTGGTCATACGCATTCGTCAGTCTATCATTTCGAAATAAGTTTCCGCATGAGCTGATTACCTCCATTTTTTTTTCAAGGTTCCAAGCGATCGCGTATGACAATAAATTCTTCGTTAATCCTGGATCGGCAACGGGAGCCTGGACTGGAGCGTATAATGGGTGAGCTCCTAACCTTTGATGCAATTCGCCGCTCACACAGTTTTGACCAATTAAAGCGACCCGACGCCTTCGTTTGCTCTGATGGACATCCAGGGGTCTGTCATTGTGACCTATGTATACCAGCTCATAGAAGGAGAGGTCCGCGTGGAGAAGATCGAATGGAGGAAAGAACCAGAGCCTCCAATCGCCGCGCCTCGAAGCAACGTCATGCCACAAAATATACCTAGCCCCTCTCCGAGTAGTCCGCCTGGTGGTGGATCTGTCTGGTGAAATGCAAGAAGCTCTCCCCTCTGCGAGATTGTTGAAGACGAGTGTTCAAGCATGATGGGCGCCCGAAGCATGCACGACAGATGGACAGGACATATCGCAAATTGCATGACGTCTTTTTGTTTTGACAAGACCCCATTCGAACTGTCTATGTGCCTCTTGCCAACATTACCGCATAAAGTACCATTGGGCGAATGGACGTTTGGGTTTGATTCAGTACATCTGGGGATCCGTTGACAGATGCATGTTATTGGTACATAAACCCTGCACGTAGTATACCGACGAACAGAAAAAAGACAAAAAGGTGAAAAGGGAGAAACTAAGGAACGACTGGGCAATTCAAATGCCATGGATGTAAGGATGAGCATGGTAAGTGAATGAGAGGTGGCTGGATATATGGTATTTGCCGAGCATGGTAGCGTGGAATGCATGTGCCTCTAGGCGACTTGGAGCAAGACATGCAGATGAAAACAAAGTTGAGCTGAGAGTCCAAAAAGAAAAGGCTTCTGCACTACTGGCGATGTTCCTGGGATATAAGAGCAATGGCTTTCTCGGATCGGGGCTTGATGTTACACTTGAACGGCAACGGGTAGCTTTAAAACACAAACGTTTATCTCCAGGGCACAAAGGGAGCAAGGGTCTTTCCATTACCTGATGATTCCAGATGAGTTCTCATGAACGGGCGTGATCTCGATGCCGTTTTCCACGGCTTTAGAGATGTCGAAGACGGCAAGGGACATGGCGATGGCCGAAAAGAGGGAGTTGTCTGCGAGATACATGCCCGGGCAGATGCGCCGTCCGTACCCGAAGCAGATTCCCCTCGGATCCTTCTGCGCTGGCCGTCCCGGCGTCGCGATGTGGCGCTCCGGTATGAATGCAAAGGGCTCAGGGTATGTCTCCGGATCGTGAAGCATGTTCCTTAATTTTTTTTTTCGTACAAGGAGAAAAAGCGGAGGCGTTTAGACGCACGAGGTCGACATCGGCATGAGGATTTTAATATAACCTACCAGAGATTAGCGACGATGATGGACCCTTTGGGTATATGATATCCGTTAACGATGCTGTCCTCCAGAGCCGTGTGAGGGACGCCTGTCAGTACGAATTCAAGAAGATTAGCAGTTTCGTTTATATATTTAGGGTTAGTGGTAAGCGGGAAGATGCTTGCCTGTTGGCGCCACGCTGTTCCACCTTAAGACCTCGCTGACGACGGCATTCACGTACGGAAGATGGGGACGATCGGCCAGACTTGGGAGTCTCTCATTACCAATGACGGCGTCGATTTCGGCTTGAGCTTTCTTCTGGGCATCTATCGCGTTGTGAAGCGAAAAAAAAGGAAAGAAGAGTAGGGCAACCTCAGCAGCAGGGTATTTTGGGCGATCAGAGATACACTCGCCTGGGTTGAGTACCATCGCCAAGAAGAAAGCGTATTCTGCAGACACTGTGGTGTCAGCGCCACCTACGACAAAGTATTAAGCTAAAGTCGAAATATTGGTCACAAACTCCACCGACCTCCGTACATCGAGCTGGCCGCGAATTTGATATCGCTAATCTCTCGCTGCGACAAATGCTCCTCGTTTTCCATCAAGTTTGAGACAAACGAAGAAGGAGCAGCTCCTTCGGCCTTTTTGTTTATCAGATTCAGAGGCAGGTTTTCTACCGAGTCAAAAAAAAAAAAAGAATGCGCTGACCATCTTGCTCTTTGTATGGGAGAACGGAACTTCGACCATCGCCATCGTGTCCTTGGCCCATTCGCGCGCCTGGGCTATGAAACCCATGCCAGGAAGCCATTCCGGGAGGTATCTCAAGAACGGGAAGAAGTCAACGAGGAAAGCGCCCGGCACGGTCGCGGCGTTGAAGTTGCCGTTCGCCTTTTCGATGAGATTGACGAACGGGTCCTCCTCCTCTTGCACCTCGATGCCGTACGTCAGCCTGAGGATGATGCCGCCAGCAAGTCTTCAGAAAATCAAGGGCAGAGGGAAAAAAATTTTTTTTAGGGGTATGGTCACAGTGTGAATAGATGCCGAAATGTTTCCAGGAATCAACCTACTTTCGGAGGTGGCCCATCAAGTCGGCTGGGTTGGCAAGGGTCCTCTTCAGGAATTTGTGCGCCGCTTGTTCGAGGATCAGACTATGTTCCTCCATAACGTTGTATCCGCCGACGACCCTCGCAAAGTGCTTCCTGTACGTCCTGAAGCGCTGGCCGTACGGAAGCAGGACGAGAGTGTCGCAGTAGCCCACGAGTTCGCCACCCATCTCCAATCTAGGCCTGTTGGAGTAGACGGAACCTTTCTTGTCGAGCTCCTCCATGATCTCGGAAGAGTTTATAATAATCATGGATCGGCCCATGACGCTGACGGAACAAATTCCACCTAAAGATCAAAAATAGCAACACCGAACGAGACCAGCGTCTATTGAGAAAACGAGACAAGAATTCTGAGAAAGAGGCCTGGACAACGCACCGTATTTCCGGCCCCACTCGGCGAACGTCAGCCATTCCCTCGACGACGGCATGTCGGCGACATTCTTGGCGCCACAAAGTCAGCGCCAACCGTTCTGGGAAGGATACCAGGGGAACTGAATAGAACGTACGCCAACAAGAGGCAGACCCTTCGGTCCCGGCGGGAGGGGTAGAGCCTTCCTAGCCTTTAGATAGCGCTGAAGGATGTAAAGCCCGAAGGCTGCTAAGACGATATCCAGCTTCGTGACAGGCATAGGAAGACAGCAAACAGAAGGGACCTCGGCTCGTGAGATGAAGAAGTTGGAGTGTGCGTTTTCCTCGCTCGACAAGCTGCAAGAAATACGCAGCTTGGGAGTTCGCTGATCAGGCTCGTCGTCTGAGGGCCATTTTAGTGTAAATAGATTTTCGTCAGGCCCAACATCAAAAATTTGTTCTAGTGTGTGAACCGCGCAAACATGTGTGCGTTGCTCAACTTTTATCCCGTTTGCTGAGCCTAGCGTATCAACAGACGGCACGACGAGGCGCCCACGACCGACCCAGACCCAGCGCCTTTGGTGGCGACCAAAACTTCTTTCCTATACTGTTATAACGGCAAAACGGAAGCTCTTTCCCTTACAATTGATGCCGAAACGGATGCGTATCGAGTGGTAACACTTGCATGCACCAGTGGCTGCTTCTATTTTCCCTTTACGCCCGAGTAAAACTCAGCTCGATACGGGTTGCCTGGCACTTAACATATATAATCTCTCGACGACAAATGAGGCATAGTCAAGTGCAAAAACTGAAAGAGCAGGTCAGCTGTCCTCCCGTAGAACGCCCTGGGGTGCAAATCCAACCGAGTTTGTCAACCTCTCGTCCTCGTTGGACGACCACAGTCACGATGGACTCTCTACATTCAATGTCTGCCTTTCTATAACAACTTGCTTTTGCTGCATCGTTATCTTCCAGTTGGTATGGCAAAATGTGAAGTAATCAGGTGCACAGGAGCTCGGCTAATAAAGGGACCCCGGCCCTTCGAAAACTTTCCACCTGACAAAGATGGCTAACCGAAGATCTGCGATCTCACAAGATGGCCTTCCTGAGGTCCCCGCTCGTTTGGAAATTCGTGCGGACTTCGATCGTTTCTCTCGGCTCTCAACCCTTCAAATCCTCCATTTGGGTGAACAAGATCTCTTTTATGCACGGTCCTTCCGCCCTGTATTCCCAAGCACCCCCACTCACTCTTGTCTCGCTACTCCGCTTTTCGTTCCCTGCAAACCGCTCGTTCATTTTTAAAGCCGGAGTCGCAGACGTGCTTGAAATTTCATCATGACGCGGTATGAGGTAGAGAGGATCGACGCGAAGTACGTTTACCGGACGCTTGTTATCGAGACGAGGAATTGACAAAGTGCACCCAGCCTAGGTTCCATGTTAATTGGAATCCTCGTCAGCGCTGTGCTCTTGGGAGTGTCCTACCTCCAGACTTTCTATTACTATATGGGTAAGTCGGAACGCAGTCAAAATGAATTTCAATTCACCTCTGCTTCCGTAGACTATCCCAAAGACCCATGGTATCTGAAGGTGATGGTATGTATGGCTACTTTGCTGTCCTTTCGGCGATGACTTGAATGCCGTGAAGGTGTTTTTGACGGCGTTCTACGACTCCGTACATCTCGCATTCATTACGCACACAAGTGGGTTGCCCAATCAATGCACCTGGAATGTCTACTCAAGTCGCATTGTCTTTCAGTCTATCATTACTTGGTGTCAAATTTCAGGTGGGTCATTGACACGCAGCAAGCTCCGACGTGAGGTTGATAGGCTCGAACTGTAAGCAACGAGGTAGCATTGGGACAGATGACTTGGTGCGTTTCTGCGGCTGGGCCCTTACCGAAATGATAGCTTATCGAAGTGCAGGTCCGTTGTGGTGAGAATCGCCAAATGAGATGGCAATTTTCCGTATCAACTAACGCTTCCCCAAAGATGGAAGCTTTGCTGACCGTGGGTCCAGCCGATATTTTGTTAGCTGTTCACCGATTAATTTCTCACTTGTAGGGAATGACGGGATGCATTGTTCAACTGTAAGTTGCCGCCTCCTCCCATTTCGTCGTTCTTGTCCTAAGCGATGTCTAGCTTCTATCTGCAACGCGTCTGGAGGTGTAAGTTCAGCGGTGCAGGCCCGTTGTCCCACCTGTCTAACACTCTTTACATAGTGAGCCACAGAAACTACCTAATAACAGGTATCCTCTTGTTCCTAATCCTCGGCGACGTCGGTGAGTAAAATTGAAGTCTCCGCCTGTACTACGAGAACTCATTGTGTATCCTTCAAAGGGTGCGGAACGGGTAAGCATTTTGACCGTTAGTGTGATTGTTGCACTTGTCTGAGGCTTCCCCTTTCTCTATAGCCTGGGTTGTCCTTGCGTACGTATGTCGGAACGCAAGTAATATCTTTTTGACATTTGTATTGCAGAATGCAATGCAAAACCTATCAAGACCTCGTGAAGATTAACGTACGTACCAAACATCTGATGGTGATGCCGATGTTCTGATCGTCTCGCAGCCCTTAACGATCACTATTAACGCCTTCTCAGTGGCCGCGGACGTCTTGATCGCAGCAAGTCTTTGTTATATGCTCCACAAATCTCGCACTGGCTTCAAAAAGTAGGTTATCGGTTATTTCTGTGCACGAGTTCCTGATAACAATGTTTCTATAGATCGGACGGCATGATCAACCGATTGGTGATTTTGAATGATATTTTCATTCTATACATCATTCTCTGACGTCCCCCAGATTCTGTTCGTAGTTAACACTGGAGTGTGAGCATGATGCACGTGTTATCTATGCAGATGCTCACTGCGAATTTCAATTTTTATATAGGCTGACCAGGTACCTATATCAACTCTTTAACGTGGAAGATCAGAACTGATTAAACTCGGTTCCAGCTGTTGCGCAATCGCCTCTCTCGTTGCGGTTCGTCTGCCTTTGCTCCACATCTGCTCAGGGACTCGCCCAACTTACATACGTCGTCAGCTTGTCGCATCTCCTGGCACTCTGATTTACGCATGTTTCTACTTCTGTATCGGACGATGTGAGTGCGGTCTGTCTTGGCCTCGCAACGCAGTCCTTCATTTCGCGGGCCGTCTTCACAGTGTACACGAACTCCTTCCTGGCGACACTCAATGCACGAAACAGCATCACATCGCACTCCGATGATCCAAGCCACATGCTAGTCTCCATGCCCCCAAGTCTCCTGAATCAAACGCACTCTTCGACAAAAGTGCAGCCTAACATCTCAATCCGCATCGACACTACAAAGGAGCATGATCAGCCAGACATCCAAGTCGTGAGTGTCTTCCCTTCGTCCTTCCACCCTTCAGCTCGAACAATGCCTTTCTTGTAAGCAGCGTTCAAAGTCCGGCCACGATGCCAGTGAGGAAGAACTTTCGCAAAAGCTCCATCCTCTATAAATGGCGTAATGCCTCGAAATCAAATAGAAAAAAAAAACCGTCAAGCCCATTCGTGTTATCTTATGTCTGTTTTAATGAGTCGCAGCTGCTTCCCCTAATGGGGTTCTTGTCAAGGACTCGGAAGCTATCTGGCACTACTCGCCTGCATCGCGCATGCTGACATGGGTTCTACACTCCAGGGGTCATTTGTAGTGAAGGTGCTTTTAGAGATATAGCTTGTTTCTTGCATGTTGCAACGTTGATTTGCTAGATTTGGAATGCTTTGCACATTGGGCGACACGGTATGACACGGGAGGTCAGTCTCTGTCTAGGTTGATGTGGATTTTGTCTTGTATTTAGAGTGATATATTCATGAACCCATGGAGATAAATACCGCGTCGTTGCAGACTCAGCTGGCGAGAGAGTGTGACATGTCTAGTTCATAGATCATGATCGCACGTCAGATATTGACCCTTAGTCCAGGCTTTTGGAGGATGATGAATTGATGTGTAGGCGATGGCATGCATTTTGGTCTTTATTTTTATTCTTTCTTTCCATTCAACGACGGATGCCTGCATCATAAGAGATCTAGAGGCTCTGACACCGGAAGCAATCTGTCGTACTAAGCAAGTGCTAAGAACCAGGCTCTGCACACGTGCTGGATAAACCTAAGGGCTTCCGATTGCACGATTGCGGACTTGATCAGATTCATTTGAAACAAAGCACCCGTCATTCGTGCAGTCACCCATCGTCGCCATATGATTATAAAAAAGATCGGCCAGATTGCGGAGCTGCAGGTCTGGAAGGCTAAAAAGCAAACACTCGCACCGCTGACCATCTGTAATAAGATGCCCTGACCTGTTTGCAGACTGCAAGATATGCAATCTAGAACCCCAGCCATTCACGACTAGGCCGCCGTGCGCAGCTCCCATTGCGCATTTTATACCTATTCCAGAGAAAACGACTCGCGCAGCGTTTCACGGAAGATCAAAATTGCCAAAGAAGTCTTCCTTTGAAATATAACGAGTATGACGCGCTTCTGATTTCCTCTCCACTTTTTGATCTCTACCCTCGTAACCAAGGAATGCACCTTGAAAAAAAGTACGACCACTCGCAGGCTATTGGAACTCGAATCACTACAGTATTATTGCGTCTCAGAGATTTAGAAACGCGAGCACCAACCGTCCCTGTGAAACGCCACTCGCCAGCACACGATACGTGATAAGTATTCTTTTCCATCGAAACTTCACATCACCCGACGCTTGACAATGATGTCAATTTTCAGCAAATGAGCCATTTCTCTTATCTTCCGCACGCCGAGTCCCCAAGCCGTTCCTTTGCGACGACCTTGCCCAGACAGACCTCTGCATCGATTTCACTTCGACGACCATAAAGTCCGCAAATTTTTGGCCTCCGTCCCTGCAAGCGCAGGATCTTAGAATAGGGGTTTCGTCGATCACCTTTCCATCCTTCCTGACAGAGGCTCGCAACGAACTCAAACCACCCTGCCTCCGTCGGCGGGACCTGGTGAAATTCGTTGTGGCATGGTCCAGTCCAGACTTCATCATGGAGCCAAGCTCCAACACGTTTCTGTGACGTTCTGACATGTTGCCGCAGTGAAGATGGAATCGGATATTTGTCTCCATTTCTCTTTTGCTGAAATATGACCACAGGATCCGGTCTGGTTCTCGACGATCACTTTGTGGATTCGGTCTTTGCCATGGGTTACGTTTCCCCTATGTCGTCCAGCTTTCATTCTTGCATGGCAAGTCCCGTGGTGCACGATGGCCCGTTGCGCCCGACATGCCCATGGAGCCTATTGATCGTAGATTTCGGCAGCTGAGAGAAGAGAAGAATTCAAAATTGCATCCGACTAGGTCGCCTTGACTTTTGTCTCTCGTCATGTGTCTATTGGTTACCTAGTACATTAAAATACATATACAGTATACGTAGCCCCAGCACCGGAGAGGAAATTCAGCTATATTATCTGGAAGGATGAAATGAGATGGAAAGGAAGAAGCAATGCCAATAATATGAGGAAAGGACTTCTTTGCCACGGTAATTCGTTTTGCCGGGTGAACGCACGTGTCAGTCGCGTCGGTTGCAAGGTGAGTTCGATCAATCGACAGATGGAGTCGCCGCCATGGGAGCAAGAGCAGGGCGGTTCACATAGATTGTCAAGGTTTTGCGTCCGGTCCCGGACAAGTAATCATAAATTAAAAGCGAAGAAAAGGGAAAGAAAAGGTTTGGATCGGTATTTACCCATGGAAATTATAGAATGGAAAACAGGCGAAAGGGAATCCTCACTGTGTTATATGAAGTTTCTTCAGAATTTCTCCCCAGGATGGCCCGTGGAGATGTTCTGGATATTGATTCGACTCCGAGTCAAACGACCCGGGCATATCCAGCTTGTACTCTTCCTCTTCTTCGGGAGCTGCGACGACGCCTTTTGTTTCTGCTTGAGGCTGTGACGCCTGGGCTACAGGAGCTTCTTCTACCTTGCGCTCTACAGAAGGCGTACGCGGTTCTGGAGACGTCGGGGCTGAAGGTGGTTCGTCTACCATCCGAATATCGCGTCGCTCGCCTTCGCTCGCCTTTGCCTCCGACGACGTCGAAACGGTCTCCTTACTCGATTCGACCTCAGGTATGTCGGGGCGTTGCTCCTCCTCGTCATCAGACTCCATGCTGCCACCACCGAGCCATCCCCCCCCTATCGTGTAGCTGGGTTGCTTCTTCGAATTGGAGTTGAACCGATGCAGGGCACGCGCAGAGGCAATGGCTGAACGCCACCGAGCCTTGGGGTCGAAATTGGCACGCAAACCGGCTCCGATGTCATGCTCTTTGGATGGCTCATGCGTCGTTAACCACTGTCCAGCGTCAGGTGGTTCCGGACGATCGGCGGGGGGAGATGAATGAATAGGCTACGCACTGGATGCATCAGGGCTTGCGAGGCTGTCGGCCGCCTGACTGGGTCAGGTTGCAATAGAGCTTTGATGAATTCCTTGGCTGATTCACGTTCTGAAATCCGTGGCTGAAAATGTAGAGGACAATTCCTACCTTGATTGGATACGTTTTTCCAATACCGTTCGTGAAACTCAACCTTGCCCTCGTTTGTTTCCTTGATCATGGAGCCAAGATCCTCTGAACGGAAAGGTGTGTAACCACAAAGCAACACGTATGTGATGACCCTGGTAATGAGGGAACGTGTAAAGCATCAAGGACGATTGAAAAATTTGATATCTTACCCTGTAGCCCAGATATCGACTGCCTTGCCATGACCTTCTCTGTTCAATACCTCTGGAGCGACGTAACCAAAGCTTCCCGCAAGTGAGTGGAGCTGTTCTTCAGGAGTGTGCAGGTGTTTCGCTCTACAAAAGGCAAGATAAGCATCATGATGTGGCTTGAACCCGCGAAAGATATCACTGACATTCCAAAGTCGACGATGACAATGTCGCTGTCTTCGTCCCTTGTGCGGTAGAGGATATTCTCTGGTCTGAGGAGGATGACGTCACGACAAGGGGTAAGACAGTTTGTTATAATGTCTTACTTTAGATCACGGTGGACGATGTCATGCGCGTGGAGGTACTGGATGCCGGAAAGTATTGATCTGTACGAGTGAGCTGAGTATTGCAAACGGTTCATACCATCGAACAGACGTACCGCACGACCAGGACGGCATCGTGCTCAGTAAACTTGCCCTTCTTGGTGATTCGCTCGAATAGCTCGCCTCCCACGGCGAGCTCGAACGACAGGTAGTACTTGGACCGCGACTCGAACCACTCGTAGAATTTCACCTTGAGCCATAACGTCCCATCAGAATGAAGTTTTAGAGCAAAGGTGGGAAAGACACGAACGATATTGGGGTGATTCAGCCCCTTCAAAACCTCCATCTCGCTCCAGACGCTGCTTTCGTTTCCCTTGACCTTCTTCTTCGGGATCATCTTCAGAGCCACGTCCTTGAGAACTTCGCCTTGCTTGGACTTTTCGGAGCCGGCAGATGAAGAGGAGAAGGACGGCGTCTTCTTTAGACCAAGCGCGTGAGCAGGATGGTGTTTCTCATCCCCGAACTCTTCCATCCCGGCGGCGGCTCCGTGCTCCGCTACAGCAACCTGTTCTGGCGGTACATGCCACGTCGCTTTCTAAACACAGAGACGAAATCTGAACAACCCTCAGAACCTCCCAGGGCAAGAATCTGACACGTACGACGACCTTTCCAAACGTTCCAGTACCCAACACCTGGTGTAGCTCGTAATTCTTCTTCTTCGAAAAGCTCGGTGGTTGCGGAAGCAACGTCTCCGCGATCGAAAACTTCATCCTAGATCAAGGCGGCTATCGTGAATGAAAAAGACCCAGGTCACAGAGGGAACGCTCGACGACGAGCTAGCCAGAGTCTGTTGGGTTTGCTCGATTTGGGTTGAGTGCCAGATGTCAGACGTGCAAGGCGCCTATGTTTGCTTCCCCTGAATTATGTCGCGATCACGGCCTCTAGAAAGGGTCCTTGGAATGCGCGTTCCGGTGCAATGAGGCTGTCGGAGGCGTTTCAGTAAGCCTGAATGGCACTCGCAGGTACTAAAGATGACAGACGTTCGCGACGAGGGCCGAGACAGGCTGGGAACAAATTTTGAGGACCACAAGGACATACTCCGGAAAACAGAAATCGGTCATGATATTCAAGGCACGAGGCCGATCCACTGAATACATAAAGATAAGACAACAAACACAGCCTTGGCACGTTCCTATCTTTAGATTTGTCGCCCAAACCGAAAAAGTTCAGTTATACACTAAATCGGGGTATAAAACATTACAACAAATATCGAATAAAACGTTACGAGTCCGAAGGTGTGTCCAAGACAGCAGGTTAACTCAGCGATAACGCACGATAACGAATGACGATGGCAAAAGAGTGAAAAAATGGTGTAGAAAATCCGACATTTGCTCAATGCGAGGCTTTAATCAAATCAGCCGCCTTTTCGGCGACGCCGTACAGCGTGGAGGAAAGGTGGGCGCTGATCTGGAGCGGCATGATGGAAGCATCGACGACCCTAAGATTCGTCGTATCATAGACCTTGAGCTGGGCGTTTACAACACCTGTACACGACCGATGATGCTGAGCACAAATCGGTTTAGAGGGAGAGGCCAAGCGAACCCACCTCCTAAATCTCTTCGCATCATCGAGGCCGTACCGACCGGATGAGCGACCGACACAAATTTGTTCGTGATCCACGTCTTCCAGTCTTGATCCGTTCCCCTTTGCGCGTTGTCGGGCACGCTTGATCCTGGAATGGACTCGCCCGTCGACAATGAGCTGCAAGAGCGTACCGAGTTAGGCTGAACCATTTTTTTAAAAGGGCCAGGAATGAACGAACCTAAGAGGTTGATTAGTCAAGATCCTCCGGGAAAGCCTAGCGCCAGCGATCTGGATGTCCATATCTATGTCCGTGGTGAAGTAATTGACTTTGATAGTCGGGTAAGTAAAGGGGTCTGTGCTCTGTAGACGATTAGTTGACATGCTCGAATAACAAAATGACACACTCAGTTGCCTTGATGCTGACAGAACCACGACTGAAAGGCAATAAATTCCATATAAGGACACCCAATCCACTGGCGAAGAGCATTTATTAAATGTAACCTCCGCCGAAGCAACGCGAAATGAAACCTACTCTGGGTATCCCACGTCGAAGAACAACTCCGCGACAGGTGCTACGAGTCAACACAGGAACAACGACACATCAGCTCTCCTTCACATCGACGCACACCAAGGCGAAACGGGAGCCAATCTCACCATTCCTGTCCGTGATCAGCGCTGCTTGGACCTGCAAGATCTGCTCAGCAGCGGCCGAGCTGACCACTCCGCCTTTGCTCGCAACCTGTCCGGCCCAAGTCGAGATCGAGCTCTTGATCTTGTTGACGGCGGCGGCAGCAGCGGAAGACGGGTTGCCTGCGTTGTTGTTCGACGGCGACGTGGAAAAGATCTCGTAGATGTTCGGGAAGGCTATGGTGTCCGTCGGTCCACGGCCGCCTGGGTTGAAGCCGTTCGAGCGGGCCCCAAGAGCAGATTGCGTCTGTTGACAGGAACAGTGAGTGAGAAAAAAGCAAAGCCTCGCCGATCCTTCGACTTCGCACCTGTTCTTGGAGATTCTTGCCAACACCTTTGAGGTCAATCAGCGTCTGTATGCCGAATTGCGACAGAAGAGCGGAATCGCCGATGCCCGAAAGCTGAAGGAGCGCGGGAGTCTGAAACGACAGAAACACAGAACTAAACGAGGCGTCGTTTTCTTTATTTTTGGAATGACGGCACCTGGATGGCGCCCGCAGCGATGATGACTTCTCTCCTCGCCTTCGCGGTATATCTCGTTGATCCGCCGCTGGCTGGTGCGAATTCGATGCCTGAGGCTGTGAGAGGGATAGAGCCAGGGTTCGAAAAAGTGATTTTCGTGACCTTGTGAGAAAGTTCATTAACAAAAATAAAGAAAATGGAAAAATTCGAGCCCGGCGCAACCGAACAACCCACGAGATGTTTCGTCAACGTCAGCCAATTCGTCCGAACGTTTTCGACAGGAGTGAGATACGCAGCCGGTGCGGAAGATCGATGATCGGCGTCGTGCCAGTTCATCAGCTGGACGAAAGTATTGTCAGGGGCTCCACGATGCATTTCAAGCTATGGCTGAGACTCACGAAAGGGGTGATGCTGACGCAGTTCGGCGTGCCGCCGTTCAAGTCCTTGTACCGCTTGATTCCGGTCAAACCGACGATTGTGTCGATAAAGTACTGCTGCTGAGGGCCGCCGTACATTTCGTCGGGATATGTGACCTGGACTGGACCGGAATATCCGTGATATGATGAGATGTACTGTGCGCCTTTGGCCGCTTGCTGCGAGTTGGGAGGCGAAAATGCTTCGGACTTGAGTGATCATGAAAAGTTAGAGAACGTCGGAAAAAGACCGGTGCATCTTTGTTTTACTTTTTTCATGTATGACCAAACTCCTTCCCAATTCCATCCTACGCCTGCCTCGGAGGGATCAAGTAAAGCTGACCACGCATCATACTGTTCCCTCAGTCCGCGTGTAAAAGCAGCGCCATTGATAGACGCTGCGTCATGGACACGAGAAACGTCAACAATCGACACTTTTCAACCAAAGACAGACGAGAAAAACGACTGACAGCCTCCCCCCAGCGTTTTCCCACTATTTCGCAAAGCAACGGTAAGCGACAGTGAGAAAGAGAAAGACGAAGCTCAGACGCGAACCCTGGGATGCTCCTTCCCTGGTCTGCAGGCCAGTTCCAGTTGAGGTTCGAACCGAAAAACTGTCCGTAGCTGTATATGTCGTACACGATCGGATTCGTCCTGTCGTCCGCGCCAACCTCGACGAGAAGGACCGTGACGCCAGAATTCTCGGCCAACCTCGCGGCGACTGTCGTCCCCGTCAGACCCGCACCGACGACGATGTAGTCGAACGTCTGGCCGTTGGCGGCGCTGGCGGACGTCGTCACGCCAGAAGCGCGTCTCACAAAGGTGTTGCCGCGCGCCTTCCCCGAGGACGTGTGATTCGTCGGTGTCGCCGAGGCGGAGAGAACGAGTGCGGAAAGGAAAAGGAGGAGAAAAGAGGGGGAGGGTAACATGGTTTCTGGGGATCAGGGACGAGGGACTTGGAGTTAGAGGATATTTATATGGGACGAATTATGCTTTCGGAGAGTAAGGTACCCTTTTCGCGATGCTACATAGAACGCCGGTAAGCATCGAGGGGCGCCCTGATGCGGCGATAACTCCCCGACGACGAGGCAATGACATGTCAAACTGCCGTTGACAACGCCGGATGCGAATTTTGCGGTTCTAAACTGCAGTGTTCGCATCGAAGTCTGGAAAGCGTTGATTCTGTCGTTTCAAGTACCATCTCTGTAGTTAGACTATCGATTCGTGGAAGGTGCTGTCTAACCCAAGGCTTGAGCGGGGGAGGAGGAGATGACAAGCACTTGATAGCACATGACCGCGCCACCTTGAAGTGATCCGGGTTGGGGTCGGTCACCTATTCCCATCTCGCGTTGCATTTGGAAAGATCGATATGACGGGATACTCTAACCGCGTCTCTCGTTCGAGGAAGAGCGCTCATCTCTGCACTTAGAAATCTTCTTTCGTTTTCGTCATGTCTCTCTTGTCCAGCAAGGCATTCGATACGAGGATGAAAGGAATGCAAGTCGTCGACCTTGTACTGTACAGGACGTAAGAAAAACGACTACATCCCTGCTGGTCCCAGTGCCACTCTGGAATTCGTATAGTTTTGCAAGTGCCTCTGGCTTGTACTGCGGAACGTCGTGTATATGTCGATTTTTGATCGACACATTTTATCCCCAAGAAAAGAAAGCCGTCTAAGTAATGAACTGTCCCTTGAATGAAAAGAGAATTATGATTATCCTAAATTAACCCCACGACCTCGCTGCCATTGGCGCTCAAGGGTATCGACATTTCCATGTCCGCTGAGGAGGAGAATGCTTCGTAGAGATAGATGACACCAAAGAGGAGGAATAATGTCGACCCTCCATAGGTAACTATCGCACAGAGTGGATATGAGAAGCCGCGAGGGTAGACGAGAAAAGCAGCCTACCGTGTTTCACGGATATTTTTGTAGAGACGTATCGTCCCCCAATTACAGCTAGTGCTGTACAACATGAATGTCCAACAATAGTCCCTATCGTGACTAGATAAACATTCTAGACAAAAAAAAATTTAGGGTAAGGACGACATCGCGGGCGTGGAGCGACGCGAAACGTACATGGGCCGCTCCCAGCGCGATAGTTGCAATTTGGCTTCGGTCGCCCCACTCGCCGAGGAAGGTCAAGACGAACGCCTGAACAAAAACAGGTCCCAGGAATAAGCTGCAAAAATTTCGAAAACCTTCCCCGACGGTGGACTTTTTTGATGAGGTTCCAGAGCCACTCGCAGGCGGTTCTTCGCTCTCTTCAGCAGGACGAACAGCCTCGCCACGTTCGATATCTTGCAAAGGGATACCATCGCCGCCTGCTACTCCCTTGCGTCCATCGTTCCCCGCGTCGTCTTCCTCAATCTCCTCCTCCGCCTCCTTCATCTCCTCCCGCACCTTCTCGCTCCCGCTCTTCATCTGCCGCGCCTCCACCATCATCTTCGTCCCGAACACGAGAAACAGCACCGCCGCGGCGGTCTGCGTCCATTTTCGCGGGATGAGCGTCGGGAGGAGGTGGCCCATTCCCGCTGAGAGGATGGACATGAAGATGAGCGAGCCGAGCGCGCCCAGGAAGACGACGAGACGCGGGTGCCGCATGGCGAGGATGGCGCTTATGAGGAACGTCTTGTCGCCTATTTCGGAGAAGATTATCATGGCGAACGCTTGGAGGAGAGCCGGCAAGGTCTCCTCCTGCATAGCGTCGTTTAGGACAGGTGGCATTATTTTCCTATCGTTTGCGACGCTGCAAAAAGGGTGATTAAATTTACAGGTGCACGATTTCACTGAGATACCTTCTATCGCCCCTGAAAAAAGAAAGTGGAGGTATAAAGTAGATATGGATTGCGGCCTGCCAGTGATTTTGTAGAAAGCTGAGTATCGAGGTCCATGCCGCAGCTGCTTGGGTAGCACAACTGGTCATGTGATGATCATGGAGTAATTACTTCCGCTGACGGACTTCCGGCCCGCGTTCATACTGTATCATATACGCATACTCCTTCGAGCAGCGAAGACGTTCTTGTGTAGGTTGTATAAGACTCGGACAAAACTTGACATGTTGCTTTCTGGAAAGGAGCAGGCGTGCAATATTAATGGAGGCAACTGAAGACGTAAACTCAAGGACCACAGGACCGAAAGCGCCCAACGGTCACTGAGACGAACGTGTGAAAGGTTGCACGCTACACACTGCAGGGCCGTGGGCATAGCTTTGCAGAGACCGAAATGCTGAGCTGCGCTGAGCCAGCTCTCCTCCGTCATCGATTCCTTCTCCGTCTGGGGTCTCGTGCCCGTGTCTTCCGTAGCGCAGTCACGGAATATCCATGTCGCTGCCTGCAGCCAAGCCGACGCCAATCCGTCTCTTTAAATCTGTTGCCACGTCGGCGTATGTGAAGTTGTAATGCCGACAACGGGCCAGTGGGTCAATCTGGGTTAATCGAGGACGATCATTCGCAGATCATGATTCCCATCTGATGCGCTATTCGACGTCCGTTTCGAAGACCGTTGACGTCCCACGTTGTTCTAGCCGGCGTAAATCCACTGGTGGTACTGTACAAAGATTTTTGGCTGCAACTCGTGATTTTCCGGCGTCGTTGCAAGCCAAAGGCGTCGCGTATGCTCCTCGTGTTTTTTTTTTTAATTGCAAGATCCGTCGCGCCGAAGTCGGCACACGCCTCTTTATTGCAAAGCATGTGTGAAAATATTACAGTAAATGGTAACGTGACATCATTTTTTTTGCAATATTTGCTGATAGCCATTCCTCAGCATGCCTTGGAAACAAAATTCTTCAGGGCATGCATGGCGAGCTTGAGCTCACCGCCGTCGCGTTCGTCCATGCTGACGAGATCTCATAGAGAAGGCAGAACGGTAAAAGTGGTAGAAACCGATGCCTTTCGCGACAAGTCCTTCTCTGCGGCCTTCGCCAAACTCTTCAAGAGGAAGCCATCCTTTTTGCAGGCAGTCGCGCAGTCGCGTTATATCAGATGGATTCCTCAGAACTGGACGTGGTCGAAGCTGAAACCAGTCATCAGGAGCGCGACCGCAGCTTGGATAGCTGTTGTTCTGTTCGTCATTATCCCAGTTGAGAAGGTGATGGGGACGGTGAGCGTTCTTCCGTTTTTATTTCCGGTTCTCTTTTGACCAACTTTCCGACTATCCAGGCTAGCTTTTTGATCCTCGTCGGCAAGTGAATCTCGTGTAACCTGAATTGTGGCTATTTATCGCGCCTTTTCAGCCTCCGTATTGTCCCCGCCCGTTGACCCGTTTGTCGCTGTCCTGGAACGTGAACTTTTGCTGTCGCTTCTCGTTTCAGCTACATGGGCGTAAGGCGTCTCCCCTGTCTGCGGAAGGTGGCTGAACTCTCGCCGAATTCAGATACAGCTGTCTGGCTATTAAACTAGCAGACCTCGCCAGGTCTCATCGCGATCCGACCGTGACCTTCAATCAGGCCCTGAGTGGACGGTATATTGAGGCAGGCGTAAGTCATCTTGCCATTTTACAGTACATTTTATGTCTCTTTTTTTTCTGATGGTCACGCCAGCCTACCGTCATATTGGCCGTGTTCATGTTTATTGGCAGCGCCGTCCTTTTATACATAAAAGCCCGTCAGGGACCTGGTCCGTATGTGATGCCATGTATACTGGCTTGTCTTACTTTGGGTGAATTTCAAACTCAAACTGCTGGATCATATTTCCCTCTCTGACCAACTTTGACAGATATTGCTATCACCACTTCTGTTCTATTTCCTTACCCGTTTTATGGTGTCAGTTTCGTGTCAATTCCCTTTCTTGATCTTTGCTTCTGATACGCGAACAGTCTGGACAAGCAGTGGTCGTTCCGACAGTATTTCACTCTGCCGTCGCTCTTATAGTCTCCATCTTCGTATTTCCCGCCACCATCTCATCGCAGTTTACTCTCCGTCTTCAAGCCGTGTTCTCTCCTCTCATAACCGCCATCGAAAAACATCAATCCCTACTAGAATCTTCTCCCCACTCTCCAGAGTTCGCCGGAGCGGCCGCCGAGGTTGGCGCGCTCGTCGAACAGTCCGAAGGCGGTCTGACCTCTCTCGCCGCTTCCGCGCGGCTGCTTCCGAGTGACCTGATTTACTGCAGATACGCGCCGAAAGATTTTGTCGCGTTTCAGAATCTTGGACGGCGGATCGTCGGGCGTGCGGACGGGATGGGGATGTATTTCGCTCTGATCGACCCTACGAGGCTCAGGCTTCCGGTCACGCCTGCTGCGTCCGTGCCAGTGACGCCGGTGATGACGCGGACGCCCACGTCTCCTGTGCTTTCGCGCAATCCGTCGTTGGAGCGCATTCGACAGGCGGCGGACGGGCAGGGGCAAGGGCAAGGGCAAGGGCAGGGCACGGACGAGAAGAGCCACCACCACCATGACCACTCGCATCGCCATTCGCATCTCTGGTACCGGAAGCAGAGCCACCATGCGATGCACCTGCGTCGGAAGCTGCATCACAGCATTTTGCACGGAGGCGTGCACTGGTCGCGGCTGAGGGAAGAGGGGACCGTGGCCGTATTTGAGTCGTATAGGTATTTGAACCTCGAGGCGACGCATTTTCATGATCCAGACACGGATGTGCATACGACAAGGGCGACGGCGTTGTTGGACGAGAGGTCAGGAAGTGATCTCGCTCGGCTTCCGCGCTCCGCTGATTGTATTTTTGTTTCCAGTTGCCGCGAGATGCTGGGAAGCTGTAGAGAAGCTCTCATCGCTGTGAGGGATTGGCTAGGTGGCGTGCGGAATGATAGATTCAATGTCTGGATCCCGAAGCAGGGCAAGAAACTTCGTTGGGAGAAGAGAGTGGCTGAATTTGAGGCATTGAGGGATCGATTATCCTCTATCGTGGAACGGTTCAGGAACGACGGAAGGTCAGCTATGCGGTTTTCTCCCGTTGATCATCATGCTCACTTGATTTGCATGCTGGCGTGTCTAGATTGCGGGTCATTGATCCATATCGACCCGTGTTTGAACCGCCGGAGTCGCAGCGGGAGCTAGATGTCCCCGCGCATCGCCATCTTTTCCACTGTTTCGTGTACCAGTACCACCTCATGCAGTTTTCCGACATTGCGATCGAGATGGTGAGCACACGTCCTTTCCGCGTGTAAGGTGTCCAAGGCTCAGGGATGCTCGGTTTTATCGTGCAGCTGGATGAAATGATCAGATTAGAGAAGACTAGGAAAAGGAGCAAGCTTTGGACGCCTGTCAACAGGCTGTTCCAATGGAATAAGTGGCAAATCAGCGAAAGCGTGGACAAGGGTGGTGAGGAAGACCCAGGTACGATTTGCATGGAGTCATTCGCGGATTTGGCAGCGGATTCATTTGATATGCCAAATGCAGACCTCATTCAGGGAAAGGCGCCTATGCCATTGTACGATCTGGGCGTACCGCATCGACGAGACGCCGACGCTCTGCCACCAGTGAACAAATTCGAGTCGTTTACGAGTTTTGTTTACTTTGCTCTGGTCAACCTCGGAGGCGGGAACGTGCTGTATGCTATCAAAGCTGGTATACTATCTGGTATTTGCACTTCTCTTGCACGTCTTGCTTTGCTGTGGGTCGCTGAACAACCTTGGTCTCTTTTGATCCGTAGTCCTACTGTGCTTGCCGTCATTTTTCAAGCACAGCACAAAGTTTGCGTATGGTGGGCGTAGGACTAACATTCTAATAGTGATATAGGCTGATCTGATCCATGAGCAGAGAACCGTTTTGTATGGGGAATGTGAGCCTTCAGATGCTAGTTGGTCGGTCATCGGTCCGCTGACGTGCCGTCGTGCACAGATTTATGGGTCAGCTTGCGCTGTCTCGCTTCCACGGCGAGACGGCATTCAGTCTAGTCGTGCGTATAACCTTCACTTTCTTCGGAGGCGTCATCGGTATGGTGATGTGGTACATCTCGGCCGGGTCTGGTAACGGTACACCGTACAGCCTGGCCGCAGTGTGTGCAGTGTGTTTCCCGATGTTCTTCTTTGCGAGATCGTACTGGCCTGCGTCGCCGATGACGACCATGGTGTTCGTCGTGACGACGATGCTCGTAATTGGGTACTCGTTCCAGGATCGACATAGGAACATCCCGGGCAATCCTGGGTCTGGCTGGGACGTGGCATATGTGGGTTATCGGACCAATATCTTGAGATTTGTTCGAGCTTGACGTCGGTTTCTTTGTTTTCGCTGATCAGAAACGGTTCATCCTCGTTGCGGTGGGCGTGTTTTGCGCATTGTGAGTGCTTGGCGTTGTCGAGCAAGCGATCCAAGACTGAAATTCATCCCCGCGTTTTCATAGCATCATGTCACTCTTCCCGCCTTCGACTACGATTCGGAAATACCAACGCGTGACGCTCGCAACGACGTCGGCCGAATTGGGCACAATTTACTGTGCGATGGTGTCGTTCGCGAACACGAAGGAGCGCAAGAACGAGCGAGAGAGGGAGGATGAGATCCGCGAGATCGTGACGAGCCTGATCGCGGTGCGCAGTAAGCTGCGGCGGTCGAAGGTGCTGACGAGCAACGTGAACTTTGAGGTGCGGTCTTTTCCTTTGCTACATCGCGCCTCACACGTGTCATGACGGTCGTTGAGCAGTTTTCGATGAAAGGACGGTGGCCGTCTGAGCGGTACACGAGCCTGCTCAACATCCAGCTGTGGGTTGTCGTCTCCTTGTCATTCTTTGATATATTTCCCGCTCACTGGCTTACAAACAGGCAGATAGCGTACGCGCTGTCGCATCTGACTTCCATCTTCAAGCACCTCGATCCGCCCTGGGCCCGCGCGCTACTCACGCGGACGCGATTCTCTGACCCAGACTTCCAGGGCGACGTCCTAGCCATCATCAGTGCGTCCACTTTATACAGCTTTGATGCCCTGAAGTCGACTCACAGTGCACGGCAGCGATGATATCGTCTTCGCTGCGCACGGGCGCACCGCTGCCACAGATCACGCCGTGTCCGCTGATCGACAGGTTCATGCAGCGCTCGCACTCGCACGGATTCGACGTGATATACAAGGACGCGGAAGAAGATTTTGGACTGCCGCGCACGCTCACATTCGAGACGCTGCAGAACGAGCAGTATTTGTGAGCATTTCGTCTTTTGTTTTTTCTTGGTAGAGCACGGATTTGAATCTGTTTTTTGGACAGGATGTTCTGCGTGGGCGTGTCGACGGCGTTCAGCATCGTGGCGCGGCTCGATCGGCTGATGGTGGCGGCGAAGGAGGTCGTGGGGGAGCAGTATCACATTTATGGCCTCGGGCTCGGCGTCAGAGGGGCTGGTGCCGAGTCGGAGCGGCCCAGCGTCGTCCACCTTACTCCGCCTCAAGACGTATAGAAGACGGAGGACGGAGATTTAGAATGAGCCAGAATGGGTTTTCTTTCCTTTTACGGTGTTTTCATCTCGGACTTCTTTTCTTTTATCCAACTATACATCATCTGAACTAGTCTCATTCACATTTGTGTCATCTCTCGGTTCTGCTGTGGTTGTTCATGGGATCTTGAGTAAGAAGGAACTTTTGCTTTTTGGCGCTCGACCTGCTTCGAACAGTATTTTGGAGCTGAAATGTGATTGGCGGAAATTCACCGGAATTTAAACTCGCAAGCTTCTCGGAGCTTGACTCGCCGAGAAGGGGAACCAACGCCGCTGGCAATGCCCAAAAAGCTTACGCCTAAAGCCTAACGCGGTGCGCATGGAAAAGCGAGCCGAGTTTCGAGGGTTCGATTCAATTCAGTTTGAAGAGGCTCAGACTCGGCCGTGGGCCCGAACCGACGGGGGCTTAGGTGTGTTTGAATTGGGAAGACCGAGAAGGAGGGAAAATAGGTGCTAGAAGCGAGCGATGCCGCTGTGTGTCTGTCTGTCTGCGCGCGTTTTTGGGGATCTGATCTAACTCTGTTGCTCTCTGTCTCCGAGTTTCGTATGCTCAGCTCAGGCCGAATGTTGCGATTGCCTTTGATTTGTGCGTGCGAGCCTTTTTTTCTTTCTTCTCTGGCTGTTGATTGGCGGAAATTCGCCGGTGCAGGCTTGTGTCGGATTCTTGGGCTTTGATTTTTTTTTTTCTTTTTTTTTTTGTGTACGTACAAGACAGCTAGCTGCGCGGTGCATTTGCACGCCACATGCTGCACGCCACCGTGCTTCGCTTCGCTGGATGTGTCGTGTTTCTGCGTGTATATGTGCAGACGTCCGTTCCAGTGGGGATTCCACTCCGTCTGTCTCATAACAATCAGGCGAGTCAAATCATGGTCATGGGACGAAGGCAATCAGGGGGTGAAGGGACTGTTCTTTTTTCGTCGCTTGACCTCTCCCTGGAGGCGAATAGGAGGAGAGGTCGGCGGGGATGGACTCTGGTCTGGTCCGCTGCGCGGGGTCTAGGTTTGTCGCCCCTCTCTCTCTTTCCACTGCTAAGCTCCTTTTCGCTTTCCCTGTGTGAATGTGTGTCGAGAATTCCAGGGTGTAACAAATGCGGGTTTTGACGCCCGTGTTGCGGATATAGAGGGAGCGAGAGGTCAGTAAATAAATTCGCTGTTTTCACATGACGAACTGCCTCGATAATCGGCGATTTGGGGAGAAGAAAGAGAGAAAGGCGTGCAGCCTTCTTGATGGGGCAGTGATAGATAAATGGTTAGACAGATTAATGATCCCGTCGTTAGCTGTTAAGCCACATAAAAATGAAAATGTAGCTCAAAAACACGTTAGCTTTGAAGCTCGTGCCAACGTTGGAGTCCTTGTGTACGTGGGTGAATGTTTATCGATGTGAGGAGAGCAAAGACAGAAACAGCCGTGCCGTGTCCCGGAGAGTCTGAGACGCTGAAAGGTAAGCAAAAGTTAAAACGCGCAAGGTCGAAAGATGGTTCGATTACGTCTTTTGATGGGCAGCGAAGAGGGGATAAACTGAATTGTTTGGGCGATTGGGGAGCGTTTCGGGAGGTGACAACTCGGACGCTTTCTTTTCTTTTGTTTGTGTACAAATTTTTTTGACATGCATGTCGCGTTCGAAAAGAAATAATACGTGTACTAATGCCCAACATTTCCATCTTTTCTCTTTTCTTTTCTTTTTTTTTCTTTTTCCTCTTCCCTGGCGGTGTCGGAAGAATGAAATGTCGAAGAAACGGCTGCCGGTCCGCGGGTGCGGGTGGCGCAAACAATGTCCAACGAATACACTGAACTCCCGATTTGGTGGGTTAGCTTCTAAATCGGGAAACTGCGAACCTCCCATCTCGATCGTCGACGCGGGAAGCAGACCTAGCCTGGACCAAAAATTCTCTTCTGTCTCTCTCATTTTTATTTCCATTTTTTTTTTCATTTCTTGGCTTCATTATATTTTTTTTGGACGCCTTTCGCTTTTTTTCGATTTCGTTCTCTTTGTCTCTGGACTCTCCTTTCTACATCCTATCGTCGTCGTTGACAACGACGAGTAGAGCGATATTATAGTACTACACGACGGCTAGCACGACGGCCACAACTGACAGCTTGACAGACTTACTAGTCTCCAGGTCATGTTCTCGTCAGAAACATCCTCCACGTTCGTTCAGCAGCACATGCACCATCCACAGCAGCAGCAGCTACCCCCCGCCCCTTCTCCAGCTCCTTTCGCCCTCCCGCGCCCATCTCAGTCCCTTCCGTCCTCTCCTCCCGCGCCCCTCGTGTCGCCGTCTTCGTCTGCACCACCTTCTGGCGCCCCTCGAGCCGCGTCCACGGAAGGAAGGCTTGTTTCCCGATTGAATGGCAGCGCCGCCGCGGCACACATCGCCGACTACAAAATGTCCAACGACCTCGCGCTATCGAGAAGATTCCTGGCGCCCGCGTCTTCATCATCGTCCTCCCTCTCGTCCTCGGCGCCTGCCGATGCAATCCCCCTCTCGCTCACAGCAGCGTCTGTACCTTGGTTGGGTTCGGCGGAAGATCCAGCAGAAGGGCCCCGTGAGGCACGCGAGGGCGTCAATGGACAAGCGCTCGACTTCCCATCAGCTCTTCCACAGCAACAGCAACAGCTGCAGCGACAGGCGCCCGTCCAGTCGGACAATGCAAGGACGGGCGCTACAATACCAGCACGACCGCCTTATAGTCTGCCCATCGCGAATTCCGGTAAGCGCCGCATCTTATACATTATATGCCCCCCTTCCATTCGGTTGTCCTCTTGCACATTCATATCCTTTTGTTTTGTCGGATTGCCCTTGGTCGAGTTCTGACGGGATAACTTTGCTGTTTACAGGGTTCCATGACTCTGCGCCCTTTGACCGGCCCATCTATGCGGAGTCGCGGGACCATGTTCCTGCATTCGCGCAAAGCGACAGCTTTCATACTTATCAAGGTGACCCGTACCACGTAGAGGACGCATATATGCGGCCTCCTACATCCCCGTCATCAAACGAGGTCATCGACCAACCCACGTCGCATACCACCGGAGGACCGCAGCACCAGCATTCACAGCTGCAGCGGCAACAGATCCAATACACGCCGACGCCGACGCAGGATCCCGATAACGATGGCATCCCACATAACACCGGGCATCCTTGCTCAGAAGCGGAAACAAGCGTCGCATTTGTACAGCATTCGCCACGGCCGGGCGTGTCTCTTGCCCCGTTTCTGAACGCATACAGGGACCCACAACAGCAGCAGGACGACGCACCGCCAGGCTTGTCTCAGCATCCACTGCATGCGCAACAGCAACCTCAGCCTGTTCAGCACCCTCGGGCCGCGCAACAGGATCGACAGCAGTCCCCGCGGGAGAGACAGCTGCTGTCCTCTCACCAGGTGGCCTGGGCTGTTCAAGAAGGGCGCAAAGACGGCGCAAAGAGTCCTCTTTCGCAGTCAAACGCCGAAGGCGAAAGCACACAAAATCACGAAGGGTTTTCGGAAAACCGGACGACGATGACGGTGGACCCGTCGCTGCCTTTGCATGGGTCGATCTCTTCAGCCGAGGCGGCTCGGGCGCAGGGACGGCCGTTCCTCATCGAGCCGGACACGCAGGACCTCGCAGTGCGAAATGGCCAGCGACTTCATCCACAGTCGCAGGAACAAGACCAGGTGCTCCTTCCGCATGTAAGCCAGCGACAGCGCTTGAATTTCCTTCCTCCCAATCTTTCGTCGTCTGCCCCAACGTCTGCCCCTTCTTCGTCATCGTCCGCGCTGTACCTTCCACTCGACTACTCTTACGCGATGGGAAGGCAACTGCTGCGTCATCAGCCACAGCATACCAACGCACAGCAGAACCTGCTTGCTCAGCCGCATGTGCAGCAGCAGCAGCAGCAGCTACCACAGTACCCCCCGCAGATGTATGCCGCTGGGTTTTCCGCCGTATCCACGCCCGCAGGGGGCGGTGTCGAGGTTATGGGGTTCGGCGGGTCCAGCACTGGAGGAGGGGGTGGTGGGTCCAGCGCTCGCGCTGGCGATATGACTGCCGTGGGTATAGGAGGTATGGACATGAACGTCAGCCTGAACAACGGAGGCGGAAATGCAGTTCTGCACGGGCACCATCCAAGCGTGATGATTCGTACGGGAGGGAACGCGTTCCTCAGCCAGTTTCGAGATAGGCTCAGCGGGATGGGCGTGAGCAGGGCAGGTGCGAGCGGAGGTGCTGGACCAGGGCCAGCGGTCTTGAGAGGCGGAAGGCATCCCAGCGTGTACGGAGCCGTAGTTCCCGGCGTTGTACCCGCTGTCAATGTCGCTGATGTGGGCGCAGGCGGCATGCCTGGGCCTTCGTCGTCCTCGTCGTCCTCTTCTTCCTCGTCGTCCTCGTCCAAACGATCGTCATCTTCATTTATGACGAGCGCATCGTCTGGCGCGTCAGCATATTCATACCCCGGGCCTGCGCACGCATCGACGGGAACTATGGCGTCGTCCGCTATGGGCATGGGTATGGGCATGGAGATGGCGATGGCCTTGGGTGCGGGGAGAGGTGGAAGGGCTGCAGCAGTAGGGATGGGCGGCGTGCGGCGCGTGGGCATGGGTCTCATGGGGTCCGGCATGGCGACTGGCGGCACAGGGCCGAGCGGCGGAGTGCGTGGGGGCTCCAGTACGGGTGTAGGCGGGGCGGGTGGCAGAGTTGGCTCGGGCGGCGCGCTCGACATCGCGCCGACGAGTATCATCTACCGGTCCCCGGAGCATCCAAGACTGCGAACAGCTCAAGCTTGCGAAAAGTGTCGGATTCGAAAAGCAAAGGTATAGTTCGCTATCTCCTGCTTCGTCGTCCGAGCGCGATTCTATTTCGCATCTTTTCTTTTCCTTTTTTAAAACCTTTTTACATCGTTTCGGTTGTTGACTCTGCGATATTTCTTCTCCTCCGCATTTCTTTGTGGATTGTCTTTTTCCGCATAAAGTGCTCAGGCGAACATCCGACGTGCAAGAGGTGTCTCAACAAGAATCTCGTATGCGAGTACGCAAAGGAGGGCCGCGTCCGAGGACCAAACAAGCCGAAAAACCAAAACACTGGCGCCACTTCCAGCGCGAACAAGGCACGCGGGAACGGAAATGCTGCTAGCGGCGGTGCGGGAGCGAGTTCGGGAGACTCAGCTTCGCCAGTGAAGAGTGGGAAGGCAGGCAAGACGTTATCGGTGTCGGCCTCGTCGAGGATGACGCGGGGTAGTGGAAACACTGACGGGCGCAGAGAAGCGGGTGACGCGGGGGGAGGAAATATTGGCAGTGAGTGCTATGTTTCTTTTCGGTCCCGGTGTTCAGATGTTCTTTCCTGTTTTTGGTGCCTTCCCTCTTTCGATCTTCACGTTCACCAGGTGACGGTGCTAGTGTTGGTCCGGGGGCAGGTAAGAACGGAGGAGGCGCGAGAAAGGCGTATCCCATTCCGTCAGTGATGCGACCGGTGGATGCGCAACAGCAGCAACAAAGTTCGGCGGCCTATTTCAACCTCCGTGCGCCTCAACTTGCCATGGGAAATCCGACGTACGGCCAGCTCATCGCCACTCGGCCTCTATCCGATACATTGCATGTTCCGGTAGCGTTATTCGGAGCGCCGCAACTTCCGCCGCCACCGCCGCCGCCGTCGCCGTCATCCGCGTCCTCCTCGTCGCCCTTGCTAATAAGGACGATGGGGTCGCTCGGAGGAGGCAGCCCTGGCACGTATCCTGTACAGTCTCCGATAGGGTTTGATGGTGGCAGGGAGGCAAAATACCCGTCTGGCGATGCAGGCCAGAATACGACGGGAATGCCAGAAGTGGCGGCTAGGACGAGGAAGAGGGCGCTGGGAGTGGATCTGGAGCCGGGTTCTGCCTGGTTTGGCAGTGGCGAAAAGGCGATGGCGGGCTCGTTGATTTCGCCGAGCGTCGGCAACGAAACGCCATCGCCAGTGAACCTCCCGGCGGCATCAGCATCGAGCATCTCGTTATCCTCCTCTTCCTCCTCTTCGTCGTCTGCGACGATCACGCCAGCTTTGGGAATAGGATCGCCGTCATGCCCGCTCCCACCTCACAGCGGGTACGATAACAGGATGCTATCCACCATGCGAATGGCGCCTTATGAGCAGCAGGGCACCTTCCTGGCCGGGTTGAGGGATACGTCTCGGCCTGTGAACGCGCGATCGACAAGCGATGTATCCTTTGATAGACCGGTACTGTCTTCCGCAGGCACAAGAGGGATCAAAAGGAGGATTGCAACGGACGGTCTTGGAGAGGGCGAGGCAGACGCAGAATCTGGGCCGAACGGCGCGAGAGGCCAGGTACAGACGCAGAGTCGTGTGTATCGGGAACTGAGGGCACCATCGGTAGCCTCACCGTTATCGTCGTCTTCTGCATCTTCTCCACTTTTTGACGGTTTGAATGGAGTCGAAGCGTTCTTTCCTCTCCATGCGACGAACAGCAGTCAGTCAGAACAGAGAGGACCGGCCATGGCAGGATCCCCGCTGCCCCCATTTTCCTATCCAGATGACCCCACGCGATTATGGCTAACGGCCTCGCCGAATCCTTCGCTCAAGGACACAATGGATGCGGATAATCCGATGGCCATGAGTATCGATGATCGGATGCCGCCTCTGCCGTCGTCTCTGCCAATCAGTCCGTCTCGGAACGTGTTCGACAACCCGGTCGCGTTGTATGGTCCAAGCCTAGGGAACAACGTGGATGCGTTGGGCTCAGCACTGTCGCCATCCTCGTCGACGACGCCACCGTTTCAGCTCGTGGCGGGAACCGTGACACCAGTTTCGCCCTCGTCACCGTCTGCTGACGCGTCGATGATGTTGATGTCGTCGTCGTCGATAGATAGAACAGAAAATATGAGCGATCATGGGTCATCCACGTCTGTGTATGTTTCCTTTGCTCCTTCCATCTTGGTGTAGGGATCTCGGCTAACGTTTGTCTACCTGCTCGCTCCAAAATAATCGACGAACGTGCTTTTTCATTCTCACATCAACCCAAACGGCATAGCCCGCTGTCGGCGGTCTCGGCTACATTCACAAACGTCGGCGGTGGAAGCGACACCAGCATGGAGTCGCCGCCTACCACTACTGTGGACTCTGCACCCGGATCTAGCGCGTGCCTCGGTTTCGACAGCAATTTCGTCGTCAGCGGGGAGGGCGGCGGGGACTCCGGCAACCGCGGCCAGGTGCTTGGTGGTGACAACCGCCAAGGAAGTTTCGCATCCGGAAACCCGGACACGTTTCTACAAGCTCTGCATCCTCACCGCTTGACTCCGTCGCCGTCGTCTTCTTTGGCGCACTCATCGTTGCCACACGAAGCCCCGGCCCCAGCAATTGAAATCCAGGCTCCTGTGCTGTCGGTGGCGGATGTCGATCTGGGCACGAATTCTGTTCGATAGAAGGTAGAGAAAAAGGTATGCGCGAACCTGTGTTGTAGAGGACAGGCTCCTGAAAATGACAGTGGAATCGATATAGAGAACAGGGAAATCAGTTGAAAATCTTGACGGCTTTTCTTTTTCAAGACTTTATTTGTCGTATACCCGGTTGGGCTTCGTTGGACGCGCTTTTTATCTGGTCTCTCGACGCTTTCTGATTTCGTTTCCTCCCAAAGGCATCTTCGTGTACAAATATATGTATTTCATATACTTCTTTTCTTTTTGAGGTAACATATGTCTTTCTTTGCTTATTTTCTCCTTCCTTTCCGCCTGGTTCATCGTCGAAATTCCCCTGTATCATACTGACCGCGACACGGAATTTGTACTCTAACATGTCGTTTTTTCTCTCGCTTCGTATGCTTTCCGATGCTTTTCCTTTCTGCTGAATCTGCTGGACGAACGAGCCTGGGCTCTAATGGAAGCACGGCGCCTTTTTGCAAACGTGAGCAAGATCGTCTCTGCGGGTGTGATTCTTTTGTATGTGGATACTGACACCGTGCCCTCAGAACATGCTTCTGCTTTGAAGATCATTTGTGCTCACCGGTGGAGCTTCAACGACGTGCCTCACCGTGCTTCACGAATGTCAGCTGTCGTTCTCTGGGCGGGTATACATTAACGTGCTTCTCGAATGTTTTTCTGCACATTCAACTTGGCGTACCACTAGCCAGCGCTCCAATCCTATATATCAATATTCCAAACAGCACTCCGACTCATAAACAGGCTGCGTTTGTGCCTTTTCCCAGATGGCTATAATGGCTATTTTTGGTGTGATTCGTGCTACACGAATTTGATGTTGATTTTGACTCGCCAGTGTATTACGGCGGTTTGTGCGGAAATCGACAAAACAAAAACATCGATCAGTAGTACGAGAAGATGTCGAGCGCAACCGAGGCCGTTCAAGCACCGTTCGCTCTATTGTCCAGCCTGAACATGACTCTGCGCTGAAGAGTGCGGTGATCATCAGATCCGGGGAAGGTCACATGCACGCTGTTGTTCTATTCACAACGCACTTGAGCGCCTCCATTTATGGAAGTTGTACGCTGGAGTCATTCATGAAGTTCCATCCATCAACGTTTCACTGAATGCTTCGGTACGATACCATGTGCATGATTGGAATCTTTGCGGGGTCTGGTGCCCGGCCTGGCAGATGCTCTATACAGCAAGCCAATCATATTGTGTTGGTGGAGCGCGTGGCGGAGCTAGCTGTTAGGTGAGTGGCCTAGACGGCAGCTTCTTTGAGATATATAAACTCGTTGAGTGACTGGGCAACATTCATCTTGCCAGCGATATTCGAAGATGCGCTTCACTTCTCTAGTGTCCAGTCTGTTGCTTGTCGTTGCTGCGACGGCGACTCCTCTTCAGCAAGGTATGGTTCCTCTGCAATGCGCACTTGTATTCTGGAGCATCCGCAAATTTCAATGCACGATCTCAGGCACCGTCTGCGAAGGACAAGTCACCGTTTCGACTTCGTTCATTGGCAAGGATCACAACGTGAAGGTCGAGCAAGTGTCCTGTCCAAACCTGGATAAGATCGTAGAACCCAGGGCACAGCTCGAAGCGCGTCAGTCGAACGTTTGTGGGGCGAACTGTGAGTGTCTTTCATGGCGCGACTTGCCCTGCTTACTGTATATCAGGCGCCACGAACTGCTTCCTGCCGTCTGGCGGAGGACCAGATCCTAATGAATGTCACGTCATATCTGACGCTCTGCGATACGAGAGTCAGAACACTGGTAATCAAGTGGTTGTGTCATGGGGTTGTCACTAACCTTATCTCTCTTCAAGGCGCTCTGTTTCAAATTGGAACTGGAGTAAGTTAGGCCCCCTATCATCAGTCCCGGAAATTTCCTAAATCCAGTGTCGTATAGACTAACAACACCATCGTGATGACCTATCGCAGCTGCACAACATTTTTTGTCAACCAGGATTTCAGCACGCTTGTGTATTGCCGCCTCGATTGGGTAAGAGAATACTGCCTCTTTCCACCGGATATGGAACTCAAACGGGTCGTAGGCCGACGTAGCAGATTTTGTCGCTTTCAACTGTCAGGCGCCCCAGAACGCACATGGCGGCAACTGTGTTGCCACTGACCAGAGATGGTTTATCCAGTAAGTTCGGGGTGACATTTTCATCTTTTTACCAGTGTAATTTGACATTCGTCTCAAAGGGTACAGCATTCCTAACTTGGGCACTGAGCCGCTTTTCGAGACAAGTGGATTTTCGGACTTTGCTATATACCTTGTTCCGAACGTGAAGTGTAAAAGCTACATCCAATATAGCGATTTGTGTAACCACGACCCATTTCGTCTAGTCCCACTCAACAGTGATAACTTTATTGAGATCACCTTCTGTATTCTCCAGGACAAGTTCGCCTTGTTTCTGCCGGTATCTCCAATTTCCGGTTTGCTTCCCATTCATCTTGACGCGACGCGGTCTCGCGGATACTCCAAGAATAGTAACGTCCTTCAGCTTTGACTCGACGTTAAAACTGCCACGACCAGTGATCGACAGGCGTTTTCCGCTGACGGAAAACGTTAGTGTTTTACTGGGGCCCGGTGGATAGCTAACGCCGTCATCAACGTATGCCGTGCCAAACGCGTGGCCGTCCTCGGACAAGGAGACCAACAAGGCAAAAGGGCCTTGACGTGTCTCGTCGATTGTATACGCCGGTGATGCGTATATCAGGATTGCAGATCGATCTCGGATGTGAACGTTAATGTGTCCAAGAGGAGCAGACAGAGTTGTGTGGGTACCCCGGGCAGCATCAACGGCATCGTGAGTGTACCAATCCCTCCAAATTACGTTACCGCGGCCGGGGAAGACGCCTATGATATGCGGTTTAAGGTTGACAGAAACACGAGTCATTAGCTCAGGAACAAATGTCAGATTCATCGCGTGCGACTTACCGTCGACTGTTGTGGCATTCGGATTGAGAACGGGAGTAACGAGAATATCTCTGCCCACCAACAGCTGGGTGGATACATCATAAAGCTCAGGCTCGTCTGGAAATTCAAAGAACAACGCCCGGATTGGAGGTGTCCCGTTCATAGATGAGTTCGCAAACAGAGTATACTATAACGTTGTCAGCTGAGATTCAACAGATCGGACCTGGGTGGGAGGGGTAGAAGTGATATCTCACCCAATACGGAAGCAACGAATACCGAATAGCAATGGCGCTTCTCGACGCATTAGCTACGCTGTCCCAGCGATAGGGCTCCTGCGGGATTGCCCCCTTTATGTTATGGTTACGGAAAAAGGGTGTGAAGGCGGAGAATTGCATCCAGCGATTGCACAGCTCTTCATCAGTGTTCCCATCTAATGGAGAGGACGCGTAACTCGTCAGCATATCTGGACTGGGACGGAAAACGGGAACTCAACTGAAGCCGCATGTATCAGCCCCCACGAACGGAATTTGGAATAACTGGAATTGCAATACTCCCTTGGGAACCCTATGAGTCGCGGTTCTACCTTGTCGCAAATACTCGAGGACTCACAGCGATATTATGACGAAGATATGACCATAAGCTGAAGTTGTCTCCAAGCTAAGGTTGGGTAAGTTTCTAGCAACCGAAGAGGAAGAACCCCGTACCCAATGCCCGGTCCACTTTCCAGACGACGGGAAGGTAGATCGACTAATGATGAACGGTCTTTTGCCGGGCAAAATTTCTTGCAAGGCTCGATGTGTCGCTTTCTCTTCCATCATGCCCCAGAGATTATGTACGTCCAGTTCCACTATGCCTTCCGCATGTGTAGCGTTCGTTGCCAGAGCATGGATTGACAGCCGTCCATTTCCTGGAAAGATTCTTAGATGTATATGTAGACGGCGGGTGTAAAACGGACCGTTGTGTATTGCATAAGGCGGCGCGTTCAGATCCACGCCTGTTTGGTGTCCGGCGCCCAGTCCGCGTCTCTGTATTTCCGCAGAGTCAAGACGGCAAGTTACCGTTCCGTTGATAGTAATATTTCCGCTGGGACCCCAAACAGCAGGGTCATAGCTATGGTCCTAATTTCATTGTGTGGTTCCGACTACTTCAGCGGTCAAACGCACCATTCTGGGTAATCTTGACAGAGACGTTAGTGAATTAATTCATCAATTCGAAATGAGGGGCCGAACCTGTTATAGGATTTCCTGGTTCGCCAGGAAGGATGAATGGAACGCTGGTATTCGTGAGGTTCGCCCCGGTCCCACTGAAATGGATCATGGGAAAATGGAACTAAACCTCCCGGCACAAGATACGCACCACGATCCATCACAGAATGAGCTGGCCTCGTTCATATCTAACCAGATCCCAGAATATCGCACGCCTGCATCGCTCCAATTCCTTAAAGCCTCCGTCCACCACTTTTGGGTGTTATTTTGGAACCAGTCAGGGAAGACCTGGATACCAAATATCGGACGTCGGAAGCGGAAGCCAATTGGGTTCTCTACGCACGGTGTATCCGGGCCATACTTGCCCAACATATTCTGAGCCATCAGGATTGGTGATGAAGACTCCTCTGATACGATGTCATTTTGCGTGAATTCCTCAGAAGATAGGAACGCACAATTCCACGCCTTTCGTATATGGATCGTACTGTTGAATCACGTTATAAACATCCAGAAAACTTGGATGCGCGGAGAAGTGGACACACGAGGTCGGATGCATTCACTTGTTTTGGGATAGCGGCATCCACGATGGGAATATCTAGAAAAAGGCGGTTCATCCCGCTCATTCGGTTTAGAAACAGCGGGTGAACTTGCATTTCTGGTGCCTAGCAGCCTGTCAAATGTTTTCAGGTTCGAAGAACACGGAATCAATACACACCACGCACCAACTCGTTTGTAAACTCCCGAACTGATGTAGCCGGAAAAGTTACAGGGTCAGAAGTGAAATCCCTGACAGCGTGATAGAGGTCGATGTCGTTCCACATAACTATAAAAATGTATGTCACTGCGACACAATCCCAACACCATGCCGTTTACCTTCCAAGGGAATATTTGCTTCTCGCATTTGTAAGACTTGCTCTCTAGTCTCGTTGAGATCATGATAACCCCACCTTCGAAAACAGTGAACAGTTGCTTTGCCAGAGCGGGTGGCATAGCTTTACCTGCAAAGGTGGAAACCAAAGCCCCAGATCGGCTGCCAGGTAGGGAAGCCCACTAATTCACCGTATTGTTCGACGACGCTTTTGGGGTCCGGGCCTGAGAAGAAATAAAAATCCAATACGCCTCCTATCATCCGGTACTGTACGAGCGAAGTATTTGAATTTTTCGGTGTAAGGAGTAAGATATCGCCTCCCGCAGCACTAAACAGAATATGGAAATGTTTAACATCAAATTGTTTCAGCAAGAAAAAGAGAATTGGTATCTATACCTCATCAGAAAGACACCATGAGATTGTGACCTATTTGTTTTTGGATCGAAGCGGTGTTCGAGGTAGACTGGATGCGATCCGTAGCTGAGGGGAAATTGAGTGTCTTCGTGAACGAAACGAAGAATGACCTACGTACATATTCTCGTCCACAGGATCGGCAACATCACGAGCCCACATCGTTTGGATTGTACCACCATCAGGGCCGATATTTCTTCTGAAGCCGGAGCCGGCGACGACTTCTCCCAGACCGTAGATATTCGTGTCGAAAGGGAGGGAAGATGTTAACTACTTCGAACATTAGAAGTGGTATATGTTCGCGTATAGGTACATACCTGTAGATATTGTTGCTCAAATATCAACGGAAATCCTTCAAGGAGCGTGCTGTTGTCATTCGCTATGACCGGACCGACAGGCGCGACGGGCAACGATTCGGCTCTTGTATCAAACAAAGGAAGTGCCGAGGGTTGGGATTTACGAGTAATCCAGAATGCGAATGGCGACTGCTCGTAATTGAAGATAAGATCTGATTGTTCCGAAGATACTGGTGAAAAGGCAGGGCGTTCGATGACGTGCTTCGGTATGGTGTATTGTACGTTCTCCGTGTCGAAAATATTGACATGCAGTCTGCCAAACCCACCGTTAGAATGGATGAATTCATAGCATAGCATTGTAACTATCATGCACCTGCTTTCCGTCTCATAGGTAACCTCCACGGTTAAGTTTGGTATATCAGCTCCAAATGCATTACAGGCTGGTCCCGCAAGGCTAAGGTGAGCGGTCAAGCCGGTTTTTGTCTTTGCGACCCTTTGGAGAACGTATCCTGGATGCAATCAGGACTACGCTGCGAGACTGACAGAAATAGAGCTCCGTACCAGGACAGTCTGAGATGTTGGATGACTGTGCTCTGACGTTGCCATCATTGTAACGATGATAAGTGGTTAGCGGTGTCTGAACGGCTGACCTTGCGAGCACCGAAGCGGCAAGTAGCACCCCCAATGACCTGAACAACATTGGGGAACCAATTGAGGGTTGAAAAAAAAAAGTCCCTTGGCTAATATAGAGAAACGCCCCTGTTGTTTTCGCCGGGAACCCTGACTATATATGGGCCGATCAGCGACCCGCTGAACGACATGCGTCAGACATCCGCACCTTGCTATTTGAGGGGAATCCAACGTGCAGGATTTTCACGAAAAAAATGCAGCCAGCTACGATTTCTGGCACGGTGAATCTGCCAGTAGAGACGGAATTGACATTCGAAAGAGAATTGGTGACTATTTGTGTATGTGGAGCCTGAGGAGCATGTATTCCTTATCAGGAAAGTAGTAATTGTCCTCACTCACTTGTCTAGTCGCCGATAGTGATGATAGTCAAGATAACGTTGTACCGCGAAGAACACGAAGCGAATCCTCAAATCGTGAAGCGCGCGCAACGGATTGATTATAGTGCAGCACGAGTGTCTACGTGCCAGTTGGTGCTAGCCCCCCAACCCGTCACGAAGCGAAAACGAGGCCTCTAAATTAGAAAGCGGCGGCAACATTATTGTCGGATTTCCGCCGTAAAAATGCGCTTGTAATTAATAGGCACAACAAACAGATAGAGGAATCCTTCCTTTGTTACGGCCTAGTGTCCACAGACCGTCTTCTAACATTGATTCGGCTTGAAAATGTCCTAAATCAAAGCTGTATCGCACTGCGAGTCCCCCTACGCGATTTGCCTGTTCTGAGCAGCACAAACGTTTCTCTCTTCCCTGGGGACGGATACCAGGCCTGATCATCCGGCTAGAAAGCCGGAAACCGAAGGAACGAGACCTTCTTTTTCTTCTTTCCACTTTCCACTTGGCTTGCGACGGCGCTGGAAAATCTGATGGACGAGGCAACGAGGCAGTGACGCCATCTGACATAGTGGAGCCCACATGAGCACAGCCCGAAACGCGAGGCTGCTCACGGATGGGCATAGAAGAGCGGCGATTGTGATATTCGTCCGAAGCACAAGACGTTAGAGAGCGGGTCCTGCTATAGGTTGAGTCAGAAGAGTGCAGAGACTGAATGGGGTAGCGAGATGCCACGTAACGCACCGAACAGATGGACACCGTGGACAAAGAAGATTCACTCAGAATGGAAATACGACATGACGCCCTGTGAGGGGGACAACCTGCCAGGGTCAGGAAGCAAGGCCGAGATTTTGGGTTTTGACTACGATTCGGCGGAGAGAACAAAACATGAAACATTCGACCGGATGGCACAAAGACGACGGACCGGCACGCTGACCGGTCGAGAAGGTTAGGACTTTATGTACGACGTATTGTGCCTTGCGGTAGCAACGAGATCCTATAGAAGAAATTTTAGACCATCATGAGGAGTGGAATAATAAAAGCCTGACCTATAATCCTCAATATTTCGTTATAAAAAGATCATTTCGTAGCGGGCCTCCCGGAACAAGGGTAGATATTAAAGGTGGGTCGATTCAATCCGTTTACTGAGTTTGACAGATGTACTAATCATTCTACACATTCTGACACAGTTTCCCAGACACTGGCTTTCTCCGGGTGTAACCGCTGTGTTGTTTGGGTCCAAATTCGTCAACAAAGCATCGTCCGCAACATGGGAACAGGGCCGCTTACCTCTACAGGAATTTCCATGTTCAAAAGTGCGTGTAACACACCCTTAAGCGAAAAAATATTATTTATCTCCAGAGGAAAAAAAAGGCAGAAAAGACGCACCAGACCGGTCCATCGTTCCAGCTCGTCTACTTGCTCCGGGGTGATGAAGTCTCGCGAGGTCCGCGAGGCAAAGACCATCTGCGCGGCCGCTGCTCTGATCACTGTGTCCGCTAACTCTACTTGTTGGGTGTGCTCGGCAGCAGCGAAGGATAAGCGACGGAAGATAACGGGCTTGACTGGTCCTGCTGTCAGTGGAGGGTTCACCGATCTAGCGGCGGCGTTCCGGCCGACCCAACACGCAGCTAAGTGGTAAAGATGAAACGTCTCCATCTGCAGACGCAGGTCATGAGTTCCCCCTCCCTTCACAGGTCGCTTAGGAAATCTTGCCTCCAATGTAGCCAAATCAGGAGTGCTGTGGTGCAGTTTCTCGACCAGATCATTGTTATGATCTGGAAAGGATGTTTGTCTACCTTGTGACGAATAAAAACTGCAAATTACAGGTCACGACTCCTGATATGACCGAAATGTTGGCGTGCGACAGACCTATCAGCAGAAGCGTTCACCACCCCTGTGATAATCGCAGCGGTCGAGCCCGATGGTTTCGCCCTTTCCAGGGCTTTAGAAACCTGGCCGCGGAAATAAGTTGACAAAAGAGTCAAGCACATCAAGACGCACCTCACGATGCAGCGCTGGGTCCGCATGAACCTCGTGAGGTTTAGGATCATGAGGGAAAGGCCGGAAGGTAGGTTGCACAGTACTCACAGGTTTGCTGATCCTGTATGGGAGCTCCAGCGATTCCTCTGGGTCTGCGAAATTGAAATCCACGTTACGGGTCACGGAAATGCTAGATTGCGGTACCACGACTGTGCCAACCGGTACGTCCACCAGAGCTCCACAAGACCCAAGCCTTCCAGCCAAACACGATGCTTAAGGCTCATCGTGGTGACTGCAAAGGGAACTCTGCGGACGCACCTGACGATGACCATATCGCCGCTCACGCATTCTCGAACCTCGCGGACAAAAAAGTCCATGTTCGGGCTACCCATTCCAATGCTGATTATGGAAACAGGTACGCCTTTGAAGCGCCCAGTTATGGTCAGAAAACCTCGTTCTGATGACAAAACAAAAGGCTTTGGCACTTCATCCAGGAATGATGCCAGCCTCTGCGCTCTAGAAGGAGACCCGACGGTTGCCTAGCTTCCGGTTGAAGGATGGTAACCAACGCCTTTGAGAGGCACTTACTATTCGGTTCGCAACTTCACCAGGCCTTAGCCCAAGGTGATAAACACGCTGGTCAGCAGTGCGAGGGAAATCTGCACACTGTAGGTATGTCAGAGATCTGAATTGATTGTCTACAACGCTCACTAGCATCCGTCAATAGGTATTTCATCCTCTATACACCGATCGTTCATTCAGAGCTCCACTGCTGGTCCCATCTGCTATGTAACGGATACACGTGACGTGACACGTCCTACCCTCTTCCATCTCTCGTTTAATGGTCCCTTCCAATGAAATAATTCCTGGGCCTGTTCTTGCGCGCATTTCCGTACGCCGCCGCGCTAGAAGTAGGTGCGATCGACTCTAGTTGCTTAGTTGCTTGACATTTTCCCTGAGTGAGCTAGGAACAAGGGAAGCCCACCCCTCATGTCATTAGAGGCTTTTTAGAAAAAGAGGTGTAGGGTCTTTAGGATTCCGATTTAAGGTTCGGCGGTCCAAACGATAATTTCCCAAGCCGCTAGGTACTCCAACTGAGCATGTAAAATCCGTTTGTGAACTACAATCGGGCCAAATCGTTTTCTTCACTTAAATCTCTGCAGAACGCCAAAGACATCGGCATGGTTCGGAGCACGAGGACATATGAGATGCGAGTTCTTCCCGCTGATCTGTTCGACGATGTCGTCGAACATGGACAACGAGATGGATGTTACCGAGATTTCCGAGATGCTTCCGTGACGCCCCAAGCTTTCTACTGCCAAACATAGAGACCTCTTCGGCCGAACTCGTGATACGCTGACCTCCGCTTGCCAAGGGTGGCCAAACGTGTCGACGCCACACGGCGACTTCACCTCATCCTCAAGATTAGCTCGTCTATACGGTCAATGCTTTTTGCCTTTCTTACTCCTATTCTATACACACTCTCGGTGTCCATAACTCGGGCTGCTCTGTAACAAACGTTTACACTACTCATGGAGTGGCATATGCCACATTGATGCAGAGCTCCATCCTCCTTCCTTGCGGCACACCCTGTGATCAGCTTAGAGTTGATGACGTCCTAAAACGGTCCATCTTTTCTCATGTTGTGCTATCGAATGTCATGCGTTATCCCCAGGACGAACGAAGGCTCAGCGCTCAGCGCGGTGACGTCTGGATCACGGAATACTCCATCGTCAGGCGAGTCACAAGTGCTGAAATGGAATGACGACGTGCGGCTCGCGACGATCAACTCCTTGGTTTTATTTGGTGGAAGCTCCGTCCAACGGTCGACAACGGTCAACCCACCCCTCCAACGTGCTTCTCCGCACAACTCGGAGCCGTCATGCACAGCATCCGATCTCAAATCAACACCAAAAAATAATCCAGTGTTACCGTCATGTCACGCACGTCAGAGAAAAAAAAAACAGTCATATCCTGAACTTGTGGGTCAGTGATATTTCCTGTTGGAGACTCCGAGAGATCGCCGTTCACCCAATGACCAAGAGACAGAGGTATTTTGTCCTCATCTCAGCGATTGGTGGAAGATAAATCCGATGCGGAGGACGGCGGCTATTTTAGTCTCAGATCTGCTCCAGGAAAAATGCTAAAAAGCAAGACAAATCTGAAATGGGTCTAAAATATTGCAATTTCGCGCTGATTGAAATAGCGTGGTTGGGCCCATGCTCCGAGATATTTGCAGGTATTTGTAAAGGGCGATGTCCCTAGCTCGGGAGGGAACGAGTCTGTGGACTTCACGACGGCGCCACAGTTTTTCTGGAAACTAGGCAAGACGCATAGTGGTGGCAGCACTTCTTGAAACATCACAAGGGCGGTTCCTTTTGCATCACCGGGGATTTTGAGCGCCAGATCGTTATTTTTTTTTGTTCGGGCCTAGCCGTATCAGGAATCCAAAGTTCCGTGGGATATTCACAAAAGGCAATCTCCTAGACCTAGGGTATACCTGCGGTTTCCGGAAAAGATTCGAGGACTGGGTTACTTGCCGTACCTGTTACCGGTGCGTTACAAGGGCTGATCCAGCGGTGTCATGGGCTCTGCAAACCAGATTCACTCGACGATCAAAATGGGTGTGCTCCCTGGGATAATACGTCAATGACTCTGCTTTTTGAGAAAAACAAAGGTAGTTATGGCTTTAATGACCCACCATTAGCGAACGGGCGAACGATTCTGTCCACGCCCTTCGTTGGTTGCATCCGCATCTTCATTCCGCGGCGCATCTGAGACTCGCGCTCCTGCCGATCACTCCTGCAGAGCATTTCAGGACATAACCTTCTTGGAAGCTTACCACCACTCTCATAACCCTGCTTTCTTGCCACAGCGCCATATTGGCCATCTCTCCCCCCCCAACTACGCGATGAATCCCTTCGATTCAGCTCACGCAGGAGGGACGAGCTTGCATCCGGTCGACTACAGAGGATCTTATCGTGGACAGTCCGAGAGACGCGAAGAGCGGGGCTCTCTTTCGGGTTCAGGTTCTGACGACGGTCACTACCCTCCGTACTCAGACACGTCGAAAACCGAGGCAGACGAAGGTGAATTCTCACCGAATGTCGACAAAAGTCTCGTCCATGCTTATGTTTCACAGATGAAAATTTGTCGCTCACTTCCCAAACACTAAACGCTGACGGGACACCGAAGAGACCTATGAATGCGTTTATGATTTTCGCGCGTCGTCGGCGACCGCAAGTCTCGTCCGAAAACCAGGCGATGCGAACCGGCGAAATCAGCAAAATCTTGAGCAGAGAATGGAACGCGATGCCGCCAGTAAATCTTTTTCTTCGTTTGCCCTCTACTGTTGACGACGCTGAGCGCGCTTTCCAGTCCGAAAAACAGTTTTACCAAGACCAGGCGAAGCAGCTGAAGGAGACATTTAATTCGAAATATCCTGATTACGTTTACCGACGCCGCCCCAATAACACTCGGAAACGGCGGAGGACCGATGCGACGGCGACGAAGCAGGGGGAGAACCCCGTACCGGTAGAGGCTGGGGATGATACGTCGGGGTTCGGTGATGTTGGGGAGTCACCGACTTCGGGGGATGATATCCAAGGAGGGGATGTCACCCATGAACTGCATCATCCTCGTCCTTCCCACCAGGTCGCGCCCCCTTACCATGATCCTCACAAGTTTGGCGCGTCATCCTCCCGTCCGTCTTATGGTTATGGCGTCTCAGACCTCCCATACCGCTCGAACGGGGTCCACGACACTCGACTACCTTACCACGCCGGCGGCGAGCGCATTTCTGGCGAACTGCCAGCCGCGTCGCCCATCGGCTCGTCTCACATTACGCACCCCTTGCACTACCAGTACATGCCGCCCTCGAGTCGTACTCACGCCAGTGGGGCGTCGGCCGGACTATACGGACCCGACACGATGACACAACACGAACAATGGGACCCTTCTGTTGTTCGTTCGTCACCCTGGCTAGCTGGTGGCCAGGAGGGGGCCCTGGCATCTCTGACTGGCTCAAAACCGCAAGCTTATCCTTCTTCCGGGAGTCCCTCTACATGGCAAACGCCACCACCTGGTACTCCGTCTGGAGCCCCCGCGCCCCCGGCAAGTTACACATTGCAAACGCTGAATTCCCCCTTCTACCCGGTCTCGCACGGACAAGGTCATATCCAAAGCCCACCACAGCCGCCCCTGCACGTTCCGCCAGTGTATGGACAGAGTCAGTTGCCGCCTTCGGTCATTCCGGGGAGAAGCTACGAGACTGAATACTCTGCGTCCCCACCTGCCCCAAGCCCTGCTGATGCCTATCCGTCCGGCAGCAGTCGTGAGCCAATTGCGTTCGGTCAGCGCCCCTCCAGCGTCAGTCGAAGTCTACAGCCAATCCCAGGGTACGATCAGTCTCAATCGCCTGCTGGAAACGGCACCGGTTCGGCTCATCCGTACTGGACGCGGGACTGAATTGCAATAAAAAAGAGCTGCGGACGAGCAACGTTCTTTGTTTTTTGTTTTGCCTGCATCTTTCATCGTTTTCTTCATTTCTCTGTGATTTTGGCGTATTTCAGTTGAGGGTCTTTTGTGTCTTTTTGTCTAGGTGTCCTTTCGTCGGTATACTGTATTCATGCATAGTTGTCGTTGCTCTGCACTGCTTTTGAAACTATTGTATCATACAATTGATTCAAATTGAGTCGCTTTCATACCCCTACGACTTTCCAATCCAGATCCACTGAATTGCGATCGAGGTTTGCCGGCGGTTTTGTATTTCAAATTCATTGTGTCGTCCCCCCGCATTTGTATTCCTCGGAATCCTGATGAAGAACATATTCAATTTTGTCTCAGACTCGCCAGTCTCGGATTTCATTTCCCTGTTCCACCGTGATGCTCAGTTGCCTAAGGCTTGCGTAAACGCAGCCCGGGCTTCATGGGAACTTTTTTTTGCTTGCGGGGGGTCGTGCGGTATGGCAGAAGGATTCTGTCGCCTCTGACACGGCCGTGCCACCACCCAGGCACGAAAACAGTTCTGGGGCAATCGATTGGCCTACCGTATAACAACACGTCGAACGCATATGGTCCTGTGGAGACTCCTCGAATCAGGATATGACGCATGGCCAACGCCATGTGTCTTATTCTCAAAGAGGTTTGAGGGCTGAGCCGCAGCCAGATCGGCGCAGATCCTTGGGGAGATACACCGAGGTATCGCAGAATCGTTCGAAGAAAGATGTCGTCCTTCAAGGTATCTAGGGTCTTCAACGCAGGAGATATTGGACTGCGAAGACCTTCAGCTTATCGTCTGACCGACCTCTCCTCGCAGTCGAGATCCGTCGGGCTTCCGTTTAATACGAAGAAAAAGCCCGTTTCACCGGGCGAAGACACCGCTCAATCGACATAACCATACAAGAAAGACGGCGATATGAGGATGCCCAGTCGACCAAACCGCACTCTCAGTGCCCGCTACGTCTCTTGTCACGTGATTCTTTCACCACCATACCCGGCGTTTCTAAACCCGGGTTAACGCCTGACAAAGACTATTGCTTTCAACATGAGTGTCCTGAATTCTCTGTATTAATCGTTCATTTTCACCATGGCGCCTTCTCAATATGCGGTTCCCGTCGTCGATTCGACAGCTGTATTCAAACCTAACATATTTCGCGGCAAAGTGCTGTTCTGTACCGGTGGTGGTTCTGGCATATGTCGAGCCATGACGGAGGCCGTCGTGAGTTCCTTTAGTCCATGAATTGTGAGTTGAAAGAGTTTATAAGAGACCGTTCTAGATGCGTCACGGCGCTGACGCGGTCATCGTAGGACGCAAGTAAGCATGGAAACGTACTACGCCGTTAATTTGGCAATGACCAATCGCCTCTTCAGACTTCCCAGACTGAGTGAAACGGCGAAAGAGCTTTCGGAAGCTACGGGACGGACGTGCATTCCCGCACAAGCAGATGTCAGACAGCCAGAAGCTCTGAAGAACGCCGTCGCTAAGACAATTGAAAAATTTGGAAGAATCGACTTCGTAATTTGCGGTGACATATTCGCGACACCTCATGTAATGATTCCTATCACTGATTTAAGATTTTTGCCTAGGGGCAGCTGGGAACTTTTTGGCACCAATTTCTGGGTTGTCGGAAAATGCGTTTCGCACTGTCATTGAAATTGACACTGTGAGTTTGGGCTGAAGTGCACTTGGTGTCTTTTTTCTTAATACAATTGCAAGATCGGCACTTACAACACAGTCAAAGCCACCCTTCCGCACGTAAGGGCGGCTAAAGGATCATACATTCATGTGAGTGCTACTTTGCACTACAAAGGTACGGACGATCTTTCATACTGCGGGCTTGGCACTCAGCGCTGCGCATTGCGCCGGTAGGAACACCTTTCCAAGCCCACGTTTCAGCCGCGAAAGCGGGGGTTGATGCACTTTCTGCCGTTATCGCCGTAGAGGAAGGTCCACATGGTGTACGGTCGAACGTCATAGCTCCTGGGCCCATTGGCGGGACGGAAGGAATGGACCGCCTCTCTCTTCAGTCCGGCGAATACCAGATGAAAGATTACCCGGCCGGACGACAGGGACATGTGAAGGACATTGCAAATGCCACGGTTTTTCTCTTCAGCGGTGCCGCCTCGTACATTACAGGACAGGTCCTTCCCGTTGATGGTGGATTCGAACACCTGCGGGCGCCAATGGTGCCATATCCTCAATCGGTATTAGATCCCACCAGCATTGCGAATCTTATCAAGCCAAGACTATAACACTCGTAAACTAGTCCATGTCCGGATTTCGTGCAATGATGAGCTTCACGGTTCCTTGTCGATGCCTTCGCCTGGATGTTCGGACCCCAATGACAGGGGAAAAAAAAAAAGAAGAAGGGCGCAACTGAGGCCGGACGAATACGGGAACCCTCTAGATCTAAGGGTTACTGCTGGTTTGGAAAGTTGGCTGAGCATTTTCATTTTGCGACTGGATTGACGCCGGGCACGTATCGCTGGGGCCGAACACGTTTCCAATGGCCTAGTTTGGTTTAGTGCATATGTCTCTACGTCACCCTCACCCCTCACGCGACTCAAGCCTCATCGATCAGTCTGTCTGCGTGACCAGATTTTAGCTGCCGCATGAGCGCTATGAAAGGCTTCCCATGTCCATGGAGTTAAAACAAAAAAAAAAAAAAAAGAGGGGGTTTCAGGAATAGCGAGAAAGTGCTGGAGAACACAGGACACGCTGCATCTGCGATTGCACCCGAGTACCTCCCCGCGTCAGGGTTACAAGTGATGATCATGGCCGTGATGGCTTCTGTTAAGGCGACAGATTGACAAGATCATTGCGATGCTGCAAAGTTCTTCACGTCAAGGGGAAATGATAAGAAGACGCCTGAGGAACGCCCGCAGGACCCCACGGCCGAATCTACTTTCGTGCTTATCGTCACAAGACTCGCGGCCCAGACTGGGGCTCTTGGACCCTCGCCAGACCCGCTGTCACATGTTGCCGCAAGGTTGTGAGCGCATGCCCGGCAGAGCAGATGCTGTGGCGAGCGGCGCGGAGACCACGGGATGGGTGCATCATGATTTCCGTAGTAGTCCAACAAGTCGTGAACGGTGGAAGATTGGCAATTCCATATGCAGCTAAAGCTACCGACTTGCGGGGATTATTTCAAAACTAACCCAAGACGCACGAAAGAAGAACCCCTTTCATTTTTCACTAGTTCGAGGGCAATCAATTCGTCTGGTCATACATAAATGAGGTATACATGGGTCTTGCGCGGACGATCACGCCCTGATGAGAAGGACCTGCCAGGCCACTGACATTCTCCGTGCCGCAATAAATATAGAAAATAGTCAAGGAGCATACCCTGCTCAACCCGATGTTGTCGGTCCTAATGGTTCCTAGGGCAGTTTGGCTACCGCCCAGGGAGCCAAACACACACCGCGTAATATTTCAGAGTCCGCGAACGTATGACGTTGGAACCGGAGAGCTTCGCCTGCCCGGAAATAGCTCATAGTGCGGCTATCTCTTCCTGACATTGCTGAGGTTGCACGGGAAGGCGAGACGTTGCATGGAGCGTGAATATAGGGTGACACCGGAAGAGCATACCACAACAGTTCAACGGGTCACCCCATCGTGTCGCTGGTCGAGGCCCAACAAAAGTGCCCACACCCTGCGGCACAGGGATGACCGAGCACGCGCAGGCGTGAACCCATGCCAGTGGGACTGTCCTCAATCGAGGAGTCGACTAAACTGCTGCGCGTGCTGATCGTGGAGCTGCCATCCTCATCCACGTTGCTCAGAGACTGGTTTCTCCCGAGATGGGGTCTGAGATCCAAGGGCATAGGGTTGGACGCGGAAGGGAGCTCGACCATTCTCTGGCGCTTATAGTATCTCCGGTAACAAGCGTGGTGACCGCCATGTGAACATACCGGACATTGGAACAAAAGCGTTCGGACGGGCAGCCGGCTGAAAGAAGAGATTCGGATTGCAAACTGAGCTCAATGCGTCCAAATGCTTACCAGATCGCGCAAGTGGTGCATGCAGCCTTGCACGCGAGGCAATACGAATATCCTCCTTTAGAAACGCCCGAAGCTGTAGTGGCGGTCGCTGAGACCAAAAGAGGCTTTTTACATCGAGCACAGGTTGTGTACAACGTGGTTTCGACCTGCAGGGAAAGTCATTACGCCACGATTGCAAACACGTACAGCTCAACGTCGTACCAGGGTCAAGTCATGGATTACTTTGACCTTGCAATATTTGCGGATATGGGCGGCACATGTGAATAGACGGCGTCTGCTCAGCAAATCTTGGGCGGATCGTGAGTAATAATACTCATTATCAGGGGTACGCATACCAATATATGAATCCAAAAACCGGACGGCACGTCTCTTTGATATTCTCAACTCGTCCGCGGCAACAAGGGCCAGCATCGCGCACATCTGGACATCCCCCTAACACCGGGAATCAAAATCGTGTCTGTCTCTCTGGCCAATGTGTAACCTCACCTCTTCAATGAAAAGTTCAAGAGCTTTCCGAACGATATTCCAAGAATGCTCATGGTATCGACGCTCATCGGCCCGGACAATCTCGATTCGCCGCTCCGTCAGATCTTCTGGGTAGGTCTGCTCTGGCTCGACCTCCTCAGGTGAAGCAATGAGGGGCGGATCCAAGGCAAACTCCGATAAGGCCTGCGACTTCTTACGAGCATGCATCATGTGCCCCTCATTTTCGACATCTCGCAATGACGGTTCGCCAGCAGTGACCGTTCGGACGCTGCTCGACGATTTTGAATGTTCGAGCGGTTTGGGTTTGGGCGGCAGCGCGGCCAGTGACGCCACCGTAGAGCTCCTGCTCCGCGATTTCATCCGGCCGGCGAACCGGGACTTGCTGCTTTTAGACCTGGACCGCGGGACCTCCGGGGAGCTTGGCTCACTCGAGTCTGTATCCGTCGAAGAACGCGGCGACGGAGAGGCTTCCTCATCTTCGTCATCGTCATCATGATCGGCGTCATTCACCGATTCTTCATCCCACCGGCGCTGTCCCATCACTCGAGATAGAGGGCTAGGGCCTGCAATGCCTTTGACCGGGTGAAGGACCGGCGATATCAACGGTTTCGGGTCTGCTTCTTCGTCACTAGACTGATTGTGGACAATCCGGCCATCCAGACTCCCAGCCTCTGAAGAGGAATCTGAGTCATCCAGGGCACCCTCTCCGACATATCGGAGGCTGCTGCTCGTGACCGACCTTTCGCGCGGGCTTAATCCCATCGCCGTCGACGCAGAGAGGGATGGACGGCGGTAGAGGGAGATCGAAGGACGTCTGGACATATCAGACTCGTGGAAATCCTTCCCACTCAGACCAGAAGGTCGGCGAGGAGTTATGGGAGGAAGGTCTCCGGGGAGCTGCCTCGGGGACGAGGACTTTGAAGATGCCGGTGTCATCTTTCGCGAAGCGGAGGTTGAAGAAGCATGCGCTGTGCGATTGTCAAGACTATGGTTCGAGATCCGGCTGGGACTGACTTTGCGAAGCTGAGTCGGCGCATCATAAGAAGTCGAAAGGGAATATGAAGGTCGATGGGCCGTTGCTGCCGAGAACTTGGATGACGACGACTTCGCCAAATGAGAAGCAGATGGTTCTGATCCAGATGACGTCGAGCTCGGAGGTCTGGGAAGAGTTTCTGTCAAGCATGCGCCCAACAACGACCATGTCTGGCAGGCATGAACTTTGCCGGCATCCAAGGCAACCTGGGGAAATTCCGTAAGCGCGGCGTAAATAAACTATTGACACGAATATTAACCCTCGAATTTCTGTCGCAGACTTCCGAACGGCTGTCACCGTCCGTGACATATTCCCGAGCGAGCGTGTCGAAAATGAGGGCTTCGCCCGAGACATCGTCGTCCATTAACGTCCCAAAGTCTTGTAAACCGGGGAAGTACCGCGGGTCACCCAACGCTTTCAATTTTCCATAGCGGTTCTCGAAGACGTCTTTTACTTCGGGTGCCCTGTTATTAATGTCAGCGGGGAGTTCGCAGATGTGACGGAGATCTGATATGCTCACATGTCGTCGTAAGGAATCTGAAACGATTCTGACCGCTGAGCGACGAATGCGAGAGAGCCAGATGCTTCCCATGTGGCTGCCGTGGGCAGAACAGCATCCAAAGGTCTGACGCAGCTACGCAGATCAATCTGTGAGAAGGAGCCGGAAGAATGTTGGGCCCAAATGGCATTTGCATCACCGAACGCAAGGTCTTCATCGAAAGATCAATCAGCAACAAGACCAGAGCAACAAAGTTTGAGATGCTGTTACCAGTTACACCGCCTTCAATCCCGGATCCAACTACGCACCACTTGGCTATCCATCCTCGCCTTACGTCCCAAATCTCAATAGGGTCCCCTCCTAGGGGTCGGGAGGCCGTTAATCTGCCTTCGAGCTTATTTCGTCCTCCATTCCCGTTCTGATCAGACGAGTCCACCGATCCTGCAGACATCTCTTGAGCCAGGTCTGGGTTCGAACCGGACCCGAATTCCGTATTGGATATGACTGCCAGCTCGCATTCATAGCCTGGACGCCAGATCACTCTGCGGACAGGAAAAGAAGGGTGAAGCGTATATGTCGGCTTGTGCGGAATACGCGAGTTTGAATTGGGTGTCGAAAGATCCCATATTTTGACGCATCGATCGAGGCTGCCACTGACGAGCCACCCAAGACCGTTTCCAGATCCTTCAGTCGAAGTGTAGGAGGAGCCGTTTTGACCCGAGCCTTGGTCGAGATTGCGCCAGTCAAGCGCTGTCACGGAAGCTGTGTGTGCCACGACCAACCGATCAAGTGATCCCTTTTGGCCCATCTTCAAGTCCCAGCTGTCTTAAATATCAGCGCCGTATGACATCCATTTCATCTTTGTAACAAACACACCGGCAGATGCTTCCGTTGTCGAGACCGACGACAGCCTGCAATGGCTGCCAAACGCTGGGCGAGAATGCAACGCTGCGGACAGGGGCTGCATGATGAATCCTCATAATGGATCGCGACAAGTCCCGGAGATCCTGAATAAAATTGGTTATCAATAACAAAAATAAGTGAACGAACAGCCTATTGATGCTTACCCACACCCTGAGGTCACCGTCTGCCGAACCCGTAATGCAATAATGATGAACAATGTGGGATACGGATAAGGCATTAATTGAGCGTATATGGTCTCTGGATCTCCGTTCTTGAAGAAATCAGTAGGGAGTAAGAAGAAGGAAAATTGACTGACCATACTTGCTCACGCCGGACTTGTTCACGTCCCACATGATAAGCTCCCCGTTCCGAGCGCTCGTAAGAATTTTAGTGTTGAATGCTTGCTCAAAATTTTCAAAGCAGCTCGCATCGCGAAATGGACACCGTACCACCATATGCCCAAGCCACATCCGTACTCGCACTGTCGATTTTCAGACCGCTCCCGTCCCAAAAGTTACGCGACGCATCGACGCGGCAACCACCAGGACCGATAGCAAATTTATGCCCCGCTTCCACTGAGCCAGAACCGCTGGACACACGTATGGTCCTGAGCGCTGCAGGATGTTTCAATCACTTGGACCGACAGACGAAGCGGAATGAACTCACATTCTTTCCCAGCCACTGCGCACGCCGTGTTGTCTTCGTTGGGAGAGACGAACCCTCCCCCGGCCGGCAAAGCACGGTATAGACGGACGTTTCTGATCCTCCCCTGATATCCATGAGTCCGCGCGTCAGAGTACAAGTTGAGCTGGTTCAGAGTCGCATGAATGTTGGCTTGTAGACTGTTCATAATGAAACTTCTGCGAAAAGCTAGTCACAAACGACTAAAACCACCGAAATTCTACATTCACAAGTGCCCAGAGTCGAATAGATCAGAGAAAGAGTGCAAAAGTCGGTTTTTGTCTGGCTTTAAATGTGATCCACGAGAAATCATGAACGCTCGACGCCCGTGACGTGAAGCATTACGTAATCCGGCGCCTACCCCCTCAGTTCGAGTAGCATGTAGAGGAAGAGCCTTTGCGCAATGCGAATTTTAGGTACAGGCACTCTCAATCGCTCTTCGAAGAATTTTGTCACCATGTATAGATTTGGTATTCACTCAAGTCACCTTTCGGGTCATAAAAGTTACTGATGTGCTTTGAACAACTCTTGAAAAAAAGGATATGAGGAACAATCAGTCGACGTTCAATGACGTATATTCCGGCTCTAAGCACCCGCCATGTACCAAAGGACCATCCCTGACCACCCGCAGCACTATGATCAACGAGGTGCGGACCATCCTCTCGTTCGGAACGAGGTGCAAAAAGGTTGCCGCTAATGGGAGGTCGCGAAAAGCCAATGTATAGGGCCGGAGGGACCCGCCTCACGCCCACCTCTGTCATGGTGAGGTAGGTTTTGACTCGACTCTTTGCTAATCCTGTGATGCATCCGATGGTATCCGATCGGAAGTGACAAAGCGTCATTTCCTTCAATCGACCGATCCCGGCAACTTTCAGTCTCGTCATGAAACGACGCAATGAAAAAGCCGCAAAACCAAAAATAAAAACAAATTCGGACCCTATTGCTGGGAGAATCGACGCGACGCCTCGTGTTCGCTCTCACTTTCCGAAGATCCGACGGGGAAAAGTGGCCGTCGTAGGAGAATAGCTGGACTGATTGCCAAGCCAGAACGTAGCTGACATTGACGTCTATGGCGTAGGTCACATTTGTCCAAAGACCACAACTACCCTCTTCCGTCCTCTGAAACCCTGAAAGTCCTTGGAGACCCCCAGCCTTTTCTCCTCCCGCTCCAACAAACCTCTCATCCCCTTTGCTGCATCCACTTATCAGTCATCCAAAAACAGACTCGCCCGGTTCAAAAATCACTCGTCACTCACAGGACAGTTCCCGCGGAACGACCTCGCACCGAGCTTCACCGCGAGCAGCGCCATGCTCTGCGCACGCGCCTGTCCCCAAACGTCCGTCAGCGACGCCGGCCTGTCCGCACAGGCCACGCTCGCAAACTGCGCATACGTCGCCGTGCCGCCGCACACGCTGTTGAAGCTAAACCACTCGTCGTACGACTCGAGCCTGATCTGCTCTCTCGGGAACTGCGGCAACGGAGCCGTCAACAGCGAGGGGGCCGCGAGGGAGTAGGACATGAAGAGCGAGTTGGCCGTGTGCTCGTACGCGTTGAGTCTCTCGGTGCCCTTGCTCTTGAGGAACGTAAAAGTCCGCGTCGAACCGGCAGCATTGTCTTTCCCCGTCGTGCTGGTTATATTCGTGCCGCCCTGCACGTGCACGAGCATTCAACGAGGAGCACAAGCAAATCCCAAGAGACGGCTCGGCACTCACATACCACTGCAAGTCAAAAAACGACTTGGTCTCGTTGATGAAGCTTGCAACCGGGACATCGTACAGGAACGAGTCGGCGACAAAAGCGGAGATAAACCCGCGCGGGCACTTTTTGTCTGGGATGGGAGGTGCGATTTGAGCGGTGGTCGCGCCGGCGGCCGTCGCAGTGAGAAGCAACAACCAGGCGAAATGCATCCTGTACTGTGCGCTAGGAAGGTATAACACTGGGTGAAATGCGATTTCGTCCGTTCAAGGCCCAGCAGGTGGCCGAGTATTTAAGCCCGATAGCCTAACCGAGATTCGAAGTGCATGAAGCTCAATTCTGATTCTGATTCTTCTTTGGATCCACCCCATTAGCTTTCCCGGTCCCAAGTCCTTTATCTGGAAGGAAACGTTGAATCGATGATGAAAAGGCATGACTGTCATCGATAACTATTCTCGGACCGGCAGGAGAACGGAGAATGTTCCAGTGGGAAGATGTCGATTGAAGCGGGGAGGCAAGGCATCGATCGCTTCTCTTAAAGGTCGTTTATCCCTTGGCATCAATACTGTGGAGGCACTGCAAAGCCAACGCGACACCCAACTCGACAAATATAAACTCCGTGCTCCCACCATTGACAATTCAGAAGCAGACCAATGGAACTAAGCCTTGTGTATGAATTGTTTTTTTCAAATTTAAAAGGTACTGCTTCGTCACGATTTTAACCTCCTTTCACGAGGTTGTCTGATACGCGTTTCGCGTTCAAAGTACAAAGGAGAGACATACATGGTTAAGAATAGTAAAGGTAGACATTTAAGGTTGTTCGGCAATCAAGAGAGCGCTAGAACGCGATCCGTAGGCAGCGAGCTTAAGAACCAAAGATAAGGAACCATCCCAAGAACCCGATGGCGAGAGTAAGCAAGATGCTTTCCGCAATGTCCGTTGGGGTCATGCGTATCGTAGCATTGCGTCCACTTCCTCCCCCGCCGCCAGAGGGGGATGTGGATGTCGGCCCTATCGGTCCCGTTTCTGTGGTCGGTTGACCTGCTGATGATGTGGCGGACGAATAGCTGACAGGGAGTTAAGCTTCGCACGCCGACTATTGGACAGAGGGTGAACCAATACGTACGCGCTGCCAGCCTTGCTGTCGTCGCGCTCCGTGTTCAACAACAATCCATCGATGAAGTGCACAACCCCATTTTCTAGCAGCGAATCCGTCTGCACAATCTTTGCACTTGCAACGTTATTTCCACTGATCACATACGTGCCAGACGAATTCGTAGTAAAAGTGAACTGCTCGCCAGCAGCCGAAATAAACGAAGACGAATCTGAACTTCCCAGCAACATTGGGGAATACAACGATGAGCCATTCACGTACTTTTCATAGGGTGAATGTCAGCAACACAGGGCATGAAAACGGAAAAGGGATCTTACATGATTGCTCAATACTGTTAATATTTCCGTCTGGTTCTGCGCAAGGGAACTAAGGTTGCTCGCTGACGGAAGGGCCGAATTAATTGGGGCAAAAATCGTTAGTCCTCGAGCATTGCCCAGGAAATCGGCTACTGTATCCTTGGAACCATTGGCAGCCGTGACGTCAATCCGGTCGAGGAGACCTGAAAGCGTGCTCAAATCACTGAAGGCGAAAAGTGAGGTCGAGTTCGGAGGCACGAGAACTTTGTCGATCGTTGCGACAAAGATGCCTCCTGCGGACGCAGTCGAGAGCACTTGTACTTCGGAGCTAGGTATCTCAAGCTGTCGGGCAATGTTCAAAAACATGGCAATAATGCGACGTACGGCTGGTTGAGAATAGTAATCGGGGAGTTCGAGTCCTTGCGAGTCCACACAAGCACTTGGGACTTGTTACCCTCCAGATGGACATACGCAGGGTTTGACAACAACGTCCTCCCGACAGTGTGGCTCGGCGAGATTGCGCAATTCAAGTCTGTTCCATTTGCGAAATTGCCAGGAAGGACATGATACGAAAGCACTGCCGCCAGGTGTTTCGGGTCCGCATTTACTGGTGCAAGAGAAGGCGCGTCGACTGGACGAAAGAAACATGAACATGAAGAATATCCTGATAACAATAAGAAGACAGAAATAAAGAGATCGAGCGCATATATGCGTCGAAATATGGCTCTATGCGCTCGAAAACGGCGATGAAAGCATGAGAACGTACAAGCTGCATTGTTTGGAGCAAAAATGGTATAGTTGCCGTCAAGTACGCGGTTGATGAGCTGAGCGCCATCTGCTGTTTGGTTCACCTTCTCAGCTGCGCTGGCGAGCCCGGTCAAGTTGGCATTATTTAGAAAGTTCAACAGCTCTGTGATGTTGAGCGCCTGGACCGGGAGCACAAAGCATAACAAGAGTGTTGACAGTCGCGATAGAGCGTTAGGGCGACGCGGTCTGTGCATGGCGGACGAGGATAGTACACGGAGAAGAGAAAGGAGTGAAAGCCCCAAGAGGACATGCAGGTCGACCTTTTTATATGAGAGGAGCGCGGGGACATCATGACGTCGGTGTGCATCGCGCTTGCGCTAGATCGGGTGGCCAGTTTAGTCACGGGCTGCTGGGCGAAGACTGAGCAGGCTGATGTAACCCCAAGCCAGTGTGATGTGGACTAGAAACGTGATTACAATTCCAAGCCCGTAATAAAGAAGTCGTAGCCTCATCCAAAGATCCAAAGAGTTAATGAACCTGCCACGCTGGTAGAAAGAATAAAGGAGAGGCTCCTCTCCGAGCTCCGCCCTGTCCTTGTCAGGCTGCGCGAGGCACCATTTGTACCAGCTGTGGGCTGGATGGGCCCACTTGTACCAGATGACTGGGTCGCAGCAGACGAAGCCGATGAGTACCTGAATAGGATCACCAATGAACTGCTGCAATGAGTTCCAACGTCGAGCGACCTACGCATTGCCGGCTTCGTTCTCGTCTTCATCCGTGTCGACCAGCACACGATCGATCACATGCACGACGCCATTTTCCACGAGCAAGTCCGTCGATATGATCTTTGCGCTCAGAGCATCACCGACGACGACGAACAAGCCAGAAGAATTGATCACGAAATTGAGGGATTCGCCCGCCGCAGAGACCAACGAGGTGGACGGGATGAGATTAGGCGAATAAAAGGACGTTCCATTGACGATCTGAAAACGCAATCAAAACGCGTTCATTAAGGATCAGAAACGACGGGGCCCACATGGTTTCTTGCCAAAGCCCTCATCTTCGTCGTATTCCCAACGAACGCGTCCATATCGTCCGCAGCTCTCCCGATCGCCGCATTGTCGGGAGCAAACAGCGTGTATCCCCTGTGCTTCTCCAGCAGCTCGATCGCCGAGACATTGGTACTGTTTGGACCAGCAGGAACGGTGACGACGTTCAACATCCCAGCAAGGGAACTGAGGTTGTTGGCCGACAAAACCGACGACAGGTTCCCAGGTGGCGTCAAATATTCCGAAATTGTAGCGATGAGGAGATTCCCGACCGATGTCATTGAAAGAACCTGTACGGTAGGCCTATGAAGCGGAAATAAGAGCAGATAGCCGTAAACCACAATCTATGTGGACGTACTCTTGATGGACAACATAGATCAACGAATCGGTGTTGGTCTCATTGCGCGTCCAAGCAATCACTTGAGAATGATTGCCGTCCAGGTGGACAAAACTGGCATGGCGCAAAAGCGTCCGTCCTATAGTGTGATTGGGCTGGATGGCACTGCCTAGTTCCAGGTGGCTGGATGACGTGTTCATGAAGTTTCCAGGAAGGACATGATATGAGGCGTAAGCTGCTAGCGTGTCCTGGTCGCTCATTATCGCTGAAAACGCGGGTTTCTCCACTACCACCATAACTGAATACACGTCACAATATAACGACACCACTTACACGCCGCATTGGTGGGCACGAAGAGCGTGTAGTTGTCTCCGTTCATCAAGCCTCCGATGAACTTGCGCCCCTGTGCGGTCTCGTTCGCCTTGATGACAGCCTTTGCGGTGAGAGTGAGATTCTGCTCATTCAGCGCCTTGACGACGTCGCACAGCGTCAACGCTGCGATACCTCGCACGCGCAATACGAGCGGTAGAAAGAGCAAAAGCTTTCGCATGCTGACGAAGCCCTTTGCGAGGAAGAAGATGAAGAGCGGAAATAGGCTGGAAATTGAAATTTGGCTTCAAACCGTGCGCTGATGCGAGGAGGCTAACTGGGCCGGAAGATTCGTCGTCGATCATATTGATCATGACTAGGCCTGTATTAATGTCGAAAGGGCCTGAAACCTGAAGTATAACGAGCCCAGCGGTGTGAGAGTATTTTTGTCTGCTAGCTTGCGAGAAGGAAAGCGTGGAGATGCTTGTGTGGACGAGCTCAATGTGAGTTTGTGTTTCGTCCCACTTGTAAGGCACGTGTAAAATCGATCGTCACTTCTACCGACGTCATGTATGTAACTTGGTCTGTAATCAGGGGGGAATACTTGTTGATGAAATCTAGAATCGTCGTTAGAATCGCAGGTTCAATCGTTTGCGGACGTGACTGACGGGAGCTCGAGAATCGGTGAATAAGCTGCAAATATCGCGTTGTCAAGATGTTTGCGTGAAGTAGAATACCACGAAGCTGTATAAAAGCTATCCAGAATTATTCCCATCACCTTCAATGCGTTCGGCGGCGTCACGCCGCAGCATACTTTGCTGTCAAGATTTACGATGCTCCGCGAATCACCCAACTGCGTTGGACTACTAGCTACTCGTCAACGAGATTGATTCCTTCGCACGCGTGATGGCCGCTGTCGGCGTCGATGTTTTGGCGAAGAACCCAAGCTAGTAAGTGATTGTTGCAGTCGCACTGGAATAAAATATGGTTCTATTTCTTGAATAAATCACGGCATAATCGTATAGGCCGGGGAAGTAGGTTGAGAGATCTCGTTCGATGCAGGTCTTTTGAAGCTACGGGTTTGAAGCACAGAGGGAGCAATCAAGGTCAAGTTCCGCCCAGTGGGACAATTTCCTTTTCTGGAAGTCCCGTGCCTCCTTACATAAGCCACCTTTCGCCAGCTAACCCCGACACCAAATTCTGGTCAACAGTTCCTCCAAAACTTTTGCAATGGCTCGTCGCTCTGGTCCTCCTTCCTCTGGCCCGGCCTTTGTGCCTCATCCTTCCCAACAGCGTCGCGCTGCTTTGTATGGGAGCGCGGAACCGGAAAACGAGTCTGCCTTTTCTCAGTGGGCCATTCTTTTTTGGTTGCAATTTGCAGCGTCCATCCAGTTGACGAGCAAATTCTCGCGAATTAGATTCATTCGGACGCAGATCACCGCGCCGGACAAGGTTCAAGGAAATCTCAGTATACTTATCAGCACGGCCATGTTTGTTGGCGGCATTGCAGCCGTGAGGACATGGGGGGAGCTTATGATTCCTGCCTGAAAACAGTCACCGTGATTCATCGTTTGGATTTGTGCAAGGTGCGTTAATCGACCTATTTTTTTTCCTTCCAGTCATGTATGAATTGTATCGGAAACGCAGGGCACTTTTATAATGACTATGTTTATATTGTACGTCAGCACCTGTTCCGCATTATCCGTGACTTTGCTTATGGCTTTCCAGACACATATACAATTACTTGTAACCCTTATGGCGAAAAGATAGAGGTCACTTGTCACTTTCTTCCCTTGACTTCGGCAGCACACTCCATTCAAACCTTTATGCCCATTTCATAAACCTTGGCGCCAAGTGTGTGCCGCTCGTATCAGGAAAGAGAAACTTAGAATCTCCCTCTCCACCTCCCAACCGGCGCCAACTCAGGTTATGATTCATCCATGCCAACGCAAGCCCATTCGTTCTTTAGGCGAGGTCGTCGTAAGCATGTGTTGTCGTTCAAGCGCTGAGTACTTCTTTCAGTCTGTATTCCTTCCAAATTAGTCACCTGTAGTACTGCTTTCTGCGATCAAGTTCCAGGACCGATATCATACGGGCGTCTTTCCAATGCTAAATTTAATCTTTAACGCGCTGAACGTGTGAAGAAAACTAAACAGCATGACCCGTGATCATTCCATTCATCCTGTCTTAGCACTGATAAGCTCTGTAGCTGCGCCTATGTTCGTATAACCCTTTCGCTTTCTTCACCTTGGCCTGTCGTGCTTCGCCCACACACACCTACCCCTCATAATTTTGATAGGCTTGTGGGCTTACTGCAATGAGCGGAATTCGGTCACGGAACCGTATGTATGAAGGCTCTGCCCCTGCATTCGACCACCATGCAGTCCATAATGTCCTGTGAGGATACTGTTTCCTGCTTTCTGGCACAGCGCATGTTTATTATACGATTCAAGACCGGACAGTACCCAGGCCGACAGACAAAATCCAGTAAGTGTTAGCATTTACCCCGTAATTCTCATATGCTCACTGTCTCACTGTCCTTTTCACCAGCTCACTGTGTTGTATGTGCTGATAGAGCTTATCTCACTCGTCACTTGACCGATTGTTGGCAGCGTCATGGGTGCCACCGGGTCCGGAAAATCGACGGTATTTGCCCTGTCTCAGATGCGTTACCGGCGCTTCTTATTATCATCATTCAATTGTGCAGTTCATAAACCTTGTCAGCGGAAGCAACCTTGCCACTTCCAATAGCCAACATGCTTGCACGCAGGATATTGATGCTTCGGCCAATTTTGTGCTCGACGGTCGCAAAATTAACCTCATCGACACTCCGGGATTTGATGACACCTCGCGAAGCGAGATGGATATCCTTAAAGCCATCGCTGCGTACTTAGAAGACATGTTGGTTGCTTTCGCTATTCCAATGAAATGCTCCTCACGCAATCCCAACAGGTATAGGAAGCACATTGTCCCGCATGGCATCATATACCTTCATCGCATATCAGACATCAGGTACTCTGGTTCCGTCCGGCGATGTGTCTCGGTGTTAGAGGAGTTATGTGGTCGTGCTGCTCTTGGAAATGTTGTGATTTCCACGACTATGTGGCGTGACGTCTCGCAATCAGAAGGGGATGACAGAGAAGCCCAGCTCGCGGACAAGTTTCACCCGTTCATCTCTGCAGGCGCCAAGCTCCTGCGACACAACCGCGGCCTCATTTCTGCTCAGAACATCGTCCGAGCCTTCTTCAACAACCACCCCATTCCCTTCGCTATTCAGACCGAACTGGTGCAAGATCGAAAACTCCTCGCCGAGACGGGCGCTGGGCGGGCCGTCATGCAACGGTACCAGAATTTGGAGCAAGACCTCGTTCGCCAGTTCAATGAAACTCGCGCCGAGATGGTCCATATTATTCAAGAGCGAGAGCGCAGGCGCCTTGCGGGTGACTTGGAGGAACTTGAGCGGCTCCTCAATCAGGTCCGGACGGAGGCAGGCGCCCTGCAAGCGGCGTACGAGGATAAGAAACGTCAGATGCAAGGTGCATATAGGCGGTCTTCGCAGCCTGTTCCTCTTCAAGTCGTCGAAAGGCCTCGATTCTGGCGATACATGACGATCACAACATCAATTCGGCCTGATTGAGAGATACGACTAGTACGTCGTGGTCCGCACTCGAAAATTGGCTGACCCTGACACATCCTGTTCCAAGACCAAATTGTGGAAAATCTATCTATTGCCCTGCATGCATGCATGTAGCTGTAATTATACCATACGTCTACTGCCTGTCCCAGCATTCGGAAATGAGACCCGTATGAGCGATTTCCTCAAAGGGACAAAAGTCCCGGTTGAGCGGTAGCCTGCCACAAAACATGAGGCCGTTATCAGCACGTTTACATCGTCCAGAAGGCCGTCATGTCTGCCGGGCGCCTTTTCATATGAGCAAGTGCTGAACGTCCCACTCGAGATGAACGTGTATCGCATCCCTGACATCCAAGCTCTTGCTCGCAAGATGCCATCGCAAGAAGCCCCACCCCCGCCACCGTGAGCATCACATTTAGGATGAGATCCATGTGGCAGATCTGACAGACACTCTTCGTCAGCTACACAAAAGAAGATCCCCGGAAAACGGTGAGATGTTCTGCTGCTTCCATGGCCAAAGGCCAGACATTCAACCTACATATGCAGAAAGTCAACATTGCGTACCGTAAACTTCTTCATGCTAGTTGTTAGATCGTTGAAATGGCGACTACAGCGTCATGGGCCCGACAGGAAGCGGCAAATCTACAGTACGTTGCTCAACATGCTTCAGCATTGACATATTGTTGAGTCGTCTCCGACAAGTTTATTAATCTCATAAGCGGTTCCTCTCTGACCGCTTCGGACGCGCTCGCCTCGTGCACTCAAGAGGTGCAATTAGCGGATAATTTCAAACTCGACGGCCGCGTGGTCTCCCTGATTGACACGCCGGGGTTCGACGACACTGACAGGACCGACGCCGAAATTCTAAACAACCTAGCGTCATTTCTGAAGACCGAGTAAGCCAACGGACGATCTTCATCAATCTCGCGGTCTCATTTCTTCTGCATCTACAAGATACGAAAAAGGCACAATACTTCACGGTGTAATCTACTTCCATCGAATCTCGGACAACAGAATGGGCGGTTTCTCAGTGCGCAACTTCAAACTGTTCCGGACGCTTTGCGGCGAGGCTACGCTAAGAAACGTCATCATCTTGACGAGCATGTGGGACCAGGTTACCTTAAAGGAGGGAGAAGAACGCGAAAAACAGTTGCGAGAAAACCCTAAATACTATCAAATTGCTGTCCAAAGCGGCGCAAGGATGTTTCGCCACGATAACACGCTGGCATCTGCGAAAGCCGTCATTCGTGCCATCTTCGAGAATCATCCGCTGCCGCTTTCTCTTCAGCAGGAAATGGTCGATCAGGGAAAAGACATTACACAGACAGCCGCAGGACAAGAAGTCAATAGAGAGCTCAATGACATGATTCGGCGGCACGAGGCAGAGATTGATTCGCTCAAGGCGGAGTTGAAAGCATATCAAAGGGAGAACGAGGCGCTTCGAAACATCATCGAGGAGAAAATCGCCAACCTGGAAGAGGATCGCGCAAAGGCGATCGCAGAGGCCCAAAACATGTCAGCCAACTATGCAAAAGAAAACGAGCGAGTTAAAAGAGAGCTGGAGAAAGTGAGGCGTAGGCTTGAGCTGATGGAGATGAAGCGGAACTACGACCTCGACGAAAATGACATTTCTATTAGAGGGTCGCCTCAGCCGCATCCTCGCGACTGCCAGTGCTTTGCCTGCAAGACCAGGCGTATATCCCCCTCTAGTGCTAATGTTCGCGCGAGACCGCTGGTGTACCGTGTGCGCCCCAGCCAATCGTCTCCATTGAACGGATGCCGATGCGCCATCTGTATCAAGAAACGACAGCATGATGCTGCGTAATCTTCGGTCAGGTCTCGTTTCAGGTATGAGAATTATGAATTTTATTTCGGGTGTAGATTTGATGATTCCGCGTTCCATAGGTGATTGGCATCTGTGGAGCATCTGTACGATAATACGCTAGGATGATGTACTTTTAAACTCTGCCTGTGTCGGGAAGATGGCATGCCCGACGAGTGATCTGTCAACTGTCCAATATGAGATAAGCTGAGAGCGCTGACGCCTACGGAACTGTGCACGAGGCCATATATCACATAATTAGCGCCTTATCTTCTCATGTGTGCATCGTAGTGATTACTGGCATCTTTACATCTCAGGGCGCTTCTTTAAACATTGAACCATGGCCTCAGTGCAACCCTCACACAGCGGTTCACGTCGGTACGTTCATTCATCGTTCTTCCTTCACACGTCGGCTGACCGTCCAAGAGCGCGAAATATGACAGCAGTAGACGATGAAAACAGAGTAGGTCAATTGCATGCTGATTACTGCGACTGATTAAATTGGCTTCCTTAGATCTCTATCGCGTGCGTCTATGAACGTCGATCAGTTTGTCATTCATATTCACTTTTCTTTAGAGTTATGGGGGCAACAGGAAGCGGAAAATCAGCAGTGAGGAGGGTCAACGCTCTCTCTGTCGGCGTCGGCTGAAATTCCCCTAGTTCATCAATTTATTGAGCGGGTCAAAGCTCGAGGTTTCTAGGCTGCTTGACTCTTGCACCCAAGACGTTCAAGTTGGGGACACATTTTCCGTCGATGGGAGGACAGTCACGCTCATCGATACGCCCGGGTTTGACGATACGGATCGCAGTGAAGTCCAAATTCTTAAAATAATCGCAGAATTCCTGAGGGATCAGTAAGCCTGGCCGCCTTTGACCAGTTTTGAACTGACAACGACTCTGTAATCTTAGCTACCAATACGGCCATAAATTACATGGTGTCATATACTTGCACCGAATTACAGACATCCGCATGGGCGGGACGGCCGTCCGCACCTTTAACATGTTCAAACAAATATGTGGAGAGGAAACACTAAGGAACGTCGTCATTGTCACGAACATGTGGGACAGAGTAGCCGTCGTAGAGGGAGAGAGGCGGGAGAGGGAATTAAGGACCGATCCGAAATTCTTCCGCCCAGCTCTCGACCAAGAAGCCAGGATGATGCGCCACGATAACAAGCGGGAGACCGGACTGGACATAATTCGTGCCATCTTCAAGAACCATCCATCGCCTTTGGGCATCCAGAAAGAACTGGTCTCCGAAAACCTAGCTTTCGCAGACACGCGCGCAGGGCAGGTCCTCAACGGAGATCTAGAGGCTGTAGCCCAACGCTTTTCAAAGGATCTTCTTTTGCTCAAAGCAGAGTTCGCGTCCGCCATCCAAGAGCAAGATCGCAAAGCGGAACAGGAGCTTAAGGCCGAGATGGAGAAGACTCAAGCGGAGTTGGCCAGAGTCCGCAACGAAGTCAACAACTTGCGGATAGGCCTGGACTCCAAGGATATCGACTGCGGCAAAGTTTGGCAAGATATGCCCACGACGGAAAAGATCACCACTCTCTTCAGACGTTCCAGAGGGGTGGATCAGAGCCCCGCTTTGACCGCATTCTGGTCGGCCCTCGGCGACACAACAAAAACCGTTTCCTCCATTCAGACCACTTTCAAAAAGTTCCCCCTACCTAATCAAGTACAGGAACAACTTCTTGAGGATGACTCCACACTGTCCAGGGAAGTCTTGCTGCAGCGCACGAACGCGATATACCGATGGAGCGATTTCAATAGAGGTAGAGCGATGAAGGAATTTGATTCTGTCATGAAGAAAGTCGTCGAGAAAGCGAAAAGACCGCGAAGGTGGTATGATTTTCTCTTTGGACGTTAGTTGGTATCTATTACCAACACGAGATTCTTCTACGCCTTGATTCCCATCCCGTAGTAGTACTAACATCGGCGATTGTTCTATTTACCGCTGCAACTTGACAGATGTAACCTATCCAAGTGTTGTCTTGATCTATTTCAAATGATTTATATATATCGATGAACTCTCATGACACAATCCATTGCCGAAATTCGCTCCCAAACTCCATCGAACTTCTTGCATTGGTCAAACCGAACCACAATCAAGATTACTACCATCCATATATCCTTTGTAAGGTAACCCCGGAGAAATAGATGCGCATATTTATAAAGGTGTATTCTTATGCGAGAATTCAATGTTGCTGTGCGTGCTATTGATCTAGGACGTTGGAGTAAACTTGAGCTTCAAGGTCGGTTCTAGCATGTCTAGAGAGGAAAACATACCATCTGATCATCATGTATCGACTCTCTTGTATCGATCCGGATAGAAATATTGGCAGGGGATGGTTTTCTAACAGCGCCCATTGGAGATACGCTCGCAGCGTTTGGTTGGAACGAAACCATCATGTGTTCACTGTTATGACCGCTCCCGTGCTTCAGAGCATTCCTCGCATTTAGTGCAGCCAGTAAGGAGTTCGTGTAGACTTGTTTATTGAACACTTGAACACTGAAAGGAAGGAGTGCACGTACAGCGTCCAATGCAGAAATAGAAACACGCATAGATCAAGGTTCGGGGCGACACGAGGAGCTAGAAAGGCACGAGATGAGCAGTTGCCGAAGGGAGTGTCTGAGCGCTTTACGGAAATGAGCGACGCAAGAGCGCAAAAGCTAACGCCAGCGTGAGCGATCTCGTGACATCTTTGAGTACAGGTTGAGTCACCTAGTCAAACTGGCGCGTACACGTCAACGAAGGAAGATTTAGCATGAGGAACATTTCCGGACTCACACTCCCGTATTGACGATAAATAATATCTTTTCCACCCGGTTGAGCACAGGGCAAATCTACGCAATCTACGAGCTTACCAGCTTGTTGATCAATGTGTCTGACCTGAGTATTACGATTCAGTCCCCAAAGAACGTCGGAAAAAGCGCTCTCCAGACTCACTGCTTGAAGCCCGTCCGCGATCTGTGGAGCAGCAAGCAAAGGCTACCAGCAATTAGCACGTCGGCCGCCGTAGATAGGGCATTGATGGTTATTGTCAGATTCTGAGACTGATCAAAACAGGCCCATATGAACACTGGACGGCGGCATACGTTGATTTTCAGCAGACGTTCAAAGGTATGAGCTTCCATGCTGAGTTATCCCGCGATTCAGCACATTGTGTTCTTCGTCGTTCAGGAAGGACAATACTCAACGCAAGAACGACCCAGGCTGACAAATGCTTTTAACGAGCGCATCGATGGCTTGACATGGCTGACGTACCTGTTCCGCATCCTGTGGTATGTTAAGAAAATATGTTCATCCGGGCTTCGGAATGCAAGGATACATTACCAGCGTTTCCAATGATTATAACTAGAATAAGGAGGCTGAGAAGCCAATTATGCTTGCTCACTTGCATCTCGTTAATTTGGACGTCTGGCCGCAAATACAGAGGACGCACACTGCCAGATCCGAAATAGGTAGAATCTGATACGGAGTTCGCATTAATATAAATAAAGGGGGGACGCTTCGACACCTACAGCTGGACGAAAGCTCCTGTCAAACCCTGTCGGGAAGTTTCAACTGCGCGATCATGAAGATAGTGACCTCGAAGTTACCGTAAAGACTGCCTCGATCTAACAGATGATGAGATGGTGCTAGAAAGCCTAGCGGTGATAATCCTTACCACAAGGGACCTGGAGAGTGATCATGAGCCAAGATAGGCAGGAGAGTACGGAGCATGTTCTCACCAGACGAGAAACTGTAAGTTCTCCACGTGTCTGGCATCAACTGTCATTATTCTAGATCGCGCGGTATGAAAGCGAGATGAGACGCACAGAAAGCTTGAAACCAGGTAGTGATATACTTGCAATTTATGAGCATGTATGGCAACGGCATTATTAGTTATCGACTCACTGGAGTGCATGAGACAAGCCAAATGTGCCGTATCAAACACGACCGTAGACGCGACCTGGGCGAAGTAAGTCCTGGATTGGATCCCCTCAAACACCACACAGACCAAAGCCTTTAGATACCAAGCGTCCTTCGAATAAGCTAAGGAAAATAAGAGGGCGTTAGTTCTACTTTGTAGATTCGGGAAATAGACGCGCTTGTGTAGTAAAAGAATGTTTGAAGCAAAGAGATGCCGTACAAGACACCGCTGAAGATGACGCCGATGAGCATTGAACCCATGCTGGGAGACGAAGAGCTAAGAATTGCATTAGAGGAAAAAAGCAATGGACATACGACTTGTTCATGATATTCTCCGAATCCCCGTCAAGCATCGTGTCGGCGTAGTCTAAGTCAAAGGAGCGGAAGTGAGGCTACCGGGGCAGAGACCCGTAACAATAAGGCAGCAATGTTTTATTACCTTTTCAGATAATGCGGGACAATAAGCTGGCCATCACGGACAAAAGGCACGGCTGCAAAGGATAAAAAGTCCGACCGATTTAACGAATATCATCATGAATCGATCGCCGTCGCGTATCTTACTGCCTCTTGGACAACACCAAAAGTTCAAATAGTTGGCGGTGCCGTATAAACACAAAGCGACGATTTGCAGACATCCTAAGGCTGCCTTGTCTCCGCACGCCGACAAAGTTCTCCATGCAATTCGATGCGGGAACTCTTCGCAGTCGGCGATGCGGAAAGGCGTGAATGCGGAACATGTCCAGACAAATGGCCACGTGGAGGTGATCTGATTTTCGAGGCCTAGTATCGATTAGAGCAGCCAACCAGAATCTTGCAATTCGGTGCGAATTTCCTTTTCGGGGCAAATGCATCTTTCATTCCAATCACATATCACGATTTGTTACCAGGACAACATTAAGTTGCTGTAAAACTAAGGATTTGAAGCGTTGGTTCCATAACCGCTAGTATCGAAGAAGAGAGGCAGTTCTCGCTGAAAGACTACTGTTAGGATCTATCTTCGAGTCCATCCGCGGACATTTATTGCGGCTTTGTGCTATAATTGTCATGTTCGCCAGACTCCCAAGCGCCGGGCAATCTCAACACGTTCCGCGAGGTTCGAAAGTTTTGCTGCTGTGGAGGACGCTGGTGGCGGCGCTTCTGATCGTTAGTGAATGGTTGTGTTAGAACGATTTGGTCGTCTGGTCGACGCGCTGACGGATTGAAAGCGCTTTCATCCCTTGGAATGTATCGTGTCGGTTGGGACGAGATAGCAAGATCATCTGCGGCAGCAGCTCGATTGGCGGCTTTAGGCATTGCCTTCCGAATCTCCGAAGGCTGAAGAGACAATTGGGACGAGGGCCGTAGTGAGAAAACGTCTAGGCGTTCTTGAGGAGAAGGCTGCGGACGAGAATTACGGCCAGGTGTGGATGTCTGATCTTGCTCCTCCTGGGAACTGAGGCGTAGGCCATTGTCCACATGTCCATCCGGTCGAAACTCGTTCATGCTAGCGGCCTTGTGTAATGGCAAAATGGTTGCTGGAGGACGATCATGAATAGAACTTTTCGGCATCAGCGTCGACGATTCCGCCGCATTATGCTCTCGATGAGCAGAGCCAGGTACGTTGGCTTCTAGGGATGCGGGCGGTGGGATCCTAACAAGTGGAGCTGCTATAAACCGAGAGGACAAAGGAACCGGCTGCTCTTTGGAACGGGAATTGAGCAGCGTCGCATCAAACTCCTGGCGTTGGCCATAGGATTGGTTAGCTTTAGAATAGCTGCCGCCATAGTCCGGCGTAGCCTTCGGAAGGGGTATCTGGGTCGGCGAAGAATATGGGGCCCGTAGGGCGGAGACAGGAGGACCTGAGCGTACACTCTCAGAGTGGCGTGAATGTGGATCAGACGTAGACTTTTCGTTGCGTTGACCATTCGAGACATATGGTTTGGATCGTGACGCAGACTTGTCCGACTTTGAAAATCTCTTTTTCAACTTCATGAAGAAGCCCATTTCCTGCTTGGATTCTTCTATCTCTGCGAGCTTAGTCTTGAGAAGCTGCAGCTCTTTGTGTACTCTGGTGCTCTCCGCTTCGAAATTGGCAGCCATGTTCTTCACACCGGACATGAGGCGCGCTCTATCTTGTTCCGACCTGCGTAGTGCTGCCCGAAAGCCATCCGTGATCGATTGAATCTCTCCTTCAAAGGCTCTTGTCAGCTCCTCTTTGAGAGCCTCGATCTCCTCTTCATGCTTCTTGATGAGTTCCTGGATATCACGGTTGACTTCCTTTCCTGCTTCTGTATCGTAGACGCTCTTTCCGAGGTCAACAACCTCGTGTTGAATCTTGAGCTGCACTGGGTGATTGGCGAATATCGCGCGGATGATATTCTGAGCAGATTCCTTCGTGTTGTAGTGTCGGAGCATCTTGGCTCCTTGATCCAGCGCGAGTTTGAAAAATCGGTCGTCGGATCTCAGCTGCGATTCGCGGTCTTCGCCTTGCTTCTCCAGCACGTCGTCCCACATAGTAGTAATTATCATGACGTTCTTCAATGTGGTGTCACCGCAGAGCTTTCTGAAGAGCCTGAAGGTGCGAACGGAGACACCACTCATTTTCTGGTCTGTGATCCGATGAAGGTAGATGACGCCATGGAGTTTCATGCCTTCCTTGTAACTTGTATGCAAGTCAAATCCGAGGTCACTGCTGTATTTTACATCGCTACTTACTGAGTAGCAAGGAAAGCTGCTATGCTAGCCAGGATATCCGCGTCGCTCTTCACCGTATCATCGAATCCAGGGGTGTCGATCAAACAAACGGTTCGTCCATCGAGGTCGAAACAGTCGGCAAGTTCCACCCTCTGCGTACAAGAGAGCAATTTATTGGAAACCGCAAGCTTAGAGTCGCTAACAAGGTTGATGAACTAAAGACATTAGATCACGTAGACAGTAAAAATACAAAACAATTTACGGTAGATTTCCCGCTGCCCGTAGATCCCATGATCCTGCTCAATCGTCAGTCTCGATTGTGCCAGATGATGGTGAACGTTTCTACGCGATGTGTACTGTACCACTCTTACTCTCCATAAGCGAGGCGGTGGAGGTAGATACATTGCGGGACTTACAGAATCATTTTCCGTAGGGTCCTTTTGGGTATATCTAGAGTGCCTGTCGGTCCATAAGTGTCGCATGAACGGTAGTGATTGGCTTACGGCGGAGGGGGTTGAGAGAGCATTGGTGTAGCTACGGAAGGAAGCGACGGTGCGAGGTGAAGAGATGACAAAAAGCAGACGGTAAGCGCCATAGACTGCGTTCACTTGCACCTCGTGTCGTCCTTGAGGACGAAACTGCAGGCTAAAAAACCCAGCCAATAGGATCATCCCCAGAAATGAGTCTGCATCAAGACCAAAATATATAAGTTTATTTCATTTGTAGATCTTTTGTCCTGGACAGAAGAGAAATCTGGCACGGCAGCCGGAGGTGTTTGGTAAAGAACAACAAAAATGTGAACAACGTAGAACGTTGCAATCAGGAATGGCGAGCACGTGATGAGCCAACAACTGGGATTGGAACTAGAATTTAGGTACGATACTAACTTATTTACGGCATCAACGGCGAAGAGGTCTTCCCGCTATTCTACCGTCAAGAATTACCTGCTTGTAGGTAATGACGCCGGGATGCCTCGGAAGGCTTGTTCCGAGTTTCTTCGTGATAACCACTTGGCATCGATTCGCCCTTGTCCTTCATGATTTTCCAGATCAAAATCGACTTGAAGAAAGCATCCTCCCATGCATGCTCCATACTCTTGTCATTTTCCCATGCCGGGGTGGCGAAGAAAAGTTGACCCCTCCGCACCTCCTCGGCAACGACCTCAACAAATACATCGGCTCTCTCTTGCGGACTCAGTTGTCCCCACTTGCCTTCATTTTGTCTCGCTTTGTCGCGGCTTAAAACCCAGTGGGGTTGATTCGCATAAATGTCGTCCTGCTTCGGCGCCCGACCCTTCTTTTGAGGTGAGCTGGATGATTCCACGACGGTTGGAGAGTTGGCGTCCAAAGGCGCCCTGCGCTTGGGCTGCCCCTGGGATTGGAATTTGTCTATGTCGTCGATGACTTTCTCCAGGTCGGCTTCCGCGCGCCGAAGGTCGTGGTCCAGCTCTGCCTTTGCCTGAAGATCGTTGTTCCGCAACGCATCTTCAATCTCAGCTTTCATCGCATTGATCTCATCCTGAAATTTCTGGGAAAGCTGGTGGAGTTCGCGATTGATCTCTTTGCCTGCCTCGGTTTCAAAGATGGTCCTTCCAGCTGCCAGTTCAGATTGTATGCCGAGAGTTACCGGCTTCCGCTGGAGGAACAGCTCGAGAATCTTGTACGCCGAAGTGCGCAATCCGTCGTGGCGAACAAGCCGCGCACCCTGATCGATGGCCGCTTTGAAAAAACGGGGGTCCGAGATCAATTCACGCTCCCGCATGGCGCCTTGCTCCAGCGATATCTTGTTCCACATGTTGGTCAAAATGACGGCGTTTTTTATGGCGCTGCCACAAATCGCAGAGAACATAGCGAAGGACTGTCGGGAAGTGCTTCCGACTCTGATGTCCGTGATACGATGGAAATAAATGACTCCGTGGAAAAGGACGCTCTGGCGATATCTGTACCGGATTAAGAGTAAGTGCGGGATGGACAAGAACAAAAAAAAAAAACACGTACTTTTCCATCAAAAAGTCTGCTATTTTTGACAAGACATCGATTTGGCTCTTTTCCGTGTCGTCGAATCCTGGGGTATCTACTAGGGTGATGGTCCGACCGTGCAAGGTAAACTCGGGAGCGACTTCCACATTCTCGGTGCACGATGCCAAGCTGCTCGACACCTTCAAATTCGAGCCGCTGGCGAGGTTGATGAACTAGCCACAAGCCCCCAGTTAGCGGGTACGAATGGGTCGCACAGGGGATTTCACGGACTGTCGACTTGCCGCTCCCTGTAGGACCCATTATCCTGCGGGTGGCGTTAGTTTTGAAGCTGAAAAAAGTAATACCAGCGCATACAAGATCATGATTGGAGACTTGTCGCCCTGCCAGCCGACGATAAAATATATCATAGGAATGCGTTGAATAGTGAACTGAGCAAAGTAAATGCCATGGCTTACCATCCAATTCCTAGCAGTATGCAACATCTGAGTTGGTATTTTCAGCGAGGTGGCGTATACGAGGTCAACCGTCCTCGTGTCAAAACCAGGCCTTGCGCAGGGTGGTGCATATCTCGTACATGAACGGGCCTCATGTTAGGAGATGATCGATGCATCGATGAATGATCAACAGTATATAATACAACTGATAGACGCCGGATAGGCCACTATCATCATGTGCCGCGTTCAACACAGAGTCAAAATCAATCATGCCTCACATGTGCGTATATTCAAAAAGCGGCCAACGGCAGATATTTGACTTTACTCACAACAGCCGTGGGCACTGTAGCTTGTAGCTACCATCCATCACTTCGAAGGAAGAAGAGTAGCTGCCGCCAAAACGGTCAACGGTCACTCAGGTTGCTGACTTGCGCATCGCATCGTCTTGTTACTGCAATTAACGTAAATTCCACCTTGGCACTATGCTCCGATGGGAGGGCTTAGTGTGAAGATGTAGAAACAATAATTCTGGATCTGCATTCAAACGTTCGTATCTTCAAATGTCGAACACACGTGATCCACGACGTGTGACGCGGGTCGAAATCACTGCTGTTCTGGCCAACCTTGGAAGAAACCGGTTAAGTCACAACTGCCGGACAGCGGTAATAGACTCTCTACGTATGGAGAGACTCTGCAGAACGTGAATTGCATATCTTCCTCTCAACGCGCGATTTCCCCTGTTTACACCAATTTTCAGCTAGATTACGGACTCTGAGCAAGGCAAGTCCACCTGGAATATTCTGTGGTCTACAGGCCACTCTCGGTCTTTTCTCGAATTAGGGCAATCGTGAGAAGCAGTAGACCAATGTGGATCATTCCTAATTTAGTCCTCCGCAACCCTTCGACTCTTTTCTGACCAGTGGTGCACTGAAATCGAAGACATTCCGCAGCTCTTCTGCAGGCCGTTGCCGAATTATACAAGTGAGCGTGAATTTGCCTCTGAATTTTTCACCTTTCGTGTGTTGTGGAATTGCCTTCTGATGCCACGCTTGAAAAACCCTCCAATTACATTTGTTCATAATTTGGACATTGAAATTACTAGGCCACCCGTGTAAGTGTGTTGTCTTGCCTCATTTTTCGCTGGGAAACTTATGCGTTGAGCGCCATCTGTTTCAGGGGCTATGTATGTATCGATTCAGCGCTCTCGACAATCTCCAGATGGAATACGAGTCCGCAGTTCCTAATCTCCGCTTGCTCCTGTGAATCACGATTCCCATAGTTGTCGCCATAGTTTTGGACTCCTCCAAGGGGAAATGGCTGAATGACGTACACTCACTTGCACTTATAGACACCGCTGTGCAGGTTTGATGAATCTACTCGAGGAAATAATACCAACGTTGACGGTGGAGGTAAGTTCTCAACATGTGAACGGCAGAAAGCGACCGGATATGTTTTCATACCAATCAGCTCTGAAATATGTTCTAGGCAATAAACAATGTGGACTCTCTGAATGCCGTAAAGGTAACTGTGCATCTGAGAAGGGCTTCTTCCGCTAAAAAGCACCGTGCGCTCCGCTGCGACAATATGCCTGCCCTTTCGTCTGCACGACCGCATGAAAAAGGTGCGTTTTTGCTTTCACTCCTCGTGCTAATCTCGGTCGTTCGGGCTACCCAGAGACCTGGGACTCCTCATCCATCAAGGTAATTCTCTGCATATGCTACCTTCTTGTGGTGCGTGCGAATATGAAGGACAACAGGGCGAGCGAACGGCAGGATGCCGTCAATCGTCAGGCCGCCATGGTGTCTAGGTGCACCTGAGGTAGTCTGGAACCCAAGTACCAGACCGTTGGTTCCACGGGCTCTTTTCGATTCACAGATTTTTTTTAAAACAGCGATATTGCATATGGCTTTGAAGCAGACGAACAACACGGGCCGATATACAAAAGGGTCTCAGGATGGCAGTACCACCTGATCAGCGGAGTACTTCGACCTAAGCACTCCAGCAGGTCCACCGCCAGGTTTCGATCTTGTCAGGCGTCGATCCAGCGCCCATTTTACCAGGAGAGGAAATGAACGGCCATGTTTTCTGCGCGAGTCTGATTCACTTCCTTTTTTTTTCCAGACCCGAGACTGTTCGTTTCGCATGACCCACAGGTGCATCTTTCCTGCGACAAATGATCGCGGTGTGGAACCGCGGTCTAGCCATGGCTCAGTGCAAACGGATTTTGGTGTGGGACTTTCTTTCGGCAATAGGGTTGAATTTACGTCGTTTTGGCGAGAATTCAATGCAGGTTCTGAGAGCACATATGGACGCCAAGGCATTGCACATTTTTTGTTTTGAAAATTAGAAAGGTCAGTCTCAGACTTTCAACTTGTGCCATATCACGCCAAACAATAATCTTATCTCCCTGTATGTGTACTTCCAACGAGATGCGAAATAGCCATAAACTGTACGTCTCTACAAACATGATCGTATATTATATACAGGGATCTCTGGTCGGATATTGAATAGTTAGAATTCTATCACAGTAGAGCAACAGGACAAAGCATCATACAGCTACGAGAAAACAACAAACCGCCATTGGGTATTACAACTGGAAAGTACGATATCCATGATAAAAAAGGAGAGACATGGGGTAAAAAGGAAAGGAAAGAAAGAAGAGAAAGGCAGCAATGAGTGAAGTCTCCAATAAATAGGTAAAAGAAAGAACATTTTACGGACAATGTCCGGTAGCATAATCTCGTACCAGGAGTGCGTCTACCATTGGATGTTCAGCTGAATTTCATGCAATTCCACCAATGCCCGCGAGGTGATTGACCTGGCCGCCGTTTGAGCAGTTTGCGTGCGACATGGCGCCGTCGCGAGACAAAGCCATAGTCCAGCGTCGAACTCCTCCGCTGGACCTCGGCCAGAGAAGCGGCCTGCCTCTCATACTCGATCTGCAGCTCGCGCCGCGCCCTCGCATCCCTCTCTTCCCTCATATCCTGCTGGATCGCCGCCATCTCCTGCGCCTGCCTTCGCGCCAGCTGCTGCAGCTCGGACAGCACGAGGCGCCCGACGCCCGTCCTGGAGAAGGTGACGCGGCTCTCGACGAGCTCGGTCTGCACCCTGAGAGGCACGGGCTTGTTCCGGAGCGTCGTTCGGATGACGTCGTGCGCGGACTCTCTCGTGTTGGTGTGTCGGATCATCGACGCGCCGCGCATGAGGAAAGGCTTGAAGAACCGATCGTCGTTCTTGAGCTGATGCTCCCTCGCCTCTTCGTCGGCTCTCGCTATGGCGTGGCGCGCAGGTGACCACATGTTGGTGACGATTACGAGGTTCTTGAGCGCTTTATCCCCACACATGGCCTCTAGGAAGCCAATGGAGCGACGCAGAGACCCGCTCATGCGATTGTCGGTTATTCGGTGGAAGAAGAGAATTCCGTGAAGCAGAATGCCCTGCCGGTATCTGATCATAACCCGAGGGACATGATGACTCGGAACGCCTTAACCGGGCATCAATTCACTCACAACGTTTCTAGAGCCGCGGAGATCACTTCCACGGTCTCTGCATCACTTTTGTTGGTGTCGTTGAACCCTGGTGCGTCGTAGAGGGTGACGTTGCAACCGTCGAGCTCGAAATCGCTCCCCGGCTCGACGGTTTGTGTGCTTGATGCAAGGCTATCGGAAACGACTAGCCTGGATCCGCTCGCGAGGTTGATGAACTGAAAGAGACTTGAATGTCAGTAAGATTGAAGGCCGAGAGGATGTTGGCATTGGGCCTACGGTTGATTTTCCGCTCCCCGTGGAGCCCAATACCCTTCGCCCATCAGCGCTGGAACAGACACCAGGACATCCATGTACTCACAGTATGTTGATTTGTCTGTCTGTCATCTAGACGACAGTCAAGACAGCAGAGGATGAGAAGAACGAGCGTTGACTTTACTGCTCCTGCCTCCTTCGTTGTAGAATGAGTCTTTATACCTGCATTAGACAAGGCATCAACGGCATCGATTACAACACAAAGCGTACGTTCGTCGAAGAATTGTGCCTTTAAGGTCGAGCATCGCTCTGGAACTGGGGGAGGTCCTCGAACCGCCTTGGAGCTATGAGCTCGGGAGGGCTGGGAGTGGTTACGTTATAACGAGTGTGATTCCAGGTGGAGGTTGAGTCGGCGCAGCATAGCAGATCAGCCTTAAGAAAGATTTTGCATGGCTTGCTCAGTCTGTCAGAACGAGGCAGCAATGCGGCAAGGCCTGATTTTCGGATTACGTTTCAAATTTCAGCTGGAAGCTATAGTAACTATGACCGGAGAACGATATACACAGTATTCAGAAGCTTTAAAGCAAGTTACGAAAGAGAAACAAATAGGACATCTGGGGTTGCCGAGTTACAAAGACATAGACATCATCCAGTGACAACGAAAACGTATCAAGTAACAACAGACATAGATTTCTTGTTCCTAAAACGCGTTCGGAATTCACAGCAGGGTCCCAAAAGTCATGCCGATCTCTCCGTCTGCTGCACGTTTGCGACCCAAATAGAAGCTCTTGACCGATGCTCTGGCGAAGTTCATTTACACAACAAGGAATCAGCTCAGACCAGAGGAACTCCGAGCTGGACAAAGTGTATATTTCCGGCCAAACAAAGAGCAGAGCGTACCTCGCTTGGACCTCGGGAAACGTTTCACTTTAAACCCCTGCGTAATATATCTTGCAGCTGCACCCCCAGGCAAGGCGGATTAGCAGCGCCACATGAACGGATGGGTGCCGAGTCGTCCTGCCAAAACCATCTTCGAGATTGCACCCGAACTGTGGAAACCGTTCCAGAGCGAGCGTGGTCCGACTGCTAGCATCTCCATCACAATGTCTAGACCACTTCATGAAAACCCGGTTCTGGACGGGAAGAAGGGAATGCAGATACTTATGCTGGGTAATAATATTTCGCGCGGGACTTGGGCCGTTCTTCTGTCAATACCTGAATTAGGTAATGCCCGCCACCGCGTCCGGCTCTCCTCATCCTTGATCACCCATGGGTCCGCAGAGACCTGAATAACGCAGATGAGCAGTATAGCCAAAGCCTCGACTTCTCAGCGTGGTCCATACATTTTTATAGCTCACGCTCAGGTGTTCGATCTACACTGCACAGCTTCATTTTACCCACACCCGAGATTTTCTCAAACAATGGCTTCGCCATTTGGGGAACGTAAACTAGCTGGGATGGCGAGATTCTGACCAGCTCAGAGGAGAAACTTAGGATGAAGTCAGGGGAGAAAGGGACAATGACTGGCCGTGTTGACGCGTTGACGCCATGCAGTGGCGCGAGCTCGTCATTCCGGCCAGGTTATCTTTCCGCTGCCGCCACATCATCACGCGCCCGTACTACCATCTGACGCTGGGCGAGAGCCTCGACCGAGGACATGGGACAATCTTGTCTTATATTTGCCTCAAAAGACGTCAAGCATGGCCCTCTGCGCTCGCGATTCCTCACTTCTACACCGGATAGCGCGATTGTCATGACTCAAGTCACTCAACATCGTGAGTTGCATCTGCGTATTTAAATCGAGCATACGTTCCTTATCGTTCGTCCTCAAGCTTCCGTATACGAAGTCTTTTGCATTCAGACCTTCCGATCACAATGGCCCCGTCCGTCACTCAGCTCCAAACAGAAACAGAAAGGATTCAGACTCAGGTCGGAAAGCTGAGTTTGATCGATGGCAAGGTATGCTCGGACGCCGGATGTCGGATAGACATGAAAACACTTATCCTTCATGTAGGGCCCCCTATACCCCTTCTACTACCCCCACTTTGACTTGAACGAGAAGTTCCCGCCCACCGAGATCCGTGGTAAGCCTTCAATCGCTCCTATCCAACTCAGGCCCACTCACCGCGGCTCTCCCCGTTCGCTTTTGCGTTTCAGAATTCACCGAACCTGGCACACGCGCGGACCCTGCAAAGCCTCACCTGCTGAACGAGAAAGCCAAGCTGCACCACCTCAGCCCGTATCTTGGAACCGAAATCAGCGGAGTGCAGCTCTCGGAGCTGACAAAGGAGGGCCTGGACGAGCTCGCCCTTTTCACTGCGGAGCGCAAGGTCCTGATCTTCCGGGATCAGGACTTCAAGGACCTCAAGCCTGAGAGGCAAATCGAAATCGCTAGGTGCGTATGGCTGAATTTGCAATCTTTTTTTTCGCCTCACAGTCGTTTCCGCGCGTTTCATTGCTTTGCTTTTTGTTTTCTACTTTTTTTTTTCCGTTTTAGGCATTTCGGACCTATTCAACGGCACCCTACGTCAGGCAACGTTAAAGGCTATCCAGAGTATCATGTTGGTGAGCAGCGCCTCGATTATACCAATGGCCTAGACCCTTTCGGCGGAGTCGCTCATTCGGAATCCGTTTTTGTCAACAGTCTATCGCGATCCTGAGCACGATGCTTTCAGAGAGTATTATGGTCGTAACAAGATCAACGAGACCAGCTGGCACTCTGATGTCGTACGTCAATGCCGCTTCGCCGGCCGAAATCACGAGCTGAATGGCCCCTTTCTCGCCAGTCGTACGAGAAACAGCCGCCTGGCACGACGTTCTTCTTCATCCTCGAGCAAGTGAATGTCCATCCCCTACCCTAACTCCTCTCTTCTCGTCCCCTGACCCCAGAGCTCCTTTCAGCCGGAGACGGGTGGAGACACGATCTTCCTGTCCCAGGTCGAGGCCTACAAGCGTCTCTCCACCGAGTTCAAGAAACGCCTCGAGGGCCTCAAAGCCGTCCACTCCGCAGTGGAACAAGCCGAGTTTTCGAGGAAACGAGGCGGACCGGTCCGACGTGAGCCGGTGGAGACCGAGGTCAGTCCACCCTCGCGCTTTCAGCCTAGATCTCTAACACGAAAACAAAAAAAAAATCCCTCTGCTCTTCCTCAGCACCCGCTTGTCCGCGTGCATCCAGCAACAGGCGAAAAAGCGCTGTACATCAATCCGGGGTTCACCCGTCGCATCGTCGGATTCAAGGCCGAAGAGTCGGAATACCTGCTCAGGTTCCTCTTTGATCACATCACCAAGGGCGCCGACTTTCAGGTCAGGGCGTCTTACAAGCCCGGCACTGTCGTCGTCTGGGTAAGCACCATTCGGACCTTTTTCCTTGATCCACTGCTCACTTTTCTTTCTTTCTTTCCTTTTTTTTTTTGGTTTTGAAACGTGCAGGACAACCGGGTGACTGTACACTCGGCTACGCCCGATTTCGACAACAAGACGGTGAGGAGGCATGCCGTGCGTCTGACTCCGCAAGCCGAAGTGCCCGTCGCCGCCACCGCGGATTGAGGATACTGGTAGTCGAAGCGGATGACGAAGCTTCCTCGCAGTAGCTGTCGATACGAGCCTACGGTTGTCACAACAGTATAACCTGATTTCAGTTTCTGCATCTCTTCTTGGATGATTTTTGCCGTATACCAACGAACTTTTCTTGAAAGTGGCGACGACAATCAGCGTTCCCTAAAGCCTGATGCCAAAGACTTTATAAAAGCCAAGAAACAAATCGCATATCGTGTGTTGAGAGAGACAGTAAAAGTTGTAGAGACTATTTAAGTACCGAGTCAGTTTAACGATTCTCTTGTGTATGATGAAGCAGGCGAAGACAGAGAACAAACAAGACGAGGGGGGGGGAAACAGACGACCGTTCAGCCACCCTGCCCTCCTAAAAAAATTGCCACACGAAGGACAAGGAAAAGGACAAAAAAAACAGGAATTGCCGTTCTATACACTTTAGAAAGAAAAAAAGTGACCGTGACATAAAGATTCCCAACGGAGCAGCCGGGGGTTGAAGCCCAGACGGGGAGGACGAGGGTGACAGTGCCCCTTTTTCGTTTGTGTTCACTGGGTCTTGCACTCTTCGGGATTGACGTTCGTGGCGGCGCCTGCTGCAGCGCCTGTGGCACCACGGCCCTTGCCTTTTCCGCGTTGACGAGGAGCGGGGACGTTATCGTCCGAGTCGGAGTCCTATTAAGAAAAGATCGCGATGGGATTTGCGAAGGGCGTGACCGGTGTAGGAAGAGGGAGGTGAAAGGAGAGGAAAAAAAAGAACGAAATGAGAACAGATAGACCAAGATGGATTTGAAGAGACAGAAAAAAAAAAAGAAATACAAGAAGTGGGTTTTTCGGTTTTTTTTTTTTTGGGTCACAACAGCAAGAAAGAAAAAAAAGACATTATGCGTCAATTAGATGTGGGCGATCATGATTTGGAATGGAGGAAAAACCAAAAAGAAAAAGAGAAATGGAACGGGCTTATACATCTTCGAATGCCTCATCGTCATCGTCATCGTCATCCAAATCTTCAAAGTCATCATCTTCTTCGTCCATCATGTCATATTCGAGCGCTTTTCCGGTGAAGTAGTCCACCGCACGCGGAATAATCTGCAGAACGAGCTATCGTCATTATCTGATAGATTTACAGTCCGGAAAATCGCAGACCTTTTCCTTAAAGTCTTCGCCGAGCTGATAGTCCGTCTCGAGCTTATCTTCAATCTCTTCGAGCTCCTCGTCGTCGAATTCGCCGCTTTCCAGGACCTCGTCCGTAGGAGGAGAGGGAGGGTTGAAAAAGTTGAAAAAGGAGTCGGTGGGTCGGGCTTTACGAACCAGACGAGTGCGGTTCGTGTCTGCGAGCAGAGATTAGAAAGTGAGAACCAAGAAAGGCGAAGGAGCCCCACTCTTGTTTCGTTGTTTCTTGATCTCAAACTCCTTGGTGAGGTCCTTGTCCTCCTTCCACTTAATCTCGGTGCCGATGGCGCGATCGTACACGAAATCGCCCGAATATCCGACCTCCTCCTGGTAAAGGTACGTCTTCTCGAGCGTCGCGTTCTCAAAGTACTCGTTTGAGTTGAAGACAAAGATGAGCTTGAAGCCGGGCTTGGCGCCTTCGGCCTTGTCGTCGAGGTACTCGAGTTTGACGTCGATGAGGTGCTTGAGAGCGTCGGCGTCGCGATCCGTGATGATATCGGACAGCACGACGTGGTTCCGCAGCGCGGTGAGCCAGAACTCCGGGATCCCGTCGGCCGATGGCGTCTTGTCCTTTGGAAGCACAGCGTACTGTTCGTCGTCCTTGATTGAGTATTCCTCACCGGCTTGAATCTCTTCCTTTGTCGGCGTGGCCTTGCCGGTGATGATGGCGTGCCGGCGCTCGTAGAGAGGCTTTTGTAGCTCGAGGTACTATATGGCAGGACGGAAGAAGAAACAGGAAATGAAAGGGGGAAAGAAGGAAATCGAACGGGATCGATTTGTTGTTGATCATCGTCAGAACACGAATCGAACAAGGAAAAAATGGCAGGATTTCCGGGGAAAAAAAAAGGAAGAAAAGGGATGGTCTTCGCACCTTCTTCTCCAGCTGCAAGCACTCGTGCTTGTACTTGTTCTGCAAATCGTTCTGCTTGACCTGGACACCCTTGAGCGCCTCGACGTTGAGCTTGATCTCTACGGGGAGGTTCTCGATGTAGCCCGAGCTTTTGCCGACGAGGCCGGCCAGCCTTCCCTGGACCATACCAATCATCGCCTCTTCAATCTGGCTCGCGGCAGGCTGCTTCTCGTCGACAACCTTGTCTTCGCCTTCCTCCGCCTCCTGCTGCTCTGCATCCTCAGAGATGTCTGGCACCGTCGGACGCGATAAGCCGAGAGATATCGGGGCTTGGGTCAGAGGCGTGTTTTGGGGAGTGGGCGCGGTGATGTTGTTCGTGTTCGAGATCGGGAGATTGGACGACATCTTTTTTTTTTTTTTGCTCTTGCAGACGTGCGCAGTGTGTATCTCTCTTTCTGATCGTTTCCTGGTTCTTCTTATTCTCCTATTCTTGGAGCCTTGGAGCCTCTGGCGTCGTGCAACAAAATCGGATTACGGTCTTCTTGAAAGACGACAAAAAAAGCGATCCCTGAAATTCTGTTGTATACAACAAGTTAACGGATATGATAAAAGGGCGAAGGAAAAAAAAAACGATATGATGGTTCGTCGGTGAGAGTTTTGGATAAGAGATTGAAGACTCTCTATTGGGAGACATTTCGATGCTATTCTTTACCTTTTTATCTTTTTTCCTTGTGCACGAGAGGGCCCTTTTCTTCGTCAGACCGAGAGAAGGCGAACTTTTAAAAAAAAGAAGCAGTTCGTCTCTGCTGTTGCAGTGATACAGCAAAACTCGTGCGCTCTGGCCAATCGGAACGCTTGGCGGAGTTTCGGCTATCTCCGAGAGCTGATTATCTCCTTCCATTCTAGGCCGAGTGCCCCTGTTGCTGCTAGTTCCGACTTCTGATGGCCATTTCATTGAAGGCGGTCTTGAATTTGTCAGATGCTTTGGATGCTTTAAAGCAAATGCGCTGCATGCGCCCAATGATATTGGACTTGGCAATGATAGAGCAGAAGGAAGTCGACGACTTGGTGGGCGATCAGGGAGAATTAGCTAGGAAACGAGGCCTATTGGTGGTGGCCGGGTCCTCTGCATGTCGCAAGTCGGGGAGATGCAACGGTTGTTTCTCTAATGCAGTCCTTTTGTGTCTCGCATGCCTATTGAATCCGTTCATGGAATGAACATTTTGAGTTTATGGTGCGGTGATGCGCATTGGTATTCTTAGATATTGATACACTGGCGAGATATTTCGTTGCGTCTAGTCACCCCCATGCCTGACAGAAGGACGCAAACCGTGCCGAATGAGATTGAATGCAAGTAACGATACCAGGCCCCAGCTAGTTTTACAGGGTAATGTCCGATCAAACAATTGCATGTATGATTTTCGATCGCTATCAAAATCCGAATACGGCAGGTAAACGCTCGGCTTCAAGCTCATCGACGTAGTGTCAACTGATGTGACGCTATCTATCGTCACTAAGGATTCGAGAGACCTGTGATGTTCGTCTTACAATGTACAACTTAATGGCCTTGGTTTTTACTGTTTTTACTGTTTCGTATGTCAAGCTCTTTTGCGGTCATTGTGGCGATCCGCCAGTCGTTCCTCACAATTCAGTCCAACAAACTTTTTACCAATCGCATTTCTCATCAATACATGCATTGGTCAACTAGCGGTGGCAACATCATACACCAACGGTTCAACCCCTCCTAGGAGACTTGGACGGAGATCGGCTGCGTCCTCTCCCGCTCTCTGGCGATGGGGATGGCGAGCGCTCGATGCAATGGCCACCAGAACAGCTGATCATCACAAATTTCAGTGGTCTTCAAGAAACAACCGATTTCAGAAAGAGTGAACATACTATGTGTTACCCCTGCATGCGCTGCCCATGATCCAGGTGTTGTGCGCATTGCATCGAGCAGGGACTTGGCCGACACACTTGCGCTCGCCAACGTTGCAGCCTCGTTTGCTGAGTATGGCCAAGGCATCTTCCTCACTGTCAAAAGATCAAGACGTCAGCGTCCACCGCCGCGTAAGGCGCCGTGGTATTGAACTCCTCATACATGTCGCGGCGCAGCAACAGGTCACCAAGTTCATCTTGATTGCGGTCAGATACGATGAAGACGACGATAGTGACCTGTTGAGCTCACCGGAAAAGTCGACAGGCGAAGCTGCGACAGAGGAAATGAGGACAGCGGCAAAGGCAATGGCGAGGGCCTTGAATTGCATGTTTGTTAATAAGAAAAGTGGGTTGGAAGGTTTGATTTGTTTGTTGTGAGATTGTGAAACGACCTGCGTTGGAGGAAAGTGAGCCAACGCGGCAGCCCTTTTTATACTCCAATGCCTTCCTATATTCCCATCCGACAGTCGCTCGGCCATGGGGAAAAGTCACAGGTTTCACGTTCTAGCACCAGTGTTGCGCATGCAAGTTTGGACATCGCCTCCTTCGTGCCTCTTTCGTCGCCTTTGGTGGGGAGGCGGGTAAACCCGATCAGCTCAGGGATAAGTGGCCAAGAGACACGCACACGCATGCAAGAATCGCTGCCGTCGAGGTTAACACTTGTTCCGGCGATGCCGATTGTCGGGAGCACACAGAGCCTAGGACCTTACGGATTCGTCGGACCCGGGCGCGGCACACCTTGCTTCTTACCAGAAGCCGCAAAACGAACGCTACAGCTATCACGTCCTTCGTCGAGCACCTTTGAAAGTAATTTGGGGAGACATTCGAATCCACCACTCGGTGACTTGGAGCCGTCGTGGAACGAAGAGGTACGTTTCAGCGTATTGGTTCCGCTCGCTTAGCGAGAGGTAAAACTTGCGGTGAAGACGAGAGAACGCAAGGATGAGGAGTGTTGATAACAGACAAGTCAACAGTTGAACAAGTTGCCGAGTTTCAATTGGTGATGTTCAGGGTCATGAAGATTAGATCGGAAGCAGGTTTATCACAGGGCTTGCAGAGGTTCGGCCAAATTTGATCATGAATTCGAAACTCTGCAGACTTTTCATTGTAAGGTCAGGGCCAGCTTTGATTCGTGTCTCACAGTTGACAGGCAATGCGAGGGAATGAAAGATGGCCCGACGTGATCTGTGCGGTGCAAACAAAGTTGGCAACGGATGAAGCGGTTGACAGAAAGAGATGAGACAACCTTGCCTGAGTTGATAGTGAGGGGTTGACGAGTGGGTGTTGTTATCGTCTTTCGGGTCTTGGGAAGAGGGTGTGTACGCGTTTGGATCATGCTGTAATTTCTAGGAGGCGATCGCGACCAAAGTCCATTCTGACACCGGCCCAAGAACATAGTCCGTGTTCACGTGAAATTTCTTAATCCAAGGATGCATGACAAAAACAGCCAGAGGAACGAAAGAAATCCGTTGATCCGGTCTACCGCGTCATGACGATAGCTTTGCGATGTTCTCCAACAGGACGGTCTTCCCTCTAGCATCCCCGCTCTCAATGTCCTTCCTCACATCGTCCGTGAACCAACTCGCCACCATCTCTCTCGCTTCCTTCCTCTCCTCCTCCTTCCTTTCACGCTCGTCCGCTTCCGCACCTCCATCGGCGTCCTCCCAGACGAGCGACTCGCACAGCTCCGCGACGACAAACGTGCCGTTGCGCTGACCCCTGACGCACACACCCACGACGCCGTTCTGCCCAACAGCCTTCACAAGCGCCACAGCAAACGCAACCGAGTCCCACGCCGGGACGCGCTCAACGGCGCCCTTGGCACGATCGAAATGCCCGCCCTGCAGCAGCAGCTTGTACATCCTCGACGCGTGCGGGAGGTCGATCGGATGCAGGTGCGCCGCGTCCGGAGATGGGTACCCAGCCGAAATCGCACTCAGAAGTATCCGCGCCGCGGCGGATTTGTCTCCCTCGGCGTACAACATGACTTCCGCTATGAGCAGGCTCCCGCCAGGCTCTCGGATGGCAGCGGCGCCCTTTTCCTCCACCCACGCGAGCAGCGCCTCGCTCGCGGCTCGCCGGACCTCGTCCTGCCGCGCTGAAGCGTCCTTCTTGCTCGTCCGCGCTCGCGCATCGTCCGTCTCGCGGAGCGCGGCGATCTGTGAAGGCGTAAAGTGTCGCTTTGTGCGCGGCGTGAGGAGGTAGATGAGCGAGCGTCGGCCTTGCGGTGAGACGTAGAGCTGTGAGGCGGACGACGTCATCTCGGCAACGAGCGATTTCGCGGTGAGCTTTGTATCGCTGGAGAGACGTTAGTAGGCGAATTGCGAAAAGTTGTGACGATGGAGCATACTCGATCACATCTAGGGCAGTGAAAAGCACGAGCTGCGCCTCGTCATCTAGACACATTCGTTCAATGTGGGGTTTGAGAACTTTGAGAATTTGTTTCCGGTCCTATTGAGAACTATTGTAGCTCCCTATGTCAGAAGAACGGCTTTAACATACCTTGGCCGTCCCTTCAGCCAGGAACTGGCGGACGACGCGGCTTCCGTCCTTTGTGTGAACCATTTCGGCGAGAACGTCTTGGCAGCTGAAGCGAACAGAATCTGAACACCGACACCTGCAGGCGGAAAAGTGGACATTCTTACTTTTCAAAGATCTCTCTGCGCAGTTTTTCCTTCTCTGCACCGTCTGGGATGTCGTTGATGGCAGAGAGATACTCCGAAAGCGCTCTGTGCACAATGGCATGCGTCACTGCGCCTTTTTCTGGATTGTTAAAACTGTAAAATTTTAGACCGGGCGTGTCGAGCAGAGAAAAGGCTCGTACATGGCCATCAAGTTTTCTTTCACGGCGCTCATCACCCTCTTCCGCCTCTCCTTATCCACGCCCTCTAGCACACCACGGAGACCCTTCTTTGCGCGCTCCTTGTCCTCGTCGCTCCCGCCCGTCAGCGTAAAGAGCGTCGTCTCCTTGCCATAAAAATCGCGCAGGAGAAGCGTCCGCTCGTACGCGTTGGCGTACAGCTCGAACGCATCAGCGAGCACGGACGTCGCTTCGCGGTGAAGCAGAAGCCTGAGGACGTGCGATTGGAACTCGGAGAGTATCGAGGCGCGGTGGGCGGGGCAGAAGCGGATGAGCTTTGTCACCAAGAACTGCGATCGGGCGGTTGAGAGGAAATACGAAACGCATGAGAGGACTCCCACTCTCGCACCTTGGAATACTTGTTTTGCGCGAGCTCCCTGTAGCTGCCCTTGAGCTCCACAGCGACCTCGTCGCGCTGGCTCTGCTTGCCATACTTGACAAGCGTCTGCACGACGCGGCTCGCGTCGTGTTTGAGCACAACGTCCTTCACGCGCCCGCGTACGACGTCCATCAGCCGCGCGACGTGCGTTTGGCGCTCTGCCGGAGGGAGGTTCTTCTGCCGCGCGAGAGACCAGACGCGTTTGGACTCTGCTAAAAGCGATGAGTGCGGTTTGGATGCTTTGCGTTGCTCTTGCAGCGCTTTTTGGGCCTTGTGTGCGTCGCGTGCGGCTGTGAGGGGGTGTGAGGGTGGGGGTATATCAATTTTTTGAGGATTTGTACGTGCCGTTTGAGTCTTTTATCAGGTTCACGGCTTTGAGGCCAGAATCGCCTTCTGCATCGATGTTCATGCCGTGCTCATCATCCTCGTCTCCTTCATCCGCATCTCGGTTGTCATCCTCATCCTCATCCACCCACTCGCCCTCATCTTCATCAAGGTCATCCTCCTCATCCTCATCCTCCTCACTCTCTGCAACATTCGGCATGGTCACAGGCCTGCTCCGCACGACAGCCTTGCCCTTGTCCTTGTCCTTGCTCTTCGCTTCCTTAGCATTTTTAGGTTCCACTTTCTTCAAAGACAGGTTGGTCTTTGCAGCAGCAGCTTTTTCGACGTGGAGCTTTTTGGGTTTTGGACCCGCTTGGGTCGGCGCTGGGCGTTTTTTCGTCGTCGTAGGCTTGCTTAAAGAAGGCATGGGATGAAGGTTTTTGGGTATCTCTTGCAACCACCTCTGGCAATTTGCTGCAAGTTTTCTGTCACGCTCAGGTTGTGACAGATATATCACCAGGTCACAACCACAGCATTCACATCCTCCTGAATGCTCTAGTGCTATCGCTGCCACAATGTAGGCACTTTCTTCTACTCATTGTCGTTTTGTTTTTATTTTGTGCGTTGTAGGCCTCCAAAAGGAGTAGGAAAGAAGAAAGCAGCTGCCTCCGATGGGACTGCCACCCCTCACATTCCGGTAAGCCCTAAATACCAGAGATGCTTCATGGATCGGGTTTGTTCAATGGCCAAAAAAATAATAATCAGAGCTTGGCGGAGCAATTCTCGTACCTTCACGCTCCACGACCGTTCAAGAACCCAAACTACACAAAGAACATCAACCGTCGGACGAAGAACTTGAAGACGGTGCTCGGCCAGGAACGCGAGAGGGAAAAGGCAGACAGGGAGAAGAGAAGGCGGGAGAGGTTGGAGAGGATGCGGGTTGATGGCGAGGAGAAGAATGAGGAGGAGGAGGAAGAGGTTCCGACATGTTGAGTCTCCGTTCATTCAAACCACGTCGTTTGCTCGTTTTCCTGATCTCTGTAGATTTGTCTATAGAGGCACCGCCTTCTGTCCTTCCCCAAGGACATTGGTGCGATATTACTGGTCTAGAGGTGCGTGTCCTACCCGGCTTGCAATAAATAAGTCCGCTTAGAGATCTCCTTCAGGCGCCATACACCGACCCAGCAACGGGTCTTCGCTTCCACGACAAGAGCGTATACGACGTGATCAAGAGCTTGGTGAGCCTCGCCCTTCTCATTCCCTGGATTCTGGGTCCCATCACTGACTGGCTCGAACACAAAAGAGTGCAAGCACCGCTAAAGAATATCTATCAGGTACGATCTCGGTCCATCTCCGATGCTCGTCCCGTATGTTCACATCTGATCTGTGGCAGCTCGTGGAGTGACCTCGATAGTCAAGTAGACCTTGTGCTTTCCCCCTGTCATGACCCGTTTCAGCTGCAGCGACAATGATCCGGAGTGGGGCAAAGGGACCAAGCGCAGTTTCATCTTGACGATTAGAAATATCCCCCCTGAAAAGTCACCGCATGATCACACCTGAGTTCCGCTCTGAAAGAAAACAATCGAGGCAGGAACGAAGGGTATGTCATTAGACGGATGGTATATGTGCAAATAAGAGAGAAGTAGATTTGAGATTTGTCCCCGTGAACCCAACTAAGATACAAAGGAAAAAAAAAGGCCTAATTCAGACGGAAGATCTTGCGTATCGACCTCATGAGATGGAGCTGAACCCAGTAATACAAGCACTACAACCAGAGGTAGATAATGAGCAACATAATAAACCCAAAGAAGACCAGCGGAAAGACTCACTCCCAAGAAGCGCACGAACGACAGCGCGAAGGTGGCGTAGAGCAGCACGGCAAAGTACATGTTGCGCTTCGTGGCCATCGCCTCGAGCCATCGCTTGATGAACTTGCCAGTGATGTTCTGACTCTCGATGTTCAGCCAGCCATGAATGTTCTCGATCGCGACGACGAGCGCCGCATTGGTGAACATCCACGCCGCGACGAGCCGCGTGCGGAACGTCTTGTTCTCGTCGTCCAGAGTCGGCTTCTCCCGCGACGAGCTCAGCTGCACTTTGGTCAGCGCCCGCGTGACGGTCTCTTGGAACGCCGCGTCCACGTCCTCCTGCGTGTTCGTCGTGTCCTCGACCACGGGCGAGTCGCCTCCTAGCGTCTTCTTGGACTTTAACGACGGCAGCGCCTCGTTCTTGTCGCTGCCTTTCGTGCCCCAGGAAACCTGTTGTCGCAGAATGGTGATCAATCAAATGTGAACTCATTGCAGACGTTAGCAGACGCACGTCGTGAAGATTGCAGAACGCATAGACGTTTAGAACGTTGATGAAGCTCGGAGCGAGGCAGAGGTATTGGAAAAACGAGTGGAACATGTGCATGGGGTCAAACTGATATCGGCCATCAGGACCACAACCTCTTGTCTCCGAACAGAGTGACTCACGTATAGCAGCGACGCAAAGAAATAGATGCCAAATGTTGCCGTCATGGCTGCCATGAGCGGCCCAAGTGGAGGCGTGAGGAGCGCAATGATAAACGGCTTGTCGGACTTGAGAGCTTGAGGAATAGACTAAAAGACAATGGTATAGTCAATTCGGAACAGTGAAGAGAAACACATTTTCTTACCCTGAAGGAAAGACTCGTGAGCCAAAACGAACAAACCAGCAGATAGACGGCAAGAACGGCATAAACCCTGTCAATCACATGTGGTGAGCGACGCGTTTCGACGGTAGATGGAGGACACTCACCAGAGTGTGACGGTGTAAGCCGTTCGCTCTCCCTTTGGTCTATTTCCCAAAGCCAGGACAAACTGGTCGCGAGATCAGATTTATGCAACGATGGAGTAAATTTGAAGGGAAGTAGCTCACCTGCATCGCCAAGAAAACCAAATAAATCCATTTCAAAACCTGATTGATCCAGTGAATCTGAAAAGCGGCATGTCAAGCCAGTGTGAAAGTGAGACTAATTATGTCACTCACCACCACGATGTTGCCCGTGAAGACGATGCCTTGGGAAGGCAAAAGGTCGATGATGATGCTGAAAGACAGCCACAAGTTTGCCAACGAGAACCAGGTGAAGAACAGCTGAACCGCATTGAACTAGTCACATCAGCGTCGTTTCAAACTTTTATTCACTCAGCAACGTCGCTCACCAAGGCCTGGATGTGGAGGAAGAACAGGCGTATGATGCCGTGATCGGACTGATAGATCTTGTAAAAGTTGACCAAAGCATATACAGACGCCGCGAAGGACCCGTTCAGCCATCGACGACGCTGCCCGATCAATTCTGCGGCACTTTCGGGAACGTCGGTTTCCGCCTTGCTCGGTTTGACGTAGGTGAGGGTCCACTTCTCGTGTCTTTTGGCGACGAGTTCAAAGCACAGGATGCGATCCTCGGCTGCACATCAGAGCGAAAGAGCTCGACTCCGCCAGCGATATCCCAAAGAAGAAAGAGAACGCACCCAAAAACATGTTCTTTTGGAAGATTGACATGCCGTTGATACCCTTGTCCCCGAGACGGGCAGCCAAGGAGTGATCGCCGTGGAAATACTGCTCAAGGGGCCGTCCTTGGATGGCGCTGAATTGGAGATGACAACGTTAGTTCCACTCAAGAACCTTCAAAGTGAACGCTTGCACGTACCGATACCGATATGCACTAAAAGCACCGGGCAGGACTGATACATAGCCGAAACTGCTCTCTAAGGGCTTGTCTGGAAAACAAGAAATCAAGAATGAGACGTAGAATAAAGAAACAGTTCGGACTAACCCAAGATATTCGACATCTTGTATTCAAAGTTTTGAGCAGCGACTAGAGGGTTCAGGAGCTTCTTTCCACCTTCCAACATGGCGTGGATCTCTCCTGAAGAAGACAAGTGAGTTTGCTATTCCTTAGAAAACGGACTGAGGCATACCACAGCAGCCGCCAAGATGCCTGTCATTGTGGAAAGCTTCCCAGAGGTAATAGATGGACTTGTGGCCCGGCTTTGTACCGGCATCGATCAGGACACAAACCTCGGGCTGGATAGTGAAGAGAGTGAGAATTGGTGCACAAATTCAGTCAATGGAAACTCATTACTTCAATCATTCTCCCAATTGCGTTGAACAGCCAGCGATGCGAGTTGATCTTCTTCTGATTCTTGGCCTTGATGACCAGGATGATCTGGACGGGGACCAAGTTAAGGGGATCGTCTGGCTGGGGGAGAACGAGTTGGGGTTTGGCATCGACGGAGAGTTGGGTCGTGTACTAGAAAGGCATATCAACTACCAGACAATCATAGAGGCGGATCGTCCAACAAACTTCGAAAATGTGAGCCACCGTGTCCTTGCCATCGACCTGCTTCTTCATGATGCCATCCTGATACACCCCAATTGTCGCAAGAATGTCCAGAACGCTCTTGTCCATTTCATTAAGGCCGTCGACAACGAGCGCGACCGTGATCTTTTGCCAGTTCGGCAAGCCCATCTCGGCATCCTTTCTCCAAAACTTGGACACCTTCGTCTTGCAGATGTCGCGGATGTTGAGCATCACGCCGTGCAACGTACGGGCGTAGAGCGTCTTGTCTTCGTTGTAGGACGTGACGGCGATGAGGATCTCCGTCTCACGGTTGTACAGCTTGGTGCGCAACGAATATCCATTCGCTTCAGTAAAGTCGTCAGGATCGCAGGTGGCAGCCGTATATCGCATGTGCCTGAAAATAAAAGCAAAATGGTCGGCATTTGTATTTACAGTGTTCGCTAGAGCACAGGATACTGACGAGAACTCGGTAGTATTGGTGGAGGCGTATATCGGTTCAATGGCGTTCTTCACTGCGGTCGGGACAGGATATTCCGCGATGAAATTACCCTTTGTGAGCTTCACCCTTCTCACAATACCACGTTTCACTGCCTGACGCTGTCGACGTCTCCAGCTGGTGTCCACCGACATCACGGAGACGCGAGAACTGTTGAAATTCGTCCCATATGGTGAATTAGCGCCTGGCAGAGGTGTGTTTGGTAGGTAGTACGGTGAACCGGGCATAGGCGACGCAGGAATAGGGAATGTATTCGGGTCATATGGATAACGTGGCCTAAAGTCGTATTGTTAGGAAGGAACAGTGCAAGAGTAAGACGAGGCAAGGCTCGATACCGTGGAGGAGCAAGACTGAGGCCACCGTTGAGTCCAGGGGGGAGTAACTTCTCTGTCGATTCTACAAGATTATCCAAGGTTGCCCATGTTTTATTCCTCGGAGGTACTCACTTTCTTGACTATCGAAAGAACTAACGCTATCATTATTAGGTCGTATTCCTCCAGGGAAGTTGACGTGGTGGTGCCCTTCCGAATCAGACGTGTAGCTGTCGCTGTCGCTCCCTCCTTGCGAGGATGAGCTGACGACTGATTCGACGGATGCCTGCGGGTGATGTTGATTGGCCATGGCAGCGCAGCTGCGTGGAATTAGAACGTCCAGCGAACAAGAGTGTGATAGCGGAGTGGGGGGCGTCAAGCTCCTCGAGAAAACTTGCGATCATCCCGAGCCCCGTAATAAAAGCAAAGCTTAGAAACCATCTGGGCACAGCCCCCCTACACTTGAAATTTTGATGCACATCAAGAAAAGATGAATCCCACCTCAGTTAGTGTTTCAGAAATTAGCAAAGGCCGACCGACTCTGTTACCTAGTTCGAAACAGGCAATCACTGTAACTTAGACATGATGAAGAGATGAAAAGGCATTCATTCTGCTAGTCGTTCAGCGACTCCAGTCCCAGAAAATGGACTATAATTGGTTTTAATGTGCGAGAGAAAAATGAAAACACTCACCAGCAAACTGACTAATGAAACATTTCACAGATTTGTAGGAGAGTGTCTGTAGGGTTTGCAAACCTGCTTCAAGGATGAAACCTGAATTTGAAGGCTTGAAGGAGATGGCAAATGTCGTGATGGACGCCGCATCAAAATTCAACTCGGTTGTCATGAAGTCCAAGGTGACTGCCGCACGTGATCGCGCAAGTCAAACTTGAATTCGACAGTCGGGATGTATACGCCAACTTAAGCGCTTATTATGCTTGTAAGCGTCAGGTTAGGACCACCGTTTTGTGTACAGTATACTGATATTTTACGCTTTTGAAGCACGCTTGTTCCTGGTGGGGGGGCACTTTGATAAATGGGGCCGAAACGCGGGGTGTTGACATTAACAAGCCCAGGCCCCCCATTGTTTCTATATTCCACTTTATACGGCTAGTAGGGGATGATGCAGATGGTTCATTTCAATTCGCTTTGTTATGCTTCTTTAACTCATGTCTCCCATGCTTTTCGGCAGCATAGACCATCGATGCGGTTCCTTACAGTACTGTGCGGATATTCATCGCAATCTCCTCAACGTGTTGGTTGGACATTTCGGCCCATACACATGGAATCATGAAAGTGTATGATGTGCCGAGTCCACCGGGCCATGGCATGGAGTGTTCCTCGAGGTTAACTCGTGTCAACCTGCCGCACATCTGATATCCACAGCATAAACGGAAGCCTTCGTGCCCCGACCAGCCTACCTTCCGTCGCTCTTGCACAGCACAGTCATTTCACTCCCTACAGCTCAGCACGATGCCTAACGAAAGTGTAGCGGTGCCAGATGAAAGTGTAGGGATTTAGTGTCTATGTTGTTCATACCACAGTGGCTGACTTGGGAAATTAGGACGTCATGCATATCGCGTTCGTTGCCGTGTCCAGCGACTGGGTTTATCCGATTCTGATTTTTAAGACCAGCCTTATGGGTGCCACAGGCAGCGGAAAATCAACGGTACCCGCAGCCTCTTTCCCTTTGTTCTGCGTTGGCTAATGTTTCAATGGCAGTTCATCAATCTTGTTAGCGGGAGTCGCTTTAAAGTCTCTCACAAACTAAACTCGTGCACTGAAGAAGTCGCAATCACTGCTCCTTTCGACCTCGACGGCCGTAAAGTTCATCTGATAGATACTCCCGGATTCGATGACACAACTCGCAGCGATGTCGATATTCTAAATTGCATCTCCGCTTTCTTGGCAAACCAGTACGTCACCGTCTCTCGTCTTAAAGGACGAAATTAAACCTGCTCCATCCTCAGATTTCAAGTGGGAATAAAGTTGCACGGAATTATATACCTCCATCGGATTTCCGACACAAGGTTTAGCGGCATATCCGTCCGGTCCTTCAGGCTCTTTCGCAGCCTCTGTGGCGAGAATACCCTGCGAAATGCGATGATCGTAACGACCATGTGGGACAAAGGGCCTCAGGATGAATCCGAGGAGCGAGAGGAGCAGCTGAAAACCGACAAGAAATTCTTCAAACCGGCGCTGGACGAGGGCGCTAGAATGCTCCGTCATAACAACTCCCTCATATCGGCGCAGAACGTCATCCGAGCCATCTTCCAGAATCACCCCATGCCCCTTGCTATACAGGAGGAGATAGTCACCCACAAGAAGGATATCACGCAAACAGAGGCCGGACGGATTCTGCGTAGCGAACTAGAAGAGATCGTAGAGAAATACGAGAAAGAAATTCGAGGCCTACGGAAGGAGCTAGAAGAAACCGCCGCCCATGACAAGGACATGATTCAGCGCTTAGAGGAGGAGCTTCAGAAATCGGAATCCCTGTGTGAGAAGATCCGAACTGACATGGACGACATGTCACGCAAATTCCAGGAAGAGAACGAAAGGATCCAAAACGAACTCGAGCGGGTCAAGGCTCTCGTAGGAAACGAACATGTTGGGGCGCCTCCGGTATATTCCTGGCGAACGCCTTCTGAGGAGAGCTTCTCAACGACTACCACCGGTCTTCCGAGCGACCGGCACAACTCCGCCGACGACATACACCCTGTGGTGCCCGAGCCTTCGACTTCCCCTCTCCCAGACCTACGCAAGAAGCCTCTCGTTGAAAAAGATGACAGAAAAGGAACCGCCGTTGATCCCGTCGGTGTCGTGTCCGGGGCCAAAGTACTCCGCCCCACGGACAAAGAAAACAGTTCTCAGACCAAGCACAAAAGCATTCCACGCATTCCGAAGAGCAAATCAAGGCGTTACAAACCCAGCTTCCGCAGAATATTCCATGATTTCCTGCATATAAAGTCGGGTATGTCGTGACTCTTGGCAGATTGCTATCATGAGGCCCATTGCTCGTTCCAGGCTGATGTGCCGTGGTTAGATTGTTCTTTTGATGAAGCTTCGGTCGCTTCGGGTGTATCGCACTGATCGATGGTTCGAAATGCAGCTTAGCCGTCTTGTTGGACTCCTAACTTTCCCAATCTACATCTAGTCATGATATGTTTTATTCACCACTTCGCCGGCCTCATTACGTCGGCCTCGTGTTTGCCTCGCAGATCGAAAAAGTTATCGTACTCTCCCTTCACGTTGGAAAGACCGTTCCAAAGTCTTCTATTGGCATGTCTGCGTGTGACGTGCGAGTAACGCGATAGCGCGTTTTACTGGGCTTTGCCATCTGGTACACAGCCAAGCTGCAGAACAAGCGGGGCAGATCTTGCGTGGGCAGATTTAAAGCAATCCAACATGCCATGGTGGTGTCTGCCTCACTTTTCGCTGTCTTCGTGCACAGCCATGGAATAATATTCCCTACATCGGCTTCACACATGAGGATCATTTCGGGTACCATCTGCAGGGTGATGTGCGAGGCACCCACATCCACAATATCGCAATATCCCCATTCTTGGCATGTAGTGCTTACCGGCTCTCGCACCAAGTCATTTCCGCGCAGAGACTTTTTTTCTCGCCGGGTAACAGTACATTTATGCAGACTACCTGCCCGATGACGATCGGAGCGAACTAATCAAGTCGCAGACACGGTATGGGACTATTCGCCGTCCAGGAATTTGGACCTGGGGTAAGACTTCTTCAGAACCTTTGCCTCATGCCGACCTCGTTGATGTGCGCATCCGAGGAAGCATAGCCAGCATTTCACATCGATGGTGGGCATGTCCTCCTGCACGTTTAACTCGAGGCGACAATGGTGTATCCCGTTATCGATTGACATGCGCTGTCCGTATGGGAGGCTGAGTGTGTCAGTTGTTGGTTGTAATAAGAGCACTGTTCCCGTTCAGTTGTCTCAGGCTCGTTCCACGCTCAACCTCAAACTCCTCTAACAATGGTTGGGATAATGGGGCGTAGGACTAAAGAAGTCGTGCGTCGTCACACATTCGGTTTTTCAAGTCTTGTCTTGAAACTGACCATGCAATGAGTCCGTAGGATACTGCTTCACCGTTGCGGATAATGTACGTCTTTCTTTCGTTTGATTGCCAGGACTTTGTCTCTCACTCGTTCACGGTGACAGAACACTCGGACTGTCTGAACAGGTCGGCGCGCATCAGGAACGATTTTGCTATGTCTAACGAACTATCTCTTGCATGTAGACCATGGATATATATTCTTCGTCAAGAGCTACGTTCGTGCCCGCGCAAACATCCGCCGGACAGCCAACGTTCATTGCCAATTTTTGCGGTCGTGAATTTCATCTGGTAGAGGCTCAAGCTCTAAAAGAGTTTGAGAATCCTGAGAAGCTGGAGGAATTTGCACGGTTCTGCAGCGAAGAGTTCGTCCACGCTACACCACTAGTCCCCCACAAAACTGACATCCTACTGGCTTATAGATATAGGCGAGGCCTCCTTTACCACGGTGCCATTTATTTCGCCAACTACGACTGGGATATCCGGAGGTCGCTAGCGCTATTTGAACTTTTTCGGAGGATTTGTGGACGCGAGCAAATCGCTGACAATTTTGTTGTCGCCGTTGAAGATGGCGATATCCTGCGGGAAGTGCATAGGCGAAACAAGAGTGCAATACTATATCACGTAGGACAAGCACGAGCAAAAGTCAAGCGCTACAAATCGACACGCCAGCTTTATATGAGCGTCTTATCTAGGTTCCTCGACAGCGACAGGGTAGCACCTCTAGGCCTTCAACTCGAGCTGGCTTCGGAAAAAATTGCCAATATAGACGACACGAAGGCTGGTGCGCGACTTTCTGATAGTAAGTCACCTCCCCATTCATCCTCATAGTAATAACAGTTATTCTAGTACTTCAGAGGTACATGAATGACGATCACTCTGGGAAGACTTCGCTGTTTGCTTCGCGGAGTGGTGAAAAGGCTTTCGAATCAGCTCTCGACACCCGAAGAATGGGCAGAGCGATCATGGAGGGTAGCAGGCAGGCATTGCGAAAGGCAGTACCAAATCGCCTCAGGAGGAACCAGAGACCGGCAGAACCTCCGGAGGCTGATCCCTCTGTGAAATCAGTGTCGTCAGGAATGGAAGGTGGTTTGTGATTTGCTGTCTGCCTTGACTGACGGTTCAATTGTCTAATGATCAAAGAGCAGGGGTCTCCGATGTCGGTCAAGTCAGCGCAATTAGTCCTCAGGATACCATGAGTATTGAATTCAACACTTCAACTACTACTCCGACTCTTGTGTTACCGGCCGATGCTCCAGATCAAGCGGAGAGGCAAGACGACCTGTTCGAAAAGCGTTTGAACAGCTACATGAATACCCTACTTGATATCCCAGAAACGTTAGATGGAGGGGTGCGTATAATTAGTGAAGTCATTTTATAACCAGGCCTCGGGCTAAACAATCCCAACGCAGGATTCGATCCGGATCGCGTAAGGCTAGACTTTATTTCAGTCATCTGCGGTCTTATGAACGATTGATTTGCAGCGTAATGGGAGCCACAGGAAGTGGCAAGTCGACCGTACGTCGTCGATCCTAACAGCTATCGATAAACTCATGGAGGATTTGCAGTTTGTTAATCTCGTCACGGGTTCCAATCTAGAAGTTTCCAACCGTCTATCCTCCTGTACTCAGTCCGTACAATTCGGAGCTGCTACGCGAATAGACAATCGCTCGATCTCGATGATCGACACGCCGGGATTCAATGACACAAGTCGTACCGACCCTGATGTTTTCAACGATATATTTGCTTTCCTACTGGCTCAGTACGTTTTACGGCCGCCCGATTGGAATATCTCTGACTCTAGTTTGGCAGGTCCCGGTTGCAAAGGTACTTGCACGGCATCATCTACGTCCATTCCATCTCGACGCCTCGGATGGGTGGAGGCTCAGTCCGTGCTTTCAACGTATTCCGTGAACTTTGCGGCGAGGAATTCTTAAGGAATGTGGTCATCGTGACCACGATGTGGGACAAGATTAATTTCGAAGAGGGGGAAGAGAGGGAAATGGAGTTAAGAAATGATGAGAGGTTCTTCCAGCCCGCCTTATCATGCGGGGCACAGATCATTCGCCACAATAATACACGGGAAACAGCGAAAGCGATCATCTACATGCTCCTTGACAACCAACCGATGCCACTGCGGTTCCAGCGCGAGATGGAGGATGAACACAAAAATATATCCTTCACGGCCGCGGGAAGGGAACTTGGTAAAGTCGTTGGCGATCTATTGCGGAAGCAGGAGAAGGAGCTTGCTGACATCAAGGAGGAATTGAAAGCGACGGACGGGGACGATAGGAGGATGATCGAGCTGCTTCAGACGTCTCTCGAGGCATCCGAGGCGAGAAAGCGGAAGATAGTTGAGGATATGCAGGCCATGATGCTTAATGATGTCCCGCATCGGGATATCGAGAGTGAGGCCAAGGGTCCTGGTATGGCGACGAACGTGTCGCCCGACGTGATTGCCAACCCAGCACTTGCAGTACCTGATGCGGGGGAGACGCGAGGCCTGAACTCCTCTTCCGGAGCGTCGCAAAACGCAGAATCCGTAGGTGATGCAGGTAGAGCCGAATCCGTGCGCTCAGGGTCGGCCAGTTTTCTCATCCTTCCCAATGAAAAGGGCAAGAGCACAGTGGGGACGTCTCTGATTTCTGCTACAGCCCACGATAAGTTTCATGACGGGCTATCGGCGCAAGTCGGGAAGGAACGAGAGGCCGAACAAGCCCATTTGCCTCTCGAGAAACCGGGGTGCGATACACTTTCTTCCACCACAATAGAAGGAGATGACGGCTTGACTCCGGACCGGCAGGGATCAGCAACCGATGGGACCAAAGGACGGTGTGAGATCAGCGTTTCGAAGTCTGACGATCAGGCGGCGGCAACGGCTGCTATCTCAGAGGCAGAACGCGGGGATGTTAGTGGCGCGGCGGAGCTTGAAGGAGACGAACACTTGGGTTTTAATTGGCAGGGGGCAATACAGCGCAGCAGAGAGGCAGTTCGGTCTGAGGTCGTCGATGCGAAGACTGATGACCAACAGGTGGCAGGGATTCCAAGATCGGAGGGTGAATCTGTGAATCCTAGTGGTAGTGATATCGCTTCGGGACTTGTTGGAGACGACTCGGAGGATAGGATGGTGAGGACTTGAATATCTCGATACGCTGTCGCGTACTTATGGGAAGAGAGATCGCATGCCAGGCACATTCACCGACACAGAAGATTAGAAATGAAAATGAAGGCGACTTGAAGTGTTCCCACTGGTCATGGTCGCATTGGGATAAGCCAAACTCGACTTGGAGATTCGCCGTACAGTAGGACCATGTTTAATGACCCTTCGCTTTCAATGAAATTTGTCCCTTTTTTCGCCAGGCCAAGTGATGAGACCTGCATGGTGAAATGATGACCAGAGTGAACAAATTTAAAAATGCGATCAACTCCTCTTGTTCCTTCTGCAAACTTTGTTTATAGTAAATTACAGACTCAGTATCAATTAAGAACAATCCATCACGAGGTCTCTCAGGATCGGCCTGCTCTTGAGCAACACAGCTTTCGAACTGAGCGTCTGCACCTTGACCTTTTTCTCAGGCCGAAGATTGCTCTCATCTCTGTTCTCTTTGCCGCGTCGCGGTGTGGTTGCCGATGGCACATCGTCGGCCGGGCGCTTGTTGGACAGAGGCCAGCGCGTTTCAAACGCGAAAGAATGCAGCTTGTGGGCGTCCGGAGGCAAGCGCAAGATCCAATTCTGCGCCTCCACGAGTCGGAAAAAGTCCGCAAGCAGCGCTGCCTTTTGAAGCGTCTTCCTCGACCCTATGATGATCAGCTTGGAACGCGCGCGTGTGAACGAAACGTTCATCCGTCTCCAATCCTTCACGAGATCGCCTATCTTAGCTCGACTTTTAGTCTCGTGGTCGGAAAAAAGAAGCAAGCTAATTCGACACTCACCTGTCCATCTTCATTAGACCGCACAAGAGAGATGATAATACAGTCCTTGTCCCTGCCTTGACTCTTATCGGCCGTCAGAATCTCGAGGCCCTGGCGTTGGTGGAGTTGATGCGACAGAAGCTTGATCTGCTGTCGATAGAGCGAAATGATTCCCATTTGGCTTGCACTGACGCCGCAGTGTATCATTGTTTCGACAATCTGACATACGAGGTCGGCCTCGACTTCGTTTTGCACCAGGTCCCCGACTCGCGAGTCCACGGCGGGCACTGCATCCGTGTCGACGAAGACCGCCCGGCAGCTGAGCAAATTCCATCAGTTAAGATAACTGAATGACAATGAAAAAACGGATGGTACCTTTCGGCCAGCAGTTGCTCGATCCAGCATGACTCTTTTTGACAGACCGAGTCCTTTGGATGGAGGCGATGCAGAAAGCTACGATCGGGCACTTTCAGCGTCCGTTCAGCCACCTCAACCGACCCGCACCGTAGGCGGTCACTGTAGATCAGCTTATTGGAGAGCAACATGATGTCCTTGTTCATGCGGTACTGGGACGTCAGGTCGACGACGGCTTGGGGATGGGCGTCCGAGAGGCGGCGGAAGAGGGAGACGTCCAGACCTCCTTTCCTCGCAGCAGGATTACGCACCTATCACGGTGGATCAGTCAAGTCAAGAAACAACGCGGAATTCCGAAGATGAACACATACCAGAGGCGGAAGCTGGAAATGATCGCCGACGAGAACGAATCTGTCCGCGAATCGCAAAGGGCCAAGACACGTCGGCAATGTGATCTGCGAGGCTTCGTCTACGATACAATAATCAAAGCATCTGCGATTGAACACCGCGCTGAAGGATGGATCACTGGTTTGAGAACGCGTCTGTGTTGGGGATTTAGCAATGACTACTCACTGGTCAATGGACAAGCAGGTTGTCGCAACGACAGATGGCGTCATCAGCCGATGTTCCAGCTGTTCAATTGTCGTCGCCTTCTTCTTGCTCTCCAAAGTATACTTTCGGACATCTGGATGGACCTAGAATGAAACTCACTCAACCTGACAGACAACCGAGCAGACAGCTGCAGCACACATACCCTGTCCACGTTCCCAATGCGTAATATTCCAAAATCCGCATCTTGGAGCTTCAGAAGGATCGTGTCCACGGCCGAATGCGTGTACGACGTCAAAAGAATCGACTTGCCCATGCCCACAAGCGTCTTGATGATAGCCGCGATCACCGTCGTCTTGCCCGTCCCCGGCATGCCCAAGACGAGCGCAAAGTCTCGCGCAGCCAGCACCTTCCCCATCGCCATCCTCTGGCTCCCGTTCAGCTCTGCCGAAAACGGCGCGAGATGCGGCGGGATGTCAGCCAGGGCGGCAGCCTCGTCGTCGAACACGGGCGGCTTCAGGTCTACAACGAGCTCGAGCCGGCGCTTATCTCCGCCTGCATAGAACAGCTGAGCGAGGTTATCCCGGATGCGGCTCATCCCCGTCGACATCTCGTCCTTGTCGATCCGGAACACGACCTGCGCTTGCGGGCTCAGCGGCGACGACGGCGCGGACGGGTGCTCGAGCAGGCGTTGCTTGATCTTGTCGACGCACAGCTCGTGATCGACCCCGATGACAACTTCCGCCGGAGAGAGCTCCAGGATGTACCCCCGCGCGAGCGCGAGGAGCACAGGTTCGACGGAGATCGTGATCGCTTCGCCGGTGTCCATGTGTCCATTAAGCAGCGACGCAATAGGAGATCCGTACGCCGTAGTGTCGCGGACGAACCGGTAAGTGTATCGGTGGACTCTATTCGTAGTAGGCGCTTGTGACGGCCGGAAAGACGCGTCGAGAATCATGTTGCTGAAACAGCGGCCTTTGGCCTCGCGTTCGGGGGCGCCCATCGTCCAGAGTTCTTTTCGGAAGCGGATGGAATCCTGTTCTTCTATGGACAGAAGAGCTTCCCATTTCTTGAAGAATTGCGACTGGGAATAGGTAAGATGAGCAGTCTTCATCTCGTAAGTGTCCGCTATAGGCGACGCGATATCTACGACATTTTCGACAGCCTGCAAAGATAGTTAAATTATTTTTCGCGCACAAGGAGATCTCGACCTTTGCTGACCTTGCGGTAAAGCATGCAAGTATCCAGAACAAAGCACCTCTTGCACGCGTGCTCGTCGTCGATCGTAGGCGGCAAAAAAGGCTCAGACACAGCGTCCTCGATCGCAACCTCGCCGTCCGCAACTTTGCAGCCAACATTCTGATGCCTCCTCGTCATATAACCTACCATCTCGTTGCGAGCCATAAACAACCCTCGGACCTCGTTTCTGCTCGTAGGCACATGGACGACTTCTTCACTCTGGGTGTAGTACAGCAATCCGGAGGGCACCCCAACGCCATACCGCTCGGATGCAAGGATGGTGTACAACATCGTCTGGGCACGGTGTTCCATCGCGGCGATGGAGCGCCCCGTCTTTATTTCAAAAGGCTTCGGTCCTCGAGTCGTCGTGAGTTTATCGAGCGGCCCACCTGGGTCGGCGATGACGGCATCGACTGTGACGTCCAGCTTGCCCTTGATGCCGTAGGAGGGAGAAAATATCTCTTCCTCGATATCTAGCATCTCCGAAATGGCGAGCAGAGAAGGCGTTTGGGTGCGGGTCAACCGCGTATCGGTCAGGATGGCGTCAGCCTGTCAACGTGGTGAGACAAGGACACGACAAGGACAGGACCTCTACCTTGGGAGACGACGAGATGTACTTTTTGGAAAACTCGAAGAGCCCACTCGCTCTCGCTCGGACTTCGTGCCTGGCTTGTGCCACCGAGGCATTGATTTTCACAAGCTCAGCCAGCGCGCTGTCAATAATCTCGTCAATCTTGTCGTTGATCCACTTCTGCTCCCATCTGCCCGCCATGAGACAGGCCTGCATGACTTCGTGCAGGATATTTCCCCAAACGAGCGACGGCGAGATGTCCGTCGACGAGCGGACGAGGTTCGAGAGCATCGGCTTGCGCCTGCATTGCGGCGCATTGGACAGCGCGGTCGAGGTGAGGAGGATGTCTGGGTGAAGGATGAGAAGGTTGGACTTGGAGGTGATCGTTATGGAGAAAGTGATGGATGAGGAGGAAGGCGTGACGAGGGTGAACGTGCCGATCACGTTGACCACATCAGCGACGCGGACATCGGTCGCGACCCAGTCGTCTTGTAGAATGATCGAGCGACACTCGTCGCTTCTGTCGACTTTGACGACGAGATGCTAATACAACAAGGCTGGTCAATACACCAAACAAAACACACGACCTCACGCCCCAACCTTTTCTGGACGGCCTCCTGCCATGGTTTCAGTTATGGACTGGACGACACATCGTGTGCACGGTTCTGGAGTATATGTAGATCTTCGATAAGAATTGTCCTAAACCGGGATCGATTAAGAAGCAAAGAAAACGTAAAAATATACGCACACTCGACGATTTCTTTGGCGACTTTCGGGGTGAAAGCATGTCACTGAAATCGTCCAGGTCCCACTCTTCAGACCCAGCTAGGAGAAAGTCCATATCTATATCGCTGGCGGAGAACGTTTTAGATGGTGACGGTCGAGTGGCACGCTCCCTGGTGGGCGTGATTGGTATCTTTAAAGGACGTGGAGGTGTTTGCGGATTGCAAGTCTTTGAGAGTGACTGCGGAAAAGGTCTCGAAGCAGGTTTCGCGTCGTTTGGATTATCCAGTCCGGCTAACAAGCTGTTCATGAAATCCGCCTCTTCTTGTACGGATCGTGACATCTTGACTTGCGCAAGTGTCGCGCTAATGCGTTTCCACTGGTTGCATTTTAGAGACATATAACTCGAAGCTCAAAGACGCGTCCAAACTGACCTATAAAATGAGAAAACAGGTAGCGCTCGGTGCTGTAGACGCTGTACTTGGTGATTGTAATTGTAAGAGTATTTTGACAACGCGTGAGCCGCAATTCAACAACGCGTAGGGTCACGTGCGACGCGAATTTGTCACGCTTCCTGCCAACCCACTTCCTCAAAATTTCCTCGTCATCTGAGAGGGAAAAAAAAATGCCGTGCAGCACCATTTCTTGGTTCCTTTGAACCGCGTAGGCCGTTTCGAATATCCAAAGAAAGTACACGTCTCAACGTCAGTCGCGCCGCACGAGCTCTGCGAGATATCCAGATGTTCTGACTCTCTGGAGGGTAATCAAAACGGTATTTAAGCAGCAAGCTGACGACCAGATTCCTACTCTGCACGAGAATCTCGACACGTACTCGTTTTCAATTAAACTACACTGAATATGTGCTTCTGACCTGCCACGTCGACTCAGGGTGAATCCGTTTTTCATTGTCGACAAGTCCTGTCACTACCACGGTGCACAATTCTCCCGGCAGTAACTCGCATGGCCTGGCCGGCTTTTACCTCTGAAGGCAGTTCCGTTCACAGTCTGCAGATGGTTTGTTGGAAAGGCGTCAGGGAACGTTGGGATTCCTTTGGCATGCGATCATCCAGCGGAGGAGCACATTGATCCTTTGGATCTTTCTCCCGCACTCCTAACAGATTCTCGATGCCTGACCCAGAGAAACTACTGGAGCTGTTTATAACCGTCGGCCCAACTGTCTAAGGCGGAACCAACCCCCCCCCCCCCCCCCCCCACGACGACCGTAGGTGCGGACCGAAATCGACGACTTATGAGTAACACATGTCAACCTGAGAAAACTATCGGCCTCCAGCGCTCATTCATCCTATAGCAACCAAGGCGGTACAGGCGACAAGGATTTGCTTGGAAGAAGTGAGAAGCAAGGTGAGTGGGACAGGAAGGGAAGATATTCGACGCACGCAAAACGTTGACGATATGGCTTCCCAGCAGCTACTCTACACGTGTTGTAGCAGGAACGTCCTGAAATGAATTCCTTGTTGCAACGTCCGATTGGGACATCGACCTCAGGCCGTTCTCGAAGCACTACCCAGGCCATCGCCACTCCAGTCGAGCCTATTATCATTGGCGCAAAGAAGAGCACTTGATGGCATGTGAAGTAAGCGTCCGATGACAACTTCATCTAAGCCTCACCTACGCGTACGGCCATCAAACAAATACTTGATTGAATATCGAATCCAACACTCAAGACTCCGGCCCAATCCATGATTGCCCGATCCGACTCTCAACGGCACGTCTTCTCGGAACAAAAGAAGGACAAAAAATTCCTCACAATTACTCATTGCTCAATCAAACGAGGCAAGGAGAGCAAGGGTTCGTATGGGGTGTGCTTCATCAGCAAGGAAGACGCACAAGTCAGCTGGTGGCAGACGTGGGTTTGTCAGCGACTTGAGCACGCCAGATGGCGCATGCGCATTCTCACTCCCAGGCGCAGGGCGATTGGATATAAGTAACCCCGCCTCCATTTTCCCAATGCATTACTGACACAGTTCTCACACCGTCAAGTAACACAGCACAGCGCACTCATGTCCACCGCAGACGTCGTAACTGCCAACCTCCGCTTCGCCATACGCCCTTCGGAGGGCGTGCGCGCTTGGCAGAACATCAACGCGAATCCAGCAACGGGCGAGCGCGACAAGAACTGGGCGCGCGAGGAGAAACCGATGCAGGTCGAGAACGTGCGCGACAAACTGGATTCTGTCTCGCTCGACACGGCTGGATTCCAGTTCTACCTCAGTCGTCCGGCCAAGCACCACGCCTTCACAGACGACAAGCAAATAGAGAAGGAGTACTACCCAGAGAGCATCGATCTGATCAAGGAGCTTACTGGCGCCAGCAGAGTCGTCATATTTGACCACAGTTGCGTATATTTATCGTTATCTGATAACGACACTTGCGACCCCACATAGCGATCCGCCGCAGACGCCCAGGTGTGATCGACGACAGCCCATCGAAGCGGCAACCCGTCCCGCAAGCGCACGTTGATCAAACCACAGCATCCGCGATCGCGCGCGTGCACCGACACCTCCCTCCGGCGGACGCACCCTCGCTGCTGCGAAGGCGCTTCCAGATAATCAACCTCTGGCGCCCGATCAACCACCCGGCGGATGACTGGCCGCTGGCGCTGTGCGATTACCGCAGCGTTGATCCAAAGGCGGACACCTTCCCTATCGCGCTCGTCTACCCAGACCGCGAAGGTGAGACGCTCGGCGTGACGTACAACCCGAATCAGAAGTGGAAATACGTCAGAGGCATGACTCCGGATGATATCGTGTTGATAAAGTGGTACGTGTATCGGGTTGTGTCTTGTGTCCGTGACATTGACTTCGTGTTTGCAGCTTTGATTCGATTCAAGACGGCAGCGTGGCTGTTTTCACGCCTCACACCGGTTTCCGCGATCCTGCGACGCCTCCAGACGTCCCTCACCGCGAGTCCATAGAGTTGAGGGCGCTTGTATTCTACGATTGAACATGGAGCAGCTACTGCATATGTGTTGTAGCAGGAACGTTTTGAATTAATTCTCTGTCGAATGACTGATTGAGGACCGCAAACTGTTCCACCCAGGCTGTTGTCGGTCCACTCGCGGATATGCTGTGAAAAGAAGCACCAGGGTCTTCTCACAACTTCCATGTACTTTATCGGACTTGGAGATTCAACACTCCCGCCAGTACGTCAAACGCGTCAACTCGGCGGCAAAAGAAGATCACGATTACTCACTGCTCAAGGGTGCAACAAGCTCAGTCAGCTGGTTTGAAGACGTGAGTTTGTCAGCGAGGCAAATACACTACTCTCAGAAGCAAGGAAGCCCCTAGATATAAGCCAGCTCCGCCCACTCACACACCCGTTCACTGCGCTCTCATGGCCACACCGGACGTCGTGACCGCCAACCTCCTCTTCGCCATCCGCCCTCCGGAAGGCGTACGCGCATGGCAGAGCAGCAGCGCGAACCCAACGACGGGCGAGCGCGACAAGAACTGGGCGCGCGAGGAAAAACCGATGCAGATCGAGAACGTGCGCGACGACGTACACTCCGTCACGCTCGACACGGCCGGGTTCCAGTTCTACCTCGATCGTCCGGCCAAGCACCGCTCCTTCACGGACGATGCGGATATCGAGAGGGAGTACTACCCCGAGAGCGTCGATCTGATCAAAGAGCTCACCGGCGCCAGCAGAGTCGTCATATTCGACCACAGTTGCGCAATCTTCTTTTGCTTCCTTATTATCATTATCTGATAACAAGACACCCGTGACTCCCCTTTCATACAGCGATCCGCCGCAGACTCCCAGGCCAGAACGACGACAACCCTTCGAAGAGACAGCCCGTCTCTCAAGCGCACGTTGATCAAAGCACGGCGTCCTCCATCGCGCGCGTGCACCGGCATCTCCCTCCCGCGGACGCACCCGCGCTGCTGCGACGGCGTTTCCAGATAATCAATTTCTGGCGCCCGATCAACCACCCAGCGGATGACTGGCCGCTAGCGCTGTGCGATTACCGCAGCGTGGATCCCAAGGCGGACACGTTTCCCATCGCGCTGGTTTTCCCGGACCGCGAGGGTGAGACGCTCGGCGTGACGTACAACCCAAATCAGAAGTGGAAGTACGTCAGGGGTATGACCCCTGATGATATCGTGTTGATAAAGTGGTGCGTGGCATTGCGTTCTGCGTTGTGCGCTGGTGTTGACTCGTGCTTGCAGCTTTGATTCGATCCAGGACGGCAGCGTTGCCGTCTTTACGCCACACACCGGCTTTCGCGATCCTGCCACGCCTCCAGACGCCCCTCCCCGCCAGTCGATAGAATTAAGAGCCCTCGTATTCTATGATTGATTGTGCCTCGTATGTTGTCTATGGATTGTGGCATAGTGCTGATATAGGACGGAATTTTCATTGCAGTCACTTGCATGTTGAACATGACTGAGATATAGCCCACGGTACCGTTGACCTCGAGAGCCGAGCTTCCTCATACTCTACCTAAGACTGGCAAAGCCAGCATAATGCCTTATGTGAAGAAGGACATGATCATTGTCAACTACCCACACAAGAATCTCATTTGTTATATGGTGGGCAACGAACAGTCAAATTTAATCAAAGCCCAAAGTGGACATACGGCACCCACGTCTGCAAAGCCCATTCAGAATGTCCAACTCTCTCACGTAGCTTCCGTACAGCAGAATGCAGCGCGTGCGCCGCACTGGCGGCATCGATCCCCATTTCCTCCGCTTCCTGTGCCTCGCAAGCCCGCCGCTCGCAGTGCGTCAACGTCATGACGTCCTCGTAAAACTCCTTTGCGACGCGCGGTGCGTACGCGTCTCTGATGGACCACATCGTCGCGATGACGCTGCGGTATCCTGCGGCCAGCATACCTCCCGCGAGATGGACCGCTTCCTCCGCGAGGCGTTCCTCCCCAGTACTCGTCTGGCACGCGGATAGGAACGCGAGCTCGGCTGCCGCCGCTCCTCCTCCCGCCTCCTCCCCGCCGTCACCACCGTTGCCCTGCACAGCGCCGACAAGCGCCGTAAGGTCCAGCAACCCATCGCGCAGGAAGAACCCGCTGCGAAGAGGCGTGTCCGCGTCCTGCGCGGCGTGGCAAGCGAGGTGCACGCAGTTGCAACGCCGTAGCGCGGCCAGCGTCTCCGCGAGCGTGATCCGCTCCGCGGAAGGCCTGAGCACCTCGACACGTGAGTTCGCACCACTGTCGCTCCCTGCCAGCTGTCGTGCGACGGCGTCGATCTCGGCTTCCGTGCCTGGAATGTGGGGCAGACCTGGCACGTCGGGCTGACTGATCAGAAGCACGCGCATGCGTGCGTTTGGGTCCTCGGCACGTCTCCGTTGGCGGGCACTCTTCCGAGCGCCGTCAATGAGCGTCGTGACGGATGGCGTGTAGGAGGATATGGCGTAGTCGAAGAGCGTGGTCTGTCCTTCGCCTTGGTATATCCCTGCTGCGTGGATGGGCAGGAACGCGAGGGGCCCCGTCATGCACCACCAGATCCGTTTCTCCGGCTGCGCTCCATCGGTAGACGGCTGAAATAAAGGCGAGTAAGTAAGTGTTATGATTGAAATTGACAGCGTACTCACTGAGAATTTGAGACGCTCGAGAACGGGCTTCACGACGCACGTCCACAGCTCGTGTAACACGTTTTCGATGACGGCCGGGCTCTTCGCTTCGGCCTTCCGTCCATAACGTGTTTCAGCAGGTCCAGGTTCATCCGAGCCGTCATCGGAAGCTCCTACATGCAGATCGCTGGTGAGTTGTTCAGACCCTCGCGAGCGAAGACCGGCTGACATCAAGCTGTCCTGTAAGCCCTTGCGGAGATGTTCCGCCTTGCCAAAAGAAAACTCGGGAAGCGCAACATGAAGAGGCGCATCCGCGCCGCTCATGAGAATCAGAGCATCACATCGACTTTTGTGAACGTTCACGACCACCGTAGGGCCCGATTCGGGTACGTGGCGGAGGAGGTCGGAGCACGACAATGGACGGATGAAATTCTCAAACCCCGGAACGGAACGTGCGGTTTTGAGAAGGTCCTCCCATTCCTTAGCAAGCTTGGCGTGCTTGAGCGCTTCGTCCTGAAAAGGGATCTTTTCGGTCATTGAAGCGTCATTCGCAATACCTGCTAAAGTACGGCGGGATCCTGCATGCTCCAGGGACTTTGCCACCTTTCTGATCCGTTCCGCAAGAGACGGATCTACACTGTGCAGGCTTTCTATTGGAGTTCGCAGACTGGTGAGTTGGCTCCACACGATGCATCGGCCTTGTTCGAGCCACTCGAGCGCTTTGTCTGGCCTCCCGAGGGATAATGCTGTTGCTGCCGCTTCAAGAGATAAGTCCGAAATATCAATCAAGTGCCTGTGGCGGTCCTGCAAAGTGTGCTCAAGGCCTGCAACCAGAGAAATCAGCTCAATCGCAACATCAAATCCTTGCAAGGACTCAAGAGGATTGTGTGAATTGAGTGATTGCCTTGCCCAAGACCTGGCAGCTTCGAGACGGACAGAAGGGGGGCCTGTAATTCTGGTAGCTGCCTGGTGGAAACTGTTGATAGCCATTTCCAAGTCAGCATTGTCTGATGTGTGGCCAAACTTATTGATATAGGCATTTCCAAGATTATTCAAATGGAGAGAAAGATCTGAGTGGCCAGGTGGAATGAGCAGTACTGCTTTTTCTAATATGTGTATTGCTTTATAAATGTTGCTAGCATCTCTTGTGTGATTGTAACAAATCTGAAATGCATTACCAAGATTGTAGAGTTGGGTAGGAAGGTCTGGGTGATCAGAAGGTGTTAGATCAACTGCTTTCTGATATGCAGATATTGCTTGTTGGAGATCAGATAACCTGTCTGTATGGTTAAAAGAGCTCTGAAAAGAACTTCCAAGATTATTAAGCCTGGATGAAAGATGTGGATGGCCAGAAGAGGTAAGCTCAACTGCCTGTTGATTGACAGAAATAGCTTTCTGAAGATATGCAACATCCTGCATATATTCAAAGTAGCTTTGAAATGAATAGCCAAGATTGCTAAGGTATAAAGCAAGATCTGGATGACCAGAAGAAATAAGATCCACTGCTTTTTGCTTGGCAGATATTGCTTCTTGAATATCCTGAGCATCTTTCATATAGTCAAAGCGCCTTTGAAATGCAACTCCAAGATTGTTAAACCAAGATGGTGTAAGCCTGCCTCGGCCTGAGGCAGGCTTACATCATCGCCTTACATAATGTGGGTGGGCATTTTCGTAGGAACACCTCTGTTTGTACTTCACTTTTGTTCCCATACAATTGGCTTCGAGTTTACGTCCACATGAACACTCTCCGCTAGTTTTCCCTCGAGAGGGGGTTTTCACTTTTTAAACTCGATCACCATATTTTGCCCACCCCTTTTTCACCTTTCTTCTCATCATCACCAACGTCGTTCGGGCCTGAAAGGCCTCAGCGCATACAATCAGAAAGGACGTGGAGATCGCCCGAAAGGTAAACCCCGTCTCATAATTCAGTTCGCTACGCCTTGTTCTGCATCAACAGGGTCTGCCCGTGGCCGCGGTTCTCAGCCGAGCCGAAGATCAAGGCGTCTCAACCCTGGTCCCTCGCCTCCAGTTTCCCAGCTGAGTTCCCAAGAGGAAACATCGCCTGTTCGGGCACATATAGTTACGTTACGCCCGCACTTTAGACAAATCCGTCATCTGAGAAGGTCTCCTACCCCTCCTTCGTCCCCATCTCGTCCAACGACTCGTAGAAAATGAAAAGTCTCCACAGATTCCTCCTCTTCAATTGAAAAACCACATATTTCCTCCATTATGTCCAACCTAGTCAACGGAATTCAGTATGCAACCTTCTCGCAAAGTGCCCCGAACAAATTACCTTGTCTCTCGTCTGGTGTGGTCGACCCTCTCATCATGTGCGAATTCCGCCGAGGATTAAACCACTACTTCGACGAGAAGGAAATCACCGAGGATAGCAAGAAGATTAAGAAAACTTTTATGTCTTGCAGGGATAGTCGCCAGGTCGATTGGTTTGACGGGAACCGAGAGACCCTCCTCGCCATGTCTTTCGAAGATTTCTTCAAGAAATTCAGTACCACCTTCCTCAAACTGGACTGGGAAGATAAGATTTACGTTAAGCTCCAAGACAAGAAGATGCGGCGCAATGAGCGTTTCCTTTCGTGGGCTACAGAATGTCAAAAGCTGAACAGCATCCTCAAGGGGACGGGTTCTTACCTCTCCGAAGAGGCGCTGATCAAGTTCTTGGACGCAAAAATGGTACCGGATCTTAGGGCGGCGGCAAAGAAGATTTCGAAAGAAGGATCGTTCTTCACCTGGTTACATGCCGTTCATGACGAAGACAAGAAACTCGCGCGTGAAGAGATCAGGATCTCGAAGATCTCGAAGCGCAATGGCAATGGCGGGTCGTCATCTCAGACTGAAGGAGCAAATCCTAGGAAAAGAACAGCATCCGGAAATTTGACCTCAGGACCGGCGAAGAAGAACACTCCGTCGGGTTCCCAGCGCTCCCGAGGATACGATGCCAACACACGTTTGGGTTCCAACTACGACACCTTGCCGCCTCCGTTGAAACAATTTGAGCGCCAGGCTATATTTGACAATAACGGCTGTCTCCTCTGTCGCGACCCGTTCGCAGATCATTTCTCAAACAAATGCCCCAATAGCCCACCGGATGGCGCCACCTACGTCGCTCTTACGGCCGAGAGGGTAGAAGCGTTAAGAAAAAATCGCTCTACATCTACGTCCTCTATGAATGCGAATGCGAGCGCTTCGTCATCTACGACTATGCAGAAAGCCCGTTCTTCCTCGAAGGGCGTTCGTTCCGTCAATGCCGTCCTTAACGACGCTGGTGGTGCTCGTATCGAGACCATCGACGAGGACGAGAGTTCCGATAAGGTCGCGGGCATTATCATGCCCAAGATCATTCCCGATTATGATTCCGATTTGGTGAGTGCCCCCATTGAGGTACCGCAGATCTGCTGGTCGTGTCTCTTGACACCCCACGGGGATGCGGCGACCTTACAAGTGTCGGCACTTATTGATAATGGGGCTCATCTAGTCTTGATCTGCCCCAACATCGCCGAGCATCTGCAATTACGCTGTTTCACTTTGCCTGAGCCACAACACATGGACATTGCCATTAGAGACAGAAAAGTCTCAATCCAATTAAACGAATTCGTCAAACTATACTGTATGACTACAGATGGCTCATGGAGCTCAACACCAGCTAGGGCCCTGATTGCCCCAAATTTGTGCATGCCTTTGATCCTTGGAATGCCGTTTTTAAATACAAATCACTTAGTTATCGACCACGCAGACTGCCTTGTGATAGATAAGCGTGTAAATGTGAACATCCTAGCCCCTTCTACGCCGACTCCGTTGCCTTGGGTTCCAAAGCCCCCTCCTGTGAATAAACTGCCTGCTTCGCACCATAAATCCGTTAGAACGGAGAGAGCGAAGGATTATGCAAACAAACGTACTATCATGCTTCAGGAATTGGAAGGAGTGCTTGCACTCCGTAAAGTTGACGTTGACTCTCGATGTGAAAATGTATGCAAGGTCGATGTGATCGCTGCGGTAAAAGAACGAATCGAGGTGCTGGCCCATTTGACAGTTAGACAAGTTGGACAAGAAATTGCACTCCGAATATAAACAGATTTTCGAACCGATTCCTCATACAGATGAGCTGCCTCGGGATGTCTACGCGTCTATTAGGTCAAAGGACGCAAATAAGAAAATTGCTACAAGAACATACGGTTGCCCGCGGAAGTATAGGGATGCCTGGCGCACCCTTATCCAGCAACATCTTGACAGTGGAAAGATCAGGCCTTCGCCTTCCAAGCATGCATCGCCATCTTTTATTATCCCGAAGGCTGACGCCATGGTTTTACCTAGATGGGTTAATGACTACCATCAGTTAAATACGAACACAATTGCAGATAGTCACCCACTACCGCGCATCGACGACATTTTGGCCGATTGTGCCAAAGGAAAGATTTGGGGGACCATAGACATGACGAATAGTTTTTTCCAGATGCGCATGAGGCCGGAGGATATTCCACTCATGGGGTGTCAACTCCCTTTGGCCTGTACGAGTGGAACGTTATGCCAATGGATTTGAAAAACGCTCCAGCGATACACCAACGCCGGGTGACAGCGGCGCTGTACCCGTAGATTGGGAAAATATGTCATGTCTATCTTGATGACATTGTGATTTGGTCGGACAGTGTCGAAGAGCACATCTGGAATGTGCGTACGATTTTGAAGGCGTTAGCAGATGCTAGATTGTATTGCAACCCGAAGAAAACACACCTTTTCTGCTTGCAAATCAATTTTCTTAGGCATATCATATCGCAAAAGGGCATCCAAACAGACGGATCCAAGGTCGCTCGGATCCTGGATTGGCCTGTGCCTAAATCAATTTCGGACGTACGTGCCTTTTTGGGGTTAGTGCGATATATCGCCAGTTTCCTGCCCCACCTTGCGGAATACACCAGGATATTGAATGCCTTGACCACAAAGGCTTGTGAAAAGCAGTTCCCTGAGTGGACAGCAGAGCATCAGTGGGCGTTCGATAACATCAAGCGCCTCGCCGTCTCAAGCGACTGTCTGATGACTATAGATCATGAGAATCCTGGGGAAAATAAGATTTTCCTGATGACCGATGCATCGAACCACGGCACAGGCGCTGTGTTGTCTTGGGGCCCGACGTGGGAGATGGCGAGGCCTGTTGCTTTCGATTCAGCACCGTTGAAGGCTGCAGAGCGAAACTACCCCATTCATGAGAAGGAGTTGTTAGCGATTATACGTGCCTTAAAGAAATGGAGAGTCGACTTGTTGGGTTCCCCGTTTACGATCTATACAGATCACAGAACGTTAGAGTCTTTTGAAAAGCAAAAAGACTTATCTCAAAGACAAGCTCGGTGGATGGAGTTGATGTCGCAATACGACGCAAAGATCATCTACATCAGAGGACACTCCAACGGTAGCAGATGCGCTCTCACGTATACCGGAGGCCAGAGCGTCAACGGATATCAAGCCAGTTAATCCGCCGAACTTGTTGGGTGAAGAAAACGAAGTTGGGAACGATGAATTCATCGCAACGCTGTTCCCCTCAAGCGTGTTGAATGTGTCCGACAACTCTGCATTCCACGCAACTCTCGGATTATCTGAGACCATGGGTTACGAGGACGATGGCATTGTCGGAGCAATGCTGGATATCTCAGCGGACGCAGAGCTGCTCGCACAGATTAAGAATGGTTATGAAAACGATAAGTGGATCAAAAAGCTCACCGAGGTGGCCTCGGGCATGCAAGATGTCAAGTTGGTTGATGGGCTGTGGTACATCGGACAGCGACTTGCAGTTCCCCAAATAATCGAGGTGCGCGAAGCACTCTTTCGAATGGCCCATGACGCATTAGGACATTTTGGATTCGATAAATCATATGCTGCGTTGAGGGACAGTTTCTACTGGCCCAATATGCAGAAAGATTTAGAGGAAAGTTACATACCGAGCTGCGATGACTGCCAACGCAACAAGAGCGTGACAAGAAAGCGAGCAGGACCTTTGCACCCCCTCTGAGTCCCTGATGCCCGAGGTGACTGCATCACAATTGATTTCATCGGGCCGCTGCCGGAGGACGAGGGTTTCGATTGCATCGCGACATTCACAGATGTTTGGGGGCTGACGTTCAGGTCATGCCTTGCAATGTCAATATGACGGCGGAGGACCTTGCGTCGCTGTTCTTCGATAAATGGTACTGTGAGAATAGTCTTCCCGCGGAAATCATATCGGACTGGGATCACTTGTTCCTATCGCGCTTCTGGTCGGCGCTACATAAGCTCACCGGGGTAAAGTTAAAATTGAGTACCTCTTACCATCCGCAGACCGATGGGGCTTCCGAACGTACAAACAAAACGGTCATTCAATGCTTGCGTTTCCATGTGGAGAGGAACCAGAAAGGATGGGTCCAGGCCTTGCCTCGTGTTCGTTTTCAGATTATGAATACAGTAAACGCCAGCACCGGATTCTCCCCATTTTTCCTGAAGACGGGGAGACATCCGAGGGTCATCCCTCCATTGGCGGCGGATGCAGTAGATGAAAGTTCGCCGGCTGACAAGTTCCTGGCCGATCTGCAAAATGACCTTATGGAGGCCCAAGATAATCTAGAATTGGCAAAAATCAGTCAGGCGCAGCAGGCAAATAGGTGCCGCGGACCAGAACCTGAGTTCCGAATTAGTGACCGTGTACGGCTGACTATGTTTCACAGACGCAGGGAATACAAGAAGCAGGGCAAGCTGCGTGTCGCAAAGTTCATGCCCAGGTACGGAATCTATAAGATTTTGGCTAAACATCCAGAGACGTCGAACTACATGATCGATCTTCCGGCATCGTCGAAGCAATACCCGGTTTTCCATGTGCGAGCTCGAACCATATATGGAAAATGATGATGAAAAATTCCCGTCGAGAAGGAGGGAGCAACCCCAACTGGTGGTGACGGAAGACGGCAGTGAAGAATTTTTCATCGAACGGATTGTCGACTCGAAACGTTGTGGGAGAGCGGGTGTCGGTCACAAGTTTTTGGTACGATGGACTGGCTATGGCCCCGAAGATGACACGTGGTTTCCATGCGACAAACTCGACAATTGCTCGGCATTGGACGACTGGTTACGGGAGCACCCAGAGGATGCCTAGCCGGCGGTAGCTTTTTCCCCAGCGGGGTTTTTTAATGCACCCGTCCGGTTAGGGCTGTCAGAGGATGGGATTTTTTAGAGGTTAGGGGAGTGTAAGCCTGCCTCGGCTTACATCATTGCCTTACATAATGTGGGTGGGCGTTTTCATAGGAACACCTCCGTTTGTACTTCACTTTCATTCCCATACAATCGGCTTCGAGTTTACGTCCATATGAACACTCTCCGCTAGTTTTCCCTCAAGAGGGGATTTTCAGATGGAAGAAGTAAATGTTCAGAATGAGCAAATTGAATTGCCTTCTGAAATATCAAAATGGCTTCTTGAATATTTGTAACATCTCCAAAATGATCAAAATAACTCTGAAATGAACTTGCAAGACTACTAAGTCTAGCAGAAAGATTTGGATGATTAGGAGGAGTAAGTTCAACTGCTTTTTTATAAGCAGAAATAGCTTTTTGAATATCTTCAATCTGTCCTGTATAGTCAAAGTAGTCTTGAAAAGCACTTCCAAGATTAACAAATCGAAAAGAAAGGTTTGGATGATGAGGAGCAAGCTGAGCTGCTTTTTCTAAGGCTACTATAGCTTTTTTAATATAATTAATATCTCTTGTATATTCAAAACAGCTTTGAAATGCACTTCCAAGATTGCTTAAATAAGAAGCAAGATTTGAATCATCAGAAGAGCTAAGGTGAATTGCTTTCTGATAACAGGCTATTGCTTGATGAATAATTTTAATCTCTCCTATATATTTAAACCATGTTTGAAGTGAATTTCCAAGATTTCTAAGATAAAAAGGCAGATCTGAATGTCCAATAGGAATAAGTTCAATTGCCTTTTGCTTAGCAAGGATTGCTTTTTGAATATTTTGAACATTTCCTATATAGTCAAATTGACTTTGAAAAGCAACTCCAAGATTTGTATAATAGGCATGAATTTCTGGATCATCATTAGAAGCAGCAAGCTGAATTACTTTCTCATGAATAGTTATTGCTCTTTTAATTTCTTCAGTTTTGCCAGTATTATCAAAGTGTTTCTGATGTAAAACTCCAAGATTGCTTAGTCCAAGAGCAAGACTAGCATGGCTGAATGAAGTATACAGAATTGATTTCTGCTTGAACAATATTGCCTTTTGAATATCCTCAATATTGCCTATATGATCAAAATAGATTTGAAACAGACTTGCAAGATTATTCAATCTAGAAGCAAAATCTGAATGCTCCAAAGGAGTAATTTCAACAGCTTTTTGCAGAATAATTATTGCTTTTTGAATATCTTTAATCTCTTCTAGATAGTCAAAGCAGCTTTGATAAGAAAGACCAAGATTGCTGAGATAATATGGAAGATCCATATGTCCAGGAGCAGTCAGTTGAATTGCTTTCATTTGAGCAGATATAGCTTCTTGGATATAAGCAGTATTGCCTCCATAGTCAAAGCAGCTTTGAAGAGAAAGTCCAAGATTGTTCAGATAAAGAGGAAGGCCTGGATAATCAGGAGAGACAATATGAACAAGGTTCTTGAAAGCTGATATTGCTTTTTGTATATGATCAATGTCTTCTGCTTGGTGAAAGCAGTTGTAGAAGAAATTTGCATAGTCTTCCAAAGAATTGAGCAGTTCTTTTTGACTAAGCAGAGTGCCAGCTAAGATTGCCTTTGTATAAGCAGCTTTGCAGAAGTGAATATGTATTAGTCCCACAGACCTTCAAGTTGAGCCTTGCCATCCGAGGAATCCAAAGTTACAGAAAACAATAGGTTGAGTACCAGCTCAGCACCTTCAACCATGTGAATTTCTCTGAGAACTGGTAATGTATTCACAGTTAGACTCTTCAAATCATCTATTGAATTTATTTCTCACATGTCTTGGGCTCAGAATACATGCCCAGGTCCATCAACTCTGCAAATGCCATGTGGGCATAGCCTAAGTTTCCAGTTCTTGCAGATTGTGCAATGAGCACAAGCTCATTGGTATCAGTGGGCCTTTCGCAGCATCAGTTCAATAGCGTTTCGATACTTTGCAGACAACGCACAGTTCGATACATGTCTCACATTCCCACCGTGTCGGCAAAGCCTGTTCAAAGGAAAAGCACCGGCCATCCACTAATTCCGCACGCAAGATGATGACTTGTATGTTCAGATCAGACAGCTCAGCAGCATGACCTTGACGGTCCGACGTGCACGTCAAGGTAAGATCTATGATAATTCAGAAATGCGGTGGAGGTGTATTCGAGGAGCTTTCTCACTCGTTAAGCGGAATTGACTAACAGGGCTGTTATCAGAGCGTCATCTATACAGCAGACAGATTGGGATGTACACATTGGAAGGAGTAGAGGTATCTGGAGGTTTAGGCTGCGAGTAACTACGAGGAATGAGCATGCGCATGTTAAAAGGCGAGGGATAGTGGACACTGACATCGGTCCTGAAACGTCCTTCATCTTGTTCGTCTAGGTGATAAGAGTGATTTGTTAGGCTTGTACACTTTGAGAAAATGAGAGAGGAGAGATGGCGAGTGAGGTGGTTGGAAGCAGCCGCAGGAGGTGTGGGCTTGCATAGCCTTGATGTCACTTGTTGTTGATGAACTGTCAACGCCCTATGACAGCAAGTGCCTACTGACGCGTGTCTACCATTTTGCACAAGGTAATATGGTCAGCTGCAATCTCGCCCTGAACTGATGAGAGGACAGAACAAGAAAACAAAAGTATGAAGATCGTACGCAGCATGCATTCAGTCCGCTGCCATTCCGTCAGACCAAGGCTGCTTTGGCGCCTGGGACTGTTTGCCCCAGATTGACATTCAGAGGGCATTCATACTGTAACTCTCCCTGCCTGGCAAATGCCGATTTCCCTCCTTGTTCCACATCATTCAATGTTGATCTGGCGCACGCTTGATAGCAGGATTAGCACGATAATGTAGCTACGCCTCCTGATAGGGCACATGTCATAGTTTTCAAATGAAATTGCCCAGTATTGCCACAACTGATACTGTGGTTATGGCTAAAAATGAAGAAACCTGCACTTATAGAGTACCTCGATACTTATACTGCATCGCAGTAAGTTATGGCAATATCACCTACTCACTGTAAATGAACCATTACCTTGCTTGCAAGGTCTCTCCCAGGTCTGAATGAAGCCGTGCCGATTGATGCCAGTACATAGTGACAAACAGAGTGTTCCGATTTCACCCGTGAACTCCCTAATGGCACCCGTGCTGTTCCCTCCTTTGTGCACAATACTGATCAATAAAGTCTTCACCAGCGACGCGACCTGTGCATTGGTTTAAAATATATGACATTCATCTTTTCACACACTTCACAAGAACCGTCAGCGTCTACCTATGGCCCACGCGATGTTTCACCCTTTCTTGATTCCTCTCAGACAGTTGTGGACTGAACTGTCCTTTTGTTCGTGTGCAAAGTCTCTCTTGAGTCCTCTCAGACAGTTGCCAACTCAACTGTCCTTTCGTCCGTGCACAAAATGGTCCTGTCCTAATGCTTTTTCTTCGTCCCCTTATCATCCTGAGTTTTTTTTGGATCTTAGGACTGCAATGTTGATCTTCGTGCTGTTCTGAACAAATTCAACGTCACTGAATTAAGGCACATTTACAAGGCATGCATCAAGGTACCCCAAGGCGTGGTCCACAAATCTGAGCTGGTGGAATGCAGTTTGCAGCGTTTGCTGATGGATGTCTTGCTTCAGCTCACATGCGACCAGGCCCAGCGCCCCGCTGTGCAGGACTGAGTCCATGAGCAGCATCGGAAAAGGACAGCAGATCAAGCTGAATGCCATGTCAAAGCTCGTTTGAATCATAACCCGTCTCTGCAACGTGATTTAAATCTCTTCCTACTTCCTTCCACAGAGGAAAACGTGTGTGATTGCCATGCTCATTTCCTCGATGCCACTGCATTGCTGAATCTGAAACCATTGATATGTGCCATGTGTGCACGCGAGGTGCTACAGATCGAAGACGGTGTTCAAACATGGCCGTTACATTCCCTGCCCAACAGTCACCGTCTTATTCCCAAGCACAGCAATGTTGCATATGATCTTTATGATGGGCGCTTACTGGAGCCAGCTGGCGTGATTCATGATCCATCCAGCGTGTATCTTCACGTCTGCTCTTCGTGTCTTCGAGAACTCAAGCACGTCGCGGATCAACCACCTCGCTTATCCCTCGCGAACAATTTGTGGATCGGGAGGCAATCATGGCAAATTCAAATGCTCACCGTGACGGAACAGCTTCTCCTGGCACACTACTACCCTCATGCATTCATTTACAAACTACATCCATGCCTGCATGGCTTGTCTCCGGCTCATAGGCAATCACAGCTACGTGGAACTATCAATAGCTATGATCTGGATGTCGAAGGCATGGCGAATATGATTGCGGGCAATCTAATGCCTCGGCCCCTGAAAGTCTTGGCGTCTGTCATCACCATCTTGCTGGTGGGTTTTACACCTGCACCGGATGATCCTAGTGATGTTGTTCAAAACACCCTACATCGCTTGTTTCGTGTTCAACGTGCATTTGTCATGGATGTGCTTCTGTGGTACAAAGAACACAACCCAACTCATTATGGATGCATAACTATCGACAGATCGATTGGTCCTCAATTGCCCGAAGATGACATGCCATATGAAATTGCTAACAATATTTGAGAAAGCTGCGACATGGCTGCGATCGAAATGGAGCACAAGAGCTACATCCTGACTGCTTGTGATGCATCTTCCGTGCTACGCAAAACCAAATCTGCGCGCAGGTCACTCTGACTATCTCGAGAGATGAGAGGCGGGGAGAAGAATGCTATCAATTAGCCAGCTCGAAGCTGAGTTCTACTACGTACATTCTAGCTATTTATATGTTACGGTCCTCGAGCACGGACCACGACATACGTACGTTATCCTCATGTTATGTAGAGCCCTCTACCCTATTCCGTCGTCTGAACTAAAGTATGACTCCGCTCCTCATGTTGTCCTGTAGGCGTTTCATCATAACCCTTTGCCCTGATGACGCGTCATTGTCGTAGGGTTTCCTTCGAATCTTCACATTGTATCTTGTCAGTCGCGTCGCATTTGTATCACGTGTCTTGTCAGGTGATTGTTAGATCACGTGTCCGTCGTCAAGATAACGATTGGTGTTGAAATCGTAACATTCCGGTTCATTACTTGCTGGCACTATATGTTGTAAATGTTGTGCCGCTGACATTTGTTCACCATCACAGACGACTCCGGGCCATCTGTGCAGGTGCTGCATACATCGGGCACTGTGGACTGTGACTTGAATGATATCAGTGCCAGCAACATTATGCTCCAAAGTCTAATGAACATGTGGCGAAGCGGTCAGAAGGGCCCTTATCGTGTTCGCAGAGGAGGTGAGCTGGTGAAGGACATCCGATCCTTTGTCGAACAAGAAGCACATGGCAACTTCTATGAAAAATGCTTCTCTGCATTGTTTCCATATGGATGTGGAGGTCCAGAAGCAGTTAGGCAGGTCAAGGTGGATTTGAAGGCTCATGTGCAATGGACTCTGCAATACCATGACTGCAGGTTTCGCCTGCATTCGACATGGATGTTTGCGATGTTCAGTATCCTGCAGAGGCGGGACGCCCTAATGGCAGTGTCAGTGCAAGTCAACCGCGCTTCGTTTACAAAGTTGGCTCCCACTTTGCAATCCCTCACCGTTCAGTCCTTGGAATGCGCTGCACAAGAAGAAGCAGACGGTCGATGTATATCTGACCCTACTATACATTCGTTGAGAAGACAAATGCAGGGCATGATGTCCCGCATCCCCGGTTCAAACCAATCACAAATGCACTGGAGGAGTGAGATATGGTCCACCAACTTGCGCCTCGGCCCGCTGTGGCTGTGGCTCACCATTAATCCATCCGACTTGCACAATCCTATTATGCAAGTCTTTGTCAGTGCAGACATTGACTTAGATGAATTTTGGCGCACTGTTGGCCCTGATGCTGACCGCAGGGTGCGTAGTGCTGCAGACGACCCTTATGCTGCCGCGAAATTTTTCCATTTCCTCATTCCGTGCATTTTAGAACATTTATTTGGCATCAAGGTCATGCAGCACTGCGTGAGTGCAACATCAGGCATCTTTGGAACACTTTCTGCCTATTTCGGTGCAGTGGAATCGCAAGGTCATGGGACACTATATTTTCACGGTTTGTTCTGGTTCCGTCATGCTCCTAATCACATAGAGATGCAGCAATTGCTCACAAGCGATGCTTTTTGGCGGTGAGTCTGTGATTTTATATGCTCAAATATTCGTAGGCATGCTGCTGGTCTCAGCTCCATGGACGAAATGAAGGAATTACCTGTGGATCAAGGTGCTTTATTTGCCATCGGTCCTGACCCTCGCTCTCCAAACTATGAAGAAAACTTTGTAGCCAATGAGCATGTGCTGGCTCAAACCACACAAGTGCATACATGCCATCGACATACCTGCTTGCGGACTGATAAAGAAGGTAGATGGGGATGCAAAAGACGTGCTCTGTTTCCATATTCTGATGTGGATTTTTGCATGAACACGGGTGAATGGGGCATGAAACGTACATTTCCTTATCTCAATGCGTGGAATCCTTCCGTGCTGGTATATGCCAGATGCAACAATGACGCAAAGCTGCTGATGAATGGGCAAGACACAAAGAACATCTCATTTTATGTTACAGGCTATGCCGCCAAAGGCCAGCAAAAACACATAACTGGTCTGCGCTTGCATGTCAAGGTTACAAATACCACCTTGCCCATCCGAATCCTGCATATACCACTGACCTGCAATGTCAACACCGCCTCCTATTATCCCGTTTCCTCAATCCAGCCAACCATCAGCAAGAACTCGCTGCGCCTATGGTTGTTTCATACCTTATGGGGTGGGGCAATGTCTATCGTTCACACACATACTCCCCGATTTATTGGACATCATTTGTGCACTAATTGTTGTGAATCTTCCCTGAACTCCGTTCTGATACCTAGTGAGCCTATCGTTGCATTTGCCTATCATTACATTTGCTCATACCTTACACTGATTTCCGCTTCTCATAGCGGCGAAGACGGCCTTGGCAATCACGAAGTTAGTTCTTGGATTTTTTAAATTGTATCTCTCACTCACTACAACCAATGCAGATAAATGATTCTGATCTGGTCACCATTGAGCGTAGTGACTCTGGCTGTCTTTACGCCAAGTGTCAGGTGACAGACTACATGCTGCATGGTGATGAACTAAACAATTACAACGTTTTGGATTTCTTTATTGAAACTTATGAGGAGGTGTGTGAAGTTTCAAAAACGGACGTTGATTCTTCCTGCGATTCACTTGGTCGGGCTGCAAATCCCCATGTATCTTATTTGGCTTTCCATCCTCTACATGGCCGCAAACACCGTGTAATTCGTACCATCGGCCATTGTAATCTGCCCAACCTCATTGGCCAATACCCGCCCCACAACAATGAAATGTCTGCTTTTTTTTGTGCATCAATGCTGCTGCTGTTGAAACCATGGCGTTCATTGGACACTGATATGAAAGGTGCCACCCAAACTTGGCAGGATGCATTTCACAAACTTGTCAGAGACCATCAAGATGATGTTGGGTTTCAATTTGCTTTGACTGGCATTCAATATTTCCACGAATGCAAATCTGCTGCTTCCTCGACTTGCACTGACGTGGAAATGCAATCTGCAGACATTGGTCTTGCAGGAGATGACGACGACTGTGATGACCCCGACTCGGCCTTGCCTCCTGTCACCTCCGCCCGTGTACCACCTTGGCACAGCTCTGATGAGGCACGTCACGCAGCTGCTGCAACCCAAATCACACAACACGCAGGTCTGTTGCCTAGGGATGACTTATTGTGGAATGTCAGCACAGCAGATGGTTTTCTTGCCGCCACAAAGGATATGCAAAACAAGATGTGTGAATGGAAAACCATCCTCGCTCTCAAAGACAATGGCGAACGCAGTCCTCAGCACCAACTTCCAACTGAAGATGACACCATCGACTTTGCATCTTTACCTGCTCACGTGCGTCACCTCCTTGGTATGGGCAGCGACCAAACTGCTGCGAGTGTTCCAATGGCAAATCTTAGCATTTGTAGTGATGACGTCTTAACCCCAGCAGAGGTGAAAGACCTGCGTGCTGATCAGCGACATGCCTATGACATTGTTATCAGACACCTGGATGCAAACCTCCGTGGTCTCTACTCCGAACCACTACAGATGATCCTCATCGGAGAAGGAGGGACAGGAAAGTCAAAAGTGCTACAAACTATTGCTGCAGCATTTGAACTTCGTGTGGTTGGTTTCATGCTAGTCAAGTCTGCTCTGACTGGCATTGCCGCATCACTGATAGAAGGTGCAACTATACACAGCATTGCTGCCCTGAACCGCATTAGAAAGGGCAATGTATCAATGGCAACACGTGCTTGGTTGCAGGAGTTCTGGCGTTATCGCCTGTATTTGATCATTGATGAATTCTCCATGTTGTCCAAATCGCTGCTCTCACGCATATCGTTCATGCTCTCAATTGGTAAGGCTAGTGCTCGCAATCGTTACAGTCAATAAGCCTTTGGCGGGATCAGCATCATCTTGTCTGGTGACTTGCATCAGTTTCCGCTGGTACGTGGTGGACCATCAGAAGCACTGTATCGCTTGGTTAATACAACGATTGTTGAGCCGAATGATCATTATGTGGGACGCAAGCTCTTCGAAGATATTCCCATTGTTGTTGAACTCAAAGAGCAGATGTGTGTGCACGATTGGCCATGGCAAGACCTACTGAGCCACCTTCGCAATGGTCGTATGGAAGATAAACATGTGGACATGCTGAACAGCCTCGTCCTGCGATTGGATGACAGTTTGTCACCTCTGAGTCTGGATGAATGATGATTTGATGCACCTCTTATTACACCTCCGCATGCTGTGCACGAGAAATGGAATGCCCTGGCTTTGCAAAGGCACTGCAGCCAGACCAGTCATCCACTCATCTTGTGTCATTTGCTCGATACAACTGGTGGCAAGGTTCTCACTGCAAACGAACAAGATCACCTTGATTACAAGGGGACTTCCACCTCATGTTCCAACATTATGCCTGCCCTGTTGCAGTTAGCCCGTGGCATGAAGGTGCTTATTACGAGCAACTTAGACACGGACCGTGATTTAACCAATGGCGCACCAGGAGAACTGGTTGACATCATTCTGCATCCCATGGAAAGCATGCCTTCACAAGAGCCAGTGGTGGTCTTGCAGTATCAGCCCCTGTGCCTTTTAGTACGTTTGCACAGAACCCAAGCACTGCATTTGCCTGGCCTGGAAGAATGCGTCATGCCCATTTACCCCATTAAGAAACCATACAACGTTGTGTTACGTCCTCCTGGAAAACCAGCTACACCTCGTTCTATATCACGAAGTCAATTTCCTGTCACCGCCGCATATGCCTTCACCGATTACCGTGCTCAAGGTCAGACACTGGAACGAGCGATTGTAGACATTGCGTCCCCACCTACGGGAGGGCTGACACTCTTCAACATGTATGTCGCACTGTCACGATGCAAAGGGTGTGACAGCATTTGCATTTTGCGAGATTTTAACGAATCTGTCATGCAACGCGGACATGATGCTGAGCTGTTGCTGGAAGATGAGCATTTGGCACAGATCAATGACGATACAAGAACCACATATCTGCAAAGTTCGACTCATGGTTAGTTATGGTTGTAATCTCTATCGTGCTGGTGTACACTGAGTCCTGCTGTCCGGGTTCCATAGGGCATTCATAGCTCACGGAAATCATGCATATGCACCGTTCTGAGAATAACAATCACCGCTTGTTTTGCAATAATACTACAAATGTTAGAAGTCGCCATGGCTAAGGTTCCTCGGGAGTGAACCAGATGTTTAATTAGCATCCAGGCTCTATTGTGGCCTCATTCCACACGCCTATCATGCTTAACAATCACTGATGGCCGACAGCACAACAAACTTTGCAATAAATCCTCATGAACGAACTCCAGCGGCCTGCTGCCATGTACCCTGTTTGGATCACCACTGATTCTAGAGGGAAACATGGACTTTGTTTAGAGCATGTTCCCTCCAAACTGTCCCCATTTGGAGGTTCATCCGCGCGTTCACTGGCAAGTTCGTAAGCCTTGCTCTTTCCATGTGTTTTTCTGCTGACTTCCTCTCCACTAGCAGAATCATTCAGTCTTTCTGTGTTAGCCACTGGATCTTGAGCCCGAGCTCGCCGCACTGTCATTCAAAGCTGGCACTTTGCCCAGACCACCGCAGTTTCGTCGAGGGCCTCAAAACCGCCTTTTGCACATCCATCAAGGTCGACCTCGAATGCGGGTTGGATTTTCGAGCAAGGTGACAGACCTGCGGATGTCGCACCGTTTGATGACGTAGCCAACAGTATCTCATGACGTGAGCATGTGTGGCGGCACATAACAACCGTGTGTTCACATTGGTTCCAATCGTGGATAGAGTGCCTCTGCCTCTTCCGGTGGAGGTGAACGTGCCTTAGGCTGCCCCATCATTTTGTCCATGCACTGAGCTTGCAATAGTAGGTACTTCGCCTCTGCTCTCATGCCAGTCAGACTTCTGTGTCTGCGACACTGCAATATCAATGAAACACGGTCAAAGCGGGGGTATCACTGCGGTGTACAATGTCCGCCACTGAATTGTACTTAACGACAGAGGCGGCACTATATGGGCCGTTGTGCTTGTCATGTCTCTTAGTGAGTGCCCGTCTATGTCGACTCCAATGCTGCCTAACCTTTTGTTGTCGAAGGTCACAACCTTGTCATCGCGAAGCACAATGCAGTTCTGTTTCACCTACAGTGACTCTTGCAGCATGTCACCTGCGTGTCTTGTGCACGCTTGATGCAAACGAACAAGCACACACTGTATGCTATAGACGCCCTTTCCGAAACCACGTTATTTGATGCACCTGACATCCTGCAATGCGATGGTGTTCATATTGTCAATGGCATGCTTCTCGATAACCGTGGTATAGATGCGACAGGAGAAGGCCATGCTGTGCTGTGTTCTGACTGCCACACTGCTGTGCAAGAGGGAATAGTGCCACCACATGCATTGGTGTCAGGCTGGCACGTCGGCAAAGTTCCTGACTGCTTGTCAGATCTGACGTGGTTAGAGCGCATTCTGCTCATGATCCACTTCCACAACACGTATGAAATTCAACTTTTTAGAGTCGAATATGCTTTACAACACATCCGTGTGCAACCTCGTCTATTGCATGTGGATGCTGCGGATGATTGTCGCGGCAGATCGGATCTTCCACATTCATCGGCGTTTATCACTTACCTTCTTCATTTCCGCCATTTCAACGCTACTTCACACTCCTACGGCGAATACCAACTGCAAGACATTGCATCTGTCAACAAGCGTCGGCTTCTGCATGCACTGTACTGGTTAGTGCAAAACTCCCCATACTATCGGCACGTCACCATCAATCACCAGCGCATCAATGAGTTCAGTGATGTGCCGGGTGTGCCAAAAGAAATACAAGATGCAGTGGATGATGCCATGCTCACCGACAGCGTTCAACCGTGGTTTGAACTCCCTAACCCATATGCACATGGTATGTCCATGGTCTCTGCCTGTCGCACTGCGCTCGCTCAGAAGTTGTTCAGCTCCTGACATGAAAACGCCTTCAGGGCAGCGTTGCTGGGACCACTGCTTTCCGTTCTTGTTCCCGTATGGCCATGGCCCCTTCAGCATGGATATTCCTGTTGTAAACATCACCCGTTGGTTGGCTTTCCATGCCGAAGATCGATTCCGCAATGACCAGACATTCGTGTATCTTGTCAGCCACTGTATGTGCCATGTGCGAGCTCACAATGCGCTTGTGGCGATGCCTACTCCGCCTTATGTTCCTTCACACATTCCATGGTTGTATCGTGCATTGTCGTCTGTGCCTGTGTCTGATTTCATACATGCCAACATATCAGGACAACTCCTTGGCATGAGGCTTTGCTTGGGAAATCCACAGGTTCTTATACAATACGAACTCAAGTATCCAAATTCTGAACCGCTGCATGTGTACTCCAACCACAATCCTGCTCTGGACGATTTGGTTCGCGCGTTCTCTGCTACAATCATGCAACCTTGTAATGCAGCAATGACCGCAGAATACATCAGCACACATTGCCATGTTCTTATGCAGCATCTCATTGGTTCACACAGCACTTCCGGTCTGTTTGGCTTGGCACTTGGTCACTTAGGTCATATGTTGTCCATCAGGAATTCCAGCGTTTGGTTCAATTTGTTCCTCTGGACGATGCGGCCCGGCGCTCAGCTTTCACCTTCTTGCACATCTGCGGCACTTTACAACCGGGACGTGTTCAGGACATGCAATGCACGACCAAAAGCTCTCCCAACCCCAGTTACAGACACAAACCTTGCTCACCTTTTTGAAAATTGTTTGCGTGTCTGGCGTGTGGAACAGAATGATGACTACAATGCATTAGAAGCCGAATTCTTGGCTGACCCACCCCAGTCTGTCGAGAACACTGTCAGTGTCAATAACATTTTGCTTCGTGCACTCCCAGTTGCCGAGCATGTAAAGGCTGACTGCATGCATGTCATCAATGCTACACAACCGTCGGACATGGTCAATTCACTGATATGCCATGGCACTTCCTTAATTGTTCAATCGCATAATACGATTGAATTCAACGGACATTCCTTCTTTGATGCCTTGGTCCGAGCATGCATCAGGTATGCTGACATTGAAATCTGCAGATGCCTTTTCATATTCACAATATGACAGAATGCCATTTGAATGGCCGCAGCAAGTCGAGGAATACACACGCTGTCGTGCAATAATGGACCATTGGAACTTGGTAGAGTTCTTGCTTGCAGAAGGCATTCCAGCTCACAGACCGTCATTTTACAATGGAGTCAACATGAACACGATGATGCTGCACTTTCTTGGTTGCACACCCGCTTGCAACAATTCCGAAACAAGTTTTATTTGGAGACTAGCACTGCTCAAGCCATGGAGATTATTTCGAGATCTTCTTGGGAACGCACAAGATTATGAGGTCGCCTGGCAACAGTTCGAGCACATGTTGTTACCCACTGACTTGGATGATGACTGATGTTGTCAACGCCCCGAATAAGACTTGGACACTATTCACACCATGTTTGTCTCGGTTTGCAGAATGTTTTTAGACATGGTGAACCAATGCATTTTGAACGTACAGCGTCCCCTGTCCACAGTCTGTGCATACAAGGCTCCAGCTCATCGACATCTCAATATCATATATGACTCGGCTTTTGCCAAATTCCATGAAAAGACCTTGTTCATCATGTAGGTGATGGGAGATAGCCAAGCATGGCAGGCAGTTGTTGTTGCTGTGTTGGCCAAAATGCAACATGACAAATGCCGTCTCATCCCAACAATTGTCGAATCTCCCATGATACGCAGTGATGCTGAGACCTGTATGTAGCAATATCAGATGTGGATATGCACAGTACGTGCTGTAGGCTGAAATGAAATTCATCATCAAAGTCGAATTGCTCCAAAAGATAGGCAGCGTCGTGTTGTCTCCACTAACAACGTGGATGACAATGATGCGGGTGTCCTTCTTCAATACGATGTCGTGCATTCCTGGGAGATATAGTTGTATGAATGGAGATAGTATGCATTTGACACAATGGTGCTTTGGATCCAGCAGTGCATACGACAGTTGGAGGAACCAAATCAGGATGGATGCCACATGCTTGTGTGGTGTGAAAATCTCCAGTTCCACACTCTCTTGTTATCACCTGCACTTTGTTCACTATGGCAAACAGCCCAGTATGCCATAAATCTGCCGATGACTGCAGAGCATGCTTGCAACTGGTGCATGAATGATGCACCATTGGTGATGTAAAGCTCCAACATCCGGTACATGTTTTGCTGGTTCATTCCCTTCACAACTTGTCGAACGAAACGGTTCGATGCTGCCATCGCATTGAAGGTCACTCGATCCATGTGCGATATGATTTCTTCTAAAACGTCACCAGGTATTGGGGGCCCTACAGCTATGTCTTGTGTATGACGAGCCTGTTCCAGCATGCTGCAGGAGGAAAGTGCAAAAAAAGCTGCATCATGGTCAGACAACTGCAAATGACCAGTCAGAGTTCACACCTTGCTCCTGTTCAGTAACATAATGCTGCACTCTATTCATGTCCATACTCACATATCTGAACAGTGGTGATGCCGGGTATGGGATACCTTTCTGAACCATGTATCAGAAGAAAGGCAGCAATTGATGCAAGAGGAGAGACATCGCACATGAAGCATACACATTCGCATTTATTTACATCGTCCTTTTAAGCAATGCTTGAAGTAAGACAGGACGCAAAAACATCTCAATGCCTGCGATCACCTCTGAGATCGTCGCTTTGTTCGTCCGCACTTTGTTCTCCCAATTCATACATCATGTCTTCTGTCTCCCCCAGCAGGTCGGATGGACACACAGTCAAGTATTGATTGACGTCGCTGTATTCTGCAAGAATCTCCTTTACCATGGCCTGGTATGATTCTTTCGAAAAGAAAAGTGTTAGTTGTGCACCTTCGAACTTGTATTTGAAACGTACTGGTTAGTGATTCCTCGTCACTGCTGTCATCTTTGACATCACTGGCTTCGCTATCCGTATCTGCAGACACCAGGGCTGGCATGTCATTGTAATCTTCCTCTTGTTCTTCTTTTCTATCTCTCTCTTCAACTTCGCCCAAATCCATAATTTCTTCCAGTGAAACGCCAGCTATATCTTGCTGTATTTCTGTTGAAAATGTGGCAGCAACCCTGCACCCTACCATTTTCCCTCTGCCCTAATTGTCTTGGCTTCACAGCGCAGCCTGTATGCTCAGTCATACCCTGCGCTATTATCACTAGGATTAGTGAGTGCACCCTCTACCCTGACGGTCCGTGTGCCACTTAGATATGTATAAATATGCCCTATGTAGTATGCCAATTCTATAATGAGTTTCACTCTACCAAGCCTACGCAGTAAGATCAACCTCCTAACAATCCACTAACATAAGTAGTCCTATCTAGCTCAAGAGCTTCCTCACTTGGGTCCAGTTTCAACAATTTCTTCCATATCGAGATTGCCCTGCTACTTTATGAGAGATAAATGCTATTCATCGATAGACCACCAAATGCTGTCTTTTATATCCGTGACACCTATAATGCAGCAACGTCAGGTTTAAGTCAGGTGAACGCATCCCGTCTCCCTGACTTTGATCAAGGATTCGGGTGATTGTGCCCATGAGTCATATCAGAAACGGTGGCATACACCGATGTCTATGATAACACCTCAGCATATTGCAACATTGGTAAGCATCCTGAAACCTGGGTTGACTCACAACGATGCTTCATGGTCACTCTGAGGAACGCGCCAAACATTTGTATAATGCTCCCCATCATGATTGCGAAATTGCAATCTAATGATGCTGCACCGTCTGTATGTCATCACACTTCTTTTTTGTCTTGGCCTAATGCACATCTTCTTTCCCCTACAGACCACATGTTGTGGATGATATCCTCTTTTCCTATGTAGAAAACCGAGACCTGATGCAGTTGCGCCACGTCTGCATAGGCTTACACAAAAGCATCGACCTGCATTGCACAAATGCCTTCAGCATTCATAAGCTGCTGTCATTCTTCTTCCTTCCCACCGACATCATTCCTTTTCGCATATTGCAACATGACACAGAAATGCTGATATTCGGTTCATGTGCAGTGCAATTTTTTGCACAGGGTTGCATCAGCCCTCAATCAGATCTGGACATTTATGTCAATTGGCAGCATGCTAAACGCATTGGGGAGTGGCTTGAACAACATGGATACCTTTTCGATCCATCACTCGAACAAGATCATTTTGCTACCTTGCACCATGAAGAGCCACCTGTCTCTGCAAACGAAGCAACAGTGTTACCATAGGCATCTGCAGCTAATGAGGCCCTCTCTCTCACGCAGAATCCTTCTGCCACTTATACCACACTTGGAATTGCGCATGTGTGCAGCTTCTGGAACCCTGAGAAGGAGAGAAGCATTCAACTTGTGCTATCGAAAACAACTCCATTGAGCTGCGTGTTGCATTTTCATTCCAGTATGTCTTCCACTACATAACCTTGTTTCACATGCAAAAAAAGACTCACCATTGTGATGATGACAGCGTGTGTGATGAATGTCATTACAGCTGATCATGCGTATGCCCTATATCCCAAAGCCACTTTTCACCATCGCCGTGCCCTGATCTTGAAGTGCGATGGTGCTTATCAAAATGCAGCATTGCAGAAGTATTGTGAAAGGGGTTGGTCTCTGCTGCCTGAGCTAAAGACAGCAGAAGCACATGGATGGGGCATGCATACAGACTTCGAACAAGGCCATCGGTTCATGGGCAATGATTTAACTTGGTCAATCAAGCTGCATCCTGATCTGCATCTCCCACACACCACGTATATGTCCACAAACATGTGGACTCACTCGTACAAGCCCGTCGCCTCCTTCCCCGGTCACTGGGCTTTACATATCAATTTTTTCATCGCCTCTCTACCGCAGTTAGCTCGGTGGTATATGCTGATGTATGAAGCAGATGTTGTGCATCATTGGAAATCCATGCTGAGACTATTCAGTGAAACTGGAGCGAGGTATGTGTCGAGTATCTGACATGTAATTATCACTGACACAGCTAATGTACATGCGCAGAGATGCAGAAGCTGATCTGCTTGCACTGGTGAAACTCTATCGCGATAACAATGTGGCATTCACTGCCAACCGTCAGCGTTTCCACTGACATGTTTTGTTATATATCTTTTCCTTCAACATCCTATCAATGTGCCATCCATGGACGTCCCTGCATTTTCTATCACTATGCTATATATCCCTATGCATGCAAAATGGATGCTATCATCTTATAAACTCTGTCCCTGTGCTCCTTCCTGTATACAGTGCTTGGCGCCCTTTCCTCACAATCCAGACTTTCATGTTTTATCCGCATACCGCATTGCTTAAAAAGACATCAGGCAAGGTTTTCTTCCATCCACATGTGGTGCAAGCAATCACTGTTTCCCATCGACACACACCACGCAACGACCATCATTCTCTCTCACTTAAACATTGTTCACCATCAACACAATGCAACTGTTATACTATACAAAGCTTGCCTGCAGAACAAATACGCATTGAGCTCTGCAGGGTGTGAGACAATAAAACCACTTTCCTCATTGATAGCCTGAATCTAACACTATTTGTTTCGCCACTAGCTTTTCTACAGCCATTTCATTCCGACTTTCATCCTCTGATTCAGTTTCGTCTCACCACACAACACACCAACTTCATACTGCAGTCGTGCTTCTGACACACACATACCTCAGGGTGATTCGCATCGCAGCTGTTTCATTTCAATTTCAGTGCCAGGGTGACTGACCTCCGATTCCCAGACATTTCAACTGCATCAATAAGTAGCTGCACCATCACCATTGCAATGCCGACTTCAGCTATGATGTCTATCCATCTTGACCCATCCAGCGATAACTCTGTTGTGCATGTCGCCACTATGGACTTCCTCGCCTCTGTCCAGTGGAAATGCTTCGACGGTGCCAATGTCCTTGTTCACAGTCATACTGATGACCCTGCCATGCTCATGGTTGTCGGACGTATTTCTAAGCAAAAGCTGCAATGTTCACCTGTTGGAAACTGCAACCCGAACTTTTCAACACCACTGTCGAAATCGAAGTTTGTGTTTCTGCTCAGTGTGGCAAGGGCGATGGCGGCAGCAGAAAACTTCTTTCTATACATCAAGAACTTGTGCAGGCTTCAAAGCGACATTGCCAAAACTGCTAGTCACCGGCATTTCATGGACAGCGTGAACAATGAAACCTTGCTGCGTTTCTCCCGTGCAATATGGATAGATAATGTATCTGCATTCCTAATGTATCTGCCTTGGCTCATTCTCTCTTGCTTGACAGGAATCCTATGACGTGCAGACAGGGAATGTGCATGAGTACAATTCTACCCTATGGCGTTTTCCTAAATGGCTGGCTGATGAAGTGGCAGCTACATTGCAATTTTACAATCCTCAGCCGCTGCCCCTGCTCGATGTCCATGGTCAGCCGTATTGGAATATGACCATGACGCCAATGTCACTTGTCATGCTGATGCTGCGCCCGCCACCATCCGCTGGCTAAAATAAAAGGAAGAAATTTTTATTATTTACTAATTTAGAGTACAAACTGTGTATTTAAGTGCCCGAAAATCATAGAGTACGGGTGCGCATTTGCCCACCCACCAATCGTCTCTCTTCATTGCCGCATCGTCATCCTCGGCTAATTTTATCACAAATGTGCTAAACCTTCGTCGAGTCCATTGACCTGTCGTCCTGCCATAAGGGGCCGAAGCCTTGATTGATTGATTGCCGTCATTTCCTGTTTCGTTGCCATTCGTCGTACCTTGATTGCCTATCAGAGGCCGAAGTCTGATTGATCTCGTCGTGTCCCTGTCATCGTCGTCACCGTCGTTGTCGTTGCCACTATTGCCGTTATTGCCATTACTATTTTTGTCGCTATCGCCGTCGTCGCTGCCGTTATGCCATCACCAGATTCGAAGTTCGAAAAACTTACTGATGGAAATTATGTGGAGTGGAAAATCTATATGGAAGCCCTCTTAACGAGGAAGAACCTCTTCGAGGTTGTGGATGGAACCAAGAGACACCCAGGGGGGAATGAAGGGACAAAGAAGGTCAAGGACTTTTACCGAAAGCAGGCTGAGGCCCGTGCCGAGATCATCCTCAATGTCTCATCATCCCAATTAGTCCATTGCAGTCCCGCAGACCCTTACATCATCTGGACCAATCTGACAACCATTCATACAGCCCAAGGCCATTCCACCCTGCTCGCTCTTCGCCGTCGTCTTCACCGTACCCATTTCGAGAAAAACGAGACCATGTCTGCTTATGTATCCTGCGTTTGTTACATCAGTTTCTTGCTTGACCAGGCCAGAGTTCCTGTTTCAGAAGAAGATATGATTCTCGTGATCACTGCTGGACTTCCCCATTCGTACGACAATCTTATCATGTCGCTTGACGTCCTCGCTGATGAAGATTACAAATTGTCAACTATTATCACACATCTCAATAATGAGTACGAACGTCAACACATGTATTCATTCTCATCTCACGTCGTCGAATCTAAAAATGATGAAGCCCTGTCCGCTGTTCACATGCCGTCGTCGAAACCAGCCCCGAAGCTCGCCCACATCACGTGCTTCTCCTGTGGGGAGAAGGGCCATTATCAGGCCAATTGCCCGAATCACGCGCCCAGATCATCGTCTGCCAAACATGTCGAACATGCCGTCGCCACTGCCGAAGTATCCGATTCCGATTCTGATGAAGGCCTCTAGGCTTGCGGGGGAGTGCTGCAACCCATGAGGATTGGCGTCGCGCTCGCGGGGGAGTGTTGGAATATGACCGTGATGCCAATGTCACTTGTCATGCCGATGCTGCGCCCGCCGCCATCCGCTGGCTAAAATAAAAGGAAGAAATTTTTATTATTTACTAATTTAGAGTACAAACTGTGTATTTAAGTGCCCGAAAATCATAGAGTATGGGCGCGCATTTGCCCACCCACCAATCGTCTCTCTTCGTTGCCGCGTCATCATCCTCGGCTAATTTTATCAAGCCAGTCCAGCCGATTGACGCCAACAACATCTTGAGGGATGCCGTTGTGCAGGTCAGTTTCACCCTGAAACACCATGCCTTCGTGTGTAAGTCTCCTTCAGAAGACAGCCACGATTCCTATATGGCAACTGTGACTTGTATCAAGGTCGTAGATCCGCGCAACATCAAGTCTGCTAATGGTACGTACGACACATCGTTGCGGCATCCACTGACCGCTGCATGCAGAGATGAATGCCAACAAAGCGACTGCATCTCTAAGTCCCACGAACAGTATCGGTACACCTCTCATGGCCCCTTCCAACACGGGCGATCCACCTTTCGGCGAATCCCCCAGACACGTGCCACCTACATCTGTCGTTCCTATCACTGATGTGGTTCCGCCCCCCCTCCCCCCTGCCAACACTCCTGGTGATAATTTACCGCTTCCTTTACAGTCACAGTCTCCAGATGTCGGCGATACTCATGCACAAGACAGGGCACCAAATCTTACCCAGCAGCCATCACAACATTCCACCGTGTCCATACAACCTCTCGTAATTCCACTCACGCATCTGAGCGGCAACGCAACAGCAGATGCCAGCGAATCTTTTACTGCGGAAAGTTCATCGCTGAATACCTCGGAGGAGCACAGTGCTGTCTCTGTGCCTGAGACTCAAATTGTCGAGGAAAGTCCGCGTGTCTCGAGCGGCGCGAAGGGTGGAAAGAAGCGTGGCAGGTCGCCAAAGGATGGCGGAGAGAACATTACCAAGAAAAGGGGGTGACGGATTGGTGATTGCCCAGTGACACAGACACTCCGATTACATTTCCACTTCATGCTTCTATATACTGCTTCAGGACATATGAGAGACAGTACGGACTTCTATGCAAGCAAGGTTTTTGCCGCGCACGGCGGCCTTTTCATGATTGTAGGCGGAGGACTCTGCACCAAACAAGCATCAATAACGCCCATTCAGAATCTGCCCGCCCAACGACGCGCCAGAGTTGTTCATGGCGGTGGCGAAATGTCTCTGCCACCAGTCTACACCACACTAAATGTCCCTACAGCTATATCTTATCCCTCAATAAGCTGTCTTCAATGGTCTTCAGATGGGCAGGCTTGTTTCACTACTAAAAATGCCGCCTACATCATGGTGAGTTACGCGACGGAAAGTCCCACGAAGCCGTTTCAAACTCTGGAATCACTGTAGACGCCAGACCATGGGATCCATTTCGACGCGACGTCGGCGATAAAGTCGATGGATGAACGAGAGCTGAGGGACGGATTGCCGCCAATCGGATGGTTCAGGACGATCATTCAGCTCGACAAGACGGATGTGCACAGATGGCCGGAGCATTCGCAGATCTGGGGCGCTGCTTCGTTGGGCTCTATCGACGTGAGCCTTGCGAGTGTCGTGTTTTCGCCGGGCGGTCTGTCTCCGGATGCTGGGTGAGTATACAACGCGCAACTATAGAACCCAAGGTTCCGACTGGACGACATCGCATCACCGTACTTTTCCTTAGATGCATCCTCGCTTGCCTCACGACGAATATGGATCTCACGCTCTGGGCGGCGACTAAGAATGCTTTGAAGGGAGAATGGGTCAAAGTGGGTCGCGACGAGCTCGAGGCGATGACGAAGACCTGCGTTCGCTCACAGCGTTTCTAGATATGCGACGTCACCTCGTCTTTGATCGACGCACTGTCTGCAGATCACGACCTTGGCGTTGAAGCCAGAACCCTCCAAGCACAGATCGTCAGCACGTAATCGCCCCTGCCGTTCTTCTGTCATTTTCACCCACATTTTTCTCTTACATGCATTTCCTCTCGCAGGCATGGCATGGTCCCAGCAACCTGACTTTCGGCGGATACCTGTACCTCCTGTTGACGCATCGCTTCTGGTTGCAGGAAACAGAGCTGGATCGATAGTCTTTTTCAGGTATGCCATGGAAATGCTAGAAATAGTATCTTACATCGTCATTTATTATGTTTTCGTCACAAGGTATCGCGCTCAGCCATCGGTTGAGCGTGTATCGTCCATATCCGTCTCCCAAAAATGGATCACCCATGTGGCCTTTTCCGCCTGGAAAACCACAGAAAATGACGTCTGCAAGTTTTCCTCTTGATTCCTTTGCCTCGATTCCTCTGACTCAGATTATGACCGTAGGCGAATCCTTCCTCGCCTATGCGACGGCCGATGGCGCCGTCGGTATCGTTCGGGTGCAACAAAAGCTCGATGCCGTATCTGGCATTGCCCAATCGGGCCTAAAGTTCAATCTCCTCGTCCAAGTCGATACAGGGAATGCTGACCAAGTTCATCCTGCGGACAAAGCGGGTGTAACGGGCCTTTCGTGGATCGAGACGCGGAACGGCGTGGGTGTTTTTTTTTTCTGTAACCTTTGCTCCCCGTCTTGGTGCTGAAATCCCATCACAGGTCGTGCTCGTATATTGCAAACCAGGCCTCGTCCATCTTTGGTCTACGTTCACATCTCCAGTCGGCGACGATACTCGTTCGGGCTGGACAGGCACGCGTTCATTTCGACTTCAAAACCGACACATCTCTGCGGGATCATCGCCTTTTCATCCTACTTCAGGTGTTCAATATGTCCCTATCATCGATACGCTCGTCGTCTCGCTTTTCGACGGCTCTTTACATCTCATACGTGGCGTCTCCATTGATCCTTCAATGGAAGAGCCATCTCCAGAGTCCAGCGCAGAGGCTCAAGATCAACAACAGCCTGGAACGCAATCTGGTCTAGTTGGAGGGTTACCAGTGACCTCGCAGACCGTTTCAGAGACTGTCAGGTCCATCTTTACCCATGTTGAACCGGGCGAGATTGAGCATGCAGATGTGAATCGCGTTATGGGATTTGTGTCGTATGATGAAACTGGGACATTCCTTTGGGCTCATGAGTGCGTTATTGATTTACCGGACTGTATGCTCTGAAGACAATCTAGGTGTTCAAAAAACTAGGTCCTGCCGTCCTTCGGATTTCAGTTATAAACATGAAGCGAAGCACAGTTCTATGCTCGTAGTTGCTCGGTTGTGGCAGGACGTATCCGACGAGGCTTTGATCGGGCACCTTGATCAGGTCCTGCAACGCAGCAAAACAGGTACGTCTGTCAACGATTTAACATCAGAGTCGCCCTAAAGTTTGCCGTCACCCTCGCAGCAGCCCGCTGTTCCCCGCTCTCCGTCCTACGCCCGTTCTTCTTCAAGCTCAGAGACAAATCCAGGCTTTCAAGGCTGCATCCGGCCATCTTGCAGGTCCTGACGCCGGACAGGGGCGTGGTAGCTGCGGACCACTCGCTGCAGATCAGATTGGAGGCCTGGAAAGGGCCTTTGACCGGCGAAATGAAGGCAGAGTTCCGTGCGAGTCTGGTGCGGCATTTGTTCGGGTGGGACGCGCTGTTCTCGCTGAGGATGAGGCTCTCGTTGACCGATTTTGCTTGGGTGAGCTTTTGTCTTGCCTTTCGTTATTATATACAAGATATACAAGATGCGAGACTGAATTTCATGCCTTCATTTAAAACAGAAGCTGGCTGCGAACGAGCAGAACCGAGCAGAGTGTGGCGTCGTCGCGCAGGATTTGTTGAACTGTATCTCGTATCGCACTTTGAGGACACTGGTTCGGCACCTCGCTGCCGCCGTCGACGTTCTGACAGGTAAACATTTTCTCAACTTTTCCCCTTTAAAGCGCCCTTCATTGACGCGCTCGTGCTCGTGTCGACCAGAGGACGATGTGCCGTTCGTGCTGCGGATGGCCGTCCAGTCATTGCTTCCGGGCTCGCCGCCCGATCTTTCGGAGGAAGGCCAGGCGCTCTCGACGATGGTGCACGGCTTGCTGTCGGCGCATGGCCATCCGGATCCGGTCGGGGTGTTCAACGAGCTCTGTCCTGCGTGCCATGTGGAAGTGCCGTTGCAGGACATCACGAGCGCCGTGTGTTCGAACGGCCACGTATGGGGTACGCACTCGCGTCTCGCCTTCAGACCAGATGACAGACTGATTCGTCGTTCTCCTTTCTCCTCCCTTTTTTTTGTTTCTTCAGCGAGGTGCTCGATCACGACGTTCATCCTGTCCACGACGTTCGTGCGCACGTGTGTCGGGTGCAGCCGCAAGGCGTATTTGCCGCTCTCGGCGTCGACTAGCGCCAAGGTGGGCGCTGGTGCCGCCGGTTTGGGCGACAACAGGCTGCTGCCTAGCGGGGCGCGTGGCTGGGTCGTTGAAGAGCTGTTGGAAGCGGTCCAGAAGTGTCTGTTTTGCAACGACAGCTTTGTCCAGGTGCTGTGAAGCGTGTGTCTAGCTAGCGAGCTTGGTTTGTGAGATGTCGTGATCGGGCGCTAGTCGCTTGCTCTCTAAACTCGGTCAGCCGCTCGTTTGTCAGGACGAGACTGCTATCTATTAGGCTGAGCATCATTCCGCTTCCAGCCCGCCCCACTGGTTAACGATCGGGGGGGGGGGGAGGGGAAGGTGTTTGTCCGGTTTGCTAATTTGAAGAGGACAGACGATGTTTACTGTCACGGTTTATAAATGTGAATGACGGCCTGCTGTCGAGGTTGTGTTGGGGCTTTTCGTGAACTGAACCGAGTTTTGGCTCCCCTGCACAGGCCTGCCGTAGGGAAGGTTCATGGTTAGATTACATCTTGGAGCACGTGACTTGGTTCGTGCACCCATTGAAATCGTTCCAGTGCAGTTCCAAAGTCTCCTCCTCTCGCAAAACCACTACGTCTCCCTCCTACAGCAAAATGGTGATGAACCTTCCTTTCTCGCTGTTTCGCCAAGCTGACCGAATTGTGGCATGTAGTCTATCAATGATGAAGTGCTATCTCCTTCACCTTCTCCTATTTCCGTGCTGATTGTGCACACGAGGCTGTTCTGAACGAAGTCGTTAATGCTCTACTAGAATTAGATGACGTCGTCTTGTAGGTGCATGTCCCTCAGGACCGTATACGCTACTTACCCTTCATGAGGGGAGCTATGGGCCTTGATAGATCGGCTGCTGACCAACGTCGTACTGAGGTCATCCGCCGCATTCGCCAAAGGTATGAGATGTCTGGGTATGCTGGGACGGACACAACCCGATGGGCCTTTGAACTATCCCGTTATCGTCCAACTCCACCCCGAGTCAGTGAGGTATGCTGCTCTTTCTCTTGACTTATACATGGGTTGGCACTTGTGAAGAAGGATCTGATCACGGATCTTAGCCACCATGTGGCTCAACTCCAGATCCATTGAATCTCATTGGTCACACTGGGATGGCACCTGTTACTCCACCTCAGATAGCCAGCGGGAGTGGCGGTAATGACGAAGAAGCGACCCTTGTAGGTTCAGGTACAGTGAGCGGGGAAGGAAATGGAGGTGAGGATGAGGATGAGGATGAGGACAAAGAATACGACACTGAGAGCACCGAGACTGATTCCCGCATTGCTGATTCTGACTGGACCCCTAGAACCCACGTGACGTCGCACCAGATGAACCCCTTAGATAGATTGTAAAGACACCAAACCTAAGACACAAACAAGACCATTCCTTACGATTGAAGCATTTTCATTAATCCAAAGTCATGTTGTCTTTTTCCGGATTGGTTCTCATCCTCACAGCGTGAGACGGATCCGAAGGTGTTCGAGTACGTGGAATCATAATGTGTGAAGCTTGTAAAGAGTTACAACCTGTACCTCATGGTGATCCTACAAGGCTTGCGTCTAGCGCTGAACTAAGCCACAGATCTGACGGCAGCTTCCTTCGTCGGAGCTACAGTGATACTGATGGCGTCTTCGCTCATCACACTACACATATATCCGTTCGTATGGATGGATGGCGTGTGGAGCTCGTCGTAGAGTCTGCCGTGCTATATTCTGTCTGAGTGGATTGTTAGATAAGATCAAGCTCCTCGCGGCTCTCTTTCAAAGCGGTGACATCCCTTTCGTTGTCGTGAATTTCATGCGACGTGCTCATCAGGACTTTGTTGCGGATAGGAGACCCAGCCTTGATCCATCCCTTTTTCTGGCCGAGATTGGAAAAGACAAACGGAATTCGGTGGAGGGTGACTTGGACACGGCTGCTGCGGCGCTGCACCTCGCGATTCGATGCGGAACAGGTGAGCTGGCTTGCACAAGTGATGATGGCGGAGAGCGATGACCGATCCTCAGTAAAAGCCAACACCGTCGCACTGCTATTGTCGCATGGCGCCATATCGCCAAGCGGCGTGCACCCGCCGGGCTCGGGCACGACGGCGCTGCCCCTCGCAGCATCGCTCGGTCACGTCGACATTGTCAACCTGATGCTCGAACAGGACTCGATCAACGATACGCTCCGCGACAGGCAGGGCAGGACGTGCAGGGTTAAATTGCACATATTAGAGGCGGGAGCTGGAAATGACCGCCGACGAAAACGAATCTGTCCGCGAATCGCAAAGGGCCAAGGGCCCAAGACACGTCGGCAATGCGATCTGCGAGGCTTCGTCTACGATGACAATAATCGAATCTCCTGCGATTGAACACCGCGCTGAAGGATGGATCACTAGTCTGAGAACGCATCTTCGGTGTGAACCCGACGATCATCGATCACTACTCACTGGTCAATGGACCGGACCGTCTTCAGAAAACGGACCGAACAACCCCCACGGAAAGGAACCCCGGGGGGGGCTAGGGGGGAAAGGAAAAAAAAAAAAAAAAAAAAACAAAAAAAAAAAAACCCCCCCCCACCACCAACACCGGGGGGAAAAAAAAAAAAAAAAAGGCGGAAGAGGGAGAAGGGGAAAACCCCGCCCCATAACCCCAAAAAAAACAAAAAACGAAAACACACCACCCCCCACCCGGGGGGGAAGGGAACGGGGGGGCGGCGCCTGCCCCCCACAACAAAACCCCCCCCCCCCCAACCCACACACACCACAGCGTCCCGCGAACCACAAGGACGGGCCAGGGAACCCCGGTCGAGTCCAGACGTGGCACAAACGCCCCCGGCACCCGAGAAGCCCCCACGCCTCAGCCAACCAAGCATAGTTACCGCAAAATTTAGCGTCTCAACAAAACCACACCACCCCAAAAAAAGCACCCCCCAAAACAAAAAAAGAAGAGAAAAACCCCACAAAAACACCAAACCACAAACCCAAAAACAACCAAAAACCTCCCCACACCAACGCCGACCGCCCCACTGGGGCGCGACGACGAGGGATGTAGAGGGCGAGTGCATGGGTCAGTGCTCATGGCATGGAGGTGGCTGGGAATTCCCACGGCATCTTATCTTCCCGTGCCTTTCCAACAAAAGTCAATGCTTGGGTTGCTGTGCTCCGAGTCCTTTGAGGCCTAGGCTCATCTCATTTTTGGTGCATTCTCGTTACAAAGCGAGGCAGCAAAAGCCCAAGCATAGTGTGGGGTTGCTGTGGAACAAAAGATGCTCTACGGATGGGCAATGAATTGCTCGTCTCGTCCGGTCTTTGAATTCATGTGGTCTTCTGGGAAAACCTGCGCCCTGTTTGATCGGACGAGGATCCTCGTGGTATCACCTGCTCTCGGACCGCTATGCGAAATATGGGTCCAATGACGTTTTCACGCAAATCGTCCGAACATCCCATTTTCATTGGCCAGAACACCTGCTATTCGAGATTATCCAACTCTCAGAGTCTTACACCAGCACCCACGGAAGAACGGAGGAAAGGACGGGTCTTTTCACCGTATTTCATGCAATCGTCGGGATGTCTGCGGAGAATTCAAGCTTCTTGCTATTCATCCTCAAACCCTATCCTGAACGCAGCTTGCGATGCCGACTTGCTCGAGCTATCTGTTGAGGACGTTCTTGTCCCTGTCTTTGCTGTCTCCATTCGGCCATGGGAAATTTATTGACAATGTGAATCTCCTTTCTCGGGAATACGATTTTGTCGTTGTAGGCGGTGGTACGGCTGGGAATGTCCTCGCCAACCGGCTGACGGAAAATCCTGACGTATCGGTGTTGGTCCTCGAAGCCGGCGGATCGTAGGCCTCCGCATCGTCTGCTCTTCCATCTGATTGCATACATCCCTTTCCGAATTCTAGGAACGAGGGCATTTTGAACGCGATCGTACCCTTCTTTTGCGGCTCAGTAGTGCCCAATACGCCGTATGACTGGAATTTTACGACGGTTCCGCAACTCGGGCTGAATGGTAGATCGGTTGGATATCCGCGTGGACACATTCTTGGCGGTACAAGTTCCGTCAGTGAGTCAGGAATTGGGGCGAAGGGAGTGAAATGTATCTGAACTTTTACTCTAGACTTCATGGCATATCTCCGCGGCTCGTCCTCGGATTGGAACAGATATGCTAAGATTACAGGAGACGACGGTTGGAGCTGGGACAAGCTACAACCGTACTTTACCAAGGTAATTCGTTGACAAAAAATCGTATGCGCGATTCCGGAACCCATTGGTGACGCGTTCGCAGAACGAGCAATGGACAGCTCCAGCGGACGGGCATAACACGGTAGGACAATATGACCCGACCATCCACAGCACACGTGGCGTGAATTCTGTCAGCTTGGCTGGATTCCCTCATCCCATCGATGGCAGGATAATCCAAACCACGAAGGAGCTTAACGATGAGTTTCCGTTCAATCTAGACATGAACTCTGGAGACCATCTAGGCGTTGGTGGGCGGTCTATGTCTTTCAGCACTTCCATCGTTCACCGATTGCTTTCATCAGGATGGATTCAAGCCACCATCAAGGGCGGACGGAGAAGCAGCTCCGCGACCTCGTATCTTGCACCGGAGTTCATCGATCGGCCGAACTTGCACGTCATGCTTAATGCCCGCGTCGTGCGGCTGCGCGCTTTGGAGGATCGACAACCGCTTTCATTCAGGACCGTAGAGTTTGTTGCAGGTTCAGATCGTACGTTCATTGTCATCGTAGTATTCTGAGCATTCTTAATACAGAGGCTTCATAGGCTCTACAAGAATCCAGGTCACCACCTCCAAAGAGGTCATCCTCTCCGCTGGGGCTGTCATGACACCTCATGTCCTCATGCACTCAGGGATCGGCGACCCGGGTCTGCTGCGAAAACTTGGCATTCAAGCTGTGCACAACCTTCCCGACGTGGGTCGTAACCTCTCGGACCACCCGCTCTTGCCAAACGTATGGCTCGTGAACTCGACGGACACGTTCGAGACGGTCCGACGCAATGCGTCGCTCGCTGAGGATCAGCTTCAGGAATGGAATGAGACGCAGCAGGGCCCGCTTGTGGATACGCTGTTGGATCATCTCGCATGGCTGAGACTGCCGCATGACTCGCCCATTCTCAAACGCTTTGGAGATCCTGCGTCCGGTGCCAATACGGCGCATTATGAATTGCTCTTCCTTGTGAGTGTCAACCCACATACTCCTTTCGAGCTTAGGTTGAGGTATCTAAACAGAATGGCCTGATTCCGGGCCCTGTACCTGCGACTGGAAATTTCTTGACTATCGTAACAGCCGTCGTGTCGCCCACGTCGCGTAAAGTTTTATTCCCTGTTTCTCGCGCACAAGTGGCCTGACCAGCACTTTCAAACAGGCGGATCCATCACACTTGCATCTGCCGACCCCTTCGCCGCCCCCAACATCGACCCGGGCTTGCTGAACTCGGGCTTTGATCTCTCCACGATGCGTGAAGCCGTCCGCAGCGCGGAACGGTTCCTTTCTGCACCCACTTGGCAAGACTACATCCTTGGACCGTTTGGCGACCTAGCAAACGCCACCACATCAGACGCGACGCTGGATGCGTACATCCGACACAATGCGGCCACCATTTTTCATCCCGTCGGGACAGCTGCTATGTCGCCTAAGGGCGCTCAATGGGGCGTGGTCGAGCCGGATCTAAGAGTCAAGGGCGTTGAGGGGTTGAGGGTCGTGGACGCGTCTGTCCTAGTGAGTTTGCCCGCGCAATCAAGTGGTTCTGACCTGACATTACGTTCCACGTGTAGCCTATCGTTCCCGCTGCACATACTCAAGCGCCGGTGTATGTTGTGGCCGAACGAGCATCGGATTTGATAAAGGCTTTCTGGCGACTCTGACTGTCTTGAACCGACATTAGAAGAGAACGAAAAATACTCTATAAAACGTGGATGTACTAGATAACAGTACATCAATTATGATATGAAGCTAGTTGAGCCGACTGTGTACTATGATAATGATTATAGGATATTAACATGCTGGGAATAACGGTCCGACGTTTTTAGTATCTTATGGTACAATGTTATGTATTTGAGTGCAAAGAGCGATGTAAGTAGGCCTGGAGCAAGTACTCTAGAAGTATTTCTCACAATATTTCCGTTTCTGCAATGATGCTCGATTTTGCCTTTCGAGACGACGATCAGATTTGCACTGTCACGCCGCATGCCAACAACCCGAGCGAGATGGCGCGAGCCACGTCTCCATCTCCAAGACTATCGGGGGTGAAACTATCGCTCGGTCCTTGGGCGACAAACCATTCAAGCCCTCTCTGCGAGGCAGTCGCAAAATCAGACAAGTTGGGCGAGGGCGGTTGACCACGACACTCGCCTTCACCGGCTTCGTCGCAAGAGTCTTCGAGAGACGTCAGAGACGAGAGATCGCCGTCGAAACCATTGCCACCGACGTGCAGGCCTGCATCGTTGGTCTGCCGCACCAGCGCATAGAAAAGAACCGCTTTTTTGCCCACATATTGCCGTCCTTCGCATCCATGTTCCTTGGCAGGGGTCGGACGCAAGTCCCTGATAATGGGCTTCTCGCCGAGTCTCCATGAAGGTTGTACAACCCCTATAAACACGCGTTTGCGAGGCCTTTTCTGCTGGGCTGCAATGGGTAGAGGGGCAGAAGTGGCTGGCGGAGTTGTGAGATCGATGCGAACCATATTTTCGTTCTCCCCATCTCTAAAGTAGGCGCTGGGCTTCTTGCTCTTTGAGCCATACGTCGTATCCAGGTGCGACACAGAGCCGATGCTCGCCACAGATGCGCGAGGAGGCAGATTCGTCTTGCCTCCCAACCTAGGACGCTCCCGCCGTGCCCCTGGTTCCGCAAGCGCCTTACGAGGCTTCAGAGGCACATAGACGTCACCTCGTTTTCGGCAACAGACATCGCAGGTGCAGATATTGGCACAGACTGGACACACAAACGGTTTCTTGGGGTCGGACATCACTCTTCCATCGTACCTTCCAGACAGGGAAAACAGATTCAGCCACAGGCATGGCAAGGTAGCCAAGGGAAGACAGTGCCAGTCGAGGAAGAAAATCCATAGGGACGTACCGAAGCGATAGGCATCGTAGACAAAATTTTTTACTGCAACCGCACTCCATCTTTGCTATGGTGTTCGTGTTACGACACTGGTGGCAAAAAGATGACACCGGGTCCTGATGCCAACTGTGTTTTGGGAAACGCCGCGTCGTCACGATCTTTGCCTGCTTGATGTGGGGTCCTGTGCCTGCTGTAGGCCTTGTTTTGGAAGGAAGTCCTGTATTCGACTTTGATCGACGGGTGTTCTCTTCATTCACATATTGGTCTGTATCCTCGTCACCCGAATCAAGTCCAATTTCATCGATGGAAACCATATCCGCAAAGTGACGCTGAGACTTTGGCCGACGTGCACGCAGCACCGAGAATTGCGAGGTAGGTGACGCACCTGTTGACGGAGAAACGGGTCGCAAAGGGGGAGGACGAGACGACTGGGAAGAGAGTGGCGAGGGCGGCCTGGTAGGAGAAGATCGTCGGCTCGGGCTCTGTGCCGGAGAGTGGGATCGCGACCGAGGTGAAGGCGAATGGGATGGAGGTTTCGGATGATCAAGCGCAAATTGGTCCATTATTTCGGATCGCTCATTGCCCAATAGCAAGGACGGGTCTATCGTCCCGTTTCCAAAGTCATTTTGGGCATCCCCATCAGCCAACCAGGACGGCATCATAAAGTTATCATACTCGCTTGGATGATGAAGGTCGTGGAAGGTTGAGCCCTGACCAAGTTCAAACAACTCGTTACCTGCAGAAAGAGAATCCGATTGGAACAAATCGGATGTCCCTTTCAATGGATTGGGCGGATCAAGCGTAACAGGAAGAAAAGCGTCCGTCGGTGAGGGGTGCTGAGGGAGGAAAGAGCTCAGACCAGGATGCCGACTAGACGTGGTATCGCTGATCGACGCATAATGGCTTTCCTGAGCACTAAAGGACACTAGACGGGAAGGAGTGGATGGCGGTTCAATGTCGTACGAGTTGTTGAGAACAGAATGATTTTCGACAATGCTGTGAACGAAACTAGCTTCGACCGGTGAGCAGGCAGCCAGATCATTCGCCTTTTGTTTCCCCTTGGCCTTGGCAGAAAGTTGGACTTTGCGTTGGCTGGGGCTGGGATGGCCGTCCTGGGCCGAAGGTCGAAGTGGATCCGATGTGGACAGTGATTTTGGCGGCAACGACTTTGACGTTTCGTGTATCTGAATGGACTCAACGGATTCGGTAGCCCTCGGAGGGGACTCACGAGGCCGTCCCGTGATCCTTGGCTCCCGGCGCGTCCGTCTCTCCCTATGCTCTGATTGAAGCAGCGGTTCGTCGTCGCTTTCACGTCCTTCAGGGGTGACCCAGGAACCCCAATTGCCACCTGTAGATATCTCCGACTTCGCAACTTCATCCAAAGGTCGTGGCATCGGAGGCCAAACGAACCGGTCCTTCGAGCTGTCTGAACTCTTTCTGAACTCAGAAAACGCTTCTGTAGCAGGTTTTACGGTTCCCCAATCGTTAGTATCAGAAATGTCATCGGAAGTCTGGTGCTGGCGCCGGATAAATCGCGTGTTGTACAAGACAGCAAAGGGGGACACGATGGGCTCGCTTCCGAGATACAGCCGCAGGTAATCTTTTGCTGAATCATAAAGAGCCGAGGGGTAGGACTGAGCAATGAAGCGGTCATGTGGTTTGTCAAGAGTCACAGAATTTCTCGTGTCAGCAATCAAGCGTGCTCTCTTGGTGGGCTGCCGACTTATGTAGTCCAGATCGTCATAGCGAGAAGCCTTACGCTTTGTAATGTCTTTTTTGACGGAGACAGGCTGAGGAATAGCCTTTGAGGTTCCAGGATGCGGAGACGGGGACATAGACTCATGATGATTGTGATCAATGGCTGCTTGAAGGACATCTGCAAGGCTGTGGCGATCTGCGTGTCCTGTGATATCTGTTTTCCTTCTCTTCTTGGTCCAAAAGTTGAATGAACGATATACCGATGCGTTGATGCCGCCAGGTAGCGGAGGGATAGAGACATAAGAGAACAGAACTCTTGTCTTGCGGCGGAGTACCGGCGTCTGTGTTTGGACGGAAAGGTCAGGGGCGGAGGGGCTGGTTGGTGGTGGCGTGAACAAAGAATCCCCGAGGAGAGGCGAATGCGGGAATTCTGGCGAGTGCCCTCGCCCTGGTTGAACAGTCTGGAAGCGCAAGTTTCAATACCGCAGCACGTCCCAATCAGAATACGAATTTACTTCATCGTCAAACATGTCGAGGTTTTTTTGCGGGGGTGATTGGGTCAAAATTGAAGAACCCTAACAAATGATTAACAGCCATGGAAATGGAGAGGAAGGTCGATCAAAAACCGACCTCGTGTATCATAATCGTCTCTTTGGCCGGAGAGAAATCAATCTAGAATGAGTCAGTAAAGAAAATAAGGATACGCGGACGCAAACAAGAATTACAAGAATCTCGTTCACAGCAGACTCTTCTTCTTCATCTATGTCACCATCGGCATCCGCGTCCGTCAAGGAGGTGTTCTGTTCCGAGCATCCCTTTTCGTCCCAATGCGTGGAAACGATTGCCTAAGTACGATAAAAGTCACTAAGACGGAATCCTCGCGAAGACGTAACGCGATGATCACATCACTCGAGTTAACAACCTGCTGCGAAAAAAGAGACAATGATCAGAAACCCCGAATGCGGGGCAATCGAACTCAAAATCGAAACTTACATTAGCATCCAACATTCCCAAGCTACCTGTGGTCTTTTCCCCACTGTAGAACTGTCCTCCATCCACATCCCTATTATTCCCAGTGAAGGACGCGTCTGAATTAGCGCCCGGCCGCACCGTCGTTTTCGTGGAGCCATCGACCGATGGAATGGATCCCGTGCTGCCTATACGCGACTCCTCGCGACCTGAGTAGATTGCAGAGGAATCTTCGACCTGCGCAAGCCCGTTGACGACGTTCTGGCTCCCGTCCCAATTCGTCAACGTGTAGTTTGTCATTCCTGGTGGACTTGAGGAATCCTCCTGGCAGGCCGAAGAGAAACAGGACACTTGAAGAGGTCGACGAAGGAACAAAAAGAATGCAGGAAATATACAAGAAGACTATTGAATATTGAATAACGAGTATTGGAAAGACTTCAGATTTAGCCCATTTCGAACGTGTTTCTGTGGAAGCGTGAAAGTCAGGTGACCATCTGATCATGTGCCGACTGTCATCCACTTGAAAGGGCCAACCTTTCTCGATTTTCTCATAAATGCTATGGCTCTTACACTTGAGCATGCTCAACGGCTTGACTACGAAATCTGTTCCCTTCAATTGCCTAGTTTGAGGCCTTTCACGGTCGTAAAACCATAATCGGTTCAAGTATGCCTTGAATGACATTTGGTTTCTATAGAATTTCGAGTGGATATTTAACAGAACAGTACGATAACCACCAATTCTTGATCTTTATCTCTATAGAATAGAATCTTTCAGCCATGGATCCTGAAGTAACTGTTGGGCAGACGGGCGAGCGGATGGATTAAATTTAAGGCAGCGGCGCATAAGCGAGGCAGCCCCCACAACATCTTCTTGCGACGCTGGACAGCCAGTATCTCGAATACATAGCTCCAGGGGCCGGCGGGCGATAGATCTGAAGCGCTTCATATCCCCTACAAGATGGGGCCTCAGTGACACGTTAACAAATTAACGAAATAATAGCAATCGTAGCGTTCGATTCAAAATACTTCGAGCTGTTTGGGTAAAGCGAAAGGACCGCAGGCGGGAATCGCTGATCCGTCAAGACCATCATCTGCCAGAGGAGATAGTCTACCTCGACGCCGTCTGTGTTACTTGGATCAACATCAGATCGGAGGAAGGAGTGATGGATGCGATGGATGCGATCAGGGAATAGGCGAGCCTTTGTGAGGAAAGTGAATATCTACAAAACGTGGTTCATAATACGTAGAATCAGGCTAGTGCAACCACATACCAGACACCCAAACATCCAGATGTCGACTTTTTCATTCCATGGACCCCCAAGGACGACCTCAGGGGCACGTAACATGAGCGGCATGATGTCGTCCGTGCTCTTATCATCTAGCTCCTGGGCTGTCAAAAGCTCAATAAAGAATTATTTCAGATGAGATGGCAGACGCACCATTACTGAAGTCGGCTAGCTTGAAATCACACATCTCAAGATCCTCTACGGAAGGAGAGGGGAATTCTTCAGAGACAATAGCCTCGGTCACGACTTTGTAAAGACTTTGGAAAGAACCGTATACGCGTGGAGGATGGTCACGCAGCCAGGCAGATACAGACTCATCTGACCAGCTTGGGGCGAGGCTAACCATGATGTTATCGGGTTTGATGTCCATGAGAAGATGGAGGTTGGCTTGACGACGCAGAACAGAGAAACGCTTACCTGTATGAACAACACCGCATTTGTGAAGGGCAGCCATGCCTAGCAGAACGTGGCACGATATGCGTTTGACGATCGTGATGGGATGAAATTTGATGTTCTGGGCATTCCATACGGATTCGAGGGTGGCCCTTTCCAGTTCAAGTGCCAAACAAAGGTGTTCACCGTCTTGTTGGATGCCCTTAAGCATGAAATGCGTGATGAGGCGACTGCAGTGTTTGGACTCGTCGACGGGAAGGGAGGCTATGCGTTTATGGACAGCGAGTTCACGCAAAATCCTTTCTGCGTTTAGTTGCGAAGCATGTCCCGTGAGGACCTTGAGCGCGACGTAGCGATCGAGCCTGTGGGGTAACGGTGAATGCTGCTCACACGATGCGTGACGGTTGACTTACTGCGAGTCTCTTGCGAGCCATACACTCGAGTTGGTTCCGAAGCCGAGCTTTGCTTGGAGGCGAAAACGACCATCGGGACCAACTACGTCGTTGGGTTTGCCTTGGAAATAACCATAGCCTGCATCGGCGGGCAAGCCAAGAGGCTCCTCCGGGAATATGAACGTCGGCGGTTCTTCAGATTCGGTAGCCGTAAGAGGGATGGTCGACATCGACATACGAGCAGCAATTGGCTGGAGAGAGATTCGTTGGCGGAGGCTACAGCCAAGTGCGCGTCGCAACATTATGTTAAGGAGGGGATGATTTGCATTACATAATATGTACTTACTGTGGTTCGGTTGATGTCCCTACCATCGATAAGAATGTTCAAGAACTTCGAGAATGTCGAAATACAGAATCAAGAAGTCAAGAACGAAAGCATGAAGCACTGCGAGTTTAAAGTGTGGATGAGTATTGGAGCCCCCAGTCAACTATCCGGGATGTCCTGATCTTCGACGAAGTGTAAGGACTAAGAAAGAAATCTTGACGAGGAAGCCGACAAGAGCCGAGGAAAAAGGACTCTACGCTGTTGCCAGTTGGCCAAGCAACAACCGGTGCGTCAGTGTCAAAACTTTTTACGCTTATTATATTTTCTGCATACGAACATGATCACGACCACCAAGGCCTCCTTTCATAGATAGAAAAGAGGCTATAAGTACAAGACATGGAGAGCGAAAAAAAAAGACGCTGGTCAGAAAGGAGTCGGGAGTATAAAACACGGATTCATGCGCCTTGGCGTGGCGAAGCGCAGGACCTCAGCCCCGTTGTAGAGAAGACACCAATGCGGGCCCTCCGGAACGCCGAATCACTCTTCCCCTTGCAAGATATCCTCTGGCGCTATACCAAATGCACCTTCAAAGGACCACAGCGCTGAAGAACCGCTCAGCAGGTTCCCACCAGCAGAGACGATTTTGTAGCCTCGGGGAGTATTGATGGGCTTTCGGTTGTCAAGGTCGAAATAGTCTAGGCAGAAGTTGCCGTGCCTCTCCATGCCGCCGGTCCACAGACGAAGTGCGAGCTTCGGATTCCGGGTATTGGGGATGCTGTATATCTCGAATGGTTCGTTGGTCTTCTCGGGCTTAGCCTGCAAAACGTGGCTGGTGGTGAGTGGCAAGCATGCGGCATGAGTGAGGAAGAAAAGGCACACCCCCATTACCCTGGCAATTATTTGATCTCCGAAGCGCCTCACATATTCGTACTCGTCATGCTTTCGACGACATTCGGCAAGCTGATCTTCACTGAAGCCTCTGGAGAGATAGCGTTCTTCTCCTTCATCCTCTAGGGCCCAGTCAGTTCCAGGCTGATCAGGGTGCTTGTAATTTTGCTCTATAGCGAACACAAGCCTCTCCAAATCATTCCGAGGCCCTGCCACTCTGGCGTTTGCTGTTCGTTCAACCGATGGACCAGGACGCAAAGGCTGAGTTGGAGGAGTGTGAATCTACACATGTATGTGAATAGAATAGATTGACAAAAGCTTGTGAACGGCACCTGGCGACGACGCGACATTTCACCAAACATATGCAATTAAATTGTTAGCCGACGACTAGAGAGCAGATATGTTAGAGACGCCATTCTGTGCAACGGGATAGGTTTCATTTTGGTCTGTACCACCCCGTCCGTAGGTCTGAACGAGCGAGAACGTAGAGGTAGAAGGAGGTTGTTAGAATTCGAGCACGACGCGGGAAATCAGCCAGCGGATGGCGAGTCGAACAGCAGGACAGGGGGCAGCAAAACAAATAGATTCAGTTTGGCCCGGGAGCCGGAGGCAAACGGATGGGGAGGGGCACATCAGCAGTACAACTACTTATAGATAAGAAATAGATAAGAATTTGCAAAGATGGAATAGGAACCGTTTCAAACCCATCAGTTGGACCAACGGGCGTTGCGATCGAAACGCTCCATTTCCAACAGAGGTGCCATGTCTCCGTTCATATTCTGCGACGACTGTCTAGCGGGCACGAGATGTGTCTGAAGTCGTCCCACGGTAGCACCATCTTTGCGATGGCGGGAAAGTAGGCCGGCAAGGAACCTGGCATAGAGTATCGGGGTGTGGCGGTCGTCGATAGCAATTTCAGGAGAGCTTAGCGTCTGTATCAGGCGGCCAATAAGGTCAAAAATCGCGGTTTCCTGCTCCTTCGATAGGAGGCTTGCGAATTCGGGCTTGAGTAACTGCAAGTCACAAAAGAATCGGTCAAAGCGTATCTTGAGTGGGGCGAGTAAACTACACCTACCTTGAGCAGAAAAGCGGACGCAAACGATGCGAATATGAAGTGTCCTAGATGCGTCACGGTTGGGTGGATCATCACGTCAATATACGATTAACGAACCATCCGGTGCATAGCGCATGTAGCCGCTAGGCGCCAAGCTTTCAACCATGTTCTTGATCACGGACTTTGCTGCATCCAAACACTGACATCCTGTTAATAGATTGCCTTCCCTTGGAGTGTAGTAACAGACTTTTGTGAAAAACAACTGATCCTGTGGCTCAATTCCTCGACGAAAGGCTTGTTGGAAGCCGAACGAATACATGACGAGCCTTGAATAACCAACGAGGCTGCGGAGTCCAGCGAACCTTTTTAGCCAGCAGAAACGAGGTGGATATCAAACATACAAAGGCAACAAGCTACACCGAAGGGCGCATCCACGATCTGTGTCGAGGTACTCTAAGTTGAACTTCGTTTGATACGCCAGCCAAAGTTGCGTACCGTTTGGATCAGAGTCTTCAGAAAACCTTCGTGACCATTCCTCATGATACGCCGTCAAACGTGCATCGTGCTTTGTCGTAACAGTACGGAAGTCAACGCGCTACCATAATAATGATTAACACAACAAGGAATTCATAAAGGATGTCGGTTCATACCTTGTTCAGACCAGAAGGGGATGAGGGATCGCTGAAAATCTCCTCATGGAATTTTGCAACGATACGCAAGAGTTCTACGTATGCACAGAGATGGATGTCATGCCGAAGAGGAAAGGTTAGGAGAAAGTTGCACGGGGTAGGGGAGTATAGTTACGGAGAGATTGTATTTGGACTTCTTGTACCAGTCTTGGGCATTCCGCATGATGCTAGACGGATGTCAGACACGGCGCATGAGAAGGACGGTAAAGCCTGTACTCACTAATCTTCCTTGATGGTAGGTGGCTTGCCAAATTGTGTGGCAGTCGACCGGTCCAAATTGAAGCAAATCATCCAAACGCGAGTCTTGTTCAATATTTCGCGTTCCTGCTTCTCATTCTGCGGCTTTGTCGTGATGACCTGATGCAGATTCAAATCTGTGGCAATCCTAGCAGAAAAATTGTTAATGACCCCGTGTTCGACATCGCGTTTACAAATTACCTGATTGCCAAGCCTGTGTAGAGCCAGCTTCTGTCTTCCTCCCATCTTCGTGCTGGAACAGCATAGATACTCATCAGGATATATGCTTGACAGAGCTCAACAGATTTCCATCCATCAATGAGGGCATTTGCGGCTGAGTGTTTCGCGAAATGCATCGCAATGGGATAGATTTCAGATTTCTCGGCATATTATCTTGAAGAGATGGCACTAGACTATAATATTTTATGAGCAATACGGCTGGAATACTCAACGACAGCTTGCACTCACTGACTGTGAAGAGGAAGGGACATCTTGCGAACGTCGTGGCAGGCGTATGAAGAACAGGGTCGAGGAGCGATATGAATGGCTGTCAAAAGATTGAATGAGAGTCCTTGTTGACCATGAGTGGACGATTACGAACATTGACACGTTCATAGAATCTGATTTTCGGCATGAGTACATCGAACAATCGGTGAAAGAAAAACGGCGCACATTTCGAACAACTTCTCGACGTCGTCCGGGGTAACCAGCCCGTGCACTAGAATGTCGGGCGGACTGTGTTGTTCGATCAAGGATGCACGAATCCCTAGGTCGGTCGCGGGCCCTAGAAAATACCGATGAGAACATGTTCAAGTGTGCGAAACACATCACGACATGCCTGGCATGAAGTAAGTTTCATTCGCGACGCCCTGAACAGATGCAGATTGCCCATCAATCATCTGAGATACCACCAGTCGAGATCAACAAATACGAACGACGTCATCATCATCGAGATTGTCCTCCAGGACATTGACCTCTTTGTGTTCCTTCCTCCCATTCTTCGCCTTGCTGTTGCTGATGCTTAGGTTTGCAATCAAACCAAGCGGCACGTGCGAATCAGGTAGGGAAGACTGCAATTTATCATCATCATGCGAAGATTCTTCCTCATCCCCGTTGGGACCCTGGTCGTCCGGAGGTGGTATGAGGCCGTAGCGTTGCGCGTAAGACTCGGTTTCTGCATCAGATTCGTCATCGTCAGCGCCATTCGACCCTCGCATGTCTTTGAAAGCGCCGCCGCCACCATTTACTCCGGCCGTGCGGACGCTTGCCTTCAAGCGGTCTAACCACGCGAGGACATTCTTGTTGTTTTGGTCCGATGGCGAGGTCGCCATTCGGTAAGAAGCGATGGACATCGGCGTCGCGATGTAGGGATTATGCAGCTATACGTCCACAGTATGCCTTACGTTAAGGTGTGTGCAGTCGCAGAGCAGAGTGATACGTGCCTGTTTGAGGAGCGACTCGATAATAGCATCCTTTTGCCTGATCTGCGCGAGCAAATATTCGCGCTTGCTAATTTCGGGAATAGTAGGTAAGTCAGAAGTCGTAGACGCTGGAGAGGAAGCAGTGGAGAAAGAAGGGATCGAGCGGGAGGGAGGCATGGAGGTAAAAACTAAAGAGCAAAAATGTATGAAACGATCGAGGAATCCGACGAGGGAGAGATCGGATACGAAAAATTCAAAGCTGAGACCTTGGCCTTAAGAATACCGAAGGAAGCACCCCTTCTCCCCGCCTGCCGTTTAGAAGAAAATTATTTATTTCCATCCGCATATCACGATGGATGTAGCCGATATGGGAACGCGGGAAAGAACCGTTCTCCGGAGACAGCAACAGAACATGTTTCCGTCATGACGGAACAAGCATCCAGCAACGAGGCCGGGGAGGGCCAGAGAAGGGATGAAAGGAAAAAAGAATAAACTCGACAGGAACTGGGACCTACTTCGGCGCGGTTCTCGGCTTTCTACCTTCCGACGATGCATACGCGACCTCCCGACTTGCAACGTTTGCATGTGTTCTCGTGGTGGTGCGGTTTGTTCGACAGGGCAAAGAGTCGATATGACGATGTTCGATCGTTTTTTTTTGCCAAGACCGAAACGTATCGTTTCCGGATGCAGATTGTTCACGGGGGCAGGACAAGGGACGCGGACCAAGGGCGCGGCATCGGAGGTAAGGAGGGTGGGTCCAGATGTAAGGTTCATCAAAAAGCATGCAAAAGAAGGATATCGTCAGTCAAGAACTCAAACCGGAAAGGCCTCAATTGCAAAGAAGCGTCAAAAAAGAACAAGCATAACCGGCATGACATACGAGCCGTCAATTGGTGAAGCAAGGGAAGAAAGGCGTCGAGGCAGCGGAGTAAGTAGCCGTACCTTGAGCTTCTTGCAGTGCGTGCAGGCTCCAGGCCTGTTGACGCCGCGGGCGGGTCATGCATTCCAAATCAGACACAATGAAGGCACAGCGAGCCCGAGATGTTGTGAGACGCGTCCATATTTTTGCGCGATTTCGATCGCCCGGGGAGAGCGTGGCGCGACGTATAGGTGTGGCGTTTTTGGAGTTCAATTCATCAAGTAGGGAAAGAACAGCGTCGGTGAGAAGATGACAGCCAATTAGGAATGGTCAGGATTGTCCATAGATATGAACGATATGAAGGTGATTGCAGCAAGGTCGAAGAAATATTGAAGTGGCTATGGCGAAGCAAAGCAACCACGGGCAACGTACCTCACCAACGGATTGGGCCTAGGTATTTCGGAAGGTAGGGTCAAGGATGTGCTAGGACCTCAAAGACGCTCAACGAAAATGTCGACTATTGTTGTAGACGCATACCAGCACTATGACAGTGCAAAGTAGAGATTCCTTCACTCGATGCCCTAAAGTAATTCGCGTCCTAGATTGCGCCTTAGACAGAACATGTCGATAGGATATTTTGCGGTGGCGGTACGGAGGATCGACGACCATGGGCACGCTGAATTGATGACAGGGGGCGATATGTCAACGGTGTGGATTCTGACCATTGTTCTAATACAAAGGATGCACGCGCAGCGCGTAATACCGGGCTCTGGACATCCTCACTCGACTGGACCCTTGATACCGACCATCGCTGTCCTTTGTTCTTATCTCTCATGCTACGTCATGTCCGTAAATGTGATTACTTGAAGAGCTCTTCACGTTCTAGCACGGATTTCTCCAACTTTATCAGAATGGTTGTCCGTGAAGGGTATTGAGCGTTCGGTGTATTATGCGCCGTGACACGAGCAGGCTGTATATGTACGGTCAGGTTTGAGGAAAAGATGACATTAAAACGGAACTTGCAAAGCCTAAGCCATCCATAACGGCTTCGACGATGCCTGCCGTGAACGAGGAGCAGCTGAGTTGGCTCATGTCTTTCGGGACAGATATGTACCGCTCGACGGGTGGATCGTTGTCGATAATCATGTCTGGCAGATACTTTTAGTCTGGATTACGGCAAGGATAAGATGCATAGAGGCGCACATTCGTCGGCATTTTCGACGCTCTTCTCGATAGCGTCTGCTGGTTTCCCGAACACGGCTTTCCACACCTGAGTGTGGATCATCATCAGGGCGGGCAGAAACCGTATCTCCCGCTTTGGCGCCTTCGATGACGACTCGGCACGCCATACCATGAGCTCAAACGCCCTCATTCCGATGCGGTAGCCAAGTATGTTGAGTCTGTTCAGAATGTCAGCTCGTCTGTGACCGTCAAATCGGTATGAGCAAGCAACAGACCGCCTCTCCAGGTCGTTGATACCGCTGACGCGCTTCTGGGTGTACTGGACGATCTCCGAGAAGAGAAACGCAAAAGCAGACGCCGAGACTTCTGCTATCCGTGTCTTGTTGAGGTTCCTGTCGTATATGTTCGGCCGTTGTGCATTGGCCCGCGTCGACGCCACGGTGGTGCTGGCGGAGGTGACAGTGTGCAGAGAGATCCTCGAAGACGCTGCTGAATGGGCATAGTCGACGGACTGGGCGGTGCTGGGCGTGGCGGAGAGACGGGCATGCTGGACGTGGGCCGTGGCCCTTGCCCATGACGGTCGCACGATCGCACCTGGTCACCAGTGGTCTTGCGCCATGCAGCCAATCAAGTTATCTCCCCTCGCTCATTTATGAACCTGGCCAGCACCAAACCCTCCGCCGCCGACATCCAGGACCACCTGTATGCATCCTTCCTCGATGGCGAGACCGCTGACCTCGCTTTACGCATCAAAGGTTTTTGGAGAGCGCCTTTGTTACGGGGAACGGCGAACAGCGAACAGTTCGGCGAACAGTCACGTGAAAGGGGCATCAGAGCCATCTGAGATGAGATCTAGACGTGACCAGAGATATGGCTGAGCGTGCACGGTGAGACGGGACTCACCGTGCACAGTCGATAGATAAGCAATAGCAGAATCATCATACTGTTCATCTACAAAATGACATCGAAGAAACTCTACATTGCAGATATATTTCAAAGGCTGCAGCATTGCCCAGAGATCTGGAATGTTCTTGAGCTTCATCAACTCCAGACATTCTTCAAAACATGCTACAGGTTATGGCCAGAAATTACAGATATCCCTTTGGTCGATTTTGCCACTCGCAACAAGGCTTTCAACATTGAACTTCCTTTACCCGTCCAAGGATTTATCAGTGCCGTCCTAGGTTTAACCGAAAAGCAAGTTTCCTGCCTCTGGGAAAAACTTGGGGCTATCATTCCACACCACACACTGAGACCTGCATACGAAGATTCGTTTCAGACACATGGATATGTGCACAACCTAGGTGACTGCTCATAATGATGAATAGTATGACCCCAATGCTGAAGCGTCTCACAAGGCCCATATTGCATAGCACCTCCTTATGCTACAAACTGTCCTCGTGATGGTTGCAGTCGTCAGCTTGTCGAAAAGTGGTCAACCGAAGCTAAGCTATTCACACTTGACCATGGCGCCATTACAATCTATCCAAAGTCGTCATATTGTCAAGGTAAAGTTAAGCATGAGAATGGTAACACTTGTCCTCACTTCCTTCTGTTATCCAGGTTGCAATACGCGGTACTACTCTAACTATTCAGTAAAAGATGCCATAAACAAAGATGCCCAACGGGAATATTATCCAGGCGTTCCGCAGTATATTCAAGTCACGGAGCACAGTTTTGTCGAGGATAGGCTATGTGTCTTATTTGAGACTATGATGTGCTTCGCCCAGTAAATGTCTTGTATCATTTATGTGCTTTATGAATTAATGATTATGTTTTACCAGTGCCTCAGCCAAGACAATCGGCCATATATACAATCTTGCATTGTCCAGAGAAATGGGATCAAATACTGCCAATGCTTCTGCTCTCTCAGCAATGCTTCAAGATCGCATTGTGCTAGACGCCTTCTTCCTTCATGCATTGCTTCTTGATGCTGAAAAGAACAGGATGATTCTCAGTATCCCCCATAGCATCCGACAAAGTCATCGCTATGACGAAGCCTTGAAGGCACGTAACTTCCGCATGGCCGGGACTGGACAAGACATGTGGGCCCATGCATGTAATCTGTGCCAGAAAGTCGTCAATAAAGACAGAAACTGGTGTAAGCAACTATATTATGGGTTTTCGAGACTGACAGACAAGCAGATTTACATAGACCGCATCGATGCGGGGGTTACTGATGGCATTACCATTGGTCATCCTTGCTGTGCTGTTCACGATTGCCGCATAACATTGGACAGTCCTCACGATCGATATTGCCGTGAACATGCTTATAAGATTCTTCAGTGCAGTATCATCGACTGCGAACAACCATCTGAGGATGGATACCTCACCTGCAGTCATCCCGAACACCGCGCACTGGAAAGGAATCGTCATACAGATATTTCTGATGCACAGTGTGCACACAGGTTGGGCCGATCTGGCCTCCTGTCAGACGACATCGATGATGGCGAGACAGCTATACAGACAGATGGCAAGAAGAAACTTTGCGACAAACATAGGTGGACACATAACGATCAGCTATTCGTTCGATGCTGTGGGGTAATTACCTCACGAGCCACACTATTTGGATCTGAAGGGATATCTGGAGTCAAGGTATGATATTTTCATTTGCATACAAGGTAGATTATACCTCAATAAATTTGCGATGAGTTAGGATTTCCTTAAAGCAACATTTCTACCTGAATACCCTGGATCAAAGCCGACATTTATCTTCTATGATCACAACTGTGGATTATACAAGCATCTGAAGAGACAAGGCGATACATACTTCGATGACGTTGGGCTGCCCATCGATGTATTCCATGCCTTTAACAAAACCCATGCTCACAATGATTTCTGCCAAGAAACATGCAATCCGTCTCAATTCCCTGAACTTAGAGGCCATGATGGCCAGTGGATGTTCAACTCCTCAGCTGCAGAGCAATCCAACGTATGGGTGGGAGGCTTTCAGGGAATTGTGAAGGAAATGCCTGCGCCAAGGTACGTGACTATCTGAAATGCTACTGAAGGCAAGCTCAGAATGCATTAGATACAATTTTTATATGGACAAGATGATCAGGTTGCACAATGAATATACGGTATCACAGCTGATGAAACAAGGCCACAATCCTCACTTAAAACCAATAGAAGAGCTAGTGTATAGCACATAGAATATAATACTTGGATGACTTCTTACACTTTCGTCGCGGTGAATTCATCGTATGGCACCCAAGTCCAGGGACCTCCAGATCTGCCAAACTGTACAGTCTTGATGTCCCATTGAAGCCCCTTCTCTCACAATGTAAGGCTTACGTGACAAGACTGACGAAGGTAATCTGAACAGATTATCGGTTAAAGCCCCTTGCACTAGGTCTGTCATGAAACGCTTACCTTCGGGACTAATCCAGCCCGTGAAAGGAATCACTGACCATGCACCAATCGTATTCATTGAAACCGGCCACGATAGGTGATTTTTTGGGATATGGACTGCAAATACAGCCTTGCAACCCTCGTTTTTGCAGCGAAGAAAGACGCGTTCACTTTGTATGTGATTGGTGATGTGGATAACATCTAATACCCCACAGGCCAAGCACTGTATTGTTGGAAGGGTTAGCCCGAAGGGCCTGTGTACCTTGTGGTGCCAGACAAACAGAGAGGAGATCAGGAACTAGGAGAGAGGAAGGAAAGAGGAGATGTTTAAGAGATGGAAAAACGATCAAGGAAGGACGAAAGAAGATTGAAAGGAAAAGAGATGGAAGAAGAAGGAGAGGAATGAATGGAGGAAGGAAGTTCTTAGTGAAAATAATAGGAGACCCACCTATCTACACCTGAACAAGGGATGATGGATCTATGGGTGATTGAGATATGGAAAAAGAAAAAAAAGGGAGTGGGAGAGAGGAAAGTAAGGCAAGAGAATCAAGAAGCTGAAGGAGACAAAGTCAAACGAAAAGAGGAGAGAAAGAAGCAGAGACGACGGGGGAAGTGAGAGGATGAGGTGGAATGGGGAATATGAATAGAAACAAAGAAAAAAAGATATCAGTCAAACCCGGAATAATTAGATGGAACCACGCAAACCTGACATGCGATCTCTCGTAAGCTGTAATTCAGTTTTGAGGAGAAATCAAATGGGAAACAAATTAGTTTCGAAGGGAGGGGGAACGGAATGAGGTGGATGCAAGAAGAAGAGGAGAGATCTTGATGTGATGGCAAGAATAGCAAGGGGAGGAGTCGAATGCGTCGTAAAAGGAGGAGAAAGGAGGGGAGAGGGACAGCGAAGGAGACACAGTGATAAAGAGGGAGAGCAGATAAAGAAAGAAGAAGACAAAAAAGACCATCGTGCCTGAGCGTCGAAACAAGTTGGGCATATTACGCGGGCATCATGGGGAAGATATGAAGGGGACACAGAAGAAAAACAGCCTGGGACAAAAGTACATTGATGAGACTGGAAAGGACAGAAAGGAACCACTGTTTCATGCAGCAATAAAAGTTTAGTACCAATAAGAGATGAGCAAGAGAACACAAGCTCCCATGCACATGTCACAGATGGCTGAAGTGCCAACCGGGAGTATGAAGACAGTCCAGGGCTCTGTAGTTTTAGGAGTCGGAGTCATCGATTGGGTCCGGCGGGGGAACCAGTGATGATATCCATCGCGTTTAGGAGGGGAAGAGAGGGGAGGCCAGGAGCTGGCGGGTTAGAGAGCAGGTAGGCTACCAGTAGCGCATGTCTTCACACATGAATGTTAGTAGATGAGGTATATCCGCCGATGTCAAGAGGATGGTGCAAACGAAGGTAGGATGATCTATCGAGAGTAATGCATCGGACTTGTTTTGATGTATTGAATTTGTACATTAACATCTTGAATCATCATGCCAATAAACATCAGCATGTCACTGTTTTTTCTGCTCCGTATGTATTCAAGCAGGGTATATTCACATTATTTATTTCATATGCGAAGACATTGGGTGTTTTCTAATTACATGATGAAAAATGTGTGACTGACTGTGGAAACGGTGGGTGCAAGTACTTGAAAACCAGCAGGCTCCCAAGATGAGGAGGCCCAAGATGACGGCAGGGAGGTGTGCAGGTGGAGGCGGCAGGCTCCTGAGACGCTGTGCATGGTGGAGGGTGACGGGAGACGCATGACGGTGCTGAGGGTGCAGGATCCGAGAGCGGCAGGTGTGATGCGCCTGTGAGGCCCGAGGCGTCTGGCAAGCTCCCCGAGAGGGCACAGCTCCCCTGAGGCGGTGCAGGCTCCGAGAGGGCAAGCCCGAGGATAGCAAGCTCCCCGAGAACGGAGGCGAGGCAGGACGGCCCTGAGCGGGCAGGTCCCCCGAGACGTGGAGGCCCCGAGAGGGCACGGCTCGACGCGTCGTGTGGGCTTTGATGTGTCGGCATGGGTCGAGAGTGTGATGGTTGCTGCAAAGTCGTGATGGATTCGATGCATCTGACACAGTCAGAGTATTAGCAGTATGAGGGGCACATGGAAAGAGAAAACAAGCACACCGAAAACCCCCCCCCTAGAGGACCGAACCTCACAGAGAAGCTTTGAGAACTTTCTCGGCCATGTCGTTCTGAAGACTGACGTGGTGTGAGGCTGATTCTGCAGCTCGGACTGACCCCCCCCACTGCGTGGCTCTGATGGCTCGCGCAGGTTGCTGACATGGCTCTGACGGCTCATGTCAATGCAGGAGGGTGAAAAAGAAGGCGAGGATCAGCCAAAGTTCAACCAAGATCACGTGATCAATGCCCACGGTCACTACAAATGATTCAATGACTTGCTTCGGCCTAGTGATCCACCTCTGGAGCTGCGGGCCACAATCTTTTGGGAGCAGAGGCTCTCATTTATTCATTCTATTTCATATCACTAAGCTGAGCAGAAAAGCAAGTATGTACCTTTAATTAATTATTTTTTTTTCAGAACAGCATAAATAATGTAATTATCAATATGACGTGCATGGAGTTTTCAAGACAACCGTGCACAGAGCCTTCAATATGTCCACGCACGGGCATCTTCAACACGCCCATGCACGGGGTCTTCAGCACGTCTGTGCACAGTCCGTCTGAACATGCCCGTGCATGGAGTCATTCAACATGCCTGTGCACGGTCCGTCTGAACACGCCCGTGCACAGAGTCTTCAACATGTCTGTGCATGGTCCATCTGAACACGCCCGTGCACAGAGTCTTCAACATGTCTGTGCATGGTCCATCTGAACACACCATGCATGAAGTCTTCAACATGACATGTAACTTCAATGAAAAACCGAGTATGCAAAACAAGTTGATAGAGAGAGAGTATCTATATAGAATGGGTCAATAGAGAGTGTAACTATCTATATAGAATGGGTCAATAGAGAGTGTAACTATCTATCTTTTAAGAATACCACCTCTCTAGCGTCATGAACAAGTTCCTCATTCCGATAATTTTCTGGTCATTCTCCGCTATCTCCTGGACACGTTTATCATTAAGGTGCTGTGTGAGTAACTCTCCAGCCTTCCTAGCATTCGTTGTCCAGAACTCGCCACAGTTGAATAACGTTTGGAATCTACCAAGCTCAATCGAACGATGTCCCCTAATCGATTCAGCAGCCCTGTTGTCATTTCGTGGCACCCCGTACTTGCACTCTTCCATAATGGTATACACCTATGGCTTTCCTCAAACTTTGTGTTATACAAAAGAATTGTATCGTCACTCACCTTGACTGCTTGAAGATAAACATCCTTGCATACCTCACCTGCATTGGTTGATTTTTTCTCGCGAAGATGTTTGATGATCTCATCGTCCTTGTATTTTTCTAGCAACCAGAGTTCGACGAGAAGCTTTTTGTCATCGGCACTCTCTTTGATCTTTTTGTAGGTCAGGCCCTTCTGTTTTAGAATGTGCCCTTTCAACGGCACATCGTCCTTCGACATACTGCCTGTAGGAGGTTGCATTTAGTGCATCAATACATCCTCTATTATTGGGATATTCTTGCCATCATTCGAGGTTGCATCTTTCTCCTTCGAGGTGCTCTGGTGTGAGGGCAATGAAGCATGATCGACGACCCTCGATCTATCATCTGTACCAAATAATAATAGAACACGTTAATATACAATAAGGTACGAATTAGTTCAAGACGTTATCGTTTGTGGAGGAAGATAATGAAAGATCAGAGGACAGCAGGCAGGACGGATAGCTGGATGAAAACGGAGGATGGAATATATTTTGCACTGAAGGAAAAGAAAGAGAAAATTAAGTCGAGGGATAGTGAGATTCACAAGCTGATATATTATAGAACATAACATACAGAAGAAAATACATATACTACCTCGGAACGGGGAAGGCACGAGAATATCAGATAGGCCACGGGAGGAGTTGGGAATATGAATCAAGACATATATAGGGGATGTAAAATGACAGGTGTTAATAGATTATCAAGGACCGCAGAAAGAGCTTTAGGTTGGATCAGAAGTAGACGGGCAGAAGGGGATGTATGACAGGCAGTTCATATTCAGAGGAAGGGAGGCGAGAGCGGCGAAGCGCGGTTTGACAGTGAACACGGAGATAGACTGGCAAATGATGGAAATGAGAAAATCATTCTCATTTGGACGGATGTGGAAAATGTTGAGGGGCCCAGCATTAGCATAGATATGGATTAGAAATCAATGAGATGAATAAGATGCAGATGCATAAGAAAGCGCATAATCTCAGGCAGACGGTAGATGGGATTGCATACCAGATCGTAAGTAGATGTGTGACTTTGATGAAGATGCCAGGGGATGCATGATGTGAATACGAGGTCTGGATCAGATAAGGGAATTGGACCAGCAGGGTAGATTTCCTGGCATGGAGTCCATGTCTTCTACCAAAATAGAAAGAGAAGGAGGGCTCATAAGACCAAAGTAGATAAAAAGGAAAGAGAATCGCATCTGGAGTAGGGAGTCTGCATGGTCAAATGACATTGGTGAGTCAGTAGAATCATAGTTAGCAACTGGTCCGAGTTTGGACAATGCCAATGCTGGTTTATCAGTGGAGACTGTCAGTCTCAGGGGATCTTGGTACAGAATAGACGAGAATGGAGAAGAGGACTCACAGCCTGTAATAGGCATAAGATGAAGAAACCAAGGAAAGACAAGAGGCATCGAGTTTGAAATGGATACCTGGTCATCAGCAGCGATCTGGTCATAGACATGGACTAATGCCATGATGGAGGGGAAGCCAAACTCAAGCCTGTAATAAGTCATAGATAATATAAACAAGGAGCAGGAAGCGACATCGCAGTTGGGGGATGAACCACGGTGGATTTGATCCACCACCAGATGCTCAACCGTGAGAGCAGCGAGGTCCAAGGAGGAGATCCAGCAAATAGGAAATGCCCATGGATCAGCTCGATAAGTGTTGCCTGCGCGTTTGCTGATAGACTTGGAGGAATGACCATCCAACGAGGAGCTCTAATGAGACATGAATGAGACGGCATACTAGGGACAGCATCGAGAAACTTGCCTCAGCGTATGTTCGAATTCGAGGCCACTGATAGATGAGTATCGCAGAGATCAGATTGCACTGAGCAATATAATTGACTCGCATATGGGAGCTGAAGGGCCCGACATTGACGGACATGGTGACAGAGAGGACTTGGACTGGGATTAAAATGTGGAATGACATTACTCTAGTATATAACATCTTCCCGGACTAGGGCTGGAGAGTTTGCAAGATCAGTTGAGTGACTGTCAATGGTAATGAAAAACCAATAGAAAACGAGAGCCTAGTTAACATAATCAATTCGAACATATCTCCATGCATGGGTTTTTCGGATGTATATAGCAATTTTTCATCTATGAAGCGAGATGAACCTATGACTCTTAGCCATGCTGCAAAAAAATGACATGCACTCCACTCGTAATCGCTGGCTGTATTCCAATATCAATGAGAGGCCAAACTGCTTGTTACTTACGTTGAAAGGGACTGATATGACTGACGTGAATAACTGCAAGATGCGGGAGGTGCATGGCCGGAACATGAATAATTTAATTATCAAACACATTAGAGCATACTACAGATCACAGCCGATAGGCCAAAGGCTATTGAAGCATTAACCGACACGAACAATGCTTATAACGGATCTAAATGTACTAGGATTAATGCGGGAAGCGACTGCCAACATGAGCGAGATATGCAGCATGCCTGACACATTGCATACTAGAAATCACATGCCCTGCAGAACTCAAGATGTCCTTTTGCTTTTCCATCATGATATTCCTGGATAAAGTTGTTCCATGTCGCATCTCGTACACGACCCTTTTGAACCTGAACCGAAGCTCGACGAAGCGCTGCCATGCATCGAAGTTATTTGAATAGGTTGAGGGCTTGTATTCTGTTCCAGTAAAAGCAATGGCGAAAGCTTTGCGCCGCGTCATTTTTCCAAGGCCAACCATCTTCATAAAGCCATGGTGCATGTCGCAAATGTACTTCAGGGGAAAACCGGATTTAGCTGTCCCAGCTGGTGGGGCGGTGAAGCCAGTATCGGATAGAGTGCTGAATATAATTGTTAGCATAACCCTTTGTACAAATAATCGAATCCTACCCTAGGGATGAATTGCTATCCAACGTGGTGCTTGACGTAGTCGGCGACGGCAATGTCAGGTGATGATCCATGAACCTGGAGAGTTATTTGCCGTGAGCAGTCAAGGAATGGAACAAATTGTAGACATACGGATCTTGATATAAGTTGTTGGTCATATAGTCATTGAGAATGGATAAACTAGACTTCTGTGATAGTTGCCGATGGAAAGTGGATGCTAGGAGTCGGCATACAGATGTGTGATTGCGTGGATTTTCAAGCTTATTGGATGCCACTCGTTTCCTTGGTGATGATGAAAATCTCTGCGAGCTATCACTGTCGGTATCAGCAAGGTCAATCGTGATGGGAATCGATGATGAAGTGTTGGAATGATCAGTGCTATCCACCTTTGCTGGTGTTTGAGATCGAGCCTCTGATGTAGTTGGCCATGAAGAGATGGTGTCTGGGGGAACCTGGCCTGTGACAGAACGGGAATGCAGTATAAGGTGTTCGCCAAGGCGAATCTTCCTAGCTGTGCTTGTGATCATCCATTTAAGACCGTCCCAGATACCATATAAATCCGAATCACGAAATTCATCTGCTCCGATCAAGATAGAGAGCTCAGCACTATCTCGAGGATGAAAGAAGGGGAAGGTCTTGACAGATGTTTCGATAACAAGAACGTCCTCCTTCTGTAACTACTCGTGAGCATGATAATTGCTAGATGATGAAGTAGTAATGCTCACGTTCAATGAACTCCACCATTCAAACGTGATCAGCGACTGATTGTCTATACGTGCCCGATTCTTCTGCTGGCGAGAATCAGCAAGTGAAGGGCTCCCATTACCTCTTGCTGTGAGTTTGGCGACATAAGTGGGACATAGCATCTTGGTAAATGTCCTGGATCGAGGGGTTGCAGTTTGATCCGATTGCAGGATGTCTCTCCCACCAGATGCAGTAGGAGTTAGACTTGGGGGAGATGTGATTGGAAGTGAAAATAAGTCAGGAATCACCGGCGAAGTAAGCTGGGCCGGCTCTGAAAAATATGCTGCTGGAGCCGGGCTGGATATTGAAACCGCTAGTGAAGAAATGAGGGATGGATTGACGTCCTCAAGATGATCATCAGGTCCTGCGTGTTGTCCTGGAGAGACACAGTTTGTGCCATATGCCTGGAGGGTGTCTAATTCCAATGATCAATATTTCAGTCTTTATGTTAAATATTACCCCTAACCTGTGTGTTGCCGTCCTGGGCACGGGCTTCCTCCCCTTCCACGTCCGTTACCACTGCAAATGCACCAACCGGCTTTGGAAAACTCGTTGGTTTGTCCTTTAAGATGAGACGGGCTGGAACAGATTACCCCTCAGCCCTCGCCTGATCTTTGCAGCAGTAACTGCAGAGGAGAGGAAGCGAGAAGGAGGGCAAGGAGAAGAGGGGGGGAGGAGGAAAAAAAGGAGCAGCAGCAAGACGAAAGAAGGAAAGGAAAGAGAGGTAAGAAAAAAAAGAGGAAAGGAAAGGGAAAGAGTAAGATGGGGAAGGAGAACACGGAAGTAGCTTAGAAAGGAAGAAAAAAAGAAAGAGAGAAGAGAGGAAGAGTAAAAAAAAATAAGGGAATAGAGAAGGAGGAAGATGAGAGGAAACAGCGAGAGGGAAAGGAGAGAAGAACGAGGGAGAAAGAAGAGAAAGGAAGGAAAAAAGAAGAGGATAAAAGAAGAAAAAGAAAAGGAAGAAAAGGAAAAGAAAGAGACAAGAAGGGAGAGGAAGAGGAAAAGAGGAGGAGAAGGAGAGGAAAGGGAGAGGGAAAAAGAGGAAGCAAGAGAGGAGGAGGATGTAGCATAAAAAGCTAGAAGTAGAGAGACCAGAGGGGTAAAGACCCACACGAAGAGAGGAAGATGGGAGAAGGGAACACGGGGAGAGGGAAAAGGAAGGGGTAACTCAAAAAAAAAATAATCCCCAAAAACACGACCACGGGTTGTGTTGATTTGGAAGGGAGAGGACTAAGGGAACGGAGGAGGAAGAACATCAAAAGGGGCAGGGAAGAGAGAGGATTGACGGGAGTTGTGACGGAGACGAAGCAAGAGAGACAGAGGACGGAGGGGAAGCAGAAAAAACAAGAAAGGTTGGGGAGGGGAAAAGAGAAAGGGATGAGAGCGGACGAGAGAAACGACGGTGGGGGAGTTAAAGGATTGAGCGACCCAAGTAAAGGACCCCAGAAACAAAGAGGAGGAGGGGGGGAGGAAAGAATCAGAGAAACAAAGAAAAAGAAGTAACCCAAAGAGAAGCAACCAGAAAGAACACGAAACGAGTAGTTGAGGGAAAGAAAGGACCAAACAGACGGAACACGAACACGGAAAGAAACAACGAAGAAAGAGAAAGAAAAAGGAAACCGGAAGACAAGGAACCCACTTGCCTTAGCTGGGGCACCAAAACAACCCAACAAGCAGAACAGGTACAGAAGGACTGGACTTTGGGATGCGATCAAAGAAGAACTGGATTTGGGCAAGAAGCCCAAAAGAAGAAATCGGAACGAGATTCATATAAAGGGAACCTGGCTAATCGGAAGTTGGCGACGAATGGAAGTCTACTCGATAAAGAGGAGATCACGAACAAATGGGAATGATCACCTACGCATTGCAACGGACACGGGAGGCAAGGCGAACGTGCACAGAAGGGGGACCTAAGCTGCAGGAGTGGCTGGAGTTCAAAACGGAACTGAACGGTCGCAGACAGGAGTTCGGATACCACTCCACCTACGATGACTGGGAACACGGACGCGTCGTTATGCCGGCAATGGCTAATACTCCGGAAGTCAGGACAAATCCGCTTGGACATCTTCCACCATTCAAAGATTGGGAAGAGTTCAAGGCGGAGGCCAGAGAATTCTTCATGACCACGGAAACCCGGAACGACGTGATCATTCGGATCAAAGGACTGTCGCAACACCGATGACCGGTCGAGGACTACATTGTCGAATCGGAGCTGGGCCCGAGGAATATAAGACAGCCTCATCGACATCTTTAAACACGGACTCGACCAGGCGCTTGGACAATGGATTATCGAACTAGGAGGTGTCCACGAGGAGGACATCGACTGGTGGTACAGACGCGCAACGGAATTGGACCGGCAATATCGCCAGGCCCAGAAGGAATTCAGGGTGAAGGAGCGATTCGCTCCCAAACCAACACAGAAACCGACACAGGAGACGATGGCACCTAAAGGGCAAACTCCAGCACCAGTAACCAGTAATGCTCAAGGACGGCCCGACCCTAATGCCATGGACGTCAACCGGCTGAGACGCGAAGGACGCTGCTTCCGGTGCGGCGAGAAAGGACATCTTGGATGGAACTGCCCAATGAACACCCGACCGAGATACATGACTAGGAACGTGGAGGCTAAAGACGAACCTGCCACCGCCCACATCGAGGAAATGAACCAGGGTTTTCAGTAGAGCTGGGAAGGAGCACCGCTTCACCGGCTGACTATGTATCATCGAATATTAATATAAGGGACATTCCCGACCTAAAAGAATATTTCGAACGAGAAGGTGCACAAGAGTTCGGTCTCGTAAAAGGATATACCCTACCCTGGGTGGCACAACAGATTTATCGGCAGGACGAGTCTAAGGCATACTCGATCCTTAAGGCATGGACAGACCAATCACGACAGAAGGACATCTCTTTGGAAAGACTTCGCGAGATCAATCAAATGAACGATCACGATGCTCTCCATACGCTGTATGACCTCAGACAAAAACCACGGTTTGTCAGAGGAGGAAACGGAAACCAGATAGATGTACCCCTGATGATTACAACCTTGGATACTGGACAGACACATAGCGTGAAAGCGCTGCTCGACACGGGATGCACTGGATCCTGCATAGACCGGAAATTCATTAAGGAAAAGGAGATCAACACGAAAAGATATCCTATTCCCATCCCAGTCCATAATGCAGACGGGACCCGTAACAGAGCGGGCGACATACGTGAATATGTTGAACTGAGAGTCCATGTCCAAGACCACATTGAGCGAATGGTCTTCTCGGTCACTGAACTCGGAAAGGGCCAGATCTTCATCGGTTACGAATGGGTGAAACGCCACAACCCTCGAATCGATTGGAAAATGGAAAAGATCACGTTTGACCGATGCCCTGAAGAGTGTCAGCAAACTGTCCGAACAGGAAACCCTGAAGACGATGACACCTCTACCGAGATAAATGAGGTCGATTTCGAAAACGGAGAGAAACTCTTGATGATCGACATGAACCGAGAGTTTCATCTAAGGGCCTTCCAGACGACAGCTTCCAAACTGGCAGAAGCAACGACAAAGACGGCAAAGGTGAAAACCTTTGAGGAAATCGTACCGGAAGAATACCACTGTTTCAAGGATTCAGTGTTCGGAAAAGAGTCGTTCGACGAATTACCACCACAACGACCTTGGGACCACGCGATCGAACTCATTCCAGGAGCTAAACTCCAGGATTGCAAGGTCTACCCTCTGACGCTGGATGAACAGAAACAGCTGGATGCATTTTTGGATGAGAACCTGAACACCGGACGAATCAGACTGTCAAAGTCGCCAATGGCCTTGCCTTTCTTCTTCGTGAAAAAGAAGGACGGATCCCTACGACCTGTACAGGACTATCGGAAATTGAATGACGTGACAATAAAGAACAAGTACCCATTACCCCTGATCCAGGAACTGATCGACAAACTGAAAGGGGCGAAGTTCTTTACGAAACTCGATATCTGATGGGGATACAATAACGTCCACATGAAAGAAGGCGACGAGTGGAAGGCCGCATTTCGGACAAACCGGGGAATGTTCGAACCCCTGGTCATGTTCTTCGGACTAACGAATTCACCGGCCACCTTCCAAATGATGATGAACACAATCTTCAAGGACGAGATCGATCAGGGACATGTGATAATCTACATGGACGATATCCTTATCTTCAACAAGGATCTGGATAAACACAGACAACTCGTCCAATGTGTACTGGAAAAGCTAAAGAACAACAAGCTTTACCTGAAACCCGAGAAATGTTCGTTTCATCAACTGGAAGTAGAGTACCTCGGAATGATTGTCTCGGAGAACGGCATCAAAATGGATCCCGTTAAAGTTGAAGGCATTAAAGACTGGCCAAAACCCACATGCAAACGAGACGTCCAACAATTCTTAGGCTTTTGCAACTTCTACCGGCGCTTCATCGAAGGATTCGCGAAGATTGCGAAACCCTTGACAGAATTAACCGGAAAAGCCAACTGAACGTGGGAAAAAGCCCAAAATGACGCATTCAATGGACTAAAAAACCGGATCTGTTCAGCACCGATCATTGCGATGCCTCGAGACGATGGAAAGTTTCGAATGGAAGTCGACGCTTCAAATTATGCAATAGGAGGCGTCCTTTCACAGGAACAATCCAATGGTACCTGGAGACCAGTGGCATTCATGTCGAAGTCATTGAATCCGACAGAACAGAACTACGAGATCTATGACAAAGAGATGCTCGCGATTATGACGGGACTTGAGGAATGGCGCCAATACCTTTGCGGCGCTAAGCAAAAGTTCGAGATTTGGACGGACCATAAGAATCTCGAATACTTCCGAAAACCTCAGAAGCTGAATCGTCGACAAGCTCGTTGGATCTCGGAACTTCAGGACTACGACTTTATTCTGGAGCACAAACCCAGAAAGTCAATGACGAAGGCAGACAGTCTGTCGAGACGACCAGACCATGAGAAGGGGGAGAACGATAACGAGAACATCGTACTCCTAAAGCCAGAAAATTTTCGCCGACTTTTTATGGCAAAAATCACGCCGATACCAGAATTCCAGGACATGCTGAACCAGATAAAACGGGCTTGGAAGCAAAGAGAACCCGAAGTTCAGAAGCGTCTTGATGCAGGCGAACACAGCTGGGAGGAAAACGACCGAATCGTCACATGGTTAAAACGGTACTATGTCCCAAAAAGCCAAAAGATAAGGGAACAGATCATCGAAATCCACCACTCCGATCAAATCTCGGGACACCCAGGACAGACAAAGACGCACGAGCTGATCACGCGTAACTTCTAGTGGCCCAAAATGATGAATGACATCAAGGCATACGTCAAAGGATGTGACAAATGCCAGCGAACAAAGATCATCAGAGATCGGAAGCATGCTCCGCTTCACCCGAACGAAGTACCAAAGGAACTATGGGAAATCATCTCAGTAGACCTCATCGGACCTCTCCCCACATCTCAGGGATTCGACGGCGTAATGGTAATGGTAGATCGGTTCACTAAGGGAGCCAAATTCATACCGGTCAACATGGAAATCACGGCAGAAGGAGTCGCTCACAAACTACGCGATACAATATTCTCGAATTACGGACTCCCCAAGAAAGTCATTAGCGACAGAGGACCACAGTTTGTCTCGAATTTTATGAAGGACCTCTATGCACTTTTGGGAATCAAAGGAGCCCCTTCAACGCCGTACCATCCACAGACCAATGGACAGACAGAAAGAGTTAATCAGGAACTCGAGCAATACCTGAAGCTCTTCGTGAACCATCAGCAAACAGACTGGGCGGATTGGTTACCCATGGCCGAATTCTCTTACAACAATCGGATTCACTCTGCGATGGGATACTCCCCATTTTATCTAAACCACGGGCGACACCCACATACCGGAAAGGAACCCCCAAAACATGATGTCAAGTCACAGACTGCAGAGGAATTCACGAACATGATGAAAGAGATTCAGACCAAAGCCGAGAATTCTCTGACAAAGGCCGCTGAAGTGATGAAACGGACCTATGACTGAAAACAGAAGCCCGCCCGAGAATACCATGAGGGCGATCAGGTCTGGTTGGAAGGAACCAATATCACCACCGACTGACCGACAGACAAGCTAAATGACAAGTGATTTGGTCCTTTCAAAATCAAATGGCGAATTGGAGAATCGGCATACGAACTCGACCTACCGGAGCATTGGAGAATTCACCCTGTCCGAAATGAGTCTGAGCTTACCCCGTACACGGCACCGGCGTTCCCGCAACAAAAAGTGGTGACGATTCTCAAACGACCTCCTCCCATCGTCGTGGAAGGAGAGGAGCGGTATGAAGTAGAAGTGGTAGCCAATTCCCGATGGAATAGAGGAAAGTTACAATACAAAGTACACTGGAAAGGCTACCCAATAGAGGATGCTACATGGGAACCGGCAGAAAATGTCATCGAAGATGCGCCGGATGCGGTTGCAAAATTTCATCATGAAAATCTGGAGGCACCATCCCTAGAACGAGGACAACGTCAACTACCGCCCCGGACACCACCGAAAAAGATAGTACGCACCCGCTTCCATCAATCCCAAACGCCGAAGGTCCTCTTCGACCACACGGCTAATGAAATCTGGGTCTGCCCGCGAAGTCAGCAAATGAAAGCGGAACCGAAAAAGCGGACCCTTACCGGATGGATGTCGGACCTGAAAGAAGTCGAAGATCGACTTGAGGCGGCGTGGCAGGCATGGCAGCAGCGTCGGAATAAGGCAATCGTAGGAGAGGGCGAGCGCAAGGAAAACTAGGATGATGATAACGAAGAAGAACATGATTGCGAGGACGCAATCCCTAAAGGGGGGGTAATGTTACGATTTCAATGCCAATCGTTATCTTGACAATGGACACGTGATCCAACAATCACCTGACAAGACACGTGATATAAATGCGACGTGACCAACAAGATACGATGTGAAGACTCGAAGGAAACCCTACGACAACGACGCGTCATCAGGGCAAAGGGTTATGACGGAACGCCTACAGGACAACATGAGGAGCGGAGTCATACTTTAGTTCAGACGACGGAACAGGGCAGAGGGCTCTACATAACACGAGGATAGCATATGTATGTCATGGTCCGTGCTCAAGGATCGTAGCATATAAATAGCTAGAATGTATGTAGTAGACCTCAGCTTCGAGCTGGCTAGTTAATAGCATTCTTCTCCCCGCCTCTCACTTTCTGAGATAGTTAGAGTGACCTGCGCGCAGATTTGGTTTTGCGTAGCATGCACAGTCAGTACGCATCAGCCGTGCATGGCAGATCTCACAGATCGCATTGCGCAGGGTAATCAATCAACAAGTTCGGCAATCATTCATCACGTGTTAGGCACAGTGTTCGGGGAACGGCAAATGTTCGTTGTTCGTCGTGCCCAGTAACAGCAGTCTGGGTTTTTGGTCGGACTTTCCCATAACCCTTTTTTCCCAAAAGAGGACGGTGTAGAATTTCATCACGTGTTCAAATGGATTGAAAATGACTAGCTACGAATACAAATGCAACAGAATTGAACAGATAAAAAGTAAATGAACTTTTAAACAGCTGGTAAATCGTCGAATGCTGGCATTCCGGTACCTGTGCCAGGATCCTTCAGGCTCTCAAGAACCTGAGCCCAAGCGCAACACATCCCAGCCGTGCCTTCATACAAGCTCCAAGGCCTATCCGGCGTCCCCATCACCCCTTCTTGCGTCAGTTTCTCCTGCCTTGTCGCTGCCATATGGGCGAGGTGTACGGCCTTGCGAAAATACTTGTTCGCAGCGTAACCATACCCCTTCTCCTCGGCCTGCCCAGACCCAGCTTCCCCGCGCTCAGGCTCTGTTTTGCTGTCCGTCAAGACGTCGGATACGGCCATCAGCGCGTAGACGGACCCTCCGATTCCGTGGCACAGACCCACGCCTTTGCGCAGGAAACCGTGCCTGTAGACCAACCGCGCGCCTTCGTCCGCGGCCTTGATGACCGAGCGTTGCAAGTCGTCGCTGATCGAAAGGGTTCGGTACTCTTTTGGATTAGCCTTTGAGAGTGCCACGTGTCTGAGAACGTTCGCTAAGAATATCAAGATCCCCGTCGCGCCATGGCACCATCTGTGGAGAAACAAATGGTCAAGGTAACTGGGAAACGTTCGGGCTTATTCGTCCACTAACTGAACCAGCTCGCTTTCACCACGTCTGTCTGAGTGCCGCGGAGCCTTTGAGGGCCAGTTGCCGTCCCATTCCTGGCAAGACACGAGCCATCGGAGCGTTCCTACGAGTTCCTCTTCAAATGGCGAAATAACGTCCGTGGGACAATTCCACAGTATGTGGAGGATACCAGCTGTGGATTGCAAGAAAAAAGCATAGGTTGGATGTTAATAGCCACAGCAAAGCGGGCGGGAACATAATCATCATAATGGCCATAACGCACCTACGCCGTGGGCAGCACCCAGGTACCTCTTTCCATGCCAACTCCACATTAAAGGTGGATAAACACCAGGCGAAAGAGATTGGTGTTCGCTAATGTCTCGGAGGTGCCGTGCATACTCTGCGGCACCGCGTTTACCGTGAGCGATGATTGATTTGACGACCACGCCCAGGTTGTCGTCCGAAGTCAGTTTGCCCAGCATGGATTCAATGTTGGCGACGGCCGAAACATCTCTGCCCCCTCTGTCGTATTTCAAGCCAGCTCTGATGCGGAGGAGGGCGTAGAGGAAACCAGCGCGCCCATACAGGACTTCACAGCCGTCATTGAATTGGCTATGCACGGAAGGCTGAGATTCCTCTTTCGCCATTTCCTCCACAACCCCGCGCAGGAGGCGCTCGTACACGGGCCAATTGTCGACAAGTTTTACTTCGTCCATCATCGAAGGATCCTTCACGAGACGTTCAAGAACGATGGTCAAAACACCGATGGGTGTTTCCACGAACGATGCGCGGGATGGCGTAGGGATCGCAGCGATTCTATCGTCCCTGCGTAGAATTGCAACTGATGTAGCGAGAATAGTGTTTCCCAGAGATGTGAGCTGAGACGGCTCGACGACGTCCCTCAGGTCTTTGCAAACTGAGAGCGAGGCCAGATAGTAATTCATCAAGGCAATGCCTAGATAAAGTTTGGATAATAAGGTCGGTCAAATTGCACTTCCCTTGAGTGAAAATATTTTTCATAGCACATAGATCTTTCCCAATGATATGAAAACGGGGGCCATTACGAACCAGTTGCTCCGAGGTAGACGCCAGCTTCAAAACGAGAGGTGCGAATGTCATTCTTGCAGTGCTGATGCACTGCCCGCACATTTTTCAACAGAGCTGTGGCAATGTCTGCTTTCACGCTTTCGAGTTCATTGAGAGAGGGCGGAGAATTGGAATGTCGAATGTAACGAGAAGACATGGACGTAGGGCAAGTCTTTCGTTTCTCACTGATGTCAATGTTTACGGGATCTTATCCTTATCTTATCTCGGTAGGATAAGATTGTGATGAAGTTGGGACAACACATGACTAATAGTGACTATTGATAACACAATGGCGACGGTAATGTCGTTAAACGTGTTTCGATTTATGGGTATTGAAGAAGGTCGCGTTCGGCGCACTGCTTCAATCGGCCTTCCATTGTCCACAGTCCAATGAAATTGCCGAGCATTACCTTCTTCAGAGACCGCTTTTCATGCGCATAAACCAATAGCAGGTCCAGAGATCCCCAGTCGTAGGCATGTCTCGCACAAAACCTATCGAACTTTGGCAATTCCTCGAACCATAGCTTCACTTCTTCCAGCCGAGACGAAGGTGGTTGTATGGCCCTGCTTATCATGGCGCGCGCAAACGCAAGGCCTTCCGTCCAACCGTCCACGACCAGCCCGAAACTCTCCAACTGATCATTTTGAGACAAGTCGATGACGTCCTTTATATAACCTTTTGAAGCTCATCAGACACCGACAGAATTAAATCGTAGGACATGACTCACCAGTGGCTTCTCTATCAAGCCCAAGGACCAGATGCGTCAACGATTTGCAGCGCCTCAGATAAAGCCCGAGGTCAAACATTTCATCGTCGGTTATGTTGGATGCGACGATCTTGGTCATCAGCGGGGTCGCCGGCGCCTTGAAAAGCCAGTACAAGAAGGTCCTCTTCTCGCAGCGAAGAACAATTTCGCGCAATGTGGCGGGAGGATGTAGCTCGGTCTGTAAATCGCCCGCGGTGCTCACTGCATACTCATCCGAAGGCTCAAAGTGCATGCGCGGGAGTTGCCAGGTGATATCTCTGAGGACAAGAGTTCTCAAGCAAGGAAAGGAACAGATCACGTTCTGCACATGGAAGAACCATTGAAAATCGCAATCCACGAGCCAGAGCGCTTCGACAAACTTGAAGGCCCGCAAAGCCGGAATCGCTTCAGGTGGAAAGTGGCAATTGTACGCCTCGATGATAAGAGTCGTAATTTTCGGTCCAGCCTCGCCTTGCTCTGCGCCTAGAGTGGCACTCAGCTTCGGAACGAACTCCGCAAGCCACGCCGACGAGTATGTCTCTAGTCTAATACTGCGGATACGGTTGCGGAGGTTCGGAGTGGCGGATGTGATGAATTCGATGAAGCCGTCGCTGTTGTTGTCTCTGATGGTGATTTCCTTCAGCAGATGGCGTCGTGCGGATGCCAGCCAGCTTCTCGACACAAGGCTGCATTCTTTCAACGTGCGGACACCCGAGCTGCAATGGTCTATGACGACGTCGACGAGTTCTCGCGAAAACACAAAGGGAACCAGCGATCGTTGGTGATCTGCTAGGTCGCAAGGGGGTGCGCGTGGAATCTGGTCCGGCATTTGGGTGTAAAGTGAGATAGAGCTTGACAGCAGCGTTAGCCGGCTTGGTTGAGGCTTTTATAGATGGGACAACTAACCCATTATTCGACGAAGATGGATATGGCCACAAAATGGAGGCCACCCGTATGTCGGACCGTTTTTCTGCCGTTATTTCCGTGGGCATGCTAGTCGGCGCTGTAACTCGCTTAACATTGTGCAGTTCGCGAAGACGTTGATTGGAAGCTTGGTCGTCTGCCCTAGAGTCACTCGACCAGAACACAATGATCATCAAGAATGCAGGACTTCTGTAGCCGATTGCGAGAGAAAGAAGTGTTATATCACGCTGTGCACTACATGTTTATATGATTGTATCAAAAACACAAGATGAAATGGCTTCGAATTCGGGGGGCTCTTGAATTCATGTCTAGAAGTCCAGAATCTCGCGCAAGCAACAGCGTCTAAGCAGAGCTCCAGCTCCCCATTGGTTGAAGCGCGCCCTGACAGTCACAGCCTTCAGCGCGCGCTGTTCGTGCGCCTTGATCAAAATCTCATCGAGGGATCCCCAATCCATGGCTTGATGAACCGATGCGTCGTACTTTGGGACTTTATCAAACGAGAACATCACTCCCCCCAGGCGCGAGGAGGGATCCGACACAGCCTTCGATATGACGTCCTTTGCGAATTCAAGATCGGGCGTCTCACAGTCGATGACGAGTCCCAGGTGGCGAAGCTGGTGATTGGAGGACAGGTCGACGTGCTCACGCAGGTAGGCTAGGAAGAAACTGAGCTGCAGCGAACGAGTGACGATAAGGCCGACTTACTGTACGTATGAGGATCAGGGCACAGGATCAACTCGGTCAATGTTTCGCGGATCTGCATCAGGTAGTGGCCGATATCATTCGCCTCACCGGGAGCCACGTTGCCCAAGACAAGCCTAGTGATCGGTGGAGGAGAGGGTAAGGAGAGAAACCAGTCCAATATGTGGGTCTTGTCGCAGCGTAGGACGATATCGCTTAAATTAACGGGAGGACGAGGCAGTGGGATAGACCGTTCGTTATAGTGCTTCATCTTGGAAGGCCACATATTGCCGGATGCGCGCACATCCAGGTATGGGCCATCTGCCCAGCTGGACCTGTCCAGAACTAGGGTCCTCAAGCGCGGATAAGAGCAAATCAAATCCTGCGCTTGAGTAAACCCCCAGAAAAGACATTCAACGAGCCGCAGCTCTTCTACAAGGTCGAAAGCTTTCAGCGCGAGGACGGTGTCAAGGGTGAGAAGACGGTGACGAGCAGTGATCGTCAGCGCGGTCACTCTAGGACCATCGCTGGGATCTCCGGCGTAGAATTGCGAGCTCAGATGGCGTACGAGCTTCGGGGTGAAGTTGGAGAGCCATGTGGAGGAATGGCTGCGGAGGTGAACGCTGCGAATCAGGTTGCGTACGTTTGGCGGAGCGGAAGCGAGGAATTCAGGGAACCCGTCGGCATTGCTGCGGCAGAGGATGACGTTCTTCAAGAGATAACGGCGAGCAGACGACAGCCAGGCCCGCGATACGAGACTGCACGTCTTCAGGGTGTCGAGTTTCGAGCTGTGATAATCTACGATCGCGTCAACGAGCTCTTGGGGGAGCGCTGCACGAGGAGACGTCAGGCGATGTGGCATAATGGTGAACGAGATGAATTGCGCACCCACAACGAGCCTTGCGGTTTCTTATAACCGCGACAACTACCTTTATGCGACGAGTATGGACGTGGCCACGAAAGCCTTGCGGAGGGTGTGCCGACCGTTGGGGCCATCGGGAAAAAAAAAGAATTTGACCATTGTCGTCTTCATTGAGCACCTCTATGGCCACTGTGGCAGGGGCAGGGGCGTGATCGACCAAGCTTGGCTCATTTGCGAGGAAAGAAAGACATCTGGGAAGTTCAAACCCACAGCTGTCACAGAGGGGCAACTCTGCAACCATCAATACCATCGAGTTCGGAGCGCCGAGAAAATGAAATCATTTTTTCAGACATAAGTGCGTTGGCTGGGCTTCTTCTTCCCGCACGGGTGCATATATGCTTGTCGACCGAAAATATCCCAACAGTCATTGATTGCTCGACTGATCTAGAAGCCGCATGCTCGTTATTGAATTCCCTACCTGGTCACGGAGAGAAAATTGTTATACTAACCAAGTACAATCGCACGGATAATTGGGTTGCGAGGGCTGACCATGTACGATAAGAACAATGTTGACAAAGGAACATCTTGGCCGTGAGAATAATGTCAACCTTTCATCTTCATCCGCCGACTAACGGTGCAAACGTTTCGGTGAATTCCCGCATTCCAGAACGAGAGAAAATTCCTACGACAAGGCGATGAACAGAATGTCACGATTTCTCTTGTCCAGAAATATTCGAAACATCTCCTTCGCTTTGTTTGTGCATCGTCGGTCAAAGCGATGGGGACCGTGAACAGAATGCAACAGAGGCTGAGACAAGCAGGAAAAACGCGGCTTCACCAAGCAATGCAGAGCCTGGACGTGCTTAGTCGCCGGGACACTGCGGAGTATTGTCGCATCAGGAAAATGACCAGCAAATTTGGACAATTGTCAGAGTTGAAATTTCACCATCCAATCCTCGTCCTTTCCCGCTTCTTTGTCTGCCAAAAGGATCTTTGTCATCTGAGGCACACGATGCCGCGGAAGGGGGAGTGGCCACATTCGGTGTCGGATGCCCGAAGGCGCGAAGGTTGCGGCTCTCTCAAACGTTCTGTTCAATAATCGCGTCTAATTCTCGGTCTCCGGTTTTGGTGTTGCGTCTTTGGAGCGTAATGGAAGGTCGTGACACTGGCGCGAGGTTGCAAGTCAATGAAACCTGTCATCGGCATACTGCTGTTGCGTATCTTATGTGACCAACGAGTGCCATGGATTCTTGATACCCACGCACGAGATATGGAATGGAGAACCCCGCAACCCTGCGAAATGGAACCGACGCCGGACTCGTGTCAACCGTGCTGCAAGAGTCCTATGGCGTGGATTCATCCATAATACATCATAAGCCCGACAGGCACGCATCACGCTCGCTCGTCGCTTTTGGAACAAAAAAGCCAAGGAATCAGCGTGCGTCGTCGTACCGTCTTGCTTCGGTAAGTGCATATATTGTATGATGTCAAATGCTGTTTGACGCGATTCGCCCACGATCATCAGGACGACGGCCTGTCCTGCGTATGTTTAGAACGGGAAGTCGTTGCCGAGTTTGTGCGCAACTTTGAGCAGCCAACAGTCTGAGAACCTTCACTTGGCCAAACACGGTACGGTGTTCCCAATAGGCAAGCCTATGTCCTCGGCGTTTGGAAGATGTAAGTCTTGGCTTTGCCCATTTTCTTGCCTTTTCCTTTTTACCTCCTGGATGCCGATGAGGAGACATGAGACCGTCCGAACTATGACATGCTCATTCTTGTCCTCCTTGCCCTGAAAACGGAAATAAAAATTTTGTGGACTGCCAAGATTCACCATCTTGATATCATGGTCGTCGCTATTCATATCAGACGGCATCAGTTTGACCGCCGTGTCATAGCTTCATGCCATGCAGTGTTGCATTCATCTGGTCAGTGGAAAGTACCCATCACTTAATCTGACCCTATATATCGTTTGATGCAAATACGCTGAGCTGAAGACACCACTTGCAGACGTATGGCTGTCGGCCTGCACTACGCGTCTTTATCCAGTGTGGATGGGTTCCGTAGTATCGATGCGTCTTCATATCATATCCATAGTGCTCTTTTGAACTGCTTTTTGTGTGGTATGTCACATTCCCGCAGAAAACCAGTTATGATCGCTGATTATGCAGGGCGCTCAGGAATGTACACGTCTGTCTTTGGCTTTATGCTGTTCATGATCTGTACGCCGTCTCTGCGTCCGTTCAGTTCACGCTTTCTTTGTAGCTAATAATGCGGAACCACGTAGGTAAAGAGCGCAACATCAGACGCCACCCCGTCAATGTTGTTGTCGTTGTACAGTATGCGATGGTGATGGTGTATGCGCTGATCCAGGTCGGATACATGCTCTCTCGGGTCTATTTCGACGTCGATCCGCTTCTGGCCGTTCGATACGCATGGCTTCATTCTCCGGTGCTCCTGGTCATGCAATCTGCTTGCCTATATGTGTCCATAATGCTCGGCGATGGGCTGATAGTGAGCAGCCTCTCAACTTTCTGACTTGTCAAACATAATATATATCCGTCACAGATACGGAGATGTTGCAAAATATGGAATAAAAACATGTTCATTATTGTGACCCTCACACTGCCTTTGACGGCCGAAGTCGGTCAGCGGCCCACGCTTTGTCCGCATTGTATCTGGGAATAATCACTAACTTGCGTTGGAACAGGCCTCTTCACTTACTACCTCTATCTCATCACCCCCAGCGCCAAAGCGAATTTGGCGAGGAATTCGGGGACTGTGATAGAGGTGGCGACCTATCTCGCCGTCAGCCTCACCGTTCTAGCTTCGTTGCTGATCATCATCCGGATCTGGAAAATCGGTCCGTCTGGCAGCATGCGGAGGTACAAGATGGTGATCGAGATCATCGTCGAATCCGCGTTGCTGTACTCGATACCGCTCGCGCTCTGCCGGCTCTTTTCGAGCACTCAGTCGCATATCAACGCCAATTCTGCTGTTTGGGACACCACGGGCGCGGTGATGACGGTAAGTGGCGAACAACGCGAGAGGTTTGGGTATGTGTTTGACGCGGTGCCGTCGAACTGTCTTCAGGGACTTGCGCCGCTGCTGCTGATCGCGCGGATATCGCTTGGGCTTGCGAGGCCGAACGAGTCTTGGAATGTGTCGATCTCGTTCAACTCCAGCAAAGAGGGTGAAACAGAGAGCGCAACACGTGCATAAGGGTGCAGCGTCGTTACTTCCAAATGACCTTTTTTTTTTTCTCGTCGGGTTTTTTTTTTCTTTGTGACGGAGCGCAGAGGCTTTGACATTGTCAGACAGGCAAGGCACTGCCGTGGCGGTTTGGGGGTCGAACGATATGCATACCAGTGCTACCAAGAGAATAGTAAGCAAAAAAAAGTGAGCAAAACAGGCATGCTTGTATGACGGAACGCGCATCAGCACGATGTATGTAGGCACAGATTTCTGCTCCACAGTTTGATCAAGAATGGCAGCTGTCACTGCCTGTCGGCTGTCGTGATCACGGGCGATGTTATAATTATCCGTCTTCTGCGTCATCACAAAGATAAAAATAGATTCAGGGAGTGTGTGTTGAGGCACGCGGATGATGAGAAGGATGTGTTTGCTTGCGGTTGCTGTATTCTCTGTAGCTGTACATTGCATGCTAACATCAGGTGTAGCATATAGCGCGCCCGTTGACGTCAAGGAGGCGGGAGAGAATGGATCATTGAATGTTCATGAGAAGCGTTTATGGAAGAGCCAGTTCGACGCCGCTGTTTTGCGATGGACGATCAAAAACAAAATTTTTTTTGGGCCGGCAGACTAGGCATCGCGTGTAGTGAAAACGGTTTTTTGTGCTCGTTGGTCTGCACCGTTTTTTTTTTTTGGTGCGTCCGAGAATAGAACAAGATGACCGAAGTGGGAGCCTAAATTGTCAGCCACAGATCTAGAGGTCGGGCAGCTGGCCGCATGCGCCAGGGTGAGTAACTGGGTCTAGCGGCCAATATCGGTTGGTTGGTACGGAGACAGGAGTCTGGACTCTGGAAGCCTCGAGCCCTCCCCCCTTCCGGAGGGTCGGAGGGCGAGAGCCCACTTAAACGGGTGGCGTGCGGCGTATGGAGGCCGTGTTTGGGTCGGTTAGCCAGACTGTGCTGTGCGTTTTGCAAGAAGGGAAGGGACCCCGGGAAGGGAGATGCCTAGGAGCAACTGGGCCGGTGCATGCCTGGCGGAGAATTTTTGAAGCCTTGTCTTTGGGAGCGAAATCGGTGTGGGCGGCAGAGAGAATAGACGGGGCGGCACAAAGGACGATTCTCCGAGAATCGGCGTTGATTGATTTACATAAGCAGAAACGGTGGCTGGGGTCGATGTGTCGTGATTGAAATGGGAGTTGTTGTCAACACCCTCGCCTGTTGCTGCTCACCATCACTCACATTCCTTTTTCCTTCCTTCCTCCATCTCTCGTCCTTCGCCCTTTTTTTCTTTCTTTTTTCTTCTTCATAGCCTCCCGCTCTCGTTCTATCCAAAGATTGCTGACGCCCGCCTACAATGCATCCACCGCCGCTCACTCTGGCGGCCTTGTGGCTCGCCTCTGTCTCCGCACCGGTCCTCGCAGCGACCGCAGGCTCGTTCGCTGACGGAGGCAACACCCTTGTCAGCGCTATGATGGTCCGTCCCGTTTACCTTTTCCAGTTCTGTGCTTCCCCTGCCTCCCCGCTGACCGACATGTTCGTCTCAGCTCTTTCTAGGCAACGAAGAAAAAATTTACATTCTGGACAAGGCGGAGGGCAATGCCGCTCAAGTCGCAGGCCATCCCGCATGGGGTTCTGTCTGGTGAGCTTTTCCCCTCGTTTCTCTTTCCTTGGCTCCCCGTTTGCTCCGTCGAGCATCAGCCCGTTCTCACACTGACGTCTGCAAAGGGACATTAAAACTCATCAAACGACGGTCATGGACGTTCGCACAAACGTGTTCTGCGCCTCTGGCATGCACCTCCCCAACGGCTCCTACGTCACCTTCGGCGGCAACGGCGCTGTCGGCCGCGGTGGCAACATTGGCTCCCAGGTCAATCCCTCACAGGGCAACGGCGCCTGGGACTCGGAGTACCAGGATTTCGACGGCGGCAAGTCCATCCGCGTCCTCAACCCATGCACGTCCAAGGACAACTTCAACTCCGCCAATTGTCAGTGGTTCGACGACCCGAGCGTCCTTTCCATGCAGAAGCGCAGGTGGTACTCGGCTGCCGAGGCCCTCGCCGATGGCTCTATCGTTCTCATTGGCGGTTTCGTCAACGGTGGCTACATCAACAGAAATACGCCAAACACCGACCCCGAATTCGAGGGTGGCGCCGCAGAGCCCACCTACGAGTTCTTCCCTGCCAACGGTCGTCCAGCCCAGACCATGAATTTCATGATCAAGACATCCGGCCTCAACTCTTATGCACACACCTACCTCCTGGCTTCCGGCAAAATGCTCGTCCAGGCCAACATTTCCACGAGTGCGTTTACCCTTATTTTCAGTCTTGGATTGACTCAAATTTTTTTTTCTGTTCCCCTTGTATAGTGATATGGGATTACAATGCCAACGTGGAGACCCCTCTACCTGACATGCCCAAGGGCGTCGTCCGCGTCTATCCTGCTTCGGGAGCCGTCGCCATGCTACCCCTCACCCCGGCCAACAATTATGTACAGACCGTCTTGTTCTGCGGCGGCAGCGACATGCCAGACGAGGCGTGGGGCAATTATTCATACCCGACCATCAACACATGGCTGTACCCTGCCTCCAGAGACTGCCAGCGCCTCACTCCGGAGCCTGCGGATGGTTCTGCACCAGCGTTCGAGCAGGACGACGACATGCTCGAGGGCCGTACGATGGGCCAGTTCATCGTCCTTCCCGATGGAACGATGTTGGTCATCAACGGTGGTTTGAACGGTACTGCGGGATATTCGGAGGCGACAGGTCAGACGTTCTCGTACGGTGACATGCCCTTTGGCATGTCCCTTGCCTCTGGTCCGGTCGGAACTCCGGCCATCTACAACCCCAACAAGCCCAAAGGTCAGCGGTGGTCCAACGCCGGTCTCGGCACATCGAACATTGCGCGTCTGTATCATTCGTCTGCCATGCTTCTGCCTGATGGCTCCGTGCTCGTCGCCGGCTCCAACCCGAACGTGGACGTGAACCTGACGACCATCTTCCCGACCGAGTATCGCGCAGAGATCTTTTATCCTCCTTACTTCTCCGCTACGACGCGTCCCTCGCCGCAGGGCATCCCGCAGACGATCTCCTATGGCGGTGCTTCCTTTGATATCACGATCCCGGCCAGCTCGTACTCTGGCTCGTCCAACGCCGCGGCTGATAACACGACTGTGGCACTCGTGCGGGGCGGATTCACGACGCACGCGCTGAATATGGGTCAGCGCTATCTCCAGCTGAACAACACCTACACGGTACAGAACGACGGCACGATCGTGCTGCATGTCGCGCAGGCGCCGCCGAACCCCAACCTCTTCCAGCCTGGACCTGCGCTTTTCTTCGTCACTGTCAATGGCATTCCGAGCGTCGGCAAGATGATCATTATTGGCTCTGGCCAGATGGGTGCACAGCCGACCACGGGCGCTAGCGTGCTGCCGCCGAACGTGCGTGCTGATTCTGCCATCGGCACCGCAGACGGATCGAGCTCGGGTGGTGCGAGCGGAGGCCAGAACAACAACAGCAAGGACAACGGCGCAGGCGCGTCGTCATCGCACACGGGCGCGATCGTTGGCGGTATTGTCGGCGCGCTGGCCGTGATCGGGGTGCTCGGTGCGCTGATTGGTATCTTCCTAGCGCGCCGGCGGCGGAGTGGCGCCCTCGCGGGTTCAGGCGCGGGTGCGGCCGGGCGCCAGATCTCTTCAACGTATCCGATGTCGTCTGCTGGCGCAGCGGGGGTTGGTGGAGCGCTGGGGCTCGGTGGTGCTGCGGCGCTCGTGGGCGCCGGCGTCGGCGCGAAGGGCTTGGGTCATCGCGGCATGCGAAGTTCTGACTCGAGCGCGTTTGTTCCGTTGCAGCAGGATAATCATAGCCAGGCGTGGAACGCGAGCAGCGCGAGCTTGGCTGGTCCGTATAGAGACGACGATGATGGTGTGGGTGCGGGCGTGGGCGAGCGGCCGTCTGTCGCTATGGCGCGTGCAGACGGTGGGAATGGCATGAGCTTGGATTATGATCCGTATGCGGCGAGAGAGGTTTATCCGCAGAGAACGCCGAACCGGTATTGAAGGTTGGAAAAATTCTTGAAATTTTTTTTCCTTTTTTTTTTCTCAATTCGGGAATTCCAAGGGGGTGTGGATTTGGTTTGCTCGTTTGTGTTTCTTGTTCCATCCCTTTATTCCCCTGGAGATGGTACTTTCGTCGATATCCTTTTCCCGGTTCTCTTCTTTTTCTTTTTCCGCGCGTTCTCTGCTGGTATCCTGGTCTCTCTCCGTCCCTCTCCTCGTTCCAAGGTCGAGGTCTGTTTCACGATCACCGCATCCCACCCTGCGTCATGCCGCTCCTCCCATCTTGTGCCTCATATTACCCCCGTATCACCCATGTAATCCGTTGTCATTACCTCGCTCCCCGCCCACCGCCCACGCCCATCGTCCACGTTCTACTTTTTTGATGCTCGCGCTGAACTCTCGCCCGGAACTGTTCCACCCCTGCGCTCAAGCCAAATCCAATGGGTTTTATCCTCCCCTCCCTCTATTTCTTACCTTTCAGTCTATATATCCACATCGTCATTATCTTGACTTTTTTTTTTTTTCCTCATTATCGAACAACGAATCATGGACCTGAATAAAGGCAGAAGTGTCTCTTTCCTTCTTTATTATTCCTTTCCTTTTTTTTTTTTTTTGATTGATACATATCCAATGTTTTTACGATATAGCCTTTCTTTTTTTTTTTATTTTATTTCATTTTTCACCTTTTACTCGGTGTAGCCGTGCATACGAGTTTGGCTTGACCCCCCCGAGCCTCTACCCATGGAGGCTTTTTTTTTTTGCGTTGACGATACATGTGGAGTTTTTAGGTCTCTTTCTCTTTTCCCCTTTTTTCACCCTACTTATGACGAGGATGCGTGTATTGACTTTTTTTTGCAATGAAGACATGGACTTGGATATGATGAAACTTGTTTTCTAGACGGCTTTTGTCGGTGATAGAGAAAGGAGATGATGCTTCACTCGAGTATGGATGTGATTGTTTTTTGGTGCCAACGTTCTTGCTATTATGATCACGACGCGAAGATGATTGTTGGCGTGAGGCGGATGCACGGCCGTTTTATGATCCTAGACAAATGCAGAAGACAAAGTCACCACACTGCAAGCTCGAAGCAAACTCCATTATTCAGCCGAAAGCCGTTTTTCTCGGTCTCGACACGGCGATGCACATAAGACGCCACGCGTTCTTGTACTTCTCGACATCACCATCATGCACAGAATGGTTTGCGGTCTTGTGTGCCAGATCCATGCTGTGTTCGTTTGAGGCCAATTTGAAGGCAATGCTGACGTCTGCTTTAACGTGAGGGTGAGTTTGCTTAAAGCGCTCTGAGATCTGAGGCTCGTCCCGGTGAGAATTGCTCATAACCTCTCGGATGCAATCAATCGACAAGTATCCTGGTTTAGGGGCGTGCTGGACCAATTTCTGTCTTTTTTTTTTTTTCCTCCTTTTGCTGCGGTGGACGACTTGGACTTGGCTTCACTTCGTCTGGCTTATGTAAGGAATAATTTTTCATCTTTGCGCATGGATCGTTTGTAATAAAGGTCCGGAGCCTGTCTCGAATCTTTCTTTTGACGATATCTAGGTTGTCGACGATTTTTGGCCGCGGTATGGACTCGCTTATAGCCAAGGCGGATGCTGTAGCGCCTCTGAGAAAGAAACGAAGGATGAGTGCGAACGAGGACGGGAGAGTGAAGGATAGAAAGGCCAAGTCTCCGGGGAAATCAAAGTCAAAGCCGACATCGTCCTCCGACTTCACGCTCCAGTCCGTCGCAAAGCGCACCTCGTTGCCCAAATCGCTGGCCAAGCTGCCTGGAGGACCCGAATCCGGCGATGCGTCTTATAAACACGTCGCCGACAGGAAGCTGCGCGCCGAGATGACGCGGCACGTCGCGCGCGTGGCGCGGTCCAGGGCGTTGCTGGAGGATGCGGAGGCGATGCTGGCTGTGGACGCGCCCGGTGGGATGGCGGTCGAGGGCGAGATGGAGCGCACGTGGAGGGTCGGACAGGAGGATATCGCTGGGCAGGCTGGAGGCGAAGCGGCAAAGGGTCGCAGAGAGTGGAGGTTGGATGGTGGGAGCTATAGGGCCAGGTATACGAGGAATGGGAGGTAGGATTTTGTTTCTCTTTTTTTTTCGTTGTTCTGTGTGAAACTTTATGGGCTGCAGGCATTTAGCGATTGTCGGAAGAAAGGGCCATGTTGCGACGTTTGACTGGCAGACGGGTCAGCTGCACTCGGAGCTCCAGCTGCAGGAGACGTGCAGAGATATCACGTCGGTTTTTCCATTCGGAAGTGTTCATGTTCTGTTTGTACTGACGGACCATTGAAGATTCCTCCATGACCACTCGCATTACGCTGTTGCGCAAAAGAAGTATGTATACATATACGACCGTGATGGAGTGGAGCTCCATTGCCTAAAATCTCATATCGAGCCCACGCGGCTCGAATTTCTGCCATACCACTGGCTTCTCGCGAGTGTCGTACGTCCCATCCCATACACTCCACTATATATCCCTCAAATTATTCCAATCAAAACAGGGCAATGCAGGCTACCTTAAATACCAAGACACATCGACGGGCCAGCTGCTCGTCGAACACCGGACGAAGCTCGGCGCCTGCACCACCATGACGCAGAACCTGCACAACGCCGTGATCCACCTCGGCCACCAGAACGGCTGCGTGACGCTGTGGACGCCGAACCTTCCGCACCCCGCCGTGCAGATTCTCTCGCACATGGGCCCCGTTGTAGGGCTCAGCGTGGACCCCAGCCAGGGCGGACGCTACATGGCGACCGCGGGCAGGGACGGCACGGTGAAGGTGTGGGACTGCAGGAACTGGAAGGGTGCGGTGAGACATTGGAATGTGAGGAGCGCAGGGGACGTTGAGCTTGAATGGAGTGCGAGGGGGTATTTGGCTGTCGCGAATGGTGGGGCGATCAACGTATGTGCTTATTCCACTCATTGTCCCCATTCACCTTTTTCACCCTTTTTTTTTTGTTGTGGTCGTCAGGTCTATCAACCGCCAGCGATACATACGCCGCATAATCTACAATCACCGCCCCCGCTATACCTGACGCATCCAATCCCTCATCGTCCGCTGACCTCTGTGCGATTCGCACCCTTCCAAGACATCCTGACCATCGGCCATGCCGCCGGACTCTCGAGCATCCTTGTTCCCGGCTCCGGAGAGCCCAACTTTGACAGCGCCGAAGCCGATCCGTTCGAGAACAAGAAGGCGCGTCGCGAGAGGGAAGTCAGGTCGCTTCTTGACAAGGTCTGCAATGCTCTCCGCATTCTCTCCAGACTTTCGTGTCTCTGAAATCTGAGGCAAAACACTAGATCCAGCCCGACATGATCACGCTTGACCCCGAAGTTGTCGGCTCGCTCGCGCCGCCGTCGAAGCTGACGACGGAGACAACGTTTGACGGCAAACCGTCCGTCGAGATCCCGTACGCGCGCCTCCCGCGCATGGAACGGTTGCGCGTGTCTGGCAAGCTGGATGAGACGGAGGAGCCTGAGGACGAGGAAGAGCGGGAAGACGCGGACGGGAACAAGGTCAAGGTCAAGGTGAGCAAGGAGGAGAGGGAGAAGCGCAAGATGAGGGGAAAGGGGAAGAGCTTGAAGCGGTACTTGCGCAAGCAGCGCAAGAACGTGGTCGATCCCGCCGCGGTGCGTTGCTCCCTTTGGTCCAAACGAAACTCGCTGAGGTTCCTTCTGATAGATTGCGATACGCAAAAAACTGGAGAAGCAGAAGGAGGAGAGACGCAAGGAGAAACTTGCGGCAAAGGGCATCCAGACCGAGAACAAGAAGCCCTCTGCTCTGGACAGGTTCAAACGGACTTTGGAGAGATGATGTCTATTCCTCCTTCTCTTTAGCCGTGTACATCGAATTTGAACGACTGCTTTTACGCTAAAGGAAGATAGCCTTGAGACTCTTTGGCAGACCCAGGCGTATTGAGGATTGTTCGCGACGTGTCTCATTTGGTGGCGCGATTGCCGGTCTTCTTAGTTCCATTCACAGTGCGCGTTAAACGTTAATCGCGTTATATCTCTAGCTGAACATAAACTTCAATGTAGCTCTTGGTCCAAGCTGTACGCTGGAAGCGGCCCGCTTACTTTTTGAAAAATGTCACGGTCTTCCGGCGTGCAGGACCTGGATCTGATTACTGAAATGGCTGGAGGCTGCATTGCTACGTTCATATCACACCAGACTTTAATGGCTCTCATGTGAGACGTCCTCTCAGGCCCTCTTCCTTTGTGTGATGTCACGAAACAAAATTTGCCACCAAGCTGCATCCTTATGGCGATCATCCGAATCAGTGCGCCATTACTCCGGGGTTTTGAATTTCTTCTCGTTGACCGGGCGATCGCCACATACGTAGTAAGTTCCGCGAGCTTGAATTACAAGCCCCAGCATGGCGCCGTGGCCACATCGTGTACCTCACAGCCGAGAACGGCGTGGACATGGCGCATTGTGATAGGGAGGCCGCTGCGGCGCTGCCCTTTCGCCACTTTCGGATGAGAAGCTGGCGCAACCATTGGCGAGTCCACAATGTGGCACTCTCGCTGTCAGGCATAGACCAATTGCGGGCATCGGCGACGCCAACTTGGGCCTCGTGTTGTGACCAAGTGCATGCCTAAAAAGTTGAGTTTGCGCCATATGTGCTTGCATTTATGCAAACGTCCAATTTCCTGCATTTGGTCCTCGCTCAAGTCAGTTTTCCGTTCCGAAATCGCAATTAAGGTTTCGTTACGCCTTCAAGAGGAGCGCGCCATTTCGCGAGCGTTTCCTCCCCTGACCCTCCTGGGGGACGTTCGCCCGACTGTGCGTTGTGACTGTCAATTCACAATTAAGACATCGGATGCCGTAGCGAGCTTGTATACAAGACGTATTTAATGTTCATGTGACCATCGTTGAAGGACCTTTAAAAGTGCCAGCTCACCAAACACTTCAAGGCTTGAAGGTCGCTTGAACATTAAAGACCTTTCCATCAGAGCCATGTAAGCTTTTGGCATCAACCTCCAATTTTCCACTTCAATAATTTCTTCCTAGGTCTACGGAATCTGCACAAGAATCTAAAGCAAACCTCACGGAATCCAAACGTAGACCTCCACCATTTGAAATCCCTCCCTTGTGCTCCGACGACTATCCGGTTTGCGCCCTCGGATTTGAATTCGACTTCGAGGAAGTCCTCCATTGGGCTGACCTGCATGGTGTCCCCCCTGAGCCGGATGAATGGTTAAGATGGCAACTTGCATTCGAACAGATGGAGCGTGGCATACCAGCCCCACATTATTCTCGGTGCCTTGTCGCTTATTATAAGGAGGGAAGGACAAAGAAAACCGAGTGTTATGCTCTCATTCTCACATACAATAACACTTTGGAGAACTTGGAAAGGGCGAAGGACGAAGTTTTGATCAAGAATTGTAGCGAATACTTTGACAAGAAACCAGAGTGGTTCTATGTAGATGACTAGCTCGATATAAATGTCTATATATGTTGTTTGTGACTTAGTGTACTGTGGGTGTTTCCTAATGCGCAGATGATCCACTATGTGCAAAACATATTTTTTTGCGACAACCGCTCGCTCTCTTGCTTAGCAAAAATTTGGGGACGAGCTTCTCATGTATTTAATCAAATTTACAACTCAGCTTTATTAAAACCTTGACCATCATTGAATACAATGCCGAAAGGTGCAAAATCTTGTGTTTATCGAGTTGTCAAATGGCTCAGAGAGATCACTACACACACGTTTTCCATTTCCAAACATCCTACGATTAATTTTCCGAGAAAACCCTTTGGATTGCCTTTAAAATGGAGGATTTATGTCGAAGAGTGGCATGAGCATGATTTTTGGGTCGCTCCGCATGCTGGAAATTTCTCCATGACAATGTGTGACAGCAATTCCCGGCCAACCACAGTATGTGCACGTTGGTAGATGTATGAAAGACATTTTGATCTGTGAATATGGAAAGGCAAATATCCCTTCAATTTAAATTTAAGGCCTGGGAGGCCACATACATGGCATTCTCTGTGGCTGCTGTGGCGAAGAGCTTGTGTGCTTCCAGAGGCGCAATTTCAAAATGTCACATTGCAAGATGGCTTTTGAAGTTCATTCAGGGGCTCGGTGAACCACTAGAAAGAATGCCACATTGGGGACTGCCGTATACGATGCAACTCTTCAAACATATAAATATACCCTCCATTCATGGGAAGGAGGGTAATTTACTGGTCCAACATGACCTCCGAGTCGCACTCAAACTTCATTCTTCCTGGCTTACTCAATAATCCTAGAGGTGCTCAAGACCTGATGGTTCCTGTACTGTATGCTCAAAGTAGGGTGTGGAATCGCCGTCGCCTTGAATCCCCCCTCTATGGATTATGGGATCGAGTGCTCCAGAACCTTCTATTCGATTGTGCACTACATGCATTTGTTGTGCCCCAACTCACCATCTATGAAGCCGAAACATCTCTCGATCCGGATCTCTCAACAAATACTACTACAGAAAATGTCAAGGAAAGGATACCTGATTTTGTTGCTGTTACTACAGTGACTCGCGTTCGGGGCTCTCAGCTGCCAAATCCTCCATTCCCAGAGGACTACAATGAATGGCATAGCATGCATATAGTTTCAGCGATGCCAATCATCGTCGCCCAACTGAAGCGATCTCCTCCACGTTCTATCGAGAATGACAAGGAATTCCGTAGAGCACTCTCCAATCTTTTGAAGACAGCCATGGATGAAGCGGACGAAAGTGCTAGCATCTTGTTTGCTGATAAACCAAGGTTGCGCGAAGTGGTTTTAATTGCAGCATCTGGAGAGTGGTGGTCATTCAAATTTGCCCATCGTAAGGACTATAATAAAACTGTCCTCGGCGAATTAGAAGGACGACCAAAACGAGAAGCATCACAGAAAAAAAAGTCTTTGAAGCAAAAGCCCGACGGACCTAGAACCTTCCCTGGTGTTCCCGTCCCATACTACCGGCACGAGAATCTTAAAGGTCCTATGATAGCCGAATTCAAGCTCAACGTTCAGCAAGCCATCCCTCGAAGCGGCTGGTCAGGTGCCAGCCTTTTAGGCCAGTCCGCATCTAATCAAAGGCTTTACCTTGTCCACGAGGAAATAAAGAAACTACAAGACCAACTTGCCAAGGATGCTGAACAGGCCACGGCGTTGGCCGCCGCGTCAGAGGTATGACCATTGTTGTAGGCATTCCATCTATAACGCTGAGGCCCTGCCATCCATAGGACAGCGAAGACGAGCTCGCGATTGCTCCCGTGTCGTGGTGAAGAATATGGAAGGAAAGTAGTAATGAAGTCGTAGATATCTTTTGGCAGGTTGAAACAGCGCACGTAAATTGTACAACGACCATGATCGGAGCGATAAATCAAATGGCGGGCGATGCGTACCTGTCTGGGATATTCATGAATCTGTGATCGTCCGACGTCGCTTTGCAAGAAGGACGACTCTTGGAGTATTTCTTTTGAGTTTCTGAGGACAGCGGCTTCCCAAGTTGGTCGTACGCAGAGTTCAGATGATTGTTGATCCTCGTTTGCTTGAACCAAGTTTGATGATGGACTCATACGAGCTCTTCTCCATCGCCATAGTGCTTTCGTATTTCACTGTCATTCTCGTGCTCTTCGGCCTTATCCTCACGTCCATTCCGCGCCCGAAAGTTCCTGTCTCTGCGTGGAAGAAACTGCTCTTGGTTGCCCTCACAGGCGCCTCTCTCGCACACACGTGGTACTGTGAGCAAACACCCCACCATCCGTCAAGTACCTAATTTTTTTGTTTAAAAAAACAACCTCATCCTAGACCTGCTCAGCTTCTTCCTTTGGAGCTTCGCGCAGCACGAACGACGGCCGTTCGACCTGTCTTCCGCATGGTCGCTCTCGGTGCTGACGCCATTGATCCGGCCCGAGCTCGGCTTGAAAGACGCCGGGCCGCTCGTCGAGCGCATCGGTGCGTGGCTGGGGCAGACGAAGCTGTTTGAACAGGCATGGTGGGCTGCGTCTGCGAGCCCGCAGGCGTGGTGGTGGAGCGAGCAGGTGTGCCTGTTCGCCGCGGGCGCGTGGACGCTGTTCGTCGCAACTGAGGGGCGTCTGCGAGGCATAAAGCACCTGTGGGCGTACATGCTCCTAGGGCAGCTCGTTGCGATATCTGTCTCTGCCAACTTGTTCTTCCTCGCCGTCCTCCTCGCTCAGGCCCCTCCTCCTCCTCCTTCACAGCAGCAGCAGCGGCAAGACCGGTCGGAGGTGGTTGGCACGGTGGTCGTGCATGATGTAGTGCCGTTGCGTGTGTGGGCGCCTCTGCTAGGCTCGTTCGCCACCATCGCGCTCGCGCCATACACCTCGCCGAACGCACATACCTTCCTCCCGAACCTCCTCCTGATGCACGCCCTTCTCTTCATCCCGCTTCTTTTCCCCAGATTAAGCGACGTCCAGCATCTGGCCACCAAAACCGCGCCCACGCCTCCCGCGACGTCGCTGTACCTCGGCACGGTCTACATCGTGCTGTACCTCTCCGCGATCCTCATCCGCGGGCGCACCGTCCTCGCGACGTGGGCCGACTTGAGCGCTCAGGGTGTCGCGCCGGACGGCGTCCTTCGTGCGTTGCTCGCTACGCTGCATGCGAACCCCGCGCAGGCTTCGATCGGGTGGGACGGGGTCTGGACGACGGTCAGCTTTGCCGCGTGGTTGCTCGTCCGACCTGCGAGTGCTGGAGGCGCCAAGTCGGCGCTGCGCAGGGTCGGCCAGGCCGTGGACGTGCTCCTTGCGAGCCCGCTTGCTAGTGTGGGCGTCACGGCGCTGTCACAGCTGAGGCCGAACGACGACGTGCAGCTCATCACGTCCGTGGAGGCGAAAAAGAAGGATTGAGTTTGTGTCTGGAGAAAGTGTGATCTGCCACCGTCTTGTAACAGTTCTTTTCCGTATCTGTGGTGCTGTACTTGTGTAGATTTTCTTCTGTACATTACGCTACGCCTCGTTCCGCAATGAATTCGTTCCGTTTTTTGCGCCTTCTACTGAAATAAGCTATATATGAGCAGTCACAGCCGAATGTTTGACGCAGATCCGTCCACCCCGGCCCACCGCGGTCCGGCTCCGGCTCCAGTACCACGTCTCCAACCGTAAGGCACAGCGTTACCTTATCGAACAACCGCCTCGCGTTCGTGCCGCTTGGGACTCATGTGCCTGGAAGCTCCGTGTGCCTCCTTCACATCAAGATATGATATCTTTTGCAGTTTGCCGCGTCTCTTTTCTTCTTTTTTTTTGCTCTCCTTTTTCTCTCGTCACTCGCTAACGACTTGCCATTTACTCACTCGCAGGAGGGCAGGTACTAGTTGTAGCCTGTGTCTACATCGCCGCGTGCTGGGCCTCGTTTCTGTGGCCCTATTTATATGCTTCACGTTCTCATCCTCGAGTGTGTGAGTGAGAGCGGAACCCACGGACCACAGACCTAACACCCCTCGAGCCCTTTCCCAACCCACTTTTTGTAAAAATCCTCTGCCCTCCGTTGACGCCAAACTTCTGTCCTTGGCTTTGTGCACCTTCTCAGGCTGTTCGATACTAGAAGGCATGCTCTCCGCCGGCGTCCTCATTTGGATCTCGTGTCGACCCCTCATCCGTCTGTACGTCCCCTCCTTGCTGCTTGCTGCTTGCTTTGTTCGCCAGATCTCTCTCAGCCTGACGACCGTCTCGACAGCGTGCTGTGCGTCGCCTCGGGCTTCGTGCTGACCAAGACGGACAACTTCCCCGCCGTCGCGGCTCGCGGTGCGGGACAGGTGATGCTCAATATCGCGCTGCCCTGCCTCATGTTCTCCAAGATCGTTCCCGCATTCACGTCCGACAACATCCGCAACCTCGGTGCGTTGTTGTCTTTGTGCCCTTCGCGCCCTAAACGCCAGCTCACGGTTGTCCTTCTCCGAATTCCCTCAGGCCCGCTGGTCCTCGTCGCGGTGCTCTACGAAGCTAATCGGGGTGGCCATCGCGTGGGTCGTCAAGCAGCTCTTTTGGGTGCCTCACCGGTTCAGATACGGCATCTTGGTTGCCGGGGGTTGGGGAAACGTCGGCGACATCCGTGAGCGAATGAACAAAATGCACAAGTCTATTCTTGTCTCTCATCATCTGAGTGTTTGATTCGTCATACCTGTTGTTATTATCGGTGCTGCAGCGACGTCGGTCATGATGAGCCTCACGGGCGCGCCGCCGTTTAATGGTGCTGCAGATCAAAACTTGTCCATCGCATACATCTCGGCCTTCGTCCTCGTCTTCATGGTAATTGCCCCGGCATTTTTGGATGTCTCGTGGTGCGATGACTCACGCATTGCTTAGATGACGTTGTTCCCTTTGGGAGGGAGCAGGTGGATCGCAATGGACTATATCGGACCCGACATCGAGCCCGAGGAGGTCCAGGAGGCCATGCGGAAGCGACGGAAGGTGCTCGTTAGGCCGAGACTTTGGGCGGCAGCCCTCGCTCGGCTGTCCCAGCGGCGGCGGCGGGGAGTCGAAGAAAGAGCTCAATGGCCGCAGAAGATGACGTAGAACGCAAGGCGGACCATTCGTGCGACGAGAAGGACGGCGCGCACGTGTCTGTGGAGGACGTGCAGCTCGCGCTGTCTTCTCCGCGCGGGAAGCGCGTCGCGTTCAACGAAGGTGAGGATGGGCGTCGCGACCGCGACCGAGACCACGATGACGGCATTTTGTCGCCGACCGTGGTAAGCCCTGCGCTGACGGAGCTCACGGGTCCGCCGTCGTGCGTCACCTCACCGGACCCGACCGTCATCTGGAGCCGCCCGTCGTCGAGCCATCACCGACAGGCGTACACAGATGAAGGAGAAGGCGGGGTCAAGGAGACGGCACTCCGCGACGAGCCACCCGCGTCCGAATCCGACGAGCCCAAAAAACGCGCGGAAACGACCGTCGTCGCAACCTCGGACCACTCATCACCTTCTCCACCAACGAGTGGCCCCAAATCCGTCGCTCGGCGCCTCCTCGCCGCGTGCTCCCCAAAGCTGCACGAGCTGCTCAAGTCGCTTCTCACGCCCGCCTCGCTCGCGATCGTGCTCTCCTTCCCAATCGCGCTCATCCCGCCGCTTAAGGCGCTCTTCGTGCCCGTGCCGGAATCCGCGCTCTCCCCATCCGTGCGGGCGCACATCAGGCCCGCGCCGGATGGCCAGCCCCCGCTCGCGTTCTTCATCGACACGACCGCGTTCATAGGCGCGGCGAGCGTGCCACTGGGCCTTATATGCCTCGGTTCGGCGCTCGCGCGCCTCGAGTGGCCGAGGAACAGGAGCGAGATGGGCAGGCTCCCGCTTGGCGCGATTGGTGCGCTGGCGGTGGGCAAGATGGTCGTCTCGCCAGTGCTGGGCGTGCTGATCGTGCAGGCGCTTGTGCGAGCGGGCCTCGTGGATCGGGAAGACAAAGTGCTGAGATTCGTGTGCATGTGCGCTTACTCTCTGGTTTCCTGTAGTCTTGTGTGCGCTTTTGCTTACAATTTTTTTTCCGAGTCTGCAGATTCCTGTCGTGCCTTCCCACGGCGACGACGCAGGTCTTTCTGACGCAGGTGTACAGCGGTACGGGAAGCGCGGAGCATCTTTCCGCGTTTCTTATACCGCAGTACATACTCATGTTTGTGTCCATGACGGCCTTGATCGCATTCACGCTCCAGCTGCTTTTCTGATGTGTCCTGGCGACGACGGTGGAAGCTGAAGCTGATGCCGGGTCGGATTCCCAGGCAGGTCGGTTGGAGAAAGGATATATGACGCTCTACTGATATTTGCGACGAAGAGAGGTGAAAAACTGGAAGCATATGATGCCATCCTCTCGCATGGTGGACAAGAAATAGATGAAACAGATGCACCATAGAATCGAGGGACTGGGTACGATGTAATCAAGGCTCATTGTATAGTATCATCCACATTCTTGAAATCGACGTTTCTCCGTTCCTCAATTATCTTTCAGGGTTAGCCTATCGTGCGATAAGGACGGCAACAACTTGTACTCTGGTCCATATATTACAAGAGCGGTGATCCTGCCCATGGTCGGAACTCACGCTTGCGCCCATGTCTTCTCTGCCGCCAGCAAAGAGTCCGTCGCGTCATCCAGGGTTTTAATCCACCCGATATACTCTGCCTTCCCTAGAAGCTCTTTGGCGCGGGACGTATCAATAGTCGAAAGGTTTCCCGGAAGCTCCGCGATCGATTCCGGTTCCAGGATTCGCGACTTCAACGTCTCCGGCCGCGTGCCGCGCAGGTGCTCCGCTGCCTCGCGCCAGTTGGTGTACCCGGCGCCGCACACGAGGAAGCGCTTCTTCTCAATTTCGGCACGCGGGAGGGGCGCAGCTTTGAGCGCGAGGACGTGCACCTGGGCGATGTCGCGGACGTCGCAGAAAAAGGGGCTGCCATAGAGCGGGGGATCGGAACGACTGAGGAGCAGGTACACCAGCCCGTTTGAGCCGAGACTTTGCGGGGTGGGATAGGGGAAGTGGGGGACGTAGGGACCCAGGATCGTCGGTGGGAGAACTGGGGGCGGTCAGTCACTGTGAGTTTGGGTCTCACGTCGGGCTGCTTACCTGTCGCCAAGTCAAGGGAAGGGTTTTCTTTAGCAAAGTCCCAAGCTGCCCGTTCGGCGAGGATCTTGGATGCTAGGTACACCCAGATGGAGTCGCGCGTCCCGTCCAATGCTTGCTCTTTTGTGACATTGCCCCAGTCTTTGGAACAAACGGGAACCATCTCAGCACGTCAGGACGCATCTGTGTCACAAAACTGTACCTGCCTTCGGACGTAAAGTTCTTTCCGGTCAAAGAAGAGGTCGATCCAGCTTTAAGAAGGAAGTTTCTTGTAAGCGTGAGCAGAAACGTTATCCAAGCGAAAAAGACTTACGATCATACGTCGTGCCCCAGCTGCTCGTGATGACGACTTTCTTGATATCTGCTTTGACTGCGTGTCGGAGGACGTTCAAGGTTCCTTCTGCTGCTGACTGGATGCACGTGTTTAGCTTATGGGGGCGAGGTGTGGAAAAGGAGGCCAGGCCTACGTTTATGAGAACCTCCGGAGCTGCGCCATGGGCAAGCGGTGACGCGACGTGGACGATGGCATCGACGCCTTTCGACAAAATTAAATCAGTAAGAGGGTCTAGCGGGTGAAAGCAATGAACTTGAATAAAACAACGATACCGTCGTACCTTTCAGCGCTTCAGAGAGATCACCGGCAGCTAGATCGTCTACCTGGATGAGCTCCAGCAAGGGATAATGGCTACCAAGCGAGGTTTTGAGTGCATCTATCTTGCCAGCGCGAACCGTCCTGCAGATGATCGACAAAGTATTGACGAATTAGCTCAAGATGCTTAAACACAATCCACTCACCCTTTGACTCTATATCCGGCCTGCATCAATTCGTGGGCCACATGAGAACCCAAAAACCCATTCACTCCAGTCACCTATGCACGACTATCTCAGCCCGCAATCGCCGCTAGATGGCGAGCATTACGCACTAGAACAGTTGACACCATTTTAAAGCTGAGCCAAAATCGATGAGTGTCTGCAGCGTTTGGCTATCTGTGCCATTTAAATATCTTTCGTGAACGGTTATGGTGTTACGTATGTCTCGCGGCATGGCATGGCTGGACAACTGAATCGCAAGCTTCTGTGCCTCGAGCAACGTCAACGAGCGCCGATTCGTAATTGGTGGCGACAACAGGATAATATACATATGGGGATGCGGAGCGATCTTCAGCAACCCACCGCGACATACAAAACGCCGATTCACCAGTGGCGTTAATCTGCGTTGTGCAATCGATGCCCAGTCGATGATTTCATGTATCGACTTGGGTTCTAAATCGCTCTTCTGGAACTTCCATTCGGCTGTGACCGCAAGCTTGGCAAAGCCGGTCTGTGTGCAGTTTCAAGCGCTCCTGGGCCCGCGTGTACATGCACGGATAACCCTGGTGGACGGAGATGTTTAAACCTTGGTTTGATCGACTCAGATGCTCACTTCTAGTGGACCCAAGCTCACTCACTATCAAGCATGTTGACCGTTCTGAGCTATACTGCGACTGCGACTAGTAATCGGCTGATGTCAGGTAACAGGCACCAACGAAGTTGTTATCATGAGCAGCTGGGGCATGGACCATAAACCGTAAGTTGATTGATGTCGCACTTGCCGTTGGTGATCTTGCAAGATTCATCTCAAAGCTGGATCAAACCTTCAAGTTGGTCTAGAGGGAAAGACTTTTACTCCAGATGGTACACCTTGTTCCGTTGCCCATTGATGTAAGATCGTTCGTCGCGTTTCATGTTTCTTCGAGACGAAAACAAGGCCATAGCGACCTGTAGGAAGCCATAAAGTGCTTAGTCAGCATATTCCTTAGCTGCGATGGTCCACCTACCTGCACGACATCCCTGGCGTTCGAGCAATCCAACCATAACTGATGTACTCGGGCCACTTAAACCCAAATCGCTCAATTCATGCAGGTGATCTCATTCACCGGGAGGATGTTACTCATGCGAGACAAGTGGCACGGGCTTTGAAAGGAACACATGGTAGCCTGCTTTACACTAGTGTCATGCCAGGCTTTTGACCGCTTCTACTGCAGAAGATGGAAACGCCCAAGTGGCAGGGCAAGTTGTTTACAGTGCTCAACTACGAACCATTGCTGTCGAAAACACCCGTACGCACATTCAACCACCACCGTCTTTACTGACAGTCAAGAAGATTCCGCGGCATCGTATGCACCTGCAGACATGGTCCAACAATTACGAGATATAGCTATGCAGTTGCATAGAGTGAACAGCCGCCTCTATGAAGTCATGGCTGCAATGCATAACAATCGAATTCTCGCACGCAACGCACGGATTCAAGGCCTCAACGCCTTAAGTCCGCTGCAGAAGACGGTGAGAAACTCTTCTGGTGCTTGCTTTCTGACGGTGCTTATTGACATCGTAGGTTCCAGGGAGTGAGTTGAGGCAAGCACGGGGTTTACTGGGCTGCCTACCAGACACACTCGTAGCGCCCGCTGAAGAGCCAGCCGTTGGCGCGCTGCCCCCAGACTTTAGTCCGAACCTTCCGGCTTACGGGCATATTGACATCATCAGCAAAACTGCATTTTCGCTTATGGCCTTACGCACCTTATACTCCTTGCGATTGACCTTGTCGTTGTAGAAAATTACAAGGTTGAGAATCATTCTCAACCTTGTAGTTTTCTACAACGAAGACTTCGGCATCGAAGGGGGCGATGGTTTAGCAACCCGGGTTGAGAAGTTTCGCAGGTTTCTTACAGACTTCTGATGCTTTCTTTTTTTCTTTCTTTGGTGGATCTTTTTTTTTTTTTTGCATGTAGTGTAACGTTTCAAAGAATCGAAGCCTTCCTGTTCTCGCAAATCAACAAACCACAGGAGTTGATGGTGTGTAACAAATGGGAACGACCTAGAAGCAATGACAGCGTCAAACCATCGCATTTACCACACCACCTACCAACGAAGATGACTAGAAGGAGCAGGAAGGTAGGCGTTATTCATTCAGCGACACTTACAGCGTGTTGCAGTCATCCTTCACATGGCTTCGATGTGCACCAGTCATCATCCTCTTCACGATCCTGTCATTTCTCAATGTGTAAGTTTCTTTTTCGGCGACGTTGGCAACAAAACTGACATTAAATCTTCTTTTTTTGTCAACTGCTAACAGCAGGCTTAGGTATAGGTATTTGAAACCGTCCTTCCGCCCTTTGTCTACGGTCCCCATGTTCCCCACTTTCCCTCTGCCAAGTCGTGCCAGCGAACTGGGCTCCAACGGAGTAATTCATGTGCATATCAATCGCAAACGTCCCCTCCCATCCGCCAATTTGTTTGTCCAGGTCCAAGGCACTTGATCCAAGATTCCACCAGCGCTTCGATGTTTGCTTTCAACAGCACGTCGCTCAAGCGCAAAAGAACGACCATCTGTCTATCTGTATTGCAACGCACGACCTTGAAGGAAGTACGTAGACTCTACATCAGACCGGGACTGCCCACACATTCGATTCTCAACTGGCTCAAGCCGTCAACTAAATTTTGCTCTGCGGCCAAGATTTCTCCACCTCCAACAACCCCGTGACAGCGTCATCCAGCGTCTTCTTCCAGCCGATGAACTCGTCCATACCCAGAAGCTCCTTGGCGCGCGAAGTGTCGATCGTCGACAGCTTCCCCTCTTCATCCACCACCGCTTCTGGTTCAAGGATTCGTGACTTCAGTTCCGGCCTCGTCTCGCGGAGATATCTCGCTGCGTCTCGCCAGAGCATGTTTCCACCGCTTACTAGGAAGCGTTTCCTCTCTATCTCGGAAGGCGGCAGGGCCGGTGCCTTGAGCGCCAGAACGTGTGCCTTTGCGACATCGTGGACATGAACGAACAAGGGGCCAAACAAAGGGGGGTTGCTTTTATTCAAAAGCGGGTAGATTAACCCGTTCGTGCCGAGATTCCGAGGGCTTGCTGGGAAGGGGAAATAGGGCACATATGGACCGTAGATGAAGGGTGCGAGGACTGTTCCGGAACGCGCAGCTTGTCAGTTTGGGTACCCAACATTTTATTTTTATACTCACCCGTGGCCAGGTCAATGGAAGGGTTTTCTTTCGCGAATTGCCAGTCTGCCCTCTCTCCCAGGATTTTGGAAGCGTGATAGGCCCAAAATTGGTCTCGTGTGCCATCTAGGGCTTCTTCTCTCGTGGCTCTTCCCCAGTCTAAAGAAATTCTTTCTGAATTTCGACGTATGAGGAAAAACATGATAATGGCATACCCTCTGACGTGAAAGTCCGTCCCTCCCGATGCGCGTTGGACGCCGCTGGAAGGATATTGCGTGAAGTCGTGAAGGAGCGGAAGCGAAGATACTCACGGTCAAATGTCGCGCCCCAACTGCTTGTAACGACAATTTTCTGGACGCCAGCTTGGACCGCCTGTCGAAGGACATTAAGGCTTCCGTCGATGGCTGTCTGAAGGGACGGGGCGATCCTTGCTGAGACAATAGCACAAGACAATAAGAACAAAAACCTTACCCTGATCGTATCCTCTGCAGAGGCGGTGCCGCCGAGCGGCGACGCAACGTGAATGAGCGCACTGACGCCTTTTCAACCCAGTCAGCCCGCGAAGATGTTGGGATACAATCAAGCCCACCTTTCAAAGCTTCCGAGAAATCGCCAGTCACGATGTCATCCACTTGGACCAGTTCGAGCGACGGGTAATGATTGCCGAGTGAAGACCGGAGTGCATCTATTTTCGAGCCACGAACAGTCCTAACAGTGCGTTGGTATCCGGTCGTCACGAAAGCCGATAACTTTCGACACTGGGAACCACCCACCCTTTGACTTTGTACCCCGCCTTTAACAATTCATAGGCCACATGAGAGCCAACATAACCCGAAACGCCTGTGACCTAGACATCATCAGCTAGGTGATCGCAGTTAAGAAGGAAGAACTACTGCACAAGGACGGTCGACATCTAAGTGGAAACCTGAAAAGAAAGCTCGAAGGACGATGGGAGATACGCGGTTATCGAGGAATCTTTATACTGGGGCCATTCGAACTCCGAGTCGCTGACAAACGGGCAAGAGATGTCGCTAGACAGAACCATCATGGATTACGTGCTCTCGACGAGGTAAGCCTGAGTAATATTCGCGGGAGATGGATTGCAAATTGAAGATGATTATTCGTCATATCGAGCACAATAAGAAGCGATACGCCTGGTCCTGTGACAAACGGTTGGATGTATATGTCTCGGGGAAGATTGCATTCTGTTTGAAAATGTGGTTGGGGCGACACTCTAGAGCTGGAGCTACTCGGGATTTCGACGGAGCCATGACTTTTTCAACTCTATGCTTTGAAAATTCCCGTCGCTTCAACATCGTATCAAGAAATGATGGGAAGATTCAGCGAGTTTCAACTGACCAAGCCTTGCATAACAAGCGACGCCTAACAAGCACAAATCTTTACATAAGCAAATAGCACTTCCTCCGCGACAAGCCACCAATGCTAGGACATCGTCTGATGAGCAGATGTTCGGTCTTCCATTTCTTTCTCATTATGTTCTGGAATATATGATCTATGATGCTATTTTGCCTCGCTCCTGTCCTCAAATGATTCTCTTGCTCTATCCACTGCCTGCCTTTCCGGCTTTCAGATCTCAGCTTCTAGCAACGGGTGCTCCTCCGACAATCCTGCCTATGTCATGACAGCAGTGAATTCTGGGAATCTTGAAACGCACTGTGAAAAGGAACACGATTCTTATCATCCTTCAATCATAGCTTTGCTCTGGGTCCCTTGAGGTACGTTCATACATTTCAAAGTCATACGCTATGCTGCCTGACCTCAAATAAGTAGATAAGCGCCCTACGTCTGATGCCACCACATTCTGCGCCTCACTCCTGGTTTCATCACTGTCAAGCCTCGAAGTTTGGTCATTGAATTTCTATACTTGGTGCTCATCTTCACGCAGCCCGTGGGACACGTTCCGCTCCTATATGAACATCCCCAGACAGTCATCAAGCTTCGTTGCCACCTATGTTTGCAATATACATCGTTCTTATTTCGTCTTGCATCCGATCTCAGCATCCGGGCATCCCCGACTGTCAATGTTCTTCGAATGAACTTGATTCCGATATTTGTGTCGCGTCGGAATGATTTCATGCAGAGATGTGCTCAGGTGGCGACAGTCAATCTCTCATTTGTGAAGATCATGATCAATGACAAGTTGACATCATCAGAAAATCAGTCAAAGTTCAATTCCTGGAACAGCCATCATTCACCTCTTCAATATTGCGGCTCCAGGAAAGACTTGCGTTTTCAGGCATGTGTTGACCTATAGTCATGTCTATAAAGCGATTCGCCTCGGATCCTGCAATGCTTAGGCGCCTTCTACGTCTCTGCTTCAATCGCCCCATTTACCATCAGACAAGATGTCTTCACATGGTCCTCCTGCGGGTGCTCCCCCGCCTATCCCACATGATGTACTCGTCGAACAAAAGCAAGGGCAGGCAGTGCTACTTTGTGCCGTTGGAGCGTAAGTGACACTGAAAATATGGTTACTTGTAACGTTTAACATGAACATGCAGATTCTGCATCTTTGGGTGGGAGTGGTTAATTTGTTTGCCGCTGGAGTACCGTCGAATATGGAGGAAAAAGATGACCGTAAGCTATCACCCAAATGTTCAATTTGTCCCGCCAATCAGGCAATGCTTCAGATCCCGAGTGCGCTGTATCTGGGTCAGTCAATGTACCCTGTTCCATCTCACCTCACCGCCCCTCACCTGCCAGATATACATAGCGAATCGCTACCTTGGTCTATTACAGTTGGTTGAATCTATCTCGTCTTCTAAGGACCTAGTATTCACATAACCAAAAGGTTCTCATTTGTGGTTACGCTAGTCTCCAACGCTTGGGGTCCAGCAGCTTGTAAACGTGCGTTGTGCTCAGCATCTCTATCGTGCGTTTCTCGACGTACATCTTGAACAGATATGTTTTACTGGGAGCCAGTCGGTTCTCTGATATCAACCCTAGTTTCTCAGTTTATTCTCGGTGCTAGGGTTTACGCGGTACGATGCAATATCTTTTCCTTCGATGCTCTAATTTTCTTACTTCGAGTCAGGTTTACGCACAAAATAAGAAAGTCGCCCTCGCCTTGTGTACTATCCTGCTTGTTGAGGTCGCCATCGGCGGATACACCATTAGCACGACCTCTGCTCCTCCTCCATTCAACGGTCCGCCTGGGACAGGCCCTCCATGCGGCGCAGTCATGGGACCGCGGGGCTGGTTAATTACGTCCTGGGTAAGCTCTCCCATCCGACGCGTATGCATCATCCTGCTCACTTTGCCCGATACAAGTCCATACCCATTGTTTATGACGCAGTCGTATTCCTGTGAGTAACCCGCGCCTCCCACCATCAGGCGTGCTCTGACGTCGGATGATTTGCAAAAAGGTTAACGGCATGGAAGACGTATACTCTATGGATACGAGAGATCCACACTCCGCTGATCAACATAATATGGCGCGACGGCGTGCTCTATTTCCTTGCCATCCTGTCCATGAACGCTGCAAACATAGTCATCTTCTCGACAGTCCCAGAAGCGCTCCGCGCTGTCAATCTGACGTGAGTTTTTCTAGCGAATTGCATCTCTGCGAGTTCAGATCTATATTTTTATCAAATCTTTCGAAAATAGCCCGACGCTCATCCTCCAAGTCGTCCTATCCTGCCGTCTCATTCTCAACCTGCGAGGCGTCGGCTCTGCGTCGCATACGTCTGGCTCGCTGTCGGGATCTGGGTCGGGGTCTGGCCGAGGTCCTACCCTCGTTGCCAACTCCAGGATGGGCGGCACGTTCCATGGTCCCCAGAAACGCCACTACGTGGAGCCTAGCTATATGGTGAATCCGAAAGGAGTGGAACTGGAGCTCACGTCGAGTCCGAATGGGAAGCAGTTCAGGCTGGAGCCTGTGCGATATGGCGGAAGTCAGGCGGTGTGATTCCTTCCGCAGGTGTACTGCTACCATGGCCAAGCGCATCGGCTTTGCACGGATTCGTACTCATAGCCCCAGTATAGCTTATTTTTACCGACGTACGCAGGTTGTGCCTCTGAGCCAGACCTCGACAGTGTCTTCAGCTAGACCACGATTCTGCAACGCAGTGTAGGGAGCACAAGCATTCGACTTTGAAGATGGGGGCACAACGAGTCCAGGGAACGAGGTGCGCTGTCAGGTCGGTCGTCCTACTGTTGGATTAAGATCAGTTCCGGCGACCGCTGATCGAGGAACCGGACGCGCCGCGGCGCAGGACATTCTGCGCTATTGAAGAAAAAGAAACTGAGGACATGAACGATGGCCCAGCGGTCGGACGTCGGGTTGTTTGTTTCAAGGTGCAGTAGCGGCCGTCCATCGACCTCAGGCGCACCTGCGGCCCACCCACACCAGTGCAATGCTGGCGCTCTGGTAGTCCTTCAGGCCTCATGACCAGCCCACTGACATCAGTCATCGCCGGTCAGGTTCCTTTGTTCCGCCGTCTTCTATGGTCTATTAGAGCAATTCTCTGAATGCGCGCGATGAACGTCGTCAGAGCTCGCGTTGACCCGTGATCCTGCCAGGCAAATGAAAAGGCGCAGTGCACTTGCAAAATTGCTTTATTCGCCCGACGCCTGGGTTTTGAGCATTCGCCCCACTGCCTGATGAGGGTGGTGCGCCGAATTCACACATTGATACTGAGGCAGGTACTACGGAACGACTAGCGTCGCATTCTCGCCTCATGCAGACGTCAGCGGGATATGTTATTAAGGCGAGAAACATGAGTCGGCAATGACTGACCCCATGCTGTACACGATGTGAACCGGCTCGAGGCTTTCCTTTGCTACATAGGCCCCCCTCCTCGTATGCTCTTCCGGTTCATTTCCCCTTGAACGAACGCGGGGACGTCCGCCAAAATGGTGGACGTCGTACTTTGAGCCTGTGGCCAGGTGAGGACTGATTACATGCGTTAGTATCGCTTTCTTGTTGTCTCTTCTGAACGATATTGGCAACAAACGCGACCAAAGGTCGCGCCGCGTTCGCTCTATGAATGTCGGATGTCCGAGTCGGAAATAGAAGGTCGGCGTGCTTTGAGCCTGTCACTGCCCAGACAAAATAGACGAAATGGCAATAGCGAGAGGGTGTCATTTGGACGGTTATGGCATTGACTCGTTGCGGCGTACACACCCGCTTGGTGCTGCACGACGTCGCCCTGCGCCACGTGCGGGATGTCGATATCTTTGTGCAGATAAGGGAGACAAGGGGCATGGCAGACGCCCCCGCTTTTTCTTCACCTCGTCACGCTGGGCCTGCGTGGCCGATCGAGGATGCCCTGGTAGGTGGTGGTCCTGCACTGGCCCTCAGGCCTTTCTTCGAATTGCGTTTCTGCTCCTCTTTTGTCCTCGGTCCTTGACCTCGTCCATCAGTTCTAGGACAGCACGTCTTCATTTGTTTTATTTATTTATTTGTTTACCCACTTACATGCATGCGTTCCCCATCCAGCCTATGCAGGGCGCGGAATGAATGACGATGCCTATTAATAGCCACAGGCTATCGTTCATTGTCGCAAAAAGGAAATCATAATGAAAGATCCACGGAATGGGGGGTGTGGGTGCAGTGAGATTTTCATCAATAGATTTTTGACGAGGGCAAGGCCGTCGAACCTGTTTGCATGCGGAGAACGGAGAAGGTGGATTGACCGGAGAAGGCGTTTTTGCGGAGGCGTGTCTTTAGCTTTCAGGAGGCCATCGATGGATCTGCCATTTTTCTGATTTGATTTTTAAAAAAAATTTAGACCCACTAGGTCCGGCCTATGCCTGGAATATTTTTCCTGAGTCGTGCAGAGTCGATATCGGCGTTTGTGGATTCCGTGAGTAAAAAAAAAAAAGAAACCCGAGTTGTATCACTGGCGCGGGCGCAAATATAATTCTTGCTTGCTGTGTGCTCGATACTGTCGCTAGGGAGACATAGCTGTTCCTGTTGGACCAGATTTTTTTTTTGTCTAGTTGACGGGCTGGAGGGGGACAATGGTCCTCCCGCTCGCAAGCGGGACCAAAGCGGCTATTGTGGGTGGTGTCCAAACAAGGTAACTCATATTACATAATCCAAACAATGGCTTACTCCTAGGAAGCGAACAAAAGACAAATTGGATGAATGTTGGACAATGGACATTCCGCAAGCGTATAAAATCAGGGCAAACGGAATGGTAGCTGCATTCCAACTCTCTTCCGCCTTCCTCTCCTTCAAACTACTCCTTCGCTGTGCGAAATCCAGCACCCGGGATCAGGATCAGCCGCAACGCCTCCACGTTCTCTTCACACGATATACACGTTTTTTTTTTCTGCTAGTCCCTTAGATTGATCCCTTGCGTGTCGCTCTGTCTTCATCAACGACAATGTTCAAGTCCATCTCTGTGCTTCTCCCTCTCCTCTTTGGCGCAGCCTCCGTTGCGGCCCATGGTGTAGTCACCAGCATCACCATCGACGGCAAGACATACGCCGGTAATCTTCCCAACGCGCCCACCAAGCCGAGCATCATCCGTCAGGTCGCCGACGTCGGCCCCGTCAAGGGTGCGACGAACCCCGACCTCAACTGTGGGTTGAACGCGAAGGCTGCTTCCCTCGTTGCCGATGCGAACCCTGGCAGCAAGATTAGCTTCGACTGGCGTGGAGGCGATAACAGCCCCGTACGTTTATTATTTCTCCTTCACAGTCCGGGTTCTGATCAGGTTTTTTTTTTGCACCTCGTGTTTAATGTCACAGTGGCCCCACAACACCGGCCCGATGCTCACATACATGGCCTCCTGTGGTGACCAGACCTGCGACAAGTTCGACCCCGCCCAAGCCAAGTGGTTCAAGATCCAACAAGTCGGCAAGAAAGACAACGGTGACTGGGCTCAAGCCGATCTGAGTGAGTGTTCTTTCCCCCAACATGCCTGCCTTATTCGGACAGAATTCTCACCTTCTCCGATCTCATCACAGTGAAGGGCGCTCAAGCGGACGTGACCATCCCCGCGACGCTCGCGCCGGGCAACTATATGATCCGACACGAGATCATCGCGCTGCATCTCGCTGTGACTAAAGGCGGCGCCGAGTTCTACCCTTCCTGCGCCCAACTTCGCATCGGTGGCAGCCAATCCGGCGCGCCCCAGGCGAGCGAGCTCGTCTCCCTGCCTGGTGCCTACTCCGACAACGACCCCGGCATCTTCGACCCCAACGTGTTTGACCGCCAGGCCGGGTACGTCTTCCCCGGACCCAAGGTCGCCAGCTTTGTCGGCGATGGTGCGTCCAGCGGTGGCGTCGATGGCGGCAACAGCGGCAACAATGGCAACAAGAACAACAATAATAATGGCGGCAACTCGACATCGGCATCTGCGCCTGCGCCTTCGTCCACACCCAAGCCGGCCAAGTCGTGCAGCCTCAAGAAAAAGCAGCCTTCGTCCTCCGCCGCCTCGGCTGCCCCGAGCGCCTCCGCTACTAACTACGTCCCACGCCACCTCAGTCGTGTCATGCGCCGCCTCGTCGCGGGCTCTCACCATGCGTCCCGGTTCTGAACCACTGACCCCCTCAATCCCTCACCAGCCCATCTTTTTCGTGCGTTCCCCCTCCCCTCCACCCTTCTCCCAGTCAAGACGCCGACGACGACAAACGACGGTTCATGAGCGCAAGAAACAAAAATGTTGTATCGATAGGGACCAGACTCCACTCTCTCCTCTTGTATAGAAGAAACGATGCCGGCCATGTTGTGGATCAACGCTCTCTCTCGCTTTCTTAGAGGCTTCATTATATATATTGTACGCTTATATTCTGCCACTTCCTGTCTTTCTTTCGTCCTTTACTTCTGAAGCGCCTCTCGATCGCGAGTCACGGGGTAGAGCTAGCTAGCTGCTCTTTGACCCACCCCCTCCGGCCGCACGGGGCCCTTCCTGGTTGTATCACTAGTGTATCTCTAGCAATTCTCGTTTGAACGAGATGCTGCCCTCGGTCATTTTCCTACATTAGTCTGTCATTTTTTCCATGTATTGTATTGTCGAATATAAATACGATGTTGATCATGATTGAAGATTGCATTTCACGCCCACAAATCGTCAGGCGCTAATAATTGGCGCCTTTTTTGGGTTTCCTCGTCTGCGCCTCTTTTCAGGCTTCCTTGTAACTTATAAGGGGCGAAAAGGGCCAAGACCGGAGCACGGACGAAGCCCGTGAAAAAGAATAATGAAGAAAGCATGAACGTTTCCCGACGTCGACTGCAGCCCAATCCCCGGCTAGAGTCAGTAGAAGCGTTCTGGATTGAATGAGAAGTCGACAATGAGAATCGACGTCCTCCAGCCCAATGGGAGTTTTCTCGGTAAAACCTTGATTGGGTGTCTCTGTGATCTCGGTCAAATCGGATTATAAACTCTGCTCTCCACTGTGATTTGCATACGGGATGGTCTTGGTTGGGTGGTTACGCATATGCTTCCCGCCATGCAGAGAAAAAAAAAGGTGTCTGTTCCTACTCTCGGAGGCTACATGTATCTAGGTTCAGATCGAAAGAAGATTACGCATTGCATGGCGAATGTGATATATTCGCATGATGACGCCTGAAGGGCGTAGCATGCACTAGATGCAAGACGAGGCTCAAGCCGGCGTATGAATATTCCACAATATTTACTCGACGGTCGCGAGGTAATTATAGCCCGAAGGCCACATAGCTGGGCCATATGACATCAAAAATGTTATCTTGGGACCTGAGGTTTCAGACTAGATCCGGCGGGATACGTGTCCGCTTTAGGCTTGGTGTCACAGCGAACGGAAAGCCGCGTTGCCATTTGATCAGGTAGCGACGGCGCTAACCACACGAGATTGCTTGCCCCGTTGGAAGAAGAGAGGCTGCATGCAGCAGATAGTCAGATAGTGCTCAGTGATTGTCGTAGCTCCGAGTCAAACTTCATCAATCGAGGGAGGATGATAAGCTGAGGTCGGATCCAAAGCGAGATAGAAGGCTTCGCTTCCAACATACGCCCAAGCGTTAAAGTAGAGCCTGCCTTGTCATATGAGGCGCGATAAGCGTAGAAAGGGTCAACCAGGAGCTCCATAAAGGTGATGGCCATTTTCACAGCCTTCGAGACGAGCTGTTGTTCATATGCCTCGTGCGCAGCGTGACGTGCAGAATGGTTGTAATTAGAAAAGTCTTGGATTTGTTTTCTTGCGTGATCGATATCCGAAAGGCGTGATCCCGAGCCAAGCACCAGGATGCAAGAACAATAAAAAGGTCTTTAGGGCCTAAAGCATCCCAAAGTGAAGGTGAGATGCTGGCAGGAGAAGGAGAATTCGTTCTGAGAACTGCAGTGGCAAAGTTGGCCAACGCGGGACAGGCAGGCAACCAGTTGGTTGGGCTTGCGTAGACGAATCACGGCATGGCGGGAAAACCTTGGGGGAGAAAGGCAAAGGCGTCAAGAATAAACATATCCAAATACCTATCCCAAAATCAACAAGTCGTTTGCCGATGCCGTCGTACTTGAGCGGTTCGAGTCTGTCCCGAATCACCACAAAGGCCTTTTCTCTCAGAGTGCAGCGCGCATTTTCTCCAGTTGTAGGACTCTCTTTGTTTCCTCTGGCGTTATATACGACGAAATGTTGATGGCCCTAATTCGACGCTCGAGAGCCATAAAAACGAACTACTGACGACGGCGGCAAATCGACGGTTCGTAATAACCAATGACTGACAATGGGCGGCATGGCCTGCATCATTTCCTTTCGTAGCATTCAATCACTGTTCGGAATTACGCTATCGAGGCGAAAAATGACCAGAAAGGCCGCTCCGTTCGTACTCGCCCGATCCGATTGGTTCAAAATTTCCTCACGAGCATGCAGGGCGCAATCCTCGAGCCCTGGTCTCACGCACGAGGAACAAGAGATCCGTTGACTTTCAGACTCGTCTTAAATACCTTCATATATAAATAGCGGCTGTGAATATCTCCGAGCGTTCCTTACCGTCCTGCCTTGGTGGTTTCTCTTTTTTCTTTTCTCGTTTCCTTTCTGTCTTGTTTCATTTTTCTCTTCTCATTTGCCTCGACTCGCGGCTCCCGAATTCGAAAATCTTGGGCCGAGATTGCCAATTGGAAGGGGGAAAGAAAAAGGCAAGAATTCTTATCCTGTTCGACTCGTACAGTGTTGTCAACAGCGGCGGAATCCCAAATCGACTCTGACTTCTGACATTCTTTCTTTCGAAATATAGGTTTGACCAGTTCACTCTCCCGAGTAATTCCACTTCCACATCCCTCTGCTTGCGCTTTTGGGTCTTTCTTCTCGGGTGAGTGGATTCCTAATCACATCTCACCGCTCTCTTCCGACGATGATAACATCCGACTCCAATCCATCCGCTCTATCGCACCGCTCCACCATCCCAACCCGCTGTCGTCCATCCAGTTCACGACCAAAGTACACCAACCTAATATAAGGCACGAAAAAAAGGACTAAAAGGCTATCGAGAATAAGAGATGCCGTCTGAACCAATTGAGGCTGAGTTCGCTCGCCCTCCGGCACTCTCCCGTGAGCAGGAGGAGGAATACAGGACACTAGAACGGGAAGGCCCCCTCGGCGGCGAGGTGACCAGGGGCAATTCGCGCCTCTCGACAGCGGTCGCCTCCCTTGCCGACTTGGAGAAGTCGTATACGAAACAGGGACTAAAGGTCGTCACATTTGAAAAAGGTAAAGGCGAGGATCCCAGAGAATGGAGCTTGGCCAGAAAATGGTGATTGTCCCCAAATAGCCAGCACACGTCTCTCGAGTTTTCGTTCTGAATTTATCTCTCTCCATGAACATGCAGGTATATCACACTCGCAACGGCATTTCTTTGTCTAGCGGTGGCGCTCGGAAGTTCTCTCATCACCGGAGAGTAAGTCCCAGTCCTATGACGCGCTGTGTCCGACTCAACAGGAATGTCCGTTTTGACCTCGCTTACCAGTATGGAGGCTCCCGTCCATGAGTTCCACACTAAGGCCGTCGTGGTCAACCTGACGGTGACGTGTTTCGTCATCGGATTCGGTCTCGGGTACGTGTGCTGTACAGCGTCAACGTTGTCGGCAAACCCGGTTCGGTTCGGAAGTATTAACGTCTGCACGTCCGGGATCTAGTCCTCTCATATTCGCCCCGCTGTCCGAGGTCGTAGGCCGCACGCCGATGTATTGCGTGTCCATGTTCCTCTTCTTCATCTTCACCCTGCCGAGCGCGCTCGCTAAAAACATAGCGACCCTAGTTGTGGCCAGGCAGATCGCCGGACTCGCAGCCTCGGCGCCCATGTGCAATGTCGGTGGAAGGTCGGCAACTATCAATTCTTTATGATAAAATAATTATTAAATTCGTTTTTCCTTCAACCCGACAGCATTGCTGACGTCTGGGACGTCGAGGACCGCGGCATTCCGATGGCCGTTTTCTCAGGCACGCTCTTGTAAGCTGGGTGAACCATATTACAATCTGGTGTTTTGCGATTCTGACGGATTGCTTTAAGCCTCGGTCCGTGTCTTGGACCTTTGTTCGGAGGATGGATTGCACAAAGAGCAGGATGGAGGTGGATGTGTAAGTTCCGACAGTTGCAGCCGACCGTCTTCAACGCCTTTCTCTCTTCGCCCACTAACTTTTCTACCTGGATTATTGATGCCGTGGCGTAGACTGGGTTCTCTTCATCTTCATAGGATGCTGCTTCGTCTTGACGCTGTTCATCCCCGAGACGCTCGCTCCGCTTCTTCTTAAACGCAAAGCTGCAAAACTGCGCAAGGAGACTGGCGATGAGTCGTACCGCACGTTGGAAGAAATGGAGAAACGTCCGTTTTCCGAGACGCTCTCGACGGCTCTGGTCAGGCCGATCATCATGCTGTTCATGGAGCCCATCGTCTTCTTTATGTCGTTCTGTATGTCCTTTTGATTTGTGCATCACGCGATATGTGAATAACAGCGATTCCGATTCACGTTTTGCATTAGACCTCTCGTTCATCTACAGCTTGCTTTGTGAGTGACCATGTCATCTACCTCGCATACCTTTTTGACTGCTTTCTTTGCCCACAGATCTAATGTTCTTCGCCTTCCCTATGGCGTTTGAAGAAGTTAGACATTTCAGCTTGGGCATGACTGGTGTCACGTTCATCAGCATCATGTTGGGAATCATGTCCGCGTTGTCGTTAATGCCGATCCAAGAGCGAATCTACAAGAAAGTGACGGAAGACGGAACGTTCCCCGAGGCGAGGTTATATCCCATGATGCTGGGTTCGCTCGTTCTCCCCGCCGCGTTGTTCATATTCGCATTCACTGGTGGTTATAACTGGGTGCATTGGATGGGTACGCTCCGCGAGCATTTTCACCGTCGGGTTGTGAGAGTTGACCGTCTCCAATCGCCCCGTTATACAGGACCCTGCATCGGTGGCGCGCTGTTCGGCTACGCGATGATTTTCATCTACGTCTCTGCAAATTCGTACATCGTCGACTCGTACAGCGACTATGCTGCGTCCGCCATCGCTGCCAAGACGCTCATGCGTTCGCTCTGTGGTGCCATGGTGCCCATCTTCATCACGCCCATGTTCCACAATATGGGCTTCCAGTACGCCGGGCTGCTCCTCGCCCTCGTATCCTGCGTCATCGCCCCGATTTCGTTTATCTTCTACAAGTACGGTGGCCAGATCCGGAGCAAGTCCTCCAGAGCGACGACCGCCCTCCGCGGGCAGGGATTCAAGAGCAAGGATGTCGGACATTAGAACCCGCTTCATCCAGACTCTTTCCCTTTGCCGAACCGCGTTCGATCCAGCAAAGTAGCGGGCGGACTGCCGGACGCCATTACCCTCATCTGCGTTGATCAGCTTTTCCGAGCGAAAGCGGAACAGCTGAGTTTCGGACATTGTTCTTTCGTGCTTGTCTTGGCCATCGCAATCCATTTTGCTTCTTTTCATCGGATGAAATAGAGACGGGACGGTACGAGATCTAATGCTTTTTTCCCCACACAATATTTTCTTTGCCTCCAGAGTTCAATCGTTTATACCGATTCTCACCTGCCTTTGCTATATCCGTCATCCGTACAGGACCAATCCCTTCCTCGCATCAATTAGATAGACTTAATCCTTTCTTTTCTTGTCAACGTTTATCTTCTGATATACATATGAATAGATTGTCATTTGCGATCATCTGAAGCAATTTGCGTTCACGACAGGATGACTGCGTTGGCGTTGAGATATACACATTATAGCCGCCAGCAAACAAATATACACAAGCAGTGTCCTTAGCGACAAATCCACAATATTCAATTCTCGTTAGGTGGAGGAGAAGGGTGAGTAAAGTGATTCTGGCATGCGCTCAAATTTAATTTTCTCCTGAGCAGATCTGAGGTTTTACATGGGCGTCTTCGCCACTAGCGGTGAAGCACCTTGATTGAACTTGGTTCCATGTGGAGATAGCCGTGTCTTGTGACATTCACGCGTGAGCACTTAGACAAGGGGGAGGCAACAGACGCTAGAGACCGACCCTCATCCTGGAACGCATGGCCGAGTCTTTCTTTGCCCTTCAAAGATCTCGCTTTGTCTCAGACGGCCCCATTCTCATAGCGCTGCTACTCCTATCATGGCTATTGATGTTTTTGTGGACCAATCGCAATCGAACCCGGACGACGGCGTTCAGGGGGCCGCCTAGCAACAGCCTTATTTTCGGTCGTTCACGAGATTTAGTGCAAAATGCGGTGGTGAATGGAACGTTGGTCGAGGAGTGGGCAGCGTCGTACGGGTCCGTCTTCCAAATCCCGTCGCTGTTTGGTTCCAAGGACGTCGTTCTCTGTGACCCCAAGGCGATCATGCACGTATTCTCCAAGGACACGTTCACGTACAACCAGACGCCCGCCGCCCGCTTTACTATTTCGCACTTTGTCAGTCTTTTGAGCGATTCCGCAAATTTTTTTTTGTTTCTGTCTGAGCCTCGAATGCTAGTTTGGCGAGAATCTGCTATGGGCTGAAGCGGAGGATCATAAGCGGTGAGTAGCCATGTCTTCATTCTGTTATCAGTGCATCCCTTCGGCTGATGGTCCTCCCAAGCCAACGAAGAGCTCTGTCACCAGCTTTCAGCATTTCTGCAATCCGCAATATATCTCATGTCTTTTACGACTCAGTGTACAAGGTATTGATCAACATGTTGGCCGGCCTAGTCCAACGTTTAAGAATTGACAGTTGAAATCTTGTTGGGACGCTTCATTGCAAAATAGCTCCAAGCAAGCGTACATCGCAGACGTTCAGGAATGGTAATCCACGTCTATCGATCCGCATTTCGGGTCTCATGATTTCATCGACAGGATGAACCGCGTTTCGTATGTCCTATGATGTTCGGCGCGTTCTCAGCATTCATCTTTGGCACTCTGGCCTCAAGGTTGGACAGCATCGGCATCGCAGGCTTCTCTCACAATTTCGGCTCTCTAGAGGGTAACCGACCCGACGTAGCTGTCGCGTTTGAGTCTTTTGGAAATCTGAAGCCCTCTGCGTGGAACATGGCGGCGTTGGTGCTTGCGCCGATCATACCTGCCATCACCAAGGTTCCCACCGAACGAGTCAAGATATTGCGCAAGCTGCGCTCTAGTGTTCAGTCGATCGCGACCGAACTGTTGCAGAAAGCCAGGGCGGAGCGCAAAGCGGGTTCATCGGAACTGAACGCGGACAGGTCGATCATTGGAGCTCTTAGTGCGTGCTTGCGAATATCTCGATAGAATCATGGCGCATTGCTTGAAACAGTTAAATCCGAGTCGAACGTACGGATGTCTCCAGAAGAAGTGAAGGCACAGGTGAGCACTATCCTTTTTTTCCCTCTACGACGCAGATTAAAGCTCATTTGCTCAAACAACTATAGGTGGTGCGATGTCTATCTTTCTTCTGTGACGAATTCAATTTTTTTTTATCTGATATCATTTACCATGTCAGATGCTCCTTATTCTCGCGGGTTATGAGACAACTGCCAGTGAGTGTATCTCGGACGTGCACATGCCATACTCATGTCGATGTCTCAGTCAGCCTGACTGTAAGTTCTTCCTGGTCATCAGCGTTCCAAGCTTTCAATCTCGCTCCAGTGGGCTCTCATTGAGCTCAGCCGGCATCCAGAAGTGCAACAGAAGCTCCGCGAAGAGCTTTCATCTTTCACTGTGGAGGATCCAACTTGGGATCAGCTCATGAACTCTTTGCCATACCTTGACGCTGTCATGTGCGAGTCCCTGAGGCTGCATCCTATCGGAACAGAGGCTCTGCGTCATGTAGGCTCATTTCTATGATAGTTCTCGGTGAAACGCTCATCGGCATGAAGACGTCTGCCGACGACGTCATTCCCCTCAGCGAACCGATACCCGACGCTCGGGGAACGGCTGTGGAAAATGTGATCGTTGCGAAAGGGACCACCGTCAGACTTTCCGTCAGCACCATCAACCGCTCTACGTCACTATGGGGTGAGAACGCGTTGGAATTTTGCCCGGAGCGATGGCTGGACGGCAGCGTCACGAAGAGCAAAGCTGCAGACATCCAGGGATACCGCCATATACTGACCTTTGGCGACGGACCCAGGACGTGTTTAGGCAAAACGTTTGCCACAACGGAGTTTAAAGTGAGCCGCCACTCGATGGTCTCGGCGCAAACGCACAAATTTGCTTGGTGAACTCATTCGTCCGTTGTCTTGCTTCTCCAGGCGGTGCTATCGGTCCTGATTCGTAATTTCTCCTTTGAATTGCCCAACGGTCCGAAGACGGGTATCAAGGCCCATCGGTCCCTCCTCGTGCGACCGAAAGTCGAAGGCGAAACGGGAGCTAGAGTTCCCCTAGTCATCAGGCGCGTTGACTGAGATTGAAGTCATTCCTCTCGTCACTTTTCGTTGTTTCTTTGAATACTCCGTATCTCGAAAATACGACGTCGATATTGCCAGTGCCATTAGATGATGAGATGCGTCATGACTGTGCTCCGATCACAGGTGGCCAGGCGAACGGAGCGGAGGCGATAATTTCAGAGCCAGCGGACGCGGTCGACTCGGCAAAAAGCATCAAAAAGTCACTGGGTCCACCCAACGCTGCGCTTGGCATTGTTAATTTGTTCGTGTTTGAGACAAAACGGCTCCCTTACCAAAATAGGCATCATCGCAATATGACAGACGTTGTCCTCCTCGACTATCAAACATGTTTTCTTTTTAAATTTATGCTCGTTAATTTTATGGGTAACCTCCTGGCTTTCTCCTTTTATTCTGCTACCACATAATCTAGACATTTTCTCTGCAGGTCAGATCTCGGGGTTGCGGAGAAAGTTCTATAACAAATTCGCAGATGGAATACTGAATAAGGCTGCCTTACAGGCGTACCCGCGCCTTTCGTCCAATATAAGCAACTCCACACATATAAGCTGCTCCACTGTTTCTATACATTTCGTCACACCCGACATCTCTTCTTTTGGTCCTATACCATTCCTTCCCTTTTTCGTTTTTCACGTATTTCGGCGCTCGCGTAGGACCCAATATCGTTTGCCAAGTGCGAATCAGGACGGTGCATGGCTTCTGAGCCCATTGAAGAAGAGACCTCCGTTGGACGTGAGCTATCTCCGGAGAGGGGACCAGAATATAGGGAGCGTGGACGGGAACGGCGAATCAGAAACGATGACTCGCCTTTGGGTCGTACACTATCACGCGTAGAGCGCCAGCACTCTCACTCTCCAGACCGCCTCACTACAGAGCTCACACGCGAGGGCACCCACGCACCCAACTTGCCCGATCTAGAGAAGCAGTATACGCGCCAGGGTTACAAGATCGTCACCTTCGAACCGGGTACAGGAGAGGATCCCCGAGAATGGAGTAATGGCAAGAAGTGGTTCGATTCCAGCTTCCCTTGGTCTCTCGCCAACCCTCTTTTGAGGCGTGTTTTGCAGGTATATCACCGGTACCACCGCTTTTCTATGTTTGGCCGTTGCCCTCGGAAGCTCCATCGTGACCGGAGAGTGCGTCCATATACTAACGATTAATTCACATTCCGGCTGCTAACTCGTTCTGTACGTCCAGTATAGAAGCTCCTGTAAAGGCTCTGCACTCGACCCAGGAAATCATCAACTTGTCAGTCACCTGCTTTGTATATGGTTTCGGCATAGGGTAAGCCTGCTAGTTGCGCGGGCGTGCTGCTACCCTCTGCTGACTCCGTTCGCAGGCCTATATTCTTTGCGCCGTTGTCGGAGGTCATTGGGAGAAAACCTGCCTATACGATCGCCATGTTTTTCTTTTTCATCTTCACGCTACCTGGAGCCCTTGCGAAGAACGCTGCTACCCTCGTCGTCACAAGACAAATTGCTGGATTGGCCGCTTCGGCACCCATGTGTAACGTCGGGGGAAGGTCAGCCGTCATACCGTTCCCTTTTTCCCCTTCGCTGACGATGTCACCAGTATTGCCGATATTTGGTCAGTGGAGCAGCGTGGCATTCCCATGGCTGTTTTCTCAGGAACTATTTTGTATGTCTTGCCTTGAATCAGTCTGCACGACTTGTACCTAACTCATGTTCGATAGCCTTGGTCCATGCCTAGGTCCTCTCATCGGTAGTTGGATCGGCCAGAGGGCTGGATGGCGATGGATTTGTACGTGATATCTAGCCTCCCCTACGAATACATGATGCTTACTCCCGCTTCATAGACTGGGTCCTTTTCTTCTTCACTGGTGGCGCCACAGTGTTGACATTTCTTATTCCCGAGACCCTTGCACCGGTTCTCCTGAGTCGGAAAGCAGCGAGACTACGGAACGAAACAGGTGATCAGTCGTACACAACCTTGGAAGAGAAGGAGCGCCTTCCGTTCTTGAAAACGCTCCAAATAGCCATGACGCGTCCTCTCATCATGATGGTGATGGAACCTATCGTCCTATTCATGTCGTTCTGTAAGATTTGCTTTAGTAAATCCGTTACACATAACGCTCAAAAAGCATCGTATTGGTTATAGATTTGTCGTTCGTATACAGTCTGCTATGTGGGTCCTTTTTGACGCTGGCTTCTGCAACCTTTTTGGATTAGAATTAAACGCCTTTCAGATCTACTCTTCTTCGCTTTCCCCATCGCTTTCGCAGAAATACGGCATTTCGGCCTGGGCATCACCGGTACCACGTTCTGCAGCATCATGTTGGGTATTATCATTGCTCTCGCCTTGATGCCCTTTCAGGAGAGGTTATATTCCAAGGTCACTCGTGATGGCACGTTCCCGGAAGCGAGGTTATATCCCATGATGCTGGGCTCTATCGTGCTTCCTATTGCTCTATTCATTTTCGCATTCACGGGTGCTTACCACTGGGTACACTGGATGGGTACGTCCCAATCGTCCGCGCCTTTTTTTTCCGTGAACATCCGTGACTCTGGCTGTTCTGTCAGGTACCCTCGTTTCAGGCGCTGTTTTCGGCTTTGCGATGATCTTCATCTACGTTTCTGCCAACTCGTACATCGTCGATTCGTACAGCAATTTCGCAGCGTCTGCGATCGCTGCCAAGACGCTGATGCGTTCGCTCGCGGGCGGGACCGTCCCGCTGTTCGTCAACCAGATGTTTCACAAGATGAGGTTCCAGTTCGCTGGTCTGCTGCTCGCGCTGGTGTCCATCGTTATCATGCCCATGCCGTTTGTATTCTACAAATTCGGCGGCCGGATTAGGATGCGTTCGGAGAGGGCGACAAAGGCGCAGAGAGGTGAGGGTATCAGCGAGAAAGACGTCGCACATTGATGGCGTTTGTTATTATGTCATGTTGCTCTGGGTGAGTCGCCCTTTTGATGTGATACAAGATAGTCCTGACAGGTTATTGCGGATAGATGCCTCCACACTCTCGTAAAGAACATAGTGCTTGTTTTATTTTTATTTTTCCTTAATGACCTTGGGGCGCTGATAATTCCACTAATACACCCATCAACATACTTAATGCTTACATATTCCCATACTGAGAACTCCCCTGTCCTAGCATTCGCAACGCGTTCGTTTCTCTTTACGCCTACAAAACACCGATTTCCTCTAACAATACAATACATTTAAAATGTGAATACTGCTCCTCTGTCAGGGCAAGGAGGTGCTCGGTTCGAGTTCGATGACGCGTCTGTCCTGTATGGAGGTCTTGATGGCCTCGAGCGCCCTGACGCTCTTCAAAGCCTCAGCCGCGCTACAGCTCGGTTCCTCTATACCTCGACAGACCTTGGCGAAGTGGCGGAGCTGCAGGGTGAATGGAGGAGTGTCGACGATGTCCTTCAGCTTCCCCTGGAAGGACGTGTCTTCCGACAGTCGCTGAAGCCAGTGACCATCTGCCTCGGGATCAGGCAGATGATCAAAAGAGAACAGCGAGAGGGTTGGAAGCTGAACAGATCCGCGCGTGCCGAAGACGGTGTATATGCCTTTTCCATAGTGGCCGATTACGTCTTACGAAATTGTCAGAAAAAGATTTCATCCGGGATAGGGCGGGGAGTTCTGACCTGGATTCTCTCCCGTAGCGCCTTCCCAAGACCATGGTGCAGCAGCGGCGCTATAAAGTAGCGATGAAAAATTCAGACAGTAACTTGGGGCATTTTCAAAAGATGGACACGCACTCTGTGAAAAAGAATGTTCCAACTGCTCCCGACACGAACTTGATGACAACCGCGCCGGTCTCTTCAACAGGATGTCCGCGCGTTCGCGGGCCCTCCTCGCAGTAAACGCGTTGAATGTCGCCAAAGAAATAGCGGAGAAGATCGACGTCGTGGATCATGTTGACTGTAGACCATGATAAGCTACTCACGTTCAAAGGTAAATGGAAGATAGACGAAAATGGACGTACTGTTGACGGTACCCCCACCGCTAGGCGAAATGCGCCAGTCGGAATAATAGTCATTGCCGCCTTTTTTGGTCGACCATACGCCTTGGATGCCGAGCAACCGACCCAGCTTGCCTGAATCAATGATTTCTTTCAAGACGACAGTATACGGGTTGCTGGAAGAAAGAGAACAGGTCGAGCATGCCCGCTCTAATAAATTAACGTCTGTACTTACAATCGGCGATGCTGCCCAACCAGAACCTTTGCCTTGCCGCCAGATTTCTGAACGGCATCCACGAGCGGCTGTGCTTCCTTTCTGGTTCCAGCCACTGGCTTTTCAACCAAAGCGTGTATGCCCGCTTCGATCAGCTGTACTCCGATTGGGACATGGCTGGATGGTGTTCAAGAAGCATTCTGTCGGCGCTCGTCCCAAGGAGAAGCGGAATGTATGACGCACGTGTGGGTTGGCGTTGCAACGATGGCTGCGTCGACCCTGACCTGACCCACGCTGCGAGCGTCAATGAGCTCTGAAACAGAGGCAAAGCAGGGTACGCCGTGTTTCACGGCGAGCTCTTGCCCTGACGGTGAGGGCTCTACGATTGCGGCAAGGCTCGTCAGGGACTCGGATATGACATGATTAAGATGTCGTTTTCCGATGAGACCTGTCCCGATGATAGCTACGTTTACAGTGTCCGTCATCTTGAAAGAAAAAGAGAAGATGAATACTAACCAGTAAGGTCGGACTTGGTCTTTATACGTTTGCGCGCAAGTCTGGTGCGATAGCGTTGAACTTGCTGCCATTTCGGTTTAATTTAATTTACCCCAGAATGCCCCTTGTACCTGGGTGGCGGAATTTCGTTCATCCGCTTGTGACTGGTGACTGTTTCCTCAACACGCAGTCTTCGACATATTTTCTTTCGGACTGGCGTAGTGGCTAGAATGATCCGGAAAAACTCCCAATGGCGAGAAAGAAGGATGTAGATCACATGTCGAACCGGGTGTGTCATGATTTCATCATGTCAGGACCTAGTTTATTCATTATTGAGGAGTGGGGCCATGGGTTCAAGAGGGCATAATGAGTATTCGTCGATCAATATCCGGAAATGCAATATTGCCTTGGCCCCCTGTCCACGACATCGCAGGATATTTATGCCATATTTTGTCATTCATTGAGACTCGTCCGACATAACACGCAGGGATTGTTATCTAGAATCCCCGAAGTAGGTTGGATTGACTGGCATAGAGAGCGAGACACTGATACAAAGAGAGTAATGAAACAAATGAAAGCATTTTCCGACTGGGGTCCCGCCCCAAGCGGGAGTCACGGAAATAGGGCGAAGTCGTAAGGCAGGAGGAGCCTCCTCTGTTCACACCGTCGACGCATCCAATTTTTCCGGCGGGAGACCGCCTATCACAATATTGTCCAATGCTGAAAGGCGCAAGTTCGAGCCCATCTGCTGTCGCCGGTCCTGCTCCCATGCTCGCATATTCAGAATCATCCTGCACCCCAGAACGCTAGATATAGCGATAGTGAAGCATTGCGGTATCTCATACGCTAAGTGCTGTCGTCACAGCATTCCTGTCAAAGGGGTGGGCGGCTAAAGGCGGACTTGAGGCTTACTTTGGCAAACTGCCACACGACGCCGTTGGCGGTATTTATCACGAGGATCCTGGATAAGGTCTGCCATAGCCTGCGGAACGTAGATACGCTGGCACTCACGCGAGGTAGTAAACGAAGCTGTCGCGAAAGACGGTCTTCGTGATGGATTGATTAATGTGCCTTGTTTCCTGAAAATGCCTCCACGATTTTGGAAGGGCGCACAACGAGAGCATGAAGTCGACGACTACGACTGGAATCCAAAACGCAGGAGCCCACGGGGGAATATTCCGCCCTTGACATACGTGGACCCCGGAAAGAGGCTGGATGACGACTTATCCGCGTATGCAGCGTCAGCATTAAACTCGACGGGTGGGCTGTTACGTACCTGTCATGGAATGTTGTCCGATTACAAGGAGCGTGAAGAGGACGGATATTTCTAAGACCAGCAGACCAAGGATAGGAAGGAGCAATCTGCGCGAGTTGTGGTAAAGAGCCGACAAGTTTGCTATCAGCACGCCTGTAGATTGACGATAATGATCAGAAATTTCATTCTATTTTTGAAACGGAATCAAGACCTTGCATAAGCAAAATGAGAGCAGTTGGCGCCCAGGCATGCCATCGCAGGAATATATAACCTGTGTATGATTCTGAATGGTGATTACTTACAAGGTATACGATGGACCTACACCTGAATGAGACCGAGTGAAGTCAGAGTCACCGGATAGTATTGAATAGAATATCAGGATCGCCTATAACGCACGTCTGAGGAGTCGTGGTCAGCGACGAAATAAGGACAAATGTCTGAAAGCGAGAATACGCACTCTTTCACCAATTGGGATGGAATACACTGTGCGATACCGTTAGTTATTGAGGTTAGCTGCTCAAAACTTTAAACGCACTGATGCTCGCGATTCTGGATAAAATGAAGATGAGAAAGAACTAATACGATATCAGGATCCGATTTTTTTCACGTACACCAGAACGACGCTTCCTAGGTGGCGGGTCTGCGCGGAGAACATCAGATGGGGGAGAGGATAGATGGAAAATTTGAAGGAATATACCAATATGTAAAGGATAGAATGATGTGATATCTGCCGTTTCCAGATGTACCGAATCTGTTGGATCGATTTGGCATCAAATAAGGTAAGGATGCAACCGTGACGTTGACGCACTTCAGCGGGAAGACTAAGAGCTGTTAAGGCAAGATTCAGACAGAACGTAGTCTTTGAAAGCTCTCGTAGACGCACCTTGATCGTACAGCGTGACGGCTGTGGCGGCGTCTTCTGATCCATAAGAATAAGACGTGTCACAAAAGATATGAAACACCTACACATGCAAGCTCTGACCCACGACCTGTCTTCGACAAGTTTAAGAGCTTGCGGAAGTATGTCCATTGGACCGAGGATGAACAACGACAGTGAAGGCAAGGAAGATGACAGGGAGAGCGGAGAGCGGATTGAAAGATAACATACGAGGATGGACGGGCATTTTATCTCTTCATCGGTTTTCGCTTAACTGTCTCTGGGATTGTCAAATTTCACCCTGGTCGGAAGTTCTTGTCAGTTGGACAGCGGTGTAATAAGGTAACGAGGCTTGCCAGATTGAATAGAAGATGACCATCCGATGAGTGAGAGCGTAGATAACCGAAATGAAACCAGGCTCGCTGCGCAGAACAAGACACCATTGGCATTGCACAGTGCCTTTAGAATAGTCATTTTGGATTGTTCGTAAAGATTACCAGAGGGATCATCTTTATTTCCCTTGTAATCGTAATATTACTTACCGAGCGCTTCAACTCATTGGATGAGGAAACACGCCTCCTATTACACGCATTTGAACACAACGGAGCCTGCTTAGATTTAAACCATAAGTATGAAATCAGAAAAAGCGGGAGAAAAGAAGAACAGAAGGCAAATGCTTATCAATTGGCGCATGAACAGACAATCTTTTACGTGAGGACGTACATCGATGTCAAACCCCATGATTCCGCTCCACTGGAGAGTACAAGCATCCCTCGTAGAATAGCGACCCTCTGCCTCGAGGAAGATATTCTACTTAACAGAATGCCTCTCCCCGATCTACCAAGACTGGCCGCTATCTCGCTTATTTGTAAACCCGTGGTGAACGCATGTTGAGATTTCAAGGACGCACCCTATGGGCATGATGATTTTAGGTTATCGGGTTATCCTGATCATCGTTAAGTCCGTTCATTGTAACGCTTGCAGGTGCGCGCCGCATGAAATAACAATACCGGAGAAGAAAGAACAGAAAAAGGCGCCAACATGGACGTGCTTGTTGAATGTAACGTGACTTGGGACCTGCCCAGCGGCCCTGCCTGCTCAGACGCAAGCAATCCGAAATGTTGGGACTCAACCAACTCGTGGACATAGAAAGACTCTTGACAAAACCTGTTTTGTCCTGGATACGTAAAGTAGTGCGCAACGCGAAGTTGCAGTGGTCATCAGGCCTAGAACCTGTCTTGAACTGGCAACCCCTTTGCCTTCCGCCGGTTGGGATATCCCTGACGCTGCTGCGGATGATGCATAAGGACACACGGGCCTGGACACTTTTCGGGAAGTTAAATGCAAGCGGTGTAACCTCATGGACAATTAAATGGATGTAAGTGGACATCCCTGTGGCGGGAACGCAACCATGGTACCGTCCAAGTCCGAGTCAAGACTAGACATGTTCATGGATGGCCGGTTAATTCCATATATCTTCGCAAATTTCCGTACGCACCAGAATGAGATGTGTTACAATTCCATTCCTTTGACTAAAATGTCGCAACAAGATGATCGCAACGTTTGGGTGTAGGTCAGTCGGTATCCGACTACAGAGTAACGGAGGTCGGGTTGAAACATCAGGTGGACGAGGGATCGCAGGCTGACCGTGAACCTGAAACGGATGTCCATGGCTGTTCAGAATACATCTCATGACCTTCCAATAGAGCTACGTCTTGGTGACTGACATGTACAGTACAAGCAGGGACATACTGGTGTCCCTGACAGACTTATCCGTCGCCCCTTGAGCATTATTATTGCCATTCCGTCGGAAACGCAGGCTACCTGGTCATGGAGACAATTTGGCAAGTCGGAGATCCCGCAATCATTATTTGGGTTGTTCTGTGCTGTGAACCGATTACGGCTCCGCCATGAGGATGGACATAACAGAAGACCGCAGTTGGGAAAATCATGCAAGAAGAAAGCCAACGTGAAGGCCTTGGAAGGAGACAGGCCAAAAAGGTGTTGATGATAGCTCCTTGACCTGCAGTTGAACAGATTTGAGCTGGCAAATTACGAAAGCAGACGAATGATCCGCTAATCAATGTCAATCCTCTCCAGACTGTTCGGTGCGGGAACCCGAGGGTTGGGCAACGTGAAAATTTGGGCGTCGCGAGGTTTGTGACGGGTAGGGCTATTGCCATCGAACGGCGTACCGCAACTCGAGGAGGTGATGACGATGAACAACCTTGTCTAGGTTACTGATTTCATTCATGTGGATCATCCATATGCCTGGAGATGCGACATCTTAACATATCAGCAGGCTTGGCAACAACCAGAGAATTGCCTGGAATCACGACCAATGACAAGGAGCCAAGTTGTCTGCTTCATTCATTGACACGTATCACTGATTTCCCCAAGCAATACACAACCAGATCAGCTGGCGGTGAAGCACAACTGGGGCGTTCATTTGACATGCTCTGTATAAAATCGATGGGCTGCCCGTCGTCGCCAAGATTTCCTGTTCCTTCCCTCTTCACCTTTTCCGTTCTTGTCCACATTCTTTTTTTGACCGCTGCGTTGATCACTAGCGCTTCATCTCTCATTCTGCTGTGATACCAGCCTCCTTGAAGGGCATTCACATTCGTTCCATTGCCTTTTATTCTCGATTTCTTGGCCCCAGGAGGTCTTCTTTTGTTTCCACCTTTATTCGCTCTTTATAATTTCGTGCGCAATTGGAATTTATGGCGTATTCGACAATATTCACGCTCATTTTGTCTGTCGTTACAACCGCTCTGGCAGCTAACGACTGGAGTAAACCGTGTCTCTCTGGCGTTTGCTCGTATGGCAAGTGATTTTCCTGCTAAGAATAGAAACGAAACAAGACGCTATTCGTTCAACAGATCTTCCAGCATCTGCCGGCTCCGCATCTGGTACTCTCAAGATTGTCGGTAGCGCCACTTTCCCTCTTTAGAAGAGTGATGCACAGATTTTGATTGTAGTGGGGCCCACAAAACGCCATCTCGGACATCACGACCGCAGCCGGTTGGGAGATCCTCGACTGTTCTCCGGACAAGACTTCACAGGACATTAGGCTCGTGTGCAATAGCGCCGACCCTCAGGCGGCCGGCTGCGCGCATTTGTACGAAAACTCCGGAGCAGTAGGGAAGATCGTGCGGTTGCCCGAATCGGTGTGTTGTGACAACATGTGTTTCGATATTTGATTGGTCCCTCTGATCTTCTGTTGAACAGTGCGGTCAGAACGCGTTTGCTCGAGTCGCGAATGCTTGGACCCCCAAAGACCAGTCCATACCCGACACCGTAGCCAGAAAGATTGCCCGACGAGATGGAAAACAGCCGCAGGTCCGTGCGTTGACACTCGACACCGATTTCGCTGCTGTGGATTCCGCAAAGTGAGTCGGCACAAACTAAGAAATTGCCTCCGTAGGCTTACTGTGCATCGGGAGAGCTGGCGCGATCAATTTCGCCATCAAGGCCGCCAATGTTCCTGGCGCGCAAGGAGATATCGACATCTCCGCGCCGAGCTCGCAACGTCGAAGTCGGATTCACAGCAGAGGCCTGTTCGATTTCGTTGGAGACGCGATTGACGGTGAGTTTACGTGGTATTAGAAAGACAAAGCATCTTACCTGCTTTCCCGCCACCCAAGCCATCAAGGGCCTCGACGATTTCGACGTCGACAAGTCCAAGACACTCAAACCACTCGATGTGAACAAGAACTTTACCTTGTTGGACGAGTCGCTGTCTTGCCCTCCTGTCACGGTTTCCGCCAAGATAGATGTCGATGCAAAAGCACATGCCATGGCCTCGATTGGCGTCGCTGCTTCGGGAACAATCATACCTCCGAAAGTTGAAGACTTCGCCGTCATCGCCGGTAAATCGCCTTTCCATTTGGTCTAGTTGTAAGAGAACTGACAATTTCGCAGGCCTGACGGCAGATCTCGATGGGTCAATCGATATGCAAGTCGGTCTTTCTGTAAGCTCGGCCTATTTGATTGCACGCTTGAGCAAAGTCCGATACGTTGTGACCAAGGGTGCACTCGATTCAGGAAAGATCAAGATTTTTGAGATTGGTATTCCTGGTCTTGATTTTCCAGGGTACGTATACCACGATGTTGAAAGCGAATGGTAATGATTATGGACTGAAAGTATCCTGACACTTGGGCCTACTTTCGAGGTCAATGGACAAGCAAAGGCCTCACTGGAAGTCAACATGGACTTGATCGTCGGGCTCAACTACCATCTAGAAAATGCCCAGCTCGTCTTCCCTCCCAGCAGCAAAAAGGCGAAACAAGGCGCGCTCACCGTCGGCGACACACGTAAGTGGTCTCGATGACCTGCTCCGCCTTTACTCCCTAACTCCGCGTTTCCAGCTCTTAAGCTGTCGGTTAGCCCATCTATCAAAGCCACTGGAACCGTCGAGGCACATCTCATCCCAAGCCTAAACCTGAAGATCTCGGCGCTCGGAGACACAGTTGATGCCGGCGTGTTCGTCGAGCTCGACGCGTCCGCGTCAATGGAGCTCACTGTGGGAGCCAAGGCGCAGGCCAGCGTCACAATCAATAAAGCGCAGGCGAAGCAAAACGCTGTCCAGGGTAGATTCGTGCCTAGGGTAGCTGGGTCGGGCCAGATGTTAAAAAGGCACTTCGACGATGCCGTTGAGCTCGAATCTGACGAGGTCATTGAGGCCAGGGCGGCTGGCGATGCATCAACTGCGAAGAAAGTAGCCACCCCAAAGCCGACGCCGGTCGAAGTGCCTCCTAGAAAAGCGAGCACGTCGTCAACGACAAAGGCGGCGACGCGAAAGACAAGCACGAAGACGACACCATCCAAGGCGGCGGTAGTAACGAAAGCGGGCACTAAATCCGTTTCGAACTCCGCAAAGGGCACTATCAAGACTGCCACCAAGGCCGACAGCGCTGCCGTGAGTGCCGCCACTGGTGGAGCTGCGGCAGGAGCAGGAAACAATGCAGGAGGTATTGTCGCGACCAAGGACGCCAATGCCACTTTTGGCGGCTGCTTCTCCATCAATGGTGTGTTAGAATTCGAGCGCGACGCAGGAAATCAGCCAGCGGATGGCGAGTCGAACAGCAGGATGGGGGGCAGCAAAACAAATAAATTCAGTTTGGCCTCGGTGAGCTCGTGAGGCAAACGGATGGGGAGGGGCACATCGGCAGTACAACTACTTATAGATAAGAAATAGATAAGAATTTGCAAAGATGGAATAGGAACCGCAAACCCACAGTTGGACCAACGGGCGTGCGACGAAACGCCCATCCAACACACCCCCGCGAGCGCAACGCCAACCATAATCAAAAAAGGGGGGGGTCAGCACACCCCCGTAATCTTCAGCTCTCAAAGCCAAACCCACGCCATCTGAGCTACATCCGATTCCCAGGCAGCAGCAGCTGTGTCCGTAGTTCTCTCGTCTGTGATTTCTCCCATGCTTGCGCCGGGCAGTCGACTTGTAATGCCCGATCGCATCACAGAAGTAGCACAACCTGATCTAGTACGGCCCGGCCCGGGGTGGCGGTCATCGCACGTTCGCCTCTTCTCGGTTTTACAATCGGTGCGGCAGCTCTGACGGACCCTCACAGCAAGCGAGCGATAACGAGGCGAGCGCAAGGCGCGGGGGACATGGAATCAAAATTGATTATGACATTGTCATAGGAAGGGGGAGTCCCATGGTGATAGCGAGGATCTTGTCCTGATCAGTAACGGAAAACCGGCGCATCCACCGGAAAGCGAGGGCTTGAACAGAGCCAATCCAGGCTTGCATTGACTGCCCGATCCCCTGGCGGGAGGAAACGCCGCGAAGGGACAAGCTGGTGCAAAACCGGCAGCACGGGACACGCGATTGTCTGCCAGATCCCATGGGGCACGGGAGCTCATATGAACAAGCGATTATCCCGACCGGAGGATCACCGGGCGGCCCGAGCCATGCGTCCTCCCGGCAGCCCCGACGCGGCGACGCCGACCCCGGCAGTGTCAACGGGACATCGACCACCCACAGCGAGTACGGGAGGGTGGCTCCACGCACAGCCACCTGCAAGCGGCGTGAGGCGAGCGAAATGCGCCATGTTCGGGCTGGCATCTGGCAGGGTGGTGGAAGGGAAAGGAGGGGGGCCCACGCCGGGAAGAGGATACCACACCCCGCAGCGAGCGGCGCGGACGCAACGGGGAAGGGAAATCGACTGCCCTCCGAAAAGGCAGGATCCGTTGTGTTAGAACGAGCGCGACGCAGGAAACAGCCAGCGGATGGCGAGTCGAACAGCAGGATGGGGGGCAGCAAAACAAAAAACAGGGCCCGGGAGCCGGAGGCAAACGGATGGGGAGGGGCACATCGGCAGTACAACTACTTATAGATAAGAAATAGATAAGAATTTGCAAAGATGGAATAGGAACCGTTTCAAACCCATCAGTTGGACCAACGGGCGTTGCGATCGAAACGCTCCATTTCCAACATGGTGGACTCGACGTGAACGCGGGTGCGGACGCGAGCTTCTTTGGGCTGTTCGACAAGAACACGAAGGTATCGTTGTTCTCAAAGAAGTTCGACATTTTCCAGGTGAATACCTCCACGTTTTCCGGACTCGCGCGATTATCTCTGACATTATTTATGTCATTAGAAATGCTTCGGTGACCAGAATGCCATAGCTAGGAGATCAGAGTCTTTGCCGCGGTTTTCAAGACTCGTTTCGCGTGCTAGGTACTTCAGCCCGCGTGCCCTGACCTGTCCAGTCCAGGATCTTGGCACTGCCGAGCCCGTTGCTGATGAGACGGTTGCCTCTGCTGCGTACGTGATCATCTCCCTCCCCGATAGTGGGCTCATTCAATATCTACGCTACACAGGATCAAGGAGACAAAGTAGAGCAAGTTGTACGATTCGTGGAAGTATATACCCGTGCTACGTTGTATGATATAGGAATTTCCGGGTAATCGAGGGATGATCACTGTAGTTTCTCATGATGCCGATTGCAATTTCCTCATTGCGATGTGGCAGCCACGGAGTTGCATGACTCTTGCATATCGGTGTCGCTCTCGACAGGCGAGGAAAGACGTCTCCATAACCTCAAAGGAGTCCCCTGTCAACCGTCGAACGAACGTGATGCTGGTTGCAGTCACTGGAGCCATCATCAAGGCGTACTGCACCAAAAATCAGTGATGTAACCACGTTGGATTGCTTCTCAATCTCGTATCGTTTTACTAAAAAATCAATCGTCTTCAGATTCTTCAGATGATGAAAATGGATCAATCGTGAGGAATCGCGCACTACAGGCATGAGCAAGTACGAACACGACTGTAGCCGCGTATATGTCTGCGAATGACGAGGTAAGTCTCGACTTGTTGCGTCGCAGCGTATAGCACACCGCACAGAAACAGCCTGAGCTTCGGGGGGCGGTGATGGAAAAGGGGACATGGATCAAGGCACGAATAACTGCCTGTGCTGCTGCACGGCTTATGAGGAGCGTTTGAGCCTGTATTGACACGGTAGCAGAGGCGCAAGAGCGCACAGTGTCGTCCGCTAGGGGCAAAGAACGCGAGCTGGACGAGAGTCTACAGGCTTCATGGTCTGATTCGAGTGCACAAGTCCGATCGCCAAGCTGCAAAGATACATCCAAAGGAGAGCGGAACGTGGAAAGTGCCATCATGGCCTGTGTCCATGCGCAAGGGAAAGACCCTTATGGAGGGGGGATCGGGGCGCCGGGAGAGTCGGACGTTTAGGCACGTATCTCTGAGTGAGCACATGAAAGTGATTCTGGCCGAGGAATTGATGTTCTCAACCTTGAGCATTTTTCTTTTCATTGACGCTGAGTACCCTGCTTGAACCCATCTTTCAGATATCGTCCTGCCTTTCGCCGTAGATCCGCTGCGATTGAACCGCCCATGGACGAGTAAACAGGCGATATCCAATGTCCAATTCGTTGATGAACTGACCTCTTGAATTGCTGAGCCCTGAATCGTCAACGCATCGACTTGTTAATCGTACATTATTACCTCTCGTCTCATGCCTATGAGTTGATCTTCAGCGGGATTGGAGAGCTTTATTTGCATAGTCACGATGGTCTGTATCCAGATTTGATATCTTTACAATCTATCTAGTGGGCTCACTTTGTGCGTCGTCCATGGGTGTTAGGGCCCGTTGAAACTGCACTGGAACAGTTTGGACAGCTGCACATGACGTGGCAAATCGTGACTACTGTATCGAATTTGTTGAGTCTAGGACCTTCTGTGTCTCGTACGTACGCTGAAGTGCTCCTTTCGCTGTCATTGAAGCCAGGGTGGCCGATGATGCAGCAACTAAGAAAGACGGCAGCCGAAGCGCCTCCGAGAAAAGCGAGCACGTCTAATGTCAACAACAAAGGCAGCGACGCGAAGGACAAGCACGAAGACGACACCATCCTAAGCATCATGGGTAGGGGTTGTGAACGTTCCTTCAAATGACTGGAGCAAGTGAAAGAAAAAAGAAAAAGCTTACATAACAATGTTGTTTCGGTTGCCTTGCATGAATGACTTCGACACATCAAATCAACATTCACCGAGGGCAGCTCATTTGTTGACGGATGGAGCCATAGCTATATCACGGGTATTGTCTGCGTTACTGTTATCTTTGTGGTTATCGACATTCGCAGAAGCTATTACTCACATTGTCCATTTTCTTCACATTCACGTGTATAGCTTTCTATCGTCTTCTAATCGTGGTGTCTCATCATTTCTGATGAACGACACTGGGCCGCCTCAAGAGCACAGGATTTCCAGCACAGAACCTCAAGAAACACCCAAGCTAATTTCTACTTCTTTACCGTCTCTTGAAATGCCTTCGCATCGAACAAACCTTTCTACGTCATTAAATGAATCAGACGTGCCGATTGGTTCTGCATCGAGTGGTTTATATTCCAATTCCATCTCTGTCACCGAAAGCATCACCGTCACCATTAGTGGAGACGTCCAGACGGCCATTGCGAATATCATCAAGGACAAAGCAAGATATCCTACCGCGAAGTTGCAAAGGCTTGCCGACCTGCATTTAGAGAAATTCGCGCATACTTCCCGAAACAACCGACTGCTACATACACCCAAAATACTCAAAGAAAAGGTTGACGCGTACAAGATAATCTGGGCGATGTGGGACTACATCAAAGATCGAACTGGAGACCGATACGAGCATTCTATTCGTTACACAGCCGCCTCAATCATTACCTGTGGCGATGACATTCAGAAATTTGTCGCACTGGCAAATACATGGTTTGGGCTATTCTTGTGGCCATGTAAGCATCGAACAGTTGCGTTTCGATACAAAATGATACTCATTTCACAGTCCGAGCTCAATCCCATTATGATAAAGGCACGCACTCTGAAGCAGCGACTCTGACGGTCAACGAGACAGCATCAGCGTTCCGAGATCCTGGCTCTAATAAGCCCAAACACCGTGATGAAAAAATGGCGGAGGAGGTGGGATTTCATTAATTTCTGTGTGACAGATTCGAGCTTTTGTACTGACGAAGCAGTAGGTCCTATACCGAGACAATTTCACATGCGTAGTCTCAGGGATGCAATTCGAAAAAGCTCACAACTACGACGCGAAGCATGGTGTTTCACACGTGCAATGCGCCCATATTTTCAAACGATCTGTAGCAGGTTTCTCAACGAGCGATGTAAGTCATTCGACTCCCGGTTTTCCGTTCCAACATATGGCCTTTCCTTTAACAGAATCATAATGCACTCACCACTCTCGATGTCATTCGCAACTATTGTCCCCAAATGGCATGGAGTCCTTCATTACTAGATGGAAAATTCGATTCGCCATGCAATGGTATTGCTTTGCAATCTGATGTCCACGTATATTTCGATCAATACAAATTCTGCTTTCTACCAGTGGTTAGTACTTTAACATCTCTGGGACATTCATAACTTACTCACATCTCGCAGGAGGGCAAGACTGATACCTACAAATTCCGGACTTTCACCGAACTTCCCCAGGGCATTCCTCTGCCAAGGAACGACGAAGATATTACTTTCAAGGACAACTCGCACTGGCACACTACCGATGCACCTGCTCGTGAACACACAATGGAAATACGACCGCAAGCCGCAGGCCCTGCACCAGAGTCCATACTTCCTGACCCCTGGTTCTTGTCTATTCATGCTGCCGTCGCCCACGTTTTACATGCCAGTGGTGCAGCTGAATATATCGACAGCTTCTTGAGACATGATAACGTGGGCCCTGGTTCAAGTGCGGAAATGAAGAAACTACCAGACGTCGAATTAAGGCATATGAAATTGGATCTTGAGCATGGACTCTCTTGTGGAAATCCTATAGCCTTCTAGGATGTATCCAAATTTCCAGTATTTTCTGTACATTTTTACATAGCATTCATTGTCTTGATGTGTTGATTCCAGAATATTAGACATTGTTTACGATACACTTCAGTATCAAGCGTCGTTGCGGGCGCGTAAGTTCGGAACGACGATGCAGACCTGTTCCGAAATGCCAGAATCAGAGCGTTATGGCGACTCCAGCTGCCCTATCAAAGGCGGCAGTCGGCATGTATGTTGCTGTTGACAACTACGAGGAAGTCCTTCAGAGAAACCCATGGAAGAGAGTGGGATGAGGATGACGCCATGTTAGCTATCAATTTAAACTTTTTTCTCGCATTCGAAAATGTTATCTTATTGACTATATATGTGCATTGAAGATTCTGCTTTCCGTTGACGACCTCAGAATTTTGAATTTCTGGCATCTCGCCTCGTGCTATTTTCTTTGTCTATCCTCATGATCATCGTGTCTGCAACATTTCATCGTCTCTCAATCGCAGCATCACATCATGTCTAACGAACAAGAGCTTGCCCAAAGTGAATCACAGGAACAGTCCACGAACTCCGGCCCAGGATCTCAGGAAACACCCAAGTTCCTTCCGACTATTTTACCGTCCCTTGAAATGCCTTCCCATCAAGTAGACCCTTCTACCTCATCCGCTGAATCAGCTACGTCAATACAGAATGCATCGAGTGACGCATCTCCTGCTTCCACTGAAAGCATTATGATCACTATTGGTGAGGATGTCCAGAAGGCCATTGCGAATATCATCAAGGATGAAGCCAGTTATCCTACCGCCACGTGGCAAAGGGTTGCCGACCTACATTTGGAGGAACTCGAGAAGACTCCTGGAAATGACCGACTGCTATGTACACCACAAAAAATCAAAGAAAAGGTCGATGCATACAAAATAATCTAGGCGATGTGGGACTACGTCAAAGATCGAACTGGAGACCGATACGAGGATTCTATTCGCTATACAGCCGCTGCAATCGTTTCCTGTGGTGATGACGTTCAGAAATTTGTTGCACTGGCGAATATTTGGTTTGTGCTGTTCTTGTGGCCGTGTAAGCATCAAGCAGTTGCGTTTCGCTACGCAAAATACTCATTTCACAGTCCGAGCCCACTCCCATTTATAATAGAGGCAAATTCTATGATGCAGTGACTCCAACTCACGAAGACACAGCTTCCAGAAACCGTGCTAAGAACAAGAGAGAGCAGGTGAGTTTCCATTAGTTCCATTGGGCAGATTCGACCGTCTGCGTTGAACATGATGGTAGGTCCTACGCCGGGACGATTACACATGCATAGTCTCAGGGGGGCAAATCGAAAAAGCTCATAACTACAATGTGAAGCGTGGTTTTGCAGGCCTGGAATGTACGCATATTTTCAAACGATCCGTGGCAAGTTTCTCGACGAGCAGAGTAAGTCGTTTCAAATTCCAGTTTTCTCCCGCCACATATCGCTTTTCTTATAGCAGGATAGCAATGCGATCACCACTCTCGATGTCGTTCGCAACTGTTGTCCCCAGCCGACATGGGGTCTTGAATTGCTAGAGCAAAAAATTCGATTCGCCATCTAATGGCATCGCTCTGGAACCTAATACTCACATATATTTCGACGAATACAAATTCTGCTTTCTACCGGTGGTTAGTGTCCTGACATTTCTGGCATTCGTGATTTGTTTTACGTTTCGCAGGACGGCAAGCCTCATACTTACGAGTTGAAGGCTTTCCGGGAACTTGGCGGGTGGATTCCCATCCCAGTCGACGAAGAGATTACTCTCAAAGACAACTCACATTATCATGCTGCTAAAACGCCCGACCCCGCATTTATGAGAGCAACGCAATCGCAAGAAGCTGGACCTGCGCCACGATCCGTTGATCTTCCCGACCCCTGGTTCTTTTCCGTTCATGCTATGGTCGCCCACGTGTTACATGCCAGCGGCGCAGCTGAATTTCTCGACGGCTTCTTCGGGCATGATTTCGTAGGCCACGATTCTCATGTAGAGATGAAGGAAGCACAAGATATCAAATTGAGGTTTATGAGGGTGGAATCTTGAGGACGCATTCTTCCCGTAAAAAAAAAACCAACACTTGCGTGACATATATCTGTCTTTCTGGAAACGCATATTCCTTCTAGAGTCCAATTGTTCTGTTGTACGAATGCGATACAGTCATAAATACGGATTACCGCTGTATAAAAAGTATAGGGCAAAAATATGACGGAGGACGAAGCATGGAAAAAGAAAACAATGGTATAACGCTCCAACAGACAACCCATCAACCCATCACTTGACGATCTCAGGCGCGTCGATAAAGATCCTCTCCACGTCCTTCCACTGCGCCTTCGGATTCCCACCGGCGCCAAACACGTTCTCCCTCTCGGCCCAATACTCCAACAAATCGCCCACCCTCGACGGAGCCCAAACCCTCTCCCCCGTATCCCCATCCGTCTCAGCCCTAAACCACCTCGGACGATGCGGCGGCATCCTCCCTTCCTCCCTAGCGCGCCTGATAGTTCGCTGCTTCTCTTCCTGCTCACCTTTGAGCTCGTTCGCAAGTTGATACCTTCCGAGCTCGAACGCGCGCTGGTCGGGTCGCAGGCGACAGTCCGTCGGACACAAGAACGGCTTCAGATCCGGAGGGCAGTCGTTCAGCGTGATCGCGAACGGTGTCAGGTTGAACGGCATCCCAGACGGCTTGTCCGAGTTTTTCCACAGCAGAAAGTGGTGCGGCATCGAGGACGGTGAGTGGGTGGAAGGCGGCGAAGATGACATCGATCCAGAGAGCGTCATGTCGGGATTGAAGAACGCACCGCTCGCTTCCCGCGCGATGAGCTGTGAGTTCCAGCGGCCAGCAATGTCGTACGCGACCCGGCCCGTCGAATCAAACACGTGTCCAGCAATCTCGTACGCGTCTCTGCCTCTCCATCCGCGCGGCTTGAACGTCAACACGCATTGGTCTCCCGTCCGATGATTCGTGATCTTCACAGAGAGGTAAAACAGTGAGCGCCAAACCTCATCACCATCAAAAACAGAACAACGCACGATCATATCCCCATAATGATCAATCGTAGGTGAGCCAAGTATGAACCCAGAAACGTTCGTCGTGACCTTTTTCCACGTATAATGCTCCACAACCTTGCCCTCGCTAAACACACCCGTCGCCGCGGGATAGTCTGGTGCCCACTCTTTGGGGAGGAGCAGTTCGGCGTGCGCGACGCCCGTCGGGCGAATCTCGAACGACTTGCCCATAAACTTGTTCTGCGCGTCGACCTTTGTCGCATCAAGGATCAGCACATCGTCCTGGAGGACGATATGTTTACGCAATTCTCACCTCTCCAAAGTAGTGCCACAGTGGGGACTCGGCCCAGCACGCCGATATAGGCGGATGATGGCTGACCTGCTCCGAGACGTAGCGGTAATCTTTGTCGACCCTCACATACTCAAACGTCTCGCTCTGAAAACAAACAGATAAGTCAAATACATCATTCATCACGCACGAATAGACTCGCCAGCATAGGGTTGAACGGTTTTGCGATCCGTCCGATCGTGGAAGAATAATTCGACATTGCGAACGCAGCGACAAATGCCAAGCGGCGCAGCGAGTCCTCTTCATTTGCCGCAGCATCAACTATCAAATCTTAAACAACAGCCCGAAGAAGAAATGAAAAAAGCCAACCACTCACGACACTCTGAAAACTCCATATCCTCAGCCTATACGTAAAGCAGTCAGCACTAACAGAGAAAAAAAAAATACACGCGAAAGACAAACCCACCATCCTCTGCAACATGCTCGTAGGCTCATTGAAAAACACCGGAAAACTGATCCTGGTCAGATCCTTCCCGATGCTGTGCTTCAACACGCTCCACAAGCTCGTCGGCGGACGTTCAGCCGCAAGCTTGAGCGTCCTGCGAAGATGTTTATACGGCTTGTAAGGCAAGAGATCAAAGCTCTCGTGATGCGGCGGTTTTTCGGGATGCGCCTCGGCAGGAACGAGCGCCTCGTTCACGATCAGGTTCGGCAAGGTGCCAGACTCGATCGCGTCGAAAAACTCGTCCTCTTCGTCCGTGTCGACGGCACTCGAGTCGATCGTCGGCGTGCGCGTGAGCGCGAGCTTGGATGTCGTCGGCAGGAGAGGAGGGGAAACGACTGTGGGTACCGGCGCGACAGCCGGTGCTGGCTCTTTCGGTGGTGGTGCTGGAGCTGGAGCTGGAGGAGGCGCAGGCTGAGGTTGAACCTCTGGTATCACGAGCTGCTGCTGCTGCGCCGCAAACGAGCTCTGTCTCCTCCTAGCCGTGCTCAACCCATCTAGACTCGTATCAAAAAACCTGCTTCCACGCCTCCTGCTCCTGGTTCTAAGCTCCCTCTCTAGGTCCTCACCCTCCCTGACAGCCGTAGCAAGGCTCTCCTCCCAGAACCGCTGCCTGCCCTCCTCTCGCCTGACTTTACGTCGCCACCACTCCTCGCGCTCACGCGCCATCTGGACATACTCTGCCACCATGCCCTGCGCCGCAGCGAAGGAATCCTTCAGCGCGTTTCGCACTTCAGCGAAGCGTGCTGACGCGTCTGGAGGGACGGGGAGGCTGGACAGGAGCTGCGACGTGAGCTCGAGCTGCGCCATCGTCGTGTTGGCATGCAAGTCAAACGCCTCGTCGTACGGCGGCGCAACGGCGCTGCGTGCGCCAGAATCCGCCGAATCGTCATCGTTCATCTCGCCGTCCTCATCATACCCGTCGTCTGGAAGGCCCGGCCCGGCCCCGCTACTGTCCCGCGTCAAATCAGGATTGTCCAAACGAAGACTCGGGCTGGCATCGCCATCCTCAGGTGCGGGGCCGGGCGCAGCAGCGGACAAGGACACGTTGGCGAGATCAGCGCGCGAGCTAGCGAGCGAGTCGCGGTCGCGGTCGCTGGCAGTCGGATATCCATGCTTCATCGCGAAGCGCGAGATAGTGCCGGAAAGCTTGTGCGCGTGTTGGTGATGATGTTGGGAATGCGCCGACTTTGTGGACTTTAGGCCGCTGGAATCGCTCTCCATGCTCTTGCGACGCTCGACGTCCGTCGTGGTCTCACGCTGTTTGTACCACTCGATGCTCTTGCCGATGGCCTGGGTCCATCGGGACGCCTCTACGGGGTGGTTCGCCTTCATGTACCACTTTTGTATGGAATGGTGCCCGCGGGATGGCGTGGAGTGAACTTCAAAGCGCAGACGATCGTTGCCGAGCGCGGTCTTGAGCACGGCGGTCTTCATCGATATGGAACCGCGGCTGGCGACAGTCTCATCTTCCTGATGGCGATAATCTGTCTTTAAAGTGAGTATATGCGCACAATAAGTGGTCAGAACAAGACGCACAAGACAAGACGCCGTTCTTGAGGACGAACCAGCGCGTGTTGTAGCCCTTGGCGACGTTGGTGTATTTGTTCAGGTAGCCTCTGAGGGTCGGAGGCTCGGACGCGGGAGTGTCGATGAGGGTCGTGTCATGATTCGCGTCTGCGGCCAAAAATGTATCGGTACGACTTGAGTCCAGCAAAAAGGTAACTTACATTGCCTCAAAAACACACGGACTTTGTCATCCTTTCCTGCGCCATCATAAGGCATCTTGCCTCTGCGGTCGCGCACAAAGACGTCAGCACCCGCACGCACGGCGAGCTCAATGAGTCGCAGATCCTTGCGCCTGGCAGCCTCGTGGAGGAGCGAGGTGCCCGAATCGTCATCGAGGTACGACAGGTCGACGAACCGGATGCGTGGCGACTCGAGGAGAGAAAGGAGCGCTTGAGGCGGGGGCTCGTTTGGCGGAGAATGGACGTAGCTGTGCAGAAGCGAACGATAGGAAGCGTTGAGAAACGAGTGAGAATCTGTCGTGCACAATCAGAAGATTGAAATGCCGGCAGACGGAAAGATGAGACGTACCATTTATGGCGCGGACGACGTCTCTGTTCTTGGCTACGTCCCTGCACGTCCTGCCCTGCCTGTCGCGGAGCGTATCGTTGATCGAATCCTGTTCGAGCAGCAGGTTGACAATGTCGACGCGACCAAGCGATGCTGCGAGGTGCAGCGCCGTCGTGCCCGAGCCCGGCGGGTGCACGCCATTTGGCGATATGGCGCGATGCGACAGCAGCAGCGCGACGGTGTTGGCTTTTTTTTTTTACCCGGAGGATCGGTCATCGCTCTCCGTCATTATCACTTGTGCAAGCCACCCACCTGTTCCGCATCGAATCGCAAGGTGCAGCGCCGCGGCACCCGTGTCCAAGTCACCCTCCACCGAATTCCGTTTGTCTTTTCCAATCTCGGCCAGAAAAGGATGGATCAACGCTGGGTCTCCTATCCCGCAACAAAGTCCCCAATGAGCACGTCGTATGATATTCACGACAACGAAAAGCTCTCACCGCTTCGGAGAGCCGCGAGGAGCTTGACTTGGTATAGAGGCTCTGTGGAGGCTGGATGCATCGTCAGCGGATACGAGTGAGAAAGGAGTTAAACAATATGCGCCAGGTGGCGCTTACTGGAGGCAGTGACCGGAGATGCCGGACTGTCGGCCATGGCGGAGTTGCAGGCGTAGATTTGGCTAATGCGCAGAAAGAAGCCGTTTTGGATTTCAGTCAAAGGCCAAGGCGCTGTTGTACAGTAAGGTGAACATCAATTTATTATGTAAGAAGTGTCGTATTGCTCTTGCTAAACCACCTCAGGCAGAACAACAGGCTTGGCCCCAGTGTGACTAACGATATTCAATGGATCTGGAGTTGAGCCACCTGGTGGTTAAGATCCATAACCGGGTTCTTCTTCACAAGCGTCAACCCACCTATCGGTCAGAGAAAGAACAACACACCTCGCTGAGTTGGGGTGGAGTTGGACGATAACGGGATAGTTCAAAGGCCCGTCGGATTGTGTCTGTCCCAGTATACCCAGACACCTCAGACCTCAGTACGACGTTGGTCAGCCGCTAATCCATCAAGGCCCATCGCTCCCCTCGCAAAGGATATGTAGCAAATCCGCCGTATGCTGAAGGTTATGACCGATTCTAGCGCTACCACCGATTCCGACCCAGTGTTACGAGGCTTCATAAACTATGTCGCAGAGACGGCAGCGTCCTTCATCGGAGCTCATCATCCTGTGCATACATTCGATCGCGTATACGGAGGACGCGCGGCTGTTCAAGCAACTTGTTGGGCTCTCCGCTATCTGAAGTGGTGACTCTGGTGGGAACCCTTTGCTATCGTGAATTTCGGGCTGCGTGCTCATAGGGATTTTGTTGTGGACAGGAGGCCCAGCGTCGATCACATTCAGCCCCGCGCCCTCGGACAGGTCTGCATAGTCGATCCCAACCCCAAGGGGCCCTGCAACCACGCTTAACACTAAAGTGTATCGCAAACGATGTCTAATATTCTAGGGTCAGCACATCAAGACCATGTTATATAAAAGTGTGCGGAAAATTTGCTGGAAATTAGGATACGTCCTCGAAGGCTGCAGGGTTTCCACGGGAGAGTTCATACTCAAGATTCAACTTCATAAACCTCAACTCGATGTCTCGTACTTCCTTCATTTCTGCACTTGAACCAGGGCCCACGTTGTCATGCCTCAAGAAGCTGTCGATATATTCAGCGCACCACGGCAGAAAACGGGGCGACGGAGCAGAAAGAAGGAACCAGGGGCAGGAAGAGGACCGGCGCAGGCCGCGGCGCAACGGTCCATTGTGTGTTCAGGAGCAGGTGCATCAGTAGTATGCAAGTGCGAGTGGTCCTTGAAGGCGAGCTCTTCGCTGTCACGGAAAGGAACGACCCCATGGACATCCTCGAATGACTTCAACTTGTAAGTATGATCCTTGCCGTCCTGCGAAACGCGAATAAATTCCGAATGTCAGAGACATGAAGACATTAACCACCGGTATAAAGCAGAATTCGTATTCATCGAAATATATGTGTGGATCGGAATGCATAGCGATACCATTACACGGCGAATCGAATTTTTCGTCCAGTAATGAAAGACACCATTATGCCGGTTGAGAACAATAGTTGCGAACGATATCGAGAGTGGCAATTGCGTTATGATCCTGTTGTAAGAAAGTGATATGTGCCAAGAGAAAACTAGGATCTGAATGACTTACTTTGTTCGCCGAAAAATTTGCTACAGATCGTTTGAAAATATAGACGCATTCCAAACGTGCAGCTTTGAGCTTCTTGTCAAAGTGGTGAGCTTCAGGCGTTTGTGAACCTGAGACTATGCGTGTGTAATTATCTCGGCGTAAGACCTACTTTTCATCACGGTTTTTGGGCTTAGTAGAGCTAGTATGTTGGAATGCCGATGCGTCTCACATACGGGAGCGCGTTCAGAGTGCGTGCCTTTATCGAAAGGATGGAGCCCGGACGCACATTTTGTATCGAAATGCAACTGTTCGATGCTTACACGGCCACAAGAATAGTCCAAACCATGTATTCGCCAGTGAGACAAATTTCCGAATGTCATCACCGCAGGTAACGATTGCAGCAGCTGTGTGGCGAATAGAATGCTCGTATTGGTCTCCAGTCCGATCTTTGACATAGTCCCACATCGCCCAGATTATCTTGTACGCGTCAACCATTTCTTTGAGTATTTTGGGTGTATGTAGCAGTCGGTTGTTTCGAGGAGTATGCTCGAATTTCTCCAAATGCAGGTCGGTAAGCCTTTGCACCTCGCTTTGTCCTTGATGATATTCGCAATGGCCTTCTGGACGTCCTCACCAATGGTGACCATGATGCTCTCAGTGGAAGCAGGAGGTACATCACTCAGTGCATTCTGCATGGATGCAGCTGATTCAACTGATGTGACAGAAGGATTTACATGATGCGGAGGCGTTTCAAGAGATGGTAAAATAGTCGGAAGCAACTTGGGTGTTTCCTGAGATTCTGGTCCGGAGTTCGTGGACTGTTCCTGTGATTCACTCTGGGCAAGCTCTTGTTCATTGGACATGATTAGATGTTGCGCTCGAGAGACGATGACAGCTGAGTAAAAATTTTGAAAATGCCGGGACAGACAAGGAAAATGGCACGAGGCGAGATGCCGGAAATTCAAAATTCTGAGGTCGTCAACAGAATGCAGAATCTTCAATACGCATATATAGTCGATAACACGACGACATTTTCGAATACAAAGAGGGGTTTCAATCGATAGCTAACACGGTGTCACTCTCAACCCACTCTCTCCAATGGGTTCCTCGTAGTGGTCGATAGCAACATGCACGCCGACTGCCGCCTTTGATAGGACAGCCGGAGTCACCTTGATCCCATGATTCAGGCGTCTGCATCGTTGTTCCGGACCTTACACACCCTCCGACCCGGCTTGATACTGAAGTGTATTGTAAACAAGGTCTAATATTCTGGAGTCAACGTATCAAGACAACAAATGCTACATAAAAATGTACAGAAAATATTGGAAGTTGGAGACGTCCTAGAAGGCTATAGGATTTCCACGAGAGAGTCCATGCTCAAGATCCAATTTCATAAACCTCAACTGCACATCTCGTAATTCCTTCATTTCTGCGCTTGAACCAGGGCCGACATTATCATGCCTCAAGAAGCTGTCGATATATTCAGCTGCGCCACTAGCATGTAAAATGTGGGTAACGGTTGCATGAAGAGACAAAAACCAGGGGTCAGGAAGTTCGATAGACCGTGGCGCAGGGCCTGCGGCTTGCAATCGTGTTACCATTGTGTGTTCAGGAGCATGTGCATCAGTAGCATGAAAATGTGAGCTGTCCTTGAAGGTGATCTCTTCATCGGCTGGAAAAGGAGTATGCCCGCCGACTTGCTTGAAAGCCTTCAATTTGTAGGTATTGGCCTTGCCCTCCTAAAAGAACATAAATATGATTGGAATGCGGGAGATACCAGGATACTAACGACTGGTAAAAAGCAGAATCTGTGTTGATCGAACATTTGGTGAGAATGATGTTCCAAAGTGATACCATTACATGGTAAATCGAATTTTTGCTCCAGTAGTGAAAGACTCCATGCCAGCTGGGGACAATAGTTGCGAACGATATCAAGAGTGGCGAATGCGTTATGACTCTGTTATAAGGAAAGCGATATGTGCCAAGAGAAAATCGGAATTTAAATGACTTACTTTGGTCGTCGAGAAACTCGCCACGGACCGCTTAAAAATATGGGCACATTCCAACCCCGGAACCCAAAGCTTCCCGTCATGGTCATGAGCGTCTTCTGTTTGCAAGCCTGAGACTACACATGTGTAATTGTCTCGGCGTAAGACCTACCACCATGTCAGCGCAGAGACTCGAATCCGCCACATAGAAATCGATGAAATCCCACCTCCTCTGCCATTTTTTCATCACGGTGTTTGGGCTTATTAGAGCCAGGATCTCGGAACGCTGATGCTGTCTCGTTGAGCGTCGGAGTCGCTGCTTCAGATTGCGTGCCTTGATCATAATGGGATTGAGCTCGGACTGTGAAATGAGTATCGTTTTGTATCGAAATGCAACTGTTTGACGCTTACATGGCCACAAGAATAGTCCAAACCATGTATTCGCCAATGCGACAAATTTCTGAATGTCGTCACCACAGGTAACGATTGCAGCGGCTGTGTAGCGAATAGGACGCTCGTATCGGTCTCCAGTTCGATCTTTGACGTAGTCCCACATCGCCCAGATTATCTTGTAGGCATCAACCTTTTCTACGATTGATTTGGGTGTACTTAGTAGTCGGTTGTTTCGAGGAGTATGCTCGAGTATCTCCAAATGCCGATCAGCAAGTTTCCGCAATCTGACGGTAGGATATCCGTCCGTGTCCTGGATGATCTTGACCATATCTTTCTGGACGTCCCCACTGATGATGACGGTGATGCTTTCGGTGGAAGAGGTGGAAATGGAAGACAAATTGCTCAACGCGGAACCCATCGATACGTCTGATTCATTTGACGAGCCAGAAAGGTTTGTTCGGTGCGAAGGCATTTCGAGAGACGGTAAAAGAGTAGGAAGCAGCTTGGGTGTTTCTTGAGGTTCCGGGCTCGGGTTTTTGTACTCTTGCGGTGATCCATTCTGGGCAGCCTCTCGTTCATCGGACACGAGGGACATGAGGACACACCACGATAAGAAGACGATAGAATGCTGTGGACGCGAATGCGACGAAAATGGGCAAAGTGAGCAACACGGGGCCAGTTCAAGGCTTCTGCGAATGTTGATAGCCACAATTTTCACTGCGCCACGAATATAATCGTAAAACCGACAGTACTTCACGCGTCCGCGCTGTGATATAGCTCCGTTTGTTAAGACGAGCAGCGTTGAATTGACGCGTCGAAGCCATCCAGGAAAGGTAACCCCTAAACAACATTTGTTATGTAATCTTTTTTTTCCCGACTTGTTCGAGTCATTTCAAGGAAACATTCACAACTCCTGCCCATGGTGATGCCCAGCAGCTGCAAATCGAAAAATACGTGTATGGCAAGCTGTACGTTTGATCAATACGAAAATAGAAAAATCGAATCTATGTGATCTTTTTCGTGTTCCAGATTGAAAGGATTGACTCACATGAACAGAGACTTACATGCCTGGTATCTAAAAGCGAAGTGCATCATGACGAATACGCCGGGTCTCTGGTCTGATTTATATCACCGTTGCTATGAGTCCATTTTACCGTACTTATCTGTCTTTTCTCGCTGAGTCACATCCTCAGCATTCATGCACGCTCGCCATTTCGGTCACGACGGCAACACCAACCGGAGTCAGTGCTGCAAACTTGGGCGTCAGATGCCAGGCCGATAATGGTAAAATGGAGGAAAATGAGGTGTCTGATTATCGCAAATCGTTCCTGCCCTCGACATGTTTTTCTGAGCCCCCACGACCAGTACAAATCGCGAGGACCGATTCAGGGTCTGGTTTGACATGCCTCGTTTCTGCTTGCTGTTCTGAATCTTCTCCCGTAATCGCCTGTTCTTCTTTTTCTTTTTTGAGATGAACATGCATGGCAGCCTGTTGATCTGCTAGGCTTCCTTTGGCCGCAGATTTTCTGATGTCATCCAAAAAGATCCAACTGGTACCTCGTCACTTATGGCGACTCGAATGGTGCGATGTTCTTCCTTCCTGTCTTTTTTTCAGACATTTTAGGTGTTCGGCCAGGTTCGAATCAAATGCTCGGATGAAACTGACGGTTGAACGAGGGACGTCTCCACCTAGCCTCAGGAGCATGAATCTCAAACACGCCCGGCCGTATCACATTTCCAAATACTAAGAAGAGAAAAAAGTTAATTCACGTCTGACATAGTCATCACTCCCGGCCCGCTCTCTCCAACTTCAACAGTTCCTCATAGTTGTCGACGGCAACATGCTCACTGACTTCGGCAAACTTGCCCTCGGGAATCTTGATAAGGTGCTCCTGTCCGTCGGGCGTGGTGAATCCGACGACGTCAGGGATTGCACATGCCGTCGTGTTTTGCGCGGTAGACACGTCAAATTTAGCAGAGCGCCGGGCTGCAGCCTGAACGATCCAGTTGGCGGATTGCCAGTTGGAATATGTGGGCGCGTTGAACACGCTCGAGCCTGAAGAACCGAGTATGGTAAAGTCAGCGTAATGCGGTTCGCAAAGGAAGATCTGGCTGAACTGACAAGCAGTACTGCCGGTTCCGCCGACGCCGCTCGTCGACGTGTGGCAGAGATCTCCATAGGTCGTGCCGAACCAGCCAGCAGGCATGTTCTGAAACTTGACCGACCAGCCGTAGTTGGTGCCCAGCCATTGACAGCATGTGCCTGCGGGGACGTTGCTGCAGCACCCGAACGACCCGATGCAACTTCGGGACGTGTAGGCGCATATGTCTGCCGCATTGACGGAGGCGCGAAAGATAGACGCGTAGAGCGTAAGAGAACCGATAATGAGTAGCTTGAACATCCTAAACCAGGCCTGGTCCAGTGAACGACGTTTCCAGTATTCGTCCTTCGTCTTTTATACTCCAGCGGACACCGCGATTTCGGACTTCTTGGTCTGGTCTGTTGCATTACACCTAAGGACCTGCAGAATATTTTATCCGCGATCGATCTAGGCAGGATGGACGTAAGACGAGGAACATGAAGTATTCTGACATCCCTACATGACATCGAAGCATGAGCTGAGCAGAGGTCAGTTCCTGTGTTCGGAGCACACTCACCAGCTTGGCGTCACATCAATAGGCCTTAGAGTATCATTGATGCGTGATCTTAACAGACTTTCTTCCCCCCCTGTGCCTGCAGCAGCGGAAGCCGGAGACTATGAACTGTTAGACACGAATTTGAAGACGAGTTTTGACGGGCACTAGCGACGCCATTTTGCGTTACTCGATTCACTCGAAACATTGATGCAACAGAAAATAAACCGGCACTTCAGAACCTAGATGCCTTCGCGGCAACCTCGGAATTGGATGCATGACACACATCATCGGGATCATGTTCACGGTCGGAATGCAAACAATGACGGTATTATTCGCATGCTCTCTGTCCAAGGCTTCGGTGCATCCTTGCTCTGCTCTGACGTATCATGATCGTTATTGATCGCAGTCATGCCGAGATGAACCTCAATGTACATTCAACAAATATCACAGAGTCCACGAACGTTTTCGAGTCCTAGGTGGAAGAAAGCTATCGATGAGCATCGCATCATCTTCGAATATCGTTACTCTCAATCCGCCCTTTCTAATTTCAGCAATTCCTCGTAATTGTCAGCAGCAAGAAGCTCGCTGATTACGGCGAATTGGCCCTCTGGAACCTTGACAAGATGCACATGTCCATCAGGCGTGGCGAAGCCGACCACGTCAGGAACCGCACATGCCGTCACGTTCTGGACGGCACGCCTATCAAACTTGGCAGAGCGCGGAGCTGCACTTCGAATAGTCCAGCTGGCAGATTGCCAGTTGGAATACGTGGGACCGTTCCACACGCTCGAGCCTGACCAGCGAAGTGAGCCCAATACACCGGGCCTGAAGAAAGAGGACAGACATACAACCAGAACTGCCGCTGCCACCGATACCGCTGGTCGACGTGTAGCAGAGATCTCCGTAGGTCGTACCGAACCATCCTGCTGGCATGTTCTGAAATCTGACTGACCAGCCGTAGTTGGTACCGAGCCATTGGCAACATGTTCCGGCGGGGATGTTATAACAGCACCCAAACGATCCGATACAGCCTCGGGAAGTATAGGTGCAGATGTCCGCCGCGTTGACGGAAGAGAGGAAAAGAGATGTGCAGAGAGCAAGACAGCCGAGGAAGAATGACTTGAGCATCATGATCCAGTGAGGGACGTTTCTGAGATTTTTTTTTCATCGTCTTTTGTACCCTAGCAGGCGCCTTGGCTGGATTCCTCCATCGACCTGCCTGGATTTTGAATCCCTCCTCTCTGCGTCATACATGACCGACTTGCATAACGATCCAGCCATGATTGGTTGTGTAGGATGTAAGCCGGCGAACGTGAAACACCTCGCGTTCCTACGTGACCTTCTAGCGAGTCATGATCGGTTCTCGACAACTGAAGTTTAAAGCATTTACCTGCTTGATATCCATTCCTACATCGCAAGAGAATCGTTGAACAATATTTTGCAGCTTACTCCAAATCGGATGTAGCGTCAAGTCTATGTCTGAACATGAATGTCTGATAGTGAGCGACAACGGCAGCATCTGAAGACCATTCCGAGGGGCGAGCCGTTGTCTACCATGCGGCGGGTCCCACGCATTGGCGTAGTGGCCGAACGGGCGGAGGTGCATTCCATTTGTGCATCTGTGTTCTTATTGAGGTGGTTCTGACAACGATGGCGGAGCAAGGCAAATCCAGCAGCTTCGAGAAGATAGACGGTCAGGTGAGGGTCATTCGCCGTCGCCAATAGGTCGTCCAGTGAATCCAGACCTACAAAACACCGAATTGCGATGTCGAGGTCGTGCATCCTGGGGATCGAAGCCTGCGAAATCATTATCACTTCGAATTAGAAGTTCTGTGTCTTAGGACGTCTGCACAGAGACCGACCCAGAGAAAATCTTTGTTCGCCCTAGAACTGACTGAGATAAAGAAAGGTGAAGGCGAATTGGGGGTCGCGGCCGAGTGTTTTCAGAAATTGCAGAACTTGTCCGAGTTTTGCTACCTAGAAGACTGCTTCGGAAAGGAGGCTATTTGGGTATCTAAGTAAAAATCACAAGCCCGTCAACGGATCTTAACCATGGCAAAGGCAAACGGAGCATCTCCAACATAAACGGTAATTCATAGAGAATGAATGGATGTATGATCCGCTTGTTCCACGACTAGGACGCCAGCCGACGTCAAACGCGGCATCTTTTGAGAAAAGAGAGCGTCCGTTATGAGCTGACTGCTTCCTCCCCCGATCTTCAAAACGACCTTGACCAACCGCAGCTTGGTGTATGCAGGAAGAGTCAGCGCGGCATCCAGGGTGGGCCACACCTCGTAGTCACACAGAAACTCGACTTCGCGAGACGTGACGGAGAAGCGCCAATATAGGAAGTCGATCACAATGGTAAGTCGCTCGAGCGGGCTGAGAGGTGAACCACTACCGAGAGCACTCACAAGCCAGGGGAGTGGGTCATATGGGTAACCACGGTTGAAGATGGTTTCGATGACCAGGGTATGCAGGCTGTGCAAGTTTTCAAAATTGTCTGGTCCTGGCATGAACGGACCTTTGAAGGTGGATGAAGTTCAACATCACTATCACTACCAACACGAGTCTGCATGCCTACCTTCTTGCGCCTTGCCCAGCTGCCTCCAGACAAAACACTGGAGAGAAGCAGCGGAGGCCATCAAAACAGGTTCGACAATGTCAGTATTGCCTTGTAGGATGAGCTCTTGAAGTTGTGATAGATCAAGGAGAGCAGAAGGTTGTGAAAGTGCGTGGAGGAGCCGTTTTGCGGCTTTAGCAGAGCCATGGACCTCAAGGATGCGTAGATGGCCGTTTCTTGGACTGCGACGGCGTGGCGGAGATTGAAGGCGAAATGTGGGGGAGGAGGGGACTGCATCATCAAAAATATCAACAACTCTGAGCTGCTTGAGGTGTTCGAAACGTGACATATCGGACATGGGGAGGTTCGAGAGATGGATCAAGGAAAGGTCGGTCAAAAGAGTGGAGGAACCGAGGAGGTCCAATATCGATGACTTTAGCTCCTGCGAAAGCTTCTCCCAAGATAAAGGCATCGGGTCCACATTCTGAATCGTCAATGATCGCAAGTCATCCAACATTTGGAGCAGAGCTGGAAGTGTGTTCTCGATCGTCACCCAATCACGCATCCGAAACTCGGGCTTGGTGTTGGACGTAATATACAGCTCCCGAATGTACGATGCAAGCCTTGGGTCATCTGCAAGCACGGAGTACAGATTCCGGGACTTTGTCGGATGGTCCAGCTCTACTATCGAGAAGAGGTAGCGACGCGTGTGAGGAAGAAAGGCCCGGCATACGAGTGCACATGCTCGCAAGGCTAGCTTGTCGTCGCGAAGCTCGTCCATTATGAGATTTAGGATGTCTACGGGTATCATAGATGCCATTTTGAAGAATATGTTCGAGCTTGAGCGCGTAAGAGTAGCGAGCGGGTCTCAAGGTCAAGATGTACTTCCGGATTACATAATACACCAGAGATGGCGGTATCCTTCTCGGTTGATCTGTCGAAATTCATTCACACCCTTTATTGCAGGAATAATCGCTGCAAAGAACCGTTATCGGGGTCAATTCAGCAGGTTGACAAAACGTGATGCATATACAATATAATCCTATCACAATTTCATTCCAATATTGATATGAATGCCTTTCACCTGCGTATACCTGAAGTAAGGTCAGGTAACCATTATTGGCCTAAATACGCTAGCTGAAACCTAAAGCTTGAGCTTTAATACGCACGTATTGAGGGCATATTCTCCCAAATCCCGTCCGTTACCAGATTGTTTATAGCCGCCGAACGGTATCGCTGGATCAACGACGGCGGCGCAGTTCACCTAAAAAGGTCTCAAATCTACATCGTGGGATGCTGCGGCTTACTCGTACGCACACAGGCAATTCCTCCTTCCAATGCGTGTATGACGCGGATCGCTCGACTGACATTTTCAGAGAATATATAGCAAGCCAACCCGTAGTCACTTGCATTCGCCGCTTCAATGACCTCTGGAATAAATAATGAGATTCTCCGCAAGACACTTGTATGATCGATTTCGACCTTCTTCTGTCTTGAATTTAATGACGATTGCGACGGGCCCGAAGATCTCTTCCCTGGCTATTTTCGTTTCGGGTTTGACATCTGAAAAGATGGTGGGCTGGATGAAGTATCCTTCGTCTCCGTGACGCCCTCCTCCGACTCGGATCGTGGCACCGTCTGTCTTCCCTGATTCGATATATCCCATAACACGCTGGTCGTATTCATCAGCTCTCTGTCGAATGAGTCTGCGCGGAGGTCTCACGTCAAACTGCGTTTGAGATATTTGCGGACCATGTTGAGTTCCGTCGGCAAATGGATCCCCTGTAGCATCACCAAGAGCCTTTGCAGCAGCCATGAATTTCTCCATGAATTCGTCGTAGATGCTTTCCTGTACGAAAACGCGGGAACCTGAGATACAAAGTTCGCCTGTGAAAGCTCGTTGGGATTCCTGTCATGATTTCGGATATTATTTAGCTCACCCATATTATCGCTGGGGGGAAACCGGTCAGAAGCCAGGAAACGTCATGACGACAGACTTACAAACTGCTATACGTCGCCCATTTCAGTGCCTGTTCAAGGTCGGCGTCGTCGAATATGATCGTCGGGTTTTTACCGCCGAGCTCCAGCGATACATCCTTAAGGTTTGATTCCGCGGCCGCTTTCATTATCTTGCGACCAGTTAAGGTGCTTCCGGTGAACGCGATCTTCTGAATTTGAGGGTGCTCGGCTATAGCTTGTCCCACCGTATTACCTAGGTTTGTTCCGTTGCAGCTCTATTCGTAAATGGTGAGTAGAAAGGCATGCTGACCGTAACCGTTGATGATATTGACAACACCGGGAGGAAACCCTGCTTCGTTCATGAGGTCGGCCAGCTTGAGCGCTGAAAGGGGCGTCAACTCCGAAGGCTTCGCAGGAGTGAGTTGCTGCTCTTTTTCGAAATAACAGGAACTGCACCTTAAGCACGATTGCATTCCCAGTGGCTAAAGCTGGTGCAACTTTCATGGAAAGCATGATCTATTGAGACTGTTAGATTTTCAAGACGTCCGAACCCATCCACATCTTACCAAGGGGAAATTCCAGGGGATTATTTGCCCCTAAGAACCCATTAAAAATAACTGTGAGCCAATCGCTATTCTATTTACCACAACACCATAAGGCTCGTGGCGAGTGTAGGTGAACATGTTGTCATTGGTCTGGATGACGAGCAAAGTTGTTTTAAAGGCCATGCCGTCGAAAGCGTGGTAACCATACACACCTCAACACTTTTACCTTGAATCTTGTCAGCCCAGCCAGCGTAGTAACGAAACACAGATATCGCGAATGCAGTATCACGCGATTTTGCTCCGCTCCATACCTTTCCTATGAATACTCATCCGAAGACCAAACAGGCAGAATGGTGGGAGCGGTTCTTACCGACGTTCAGAGCCTCTAAAGCAGCGAATTCATCCATGCATTGCTCCATCAAGTCCGCAAGCTTATTTAGGAGTTTTCCCCGGATAGCGCCGGGGCATTTGAATCCCCAGGAGGCTCTGTAAGCCTAATAAAGAATAGCTGAATGCGAATAGGTCAAGGGAATGAACATGACATACCTTTCTAGCGGCCTCGACGGCGATGTCCACGTCCTTCTTCGATCCGATGGAGACTGGAGTGATCAATTTCCCGGTGGCTTTGGAACCGACATTCATTAGAGTGACCATGCAGCAATTGTCACTAACGAACCTGGATTGATGACGCTTCATAATCGAGTTCAGTTTTGACGAGCACAGAAAGTTATTACACTGTACATGAACTTACTCGATTGTCTCCTTATCGAGAGGGTCTACCCATTGACCATCAATAAAGAGGCTGTTCATTCGGGCAAGCGTGAGTGAACGACATAAGGAAACTGTTGATTATGCACCCTGTGTTGATGATAACTTCGCCCTTGTATGCGGGCGTATCAAATGTATGGGTGAATGTTCCGGGCATGTTGGACGGCAGGAGTAGGATTTGTTCGCAGGAGGAGGCTATCTTCAGGGATCATTTTATATTCCCTACGCAGCGCTTTATTCGGAAAAATAGGACTGAGGCTGATGATGCGGGCCACAAACTGCCAGCAAATGGCCTACATCGTAATCCAGATATTCTCTTCGCACAAGAACCGAGGACATATGGTCGTCATGATGTTTATCTTGCGGAGAAAGCAGACATCACTAACCTCATTCAGAGTGCAACTCCATTCCATCTATAGTGGCTGCTCCGTACCTTCATGGGCATATCGAGATTTAGAATTTCGTTCAATGTTGCCGATTTATTTGAGCTATATGAATGACACACCACGCATGATCGGTAGCCGGAAAATATGGACAGCATGGCACACGTACAATATTATGATGTTGCCTTCCGATTGTACCAATAGCAAGCTGAACATGGGATGAGGACGGCTATAGAGGTTAGACATTCTTTTAGAACTCTGTCAGCTTCAGAGTAAGGAGTTATCCACATTACCAGGGTAAGGATCCCCGAAAGCATGCATCCGAAAGGCGCTGGGCGAATCTGCCGAAAGGCGTTTGTACCATATCTCTTTGACGTAATGCTAGGATGCTGAATGCGCTGTAGGAGGTATTAATTTACTGTCGCCTTCGTTTCGCTGTCTTGTCTCGACGTTGAAGAAGACATATTGATTGGCCTTCGGTCCAAAGTCGTGGGGAAACTTCCAAGCCTGTACGTAACATTTCATTTGAAGCCCATCGTCACCTGATCCCATGGCTTGATTGAATAGCAGAGTTGGGCCATCGAGTAAGTAGATGGAACCGAAGGAGCTAATCTTAGGAAATATTTGGAATGATAGACAGCATTGATGCCATATGATGACGTTAGGGTTGATTGGAGAATCGATGAGGGCGCTACGCCACGCACGAGACGTAAAGATTGTCCTGAATCAATTTTGCAACCTCGGATACATATAGTACATCATATGGATACGGAACGAAATAGCTACGAATAACGTCGCGTAGATATGTAAACTTCGTCACAGCTTCGCTCCGAGGTTGACATGGATGCCCTTGACCTGCGTATATCTAATCGGACAAGAAATCATTAGCGAGGACCGTTGGGATAGACAAGGACGATGCGTACGTTTTCAATGCATATTCACCAAGTTCTCGACCTGTGCCGGATTGCTTGTATCCTCCGAAAGGCACTGCAGCATTAACAACAGCGGCGCAGTTTACCTGAAAGACGTGTGATGCTTCAATCAATGCCGGTGGGATTATTCCGACATACGCATGCAATCCCTGCTTCCAGGGCATGCAGAACGCGCAAGGCACGACCGATGTTCTCGGAGAAAACGTTGCAAGCCAGCCCGTATTCAGTTGAGTTTGCCGCTTCTATCACTTCTGCAATGGGGATTACTATGAAACCGATATGGAAAGAGCGATCCAGTGGACTAACCTTCCTCGGTCTTGAATTTGATAATAGCAGCAACGGGCCCAAATATTTCCTCGCGAACGATCTTCATCTCTGGCTTGACGTCGGTGAAGATTGTAGGCTTGATGTAGTACCCTTCATCGCCATGACGTAGCCCTCCAAGACGGACGGTGGCACCTTCCTTTTTTCCGGATTCGATGTAGCCCATTATACGCTGATCCCGAGTCAGAGCGTGTTAAAGGAGATATTACTAGACATAGATACGTCAAATTGAGCCTTGGAGATTTGAGGACCGTGTAAAGTTTCGTGAGAAAATGGGTCCCCAGTGGCTTCCCCCAGCGTTTTTGCGGCTGCTGTGAATCGTTCGAGGAACGTGTTGTAGACGCCCTCCTGCACAAAGATACGAGAGCCAGCTAAACAAATTTCCCCTGCCATACCGTTAGATTAAAGACAAGGCATTAGCGAAAATATCGCCTACCCTTATTGTCGCTGTCCAAAGCACCAGGATTCAGGAGTGTTACGACACAAGAATGAGATTGGGATCCTTACAAGACGCCGTAAGATGCCCATTTGATGGCTTGATCAAGGTCTGCATCGTCGAAGATGATTGTTGGACTCTTTCCGCCAAGTTCTAATGTGACATCCTTAAGATTAGATTTTGCGGCGGCTTCCATGATCCTGCGTCCTGTCAGTGTACTTCCCGTGAAGGCGATCTTCTCGATGCGTGGGTGTTCGGCGATAGCTTGACCGACGGTGTGTCCTAAACGGAGTATAAAAAAATGATTGGGTCTTTGACACTTTCGATGGCAAGGACGTATGCATGACACACCATAACCGTTGATAATATTAACCACACCATCGGGGATTCCTGCCTCTTTAATGAGGCCTGCCAACATTAATGCTGACAGTGGCGTAATTTCGGACGGCTGGAGTTTTAGCGGTTATCTGACTGCAAAGGACGGATGGAGTGCATCAATACCAACCTTGAGGACCACGGTGTTTCCCGTAGCAAGGGCAGGTGCTATCTTCATGGCCAGCATGATCTATTTAAATGGTTTCGGCTTTCTTAATGGACGTCGGCAATGTTCTTGTGCGTACCAGTGGGAAATTCCATGGGATGATTTGGCCCTAACCGAGTCGTTCAATGATACGTCGATTAAAATTATAAATTAGTATTTACTTACAACGACGCCATATGGTTCGTGACGAGTATAATTGAGCATATTCTCATTTGTCTTGCGGAAAGCCTCGGCATTTCTCGTCGCTAATGAAATTTGATGGACTTACTTCGATGCTCTTCCCGTGAACCTTATCTGCCCAACCTGCGTAATAGCGGAAAACAGCAATGGAAAATCCGACGTCGCGTGATTTGGCGCCACTCCATATCTTCCCTAGTTGTTCCACAGATAAAACAACATGCAAGGCATACGAGGAATATTGTACTGACCAACGTTCAATGCTTCTAGGGCAGCGAATTGATCGGTCTTCTGCTCGATAAAATCAGAAAGTTTGTGCAATAACTTTCCTCGGAGGGCGCCAGGGCACTTCAAGCCCCATGTCGTCCTGTAAGCCTAACCAGTCGAACAACTACTTAGTTGCCATGATAGAGGATGGCATGGGATGCCGTACTTTTCGTGCAGCAACGACCGCACGGTCTACATCTTTCTTGGATCCAGCTGCGACAGACGCGATCCGTCTTCCGTTAGCTAGCGACGAGATGGGGGTTAGTCTGGACAGGCAGGCGCCAGCGGCGGCACCTGGAGTGTAGGCATACCTGGATTAATCACTCTTCGTCGAGTGGAACATCGTTCTTTAGACGTCGCCAGGTCAAGGTCAAACAGGTCTAGTGCACTCACTCAATGGTCCCTCTGTCTGCAGGGTCGACCCACTGGCCGTTTATAAACAGACTATGTTGACAAACCGTTAATAAAGTAAGGCGTAGATCAATAACTTATCTATACCCTGTGTTTAAGGCTATCGTTCCCTTGTACGCTTGGGTATCGAACGTGTAGGAAAATGTTCCTGGCATGATGGGTGAGAGGATAGTCAATGAATGGCAACGAACGTTTTTATACCTCGCGAATTAAATTATTAAGTCATACATTGTCGTGGGACCTGCAAGCATCGCATCTCAGGATGGCCTAGAAAAGCATCCAACAGTCAATACAGGGCACAATAATCCGCCAACGCCAAGCTGACGTCTAATCTGTGACAGCCATTTTCCTTTAGTCTGAAAGGGGCGGACAACACCAGAACTAGCTTCATTCAGCCTATTGTGAGGAATCCCCAAGAGCTCGGTCTTCAATCGGCGCGTTTATTGAACTGCAAACTATCGTTGGTATGTAGGAGAAGATGGTGCGAATTTGAAGCACGATGTGATGACAAGCACAACGGAGAGCGAAAGGAAAGCTGCCAGATGTTAAGGGATAAGGTAGCGTTGGTTGGAGGAGCGCTGCGTTGGTCGAGTTGTCGATCGCGATGCAAACGCACTGTGTAACTTGGAATAAGCTCCTTGGGTATATCGTTCCTAGCTAAGATCCTCCTCCTGAATATCCATGGATCAGTGTTACGGAAGAATGGCATTCAAAGCTTCTTTACTTACCTTGGAATAACCGTTGGCATGTATTGATGGGGTTTGGTCACATGGCTTCAACCTCCCATCGCCAGCTTTCTCCAATTGCGTTGATGCACTTCGATACCGCGCTGCTAGTCACATAGGGTTAGCTCGTCGTGGCGTTTCGAAGGGACTGAGTTCTGTCAAAACCTGTGGAAGCATACAGATTCACTGGTCTGCGGACGGGCTATCCGGGTCCAAATCGTATGCACGACGATTTAGCGAAGCTACGCGCCTCTATACCACAGATAATTTGGTCTTATTTGACAACACTAACTTGAGGAGTGTTTGTTTGCGCCAATTTAACGTGGAGACAAACATGGCAAAAACAGTCTGTGGTTCAGGCGTCAGGCCTGCAATTGGCCTGGCTGCACTCTATATGTAGTACCGTTCGTGCCATCTGCTTGCGGAGGAAAATAATACGATGTCGTTCATGAGCTTTTCTTTCCTGGCCAAGATTCGACAGTAATCAAAGACAGGACATGTTAATAGATCGAAAGACATTTTGGAATAGGCGAGGCAGACATGAACATTTCCATCAGGGTCGTGTCAGAGCTTGATTCCAATATTAACGTGAACACCTTTGACTTGGGTATATCTAGAAAGCGGTTGTGTATCTGGTTTCAGAAAGTAGATAGGAACAAAAGCGCTCACGTCTCGAGGGCATATTCTCCTAGTTCTCTTCCAATTCCGGACTGCTTGTATCCTCCGAATGGAACGGCAGGATCCCCAATGTTGGCGCAGTTAACCTAGATTAATCATTTCCGCTGACCAATTCTAATAATGAATGGATCACGAAATACTCACGCATGCTGTTCCTGCCTCAAGGGAGTGTGCAACGCGAAGAGCCCGACTGAGGTTCTCCGAAAACACATTACACGCCAAACCATAAACAGTCGCGTTGGCGGCTTCAATCGCCTCTAGCAGGACAGAACGGAAAAATCTAAGCGCAGAAAAGTATGAAGCATGAGTACGAAATCAAACCTTCTTCTGTCTTAAATTTGATGATAGCCGCAACGGGGCCGAAGATCTCTTCCCGCACGATCTTCATATCAGGCTTGACGTCGGTGAAGATGGTGGGTTCAATGAAGTATCCCTCTTGCCCGTGTCTGGCACCTCCTAGATGGACAGTGGCACCGTCTTTCTTGCCAGATTCAATGTATGACATGACGCGCTAAGTCAATCGTCAGACGACGTTCAAATTTAGACCAAGCAGGAAGGGAAAGAACGTACGTCGAACTGAGTTTGGGAAACCTGAGGTCCGTGCCGAGTTTCTTTCGAGAACGGATCACCAGTTGCGTCTCGAAGATCTTTGGCGATCGTCGTGAACTTCTGCAGGAATTCGTCGTAGATCCCCTCCTGGACGAATATTCGGGACCCTGCCGTACAGGTTTGACCTGCAGGGCAATGAATAATAAGCACGAGTGCTACCGTTGGACTGGTGAAAAGTGATACCCATGTTATAACTGGGCGAAGGCAGTGAGTTGGAAAAGCTGATCATACAGAAAGTAAGAACTCACAAGACGCCATGAGCGGCCCATTTCAGGGCCTGCTCAAGATTTGCGTCATCAAATATGATGGTGGGGCTCTTTCCACCCAGCTCGAGCGTGACGGTTTTGAGGTTGGACTCGGCGGCTGCTTTTAGCACCTTGCGGCCTGTGAGCGTGCTTCCGGTGAACGCCACCTTTTCGATGAATGGATGTTCTGAGATGGCTTGGCCGACGGTGTGGCCTTGAGAGGACCATGTTGTGAACCAGAGGAATGTCGTCATGAGGCCGAGCGCGGCTTACCGTAACCATTGACGATATTCAAAACTCCAGGAGGGAAACCGGCCTCGTTGACCAGGTCTGCAATGCGGAGCGCAGAAAGCGGAGTAATTTCAGACGGCTGGTGAATGGAAGTCAACGACGACGGCTTCAAAGAAAGGGAGCTCTGTGCAAACCTTTAAGATGACAGTGTTACCAGTGGCAAGAGCTGGACCAATCTTCCATGAAAGCATTGCCTATCGACGGACACGGTAAGATATTTTGGACAGAGCCGCTGGGCCAGTCAGTTACCAATGGAAAGTTCCAGGGAATAATTTGGCCCTAAACCAGTACGTTGAGAGTTGAAGCACTTCAACAAGCGATATCAACTTACGACAACGCCAAACGGTTCGTGGCGGCTGTACGTCAGCTTCTTTTCGTTTGTCTGGGGTCATAATTGTAAAGAATGTCGCGCTCAGCTGAGCCTCTTACAAAAAAAAAGGACGTGCCTCCATAATCTTTCCTTGGACCTTGTCAGCCCATCCGGCATAGTAGCGAATGACGCCGATAGTGGACGTGATTTCAGCCGCTCTTGTAGGGCTCCATGCTTTGCCTAGAGTGCTTTCCGTGAGCATTTGATGGAAGACGACAAAGAAGATACCGACCAACGTCCAAAACCTCCAAGGCAGCGAACTCATCTATGTGTTTCTCGATCAGGTCTGCGAGCTTGTGCAAGAGTCTTGCGCGGACAGTGCCGGGACATTTTAGACCCCAAGACGTTTTGTATGCCTAGATGAAGAGATCCGTCGGAGTGACGCTAAGTAAGGTACACGAAACTGAGATGGGCAGCAACGCACCTTTGCAGCAGCGTCCACAGCGATATCAACGTCCTTCTTCGACCCGGCCGAAACAGAGGTTATGACTTTTCCGGTTGCTAATTGTTCGCGTGCTATAAGACCGACGAACAGAGGGACTCAAAAGGACTCGTAAACGAACCTGGGTTGATCACACTGTACGGCGTATATTCAAGTCAGATCGACGTCAGACGATGTTCTCGCTTTTATTGTCCGCTTACTCGATCGTCTCTCCATCAACGGGATCGACCCACTGGCCGTTTATGAATAGCCTGGTGATTGGATAGCGGAAATAGATTCGATGATCGACATCGAAGCTCAGATGAGGCGCGATGGCGATTTGTCGATGGCTTACCCCGTGTTCAAGGTGGAGGTGCCTTTGTACATCGGCGTATCGAAAGTGTAGGTGAACGTTCCAGGCATGATTGTGAGTGAAAAGTGAGTGTCAAGGGCAGCTGGGCAAGACGGCGGTATCTTTTATGGCATTATCTACCTATTCATCCATCCTTACCAAGCTTCGTCATTAGTCCTGTTCCGAAACACGAATGGGCGCAGCAGCAAATAATATTAACATTTCTATTCGCAGAATCAGGGCTCGCCAATTCATTCGATTTGACTCACGCCTTTGTCGCTGCTCAGCGATCAATCGATCAATCTCCATTCAGATAACGAAAGGGCCCTGTAGTCTATGATAGCAGTGACTCGAATACGGCATTACGTTCATTGAAATTTGAAACAGGGATATCAACGAGGCTTCAAAGGCTTCCCCGCTGTTGCATCCTTGCAGGATTGCCGCCGAGAGTGACTCATCCTGCCTTCATGGTCAAGGTTGACGTACAAACCTTTCGTTTATACGCCAAATGCTAGGAAGCCGAGGTATCCAATATCCTATCTGTTCATCCCACGAGCGATTGGGTGCAGACGCGTTGTGATGTGTTTGCAGCCGAGTGACCCCTTGCTGTCGACTGAGACTGACCTCCTTGGCTATCTTACACACATCCTATTCCCTAACAGTGATCTCCTGATCTTTACATTGAACGAGTCCAGAATAAGGACCGTCATGCAGAACCTTCTCGTAAATCAAAAACTCGGACTAGGAATAATCAGATTCTATGGGCACGACCACTTTTCCGCTTCAACCACATTTCTGTAAGTCGCGAGGTCGCTGATTAGAGTTCCTAAGGCCTTGCGTCATGACTCATAAGCACCGAGGCAATCCAACATTGCTGCGGCGGCAGAGGCGCATTGTGTAGAAATGCGCCGTTGTCGACATGCCAGGTGCTTCAGAACCGGCAGTCCATTGATATTTATTTCAACGCTATGTGTTGACTACGATGGGCGGATTGGCTACTACAATACAGAGCGTCCGGAAACTTCTGATAACTATGATAACAACTATCAGCTAGGAATGGGGGTTTCAAGATAGCCTCAAGACAATGGAGCATGAACTTGCACTTGGTATTATAGAAGCTTCTGTTTCATGTACACAGTGCTACTCGACGGGGGTTGTGGCCCGTACCCGAGTCCCGAGTTCGTTGTTACAACTTGGATGGAATTCTCAAAGGCGTAAAGCGTGGACGATCTTTCGCCTTCATTGCACGCAGATTTTCTGAGATATCCTGTAACATCAGCGGAGTAAGATCGGTGTTCCTTATATCGGCCAAATGACGCGGGCACTTACGCCTGTCATCAGCGCCGCGGCATTCCAGGCACCAGTATACGCCAGATTCTCAGCCACGCTACGAAAGGGTTGTCGTGCATTCAACTTTACGGAAGTAGGAAAGAAGAGAGCTGCGAAGGAACGAAACATACGTGTGATCCCGTGAGTGGTTGATCAGATGTTTCGATCCGTAGACCGCAACCGGACTCTTGGAAGCGATAGATTTGGCCAATTCTAGCGCTTCTTTCACAACCTCATCACGGCCTCCATTCACGATTCGGGACACCAAGCCAAGCTTCTCTGCCTCGGACGGCGAGAACGAACGAGCGGTGTACGTTAGCTCGCGGAGGAGTGACATGTTCCCTGTCACTTTGGGCAAATACGCAAGCGTACCCACGTCCGGTGCCAGGCCGACATCTACTTCCTACACGGCACACCATCGTTGACTTTGTGAAACTGTATCAAAAACACAAAGAATTACCTTGATAGCGAAAGAAGTGTTGGACGCAGCATAACGGATGTCGCATGCAGAAATGATATCGACACCTAGACCGACAACGGGTCCATGAACGGCCGCTATGACAGGGAAAGGGCATCGATCTGGGGTGCCGATGGCACGCTGAAATTCAAGCAGGACTTTGCGCATGGCAAACGACGCCCTCGCGCCGTCTTTTGACGCGGAACCTTTCCCTTCCTCTCCAAGCATAACCGCAGCCGATACTACACGTTCGTTCAGTTCGGATTCCGAGACCTGCGATCTGGAACTCTCGTAGAGACGTACGGTCCAGTCCAGCTGTGAAAATCTTTGAGAATTTGGATGATAGAACAACGGCTCGAATGTCATATGAGGAGTTCTCAGCGAGTCTTTCGAAGAGATTTCCGTACTCCCTCCAATACCTTGAAAATCATCGCCTTTTAAGTCGAAATTGTGCACTGAACTAGACAACTTGTATAGATCAACGTACTCGCCAGAAAACGCGTTGACGGGCTCTCTTGGGAAAAAAAAAGTTCAAGGCAAGCTAGCATTAGTGACTACGCCGGGTTCCGAGGGAGTTGAACCACGCAAACCTCGAGAGCTCAACGTGCACTACATGGGGGAATGGCTCGGATACTTTGAGCCACTTCGTGCTTAGAGACGAGACAGAAGACATGTTATTGAAAACCGAGAGATGGTGGTTAAACGAAGCAAGTCGAAGAACGGAGCCATCAGTCCTGAGGGGATGAAGACGTGACACAGGTTCGTCCCAGTTGCCGTCTCCGAGTAAATAATCACATGATCAATACCACTCGTCCAACTAACTTACTGCAGACTTGGCGCTACGGCCGCATCGACCAGTCCACTATGGGAGCTGGTGCCGAAGATACCAGGATATTATCGAGCACGATGATTTCTAGGTCTTTCTGATATGAATCACTGGCAACATCTAAAGGAAAGAATCGATGGAGAGCCGCCTTTGGCTTCTAATATTGCACCGAAATGAACGGGCGTCTCGGTACTAGTCTTCGTCGCGTGGCAAGCCAGAGACGCCTCACTTGAAAATCGAGAAGCCTTCAGAAAAAACTAATCCTACGGAATTGCAAGGAACCACCCTGGGCTGTCAAGTTACTCTGCTTTCTCCTGCGTATAATGAAATGCTCGATGGCCGACCCTTAAGAGGCTCAACTCTGATCAATATTCTGGAATGGTAAGTCTACAAGACGCTACTCGCAACCTACGTACGCCACTTTGTGTGCCAAACCACACGCGTTCCGTCTATTTCAATGAAAACCTTCAGGTGACGTGCTTCAACGGGATTAAATTCTTCATTTGTCTTGTACGCATTCATGAACTCTCCATACGTAGATAATTCAGGAACACTGTCATCCTCTACAAGTGCCGGAGGATGGATATCCGTATTCGTGGCCCTTTGCCGCGGTTGAATGCACTCAGGCTCTACGGGACTTTGAAGATGTCCGCTTTCGTGGAACTAGTCGGTCGACAGCTTGAACGACCCGATTCTGGCAATACGCTACTTTGCAGGGTCTGCAACCGCATGTTGGCAATCGTCGCATTCGGCTTCTCGACAAACTACGCAGCTCAGGCATCAGGCCTCAGGTTCGGCCCCAGGCAGGCCGGAATTAGTGAGATAAGCAGCGATATACAACGATGATTTCGCACAGCTTTCGTAACGACTCTAAACGATTGTACCACTGAAAGAACCCAGCAGAATCGTTCCTGGTTCGCAACGTTCCACTGAACATTCCAGATGTGTTTCCTGTGAGTCGACTGCGCTTCGCTATGTAGCACATTGATCGCCTGCGCTTGGTTCTGAGATGGATGACCCGATAGCCCTTCCTCGATATTTCCAAGGAGAAATGAATCTCATCCTAGTTTTCGTGCGCTCCTTACGGTGTCAATCATGGCTATTCAAACTGAAGATGACGAGCATCCAGATTACGATCAGTCCATCTGAAGCTCCCAGCGGCCCGCTTTTCTGCCACAAATGTCCATGTTTGAGTTGCTTTTGACAGTGGAACACCGCGTCCGCCGTGGAAGAGACCGGTTCGACGGATTTCTTTCGTTTCCTCCGCTGTTTTGTCACGCATCTCTGGATGAAAAAAAAAAATTTACGTGCACATACACTATGTCGGGCTTGACGGTGTCAGAATGGACTTTTCTCGCGCTCATCACGTTATTTCCTAAAAATACACATCCTCTTCCAAGATTCGAAAGCCGACAACAACACGCAAGTAGGCAATCCAAATCACTCGTCAAATCTCACTATCAATTCAAGCAAGGTTGTCTTATCTCTTCCTGTCGACCGCTTCATCCGTCGACAACTTTGTTTGCACCGCACAGATCACGTTGGGCCATCTTTCATTCCCTCGCATTGCCTGTCAACTGTGAGACACGAATCAAAGCCGGCCCTGACCTTACAATGAAAAGTCTACAGAGTTTCGAATTCTTGGTCAGATTTGGCGGACCTGTTTTTCGATTTGTGATCTTCATGACCCTGAACGTCATCAACTGAAACTCGGCAACTTGTTCAGCTGTTCACTTGCCTGTTATCAACGCTCTTCATCCTTGCGTTTTCTCGTCTGCAATAATGCTTTGCCTGTCGCTAAGCGAGCGGAAACAGTGCGCTGAAACGTACATCTTCGCTCAACAACGGCTCCAAGTCACCGAATGGCGAACTTTTTTTTTTGGAACTTACGAAACGTTTTCGGTAGCTTTGATCACTGCCTTCCCCGAATCATTCTCAAAGGTATCTCTCGTGCTCGAGGAAGGACTTGGTAGCTGTAGTGTTCGTTCTGCGACTTCTGGTGAGAAGCAAGTTGTGCCGCGCCTGGCCCAACGAATCCGTCAGGTCCTAGGTTCTGCGTGCTCTCGATGAATCGGCATCGCCGGAACAAGCGCTAACCTCATGGCAGCGATTATCGCAAGGGTGTGTGTGTCTCTTGGTCACCTATCCCTGGCTGATCGGGTTTACCCGCCTCCCCACCAAAGGCAACGAAGGAGGCACGAAGGAGGCGATGTCTTAGATTGCACGCGCAACGCTGGTGCTAGAACGTGAAACCTGTGACTTTCACCCATGGCCGAGCGGCCATCGGATGGGAATATAGGAAGGCATTGGAGTATAAAAAGGGCTGCCGCTGCAGCTCGTTTTTCTCCAACGCAGGTCGTTTCACAATCTCACAACCAACAAATCAACTTTCCAACCCACTTTTCTTATTAACAAACATGCAATTCAAGGCTCTTGCCATTGCCTTCACCGCTGTCCTCGTTTCCTCTGTCGCGGCTTCGCCTGCTGACTTTTCTGGTGAGCTGAACGGGCCACTATTGTTGTCTTCATCGTATCTGACCGAAATCAGATGAACTCGGTGACCTCTTGTTGCGTCGAGACATGTATGAGGAGTCTACCACGACGGCGTTTTACAGGTCGACGGATATTGACGTCTTATGCTTTTGACAGTGAGGAAGATGCCGTAGCCATTCTCAGCAAACGGGGCTGCAATGTTGGCGAGAGGAAATGTGTCGGCCAAGTCCCTGCTCGATGCAATGCACACAATACCTGGATCATGGGCAACCCATGCAGGGGCAACACATAGTATGTTCAACCTTTCTAAAATCAGTTGTTTGCTAGAGATCACTGAAATTTGCGGCGATCAGCTGTTCTGGTGGCCAGTGCATCGAGCGCTCACCGTCCCCGTCGCCAGAGAGCGGAAGAGGACGCAGCAGGTCTCCGTCCAGGTCTCCTAGGAGGGGTTGAACCATTGGCGTCTGATGTTGCCACCGCTAGTTGACCAATGCATGTATTGATGAGAAATGCGATTGGTATAAAGTTCATTGGACTGAATTATGATGAACGACTAGCGAATCGCCGAAAGGATCGCGAAAGAGGTGGACAGACGAAACGGTAAAACATAGGCCATTGTTGACTGTGAGATCAGCATCACAGATCTTTCGAATCCTTCAAGCGCGTCACGGTAGCACAAGTCTCATCGAAGCCGAGCGTTCACCATATTCAGATTTTGATAGCATTGAAGATCTTACTTGGAATCGTGTAACTGTTTCGAGGATGATCGCACATTACACTATAAAACTACCTAGCCTATAGTATCGTTACTTGCGTTTAATTTCATTCACGGTTTGTGTCCTCCTGTCGGGTATTGGGGTGACTAAACACGACGAAATATATGTCCGTGACACCGTGCTATTTATATTTGATCGTTACCAAAACTCAGCCAGATGTCTTTTGGATGGCAAATTAATACACAAGTTCTGCAAGAAGGTATATTTGATGGTGCGATTATTCGACAAAGGACCATAAGATGGACTGAGGATCAAGAGCATTCAATTCAAGAAATGTCCGTCCATTGTCATTCTTTGAGCTTGTTCCTTCTAGACGCAGCTATGGGGCATGCAACGACTCGCACGATCTGAGGCGAGATGGTACATTTCCCTTGAGCATGCTTTGGCCATCATAGCATTCTCATTTCTACGTTGGCCACGAGGTTTGCAATGGACGAGTATCTAATCAGCATTATGAGCTTCACTAGTTTTTCTATCAATGGATATCATTGACTGTTGAGCTTTGTAGGTAGGGCTGCTTTCTCGACAGACAGGCCAGCACATTCTTTTTAAATGGGTGTCGGGAAAGGGGGATTACAGCCACCCAGCAATATCTGTGTAACGGGTGAAGAGACTAACACATCAGGGAACCATAGTACCAACGCCATCGAAAATACAGAGAACAAGCTTCTAACATTTCAACCGCGATTCAGGAGCCGGGATCACTATGCTATACAGTTAATCATCTCAATTCATGGGTTTTCGGCTGGAACCACCCTGATATCTGTAGAAGCAAAGAACCTATGTGCTACGCAAAACCAAATCTGCGCGCAGGTCACTCTAACTATCTCGAGAAGTGAGAGGCGGGGAGAAGAATGCTATTAACTAGCCAGCTCGAAGCTGAGTTCTACTACGTACATTCTAGCTATTTATATGTTACGATCCTCGAGCACGGACCATGACATACGTATGCTATCCTCGTGTTATGTAGAACCCTTTACCCTATTCCGTCGTCTGAACTAAAGTATGACTCCACTCCTCATGTTGTCCTGTAGGTGTTTCATCATAACCCTTTGCCCTGATGATGCGTCATTGTCGTAGGGTTTCCTTCGAATCTTCACATCGTATCTTGTCAGTCGCGTCGCGTTTGTATCACGTGTCTTGTCAGGTGATTGTTAGATCACGTGTCTGTCATCAAGATAACGATTGGCGTTGAAATCGTAACACTATGTCATCACAGTCGTAAAGTAGTCATCATTTCCAATTTCTTCGTAACTGTGCGGAATCTAGAATACTGCAGAAAAGTGGTCAGCAACGTGCCACGGCCTAGTGATGTCTAAGCACAAAACCTACCCGATCAGCAATTAAAGATGAAACTTCACAGGAAACCTGTTTGCCTTCGCCTTCCTGCATGAGTTCGATCTCTTTGGACTGAAGGACTGTCCCTCCGTTGCTCTCGTCGTTGAGTTTAAGAACGAGGAAGATCCATTCGTGCCCGTTGTTCAGCACCCCCCAAATGATCATTCTTCTGCAAGAAGTCTTAGATTGGGTACAGACATGAATTAGCTCACCCTAAATGCCTTGCACATGCATACATTTCGCAGATTGCCTCCGGGACATGATTCGTGAGTCGCTGATCTGGCCCCTTGGCTTCCGACATGAAAAGCACATGATCTTGTGCTGTCAATGATGTGAGAGCAGGATTCTGTAGGAAGAGGTCTGCGAAGAATGAGCAACAATGAAATATATATTGATAGAGACTCGGGCCTCACCGGCGTGCGCTGTGGTGGTCGATATGACTATAAAGTCAACAAAACCAGACAAATAGTTGAAGCTCAATGGGCTTTCGGTGACAGGAGGAACATTCTGTACCGAGAGAGCTTGGAGAGAACAATTTTCGAACTGGCGGGCGACATGGAGGCGACACGGAAGAATGTATTTATCCACAGGCGCGTTGCGGCTTCGTTCTGGTCCATGGATATTTAGCTGATGCGTCTTCATCCGTTTCCCCTACTTGCCTCTTGGCAATTAAATTCCGAATGGCTTGTGCTGTCAGCTGGAGTTCGACTCCCGAAAACATAGATCTCTTCTCTCGCTTCGTCGGAATCACTGTGAGCTGCGAGATGAATGCGATCAAGGAGTAGCAGAATAGGCAAAGCACAAGTGACTGCCTGATTACATTAGCATTTATGGTCCGACAAACACTGCATAGACGACCAATTCAAATCGTCTATCGCGTTCTTTTGTTTAAACATCACTAGCACTCTTTTCATCTTTCTCAGTCTTAATTTACACTCGCTCCTTTTTCTTCAGCACTAGTTACTTGGTTAAGTTAACCACTGCAAGATAGACACTCAATAGCGCCGTGCTGTTACAAGTTGAGCACCATATAAACATTGACGTCCCTCGTAACTGTACTTGATGTGTGCTCTGACAAGGAAATTCGGGTATCTTGTTAAAAAGAAATTGGGTCATACGTAGCCACCTCCGGAACTACAAAAGAAGATGCAAAAAGCTATATACGAGCGGGCAAAGCGCTGAGACAGCGATAGAACACCGACGACGTACCATGTAAACAAGGAAAAAGAAAATATAGGCTATGTAAGGGAGGTAGTGAAGACGCACTGACCCACCTGCGGGTAAATGTTACAATGGGAGAAGTGAAAGATGACTTATAACATGTGTACAGGCTCCAAATGAGGCCATCGTCCGACGTCGACTGGAGAGCAATTGACTGCCTTTTATTCGGTTAAAATGCCCTTGACACCTCCGCTCTGAGTCCTTCCTCCATCGCGTGCCCGAGCCGTGTGCATACGGGGTTGCTTTCCACTCGCATAGTTGTCACTAGAGGACGTTCCATTCCGGTCTTCCCCGGTCAACATAGGCGTCGACACTAGACTGGGTTCGTCATATTCATCATCCAATGGGGACCGAGGCTCGCTAACAGGGAACGGGAAGTGCTGCGCCATCGTCATGGTCGACGTCGATGGTGCAGGGATCCTCACCAGGGGAACCGGAACGGGGATTTCTGAGCCTTTCTTGCCTTTCTTCGACTTCTTGGTCGTGCCTTTGGATTTGCTAGGCGGCCTTGGAGACGAAGAGGAAGAGGAAGGAAGCAAGACAGGTTCTGGCGAAGGTGGGTATGGTGCGGAAGGAAGAGATGGTTTGGGACCTGAAGGAGTAGGGGTCGGTATTGACGGGTCAACCCAGTCATCCTCGATGTCATCTTCACCCTCCATCTCGAATTCCATGGCATCGCTATCCTTGACAAGGATCTCCCCAGACATGTTCACGTCCGCATTTGGCGGGTGGTTGTTAATCGAAAATCTCGAGTTCGGTCCTGGTGTAATAGGGTCGACGGGGTCCTCCTCCGTGTCCATATCTTCGCCCTTGCTATTGCTCCTACTTCGGGACCCTCCCTGGTCGCTGCTCCTTCCAGCCTCGCTAGTACTTGCGCTCGTAGAATTGGAAGCGGATCGAGATCTGGTGTCAAAGAACTGATCATCGTCGTCCTCGAGGACTTCTTCTCCACCATCGAGACCGCCCTCTTCTTCCTCCATCCCAACTTCGTCCGGATCCGAGATAGACTCCAAACCCATATTATCGTCAGAATCAGAAGGCCAAGTCGGAGGCTCGTCTTGAATTGAGAACATAGTCCGAGGAAGCTACGATGGAAGCCGTAATCAGGATGCCAAGTTTGTTCAACACAAAGGGAAAGAAGATTCCGGTAGGATTTTGTACAACTCACTTCTCCGATCCTCTTCCGAAGGTCAAGCCAATCATGCTCATCTTTGCACAAAAAGCCAATCAACATGCTGGGGTCCAGTCCGCTCAGTGGCATCTTCCTCACTCGGTCGCAATGGAAGGTCTTCAGCTCTGATGCATGGTACGCGGTGACGTAATGTTCTTGCAGGAGGGTTAGTCCGTTGCTGTTGCCATCTGCACTCAGGATCCCCAGCTCCGAAGGATCCATGTCGATGGCGGGGGAGACGGGCTGACTGCTTGATTGCCATCTTCCATGAAGTCCTTGGGAAGGTGGCGAGCGCGGGCCATACTGTTGACGTTGATATTGATTGTTGGAAGACGAATGAGTGGAGGAAGATGATGTAGAGAACTCATGCTGTAGAGGCGATGGGGAAAGGGGTGCGTGATAGGAAAATGTGGAGGATCCCGTTCTGACAGATGAGGGCGAGGTTGGCGAGCGATAGTGTTGTGTACGCGTAGGAGACAGCTGATTTCTCGGCCTACTGGGAACCTCGCGATCGGATTCTGGAGTGGTCTCGCGATCGAGGGGCTGCGATGAAGAGGAGATCGGGGCTGGCCGAAGTTGGACGGCTGGACGAGCATGATGTGGATCAAGGTAAAACAGATTGTCGGCTTGAGAGCCAACGAAGTAATACGACGAGCTTGGCCTGCCTCCGGCAATACCGACTGACTGAGGGAACGTGTACAGGAGCTAAAGAGTAATCAATCACATTCGAATAACCGGCCGAGGTCTAGAGAGCAAGCTCATACCTTGATTGTCTCATAATAAATTGGATTTACACCGTCTAGTCCCAATCGAATGCCGATCAGCAACAGAACGGGTCGTTCTCCCCAATGCGTCTTCGTATGTCTCCGAGGTGAGCGGCTGCGACTCCGGTCGTGCGATGCGGCGTAAACGTCGGTCTGAAAGAGTACTCCATCCGTCGCGATAGCGACGCCCAGACCTGCGTCCGGGAAATTACTGACAAGCGCCCTGAGAAACTCGGGTAAGCGAAGAATACCGGCTGTGGTTTATGAGGGAAAGTACTTGATCGCGCCCGCAGCCGTACTCGGGCCAAACCACTGGCCAACATCCTTGCCGAGGTCTTTACCAGCGAGTGCCATGCGATGCACGCTGAAGGGCGCCTCTGGCGATGGCGTATCGAGGAACCAAGTGAGGATCTGCACATAGGTGGCATAATCAGCTGTAACAATCGGGTAAGGCGGTTTCCGCCAATCTAAGGAGAAAAGAAAATCAGCTCGAAAAGGCGGTCCAAAGGATGCAGATCAGTGCTTACCTCTGCCGAGGTGCAGGTGAATAAGCGCGTTGGCCAGTAAGCTTTGGCCAGTCCGGAGCATGCAACCCCAACCAGAATCGCTCGTCCAACCTTTCTCTCCGCTGACCCAATTCCAAGGTCTTGATTTGACGGTTGTTGGGCTGTTGATGACAGGATCAGAGGGATCGACGGGCAGTTCTGCCAGCCTCGTATCCCGGATGGGCGGAAAGTGGGATCGATAAGTCAACCAGATGCGTGAAGTAAAATCCGCATAGAAGACGGGCGGCCAGTTGGCCCCGGGATTCTGTTGTTTTGAGTTGGTGGACTGAGAGAAAGGAGATGGGTGGGTGTCTGTGGAGGCAGGAGCCGAAGACGAAGTAGATGAGCGGAAGGAACCCGAGTTCCGCCGCGAGCTTGTTTGTGATGAGGAAGCGGGAGGTGGTGGTGGCTCGTATCCCGGATGTTGGACGCCAAGTAACCAGATGGGATCGGTGCATTTATCTGGCATAGCGTCGCTATCGAGCAGATATCGTACAGCTTTGTCCAAATGACCCTTACCATGCTTGGCGGCAGTCAGAAGGGCCGAGGCGCTTCTTCCTTTTGGGGACGTCGCCTGTGCTTGGGAAAGGAGGGAAGGAAGAGATAAGTCAGAGGTGGATGTGCTGAAAGTGTGGGAGAACCATCCCGAAAGACGAGTTGGAAGGTCACTGATACGTGATGCGGAGGGAGTTGTGAACATTGAAAGGTGCTGCTGTGGTGGTTCAGATACGGAACTTAGGGGTCTCTCAGAACGAGTGCGCGGACGAGGTATACTGACAGGTTCAACGATGACGGGCGGCTCTTCCATTTCCGTGTTGGCATCCTTGGGCGTATTGGGCTGGCCCGACGACTCGGATGACCGGCGCGACTTGTCGTCCTTGTCTTTGTCCCGTAGAGGCAAGAATTTGCTGGATTTGCGTGGTTTGGACGAGGATTGCGTGGCCGGAATTTCGGAGGAGGTGGATGCAGAGCTGACGAGACTGCTGGTGCTCTGACTCGGGGCATGGTCAGTCATGGATTTTGACCGATCCCGGGTTGCCTGCTTTTGCAGAAATCTGGGGAGTTTCGAGGTGGGAGGAGGGGGCGAAGATGGCGATGGAGAGTGGCGTGAATTCTTGCCGGACATTATGAACTATAAGGACTATAGCATCGAGATTAAAAGAGAAAAAAGGACTGGATTGGGGAGAAACAAACTGATAAGGTTGAGATAAAAACGATTCCTATGGTTTGGACGGCGATGGTAGAGCTAATGGGCAAACAAGTGGTCAGTATGACGACTACGCGTGTAGTGCTGCGAACACAGTGGATTCGGGGTGGCTTCAAGATGGACACGGCGGTGCCCTAGCATTCCACTGGGGAAATATGATAAAAAGAAAGCCAGAGGGGCTCGACGAACCTAACCCGAGTTGAGAAGCCGGCTGGCAGCTGCGAGATATGAATGGGAGGTGAGGCTGGTGATAACAATTGGGATGAAGTCGGTGAGGAACTGTGAGGATGATGGCTCAAGTTCAGGCATTTAGAGGGCCATGGAGAGCTGTGAAAGGTCCCTTACTGATCGAATCGACCGGGAGTGAGAGCAGCAGTCGTACAACGTCCAATGCGGTGATGAATGATGTGGTGCCGAGGGTGATGTGTAATAAGATTTAAGCCGCGTTCCGTGTCTCCCAGGACCAGATTAAATAGTGTAAAACCTCGGTTATCCAAGCAATGCGGGGAGGAACGAGGGGAACGAGGAGGTCGACGAGGAAGAGACGGCAGTCGCCGTTGCTGGTGGAGTGAGACCTTGTTTGGATGTTTGGGCGCCTGTTTGACAGCGACCCTTGGACCACGTTTCTCAAAAAAAAAGAAAACATCAAGTTCATATATCATTCAGGAAAAAAAATTAAAAAGAAAAAGAAAAACTAACTACAAAGCAAAGACATAGACATCGTCAATAAAAGACCACGCAGGCGCTTGACCGCCGTGGAACGCAAGTCGGTCCTGACCTTGTGCAGTCACCGTGAACTCGTAGTACGTCCACGGGCTGTACCCAGGCCGGATTGTCGACACCACGTTGTCGTTCCACAGAACGTCTACAAACGCGTTCTTCTCACCCTGCTGCCCGCTATACACGCTTGCATGGAAGAAGGTGATCGTGTACTTCTGCCCGGGCACCGTGGCAAGCGGCTTCGCGTACGTCAACGTCCCAGACAGATTGTCCAGCCCGTTCGCAGAACCCAGCAAAGCAACGCCGTTGCCCGTTCGGGCATACGGTTGGTAGTGGAAGATGCTCGCGTCCAATGATCCGCCAGGGGGGCTCGAGCCGATCCAATTCGCCGATGAGGCGTTGTAACAGAACGACTCCCCGTTCGCGCAACCGAATTCCTCGAAGCCACCATCGGCGATAAGTGACTTCCTGCTGTACCCACGCGAGTACGTGACCTTGAGATCACCTTGGCCGTAATTGACCGCCGTAGATTCATCAGAAATTTGGTAATACTGTCAACTCAAATTTCAGCCACTAGCGAAAGAATGCCGTAACGGCGTTCATACCATGCTGCAAGTGTAGGTGGTCGGATTTCCATTCACCACAGCGCGCCAGATGTTGAAGAATTGGCAGGCACCTCCTACGCGATCTGCTCCACGGGTGTTGCAAAGCGCGGCGCAGGCCGCTACGTCGTACCTATCAAGGAAAGCGAAGCCCATGTACTGAACCAATTAGTTCAGTCGACTTTGGTCCCCAAATCGAAGCTCGAAATGGCTTACGCCTGGCGCATTGTTCGCTCCACCAGTAGGTCCAAAGACCAGATCGTACCCAGCAGGAGCAGGTGGGTCAGCAATCGTCTTTGCCGCCCACCCAGTACTTTCTTGAATGTATGTCAAACCCGCAGGAGGTGGCTCGAGTTGTTGTCCGCCCGTATTCGTCTTCTCAACCGCGGTGTGAACATCGCCGTAAATCGCGCACTTCAAATTGGATTGTTCGTGAAAGACGAAATCCAGGAGCTCGTTATTGTATTCGTAATAGAGGTTTGCAAACACTGGTGTGCCATCGTTCAGTCAACAACGCTGATAACGGCATGGACATTTCGGACGCACCACATCCCTGTACTCCGTCACAGAAATTAAGGCATGTATCGATGTTGTACGTTGCGTTCGGGATGACAGTGTAGGTGAGATACGCTGTACCCTGAATCGAGCCGTCTCTGTCGTCCGGTCCTGTGCCGGTACCATTGAAGACCTTCACATAGTTATCATTGGCTCTTCTGCTCAGGTCAACTGTGTTTCGACGTTCTGGACTTCTCAAAAAATTATTAGTCACGACAGTCACCGTCGTCCCATTCTCGGTCAACTGTCCATCGATAGCCGTTACTGTTGTCTCGGGGACGGGCTGGTTCGGCGGCGTGTCGTCCTCCGCTCCGCCCTTCTGGTCGACGATCGCGACGGTGGAGACGATCGTGTCAACATCGGTGACGGAACTCTCCGGTGCTGGTAGGTTATCAAACGAGTCTGGCACTCCCTTTGATGCAGGAGGCACTATCCCGGAAGTCGCAGCTTTCGACGCAGAGCGAATCAGACAGAGAACCAAGCAGCCGACACGCAGGCGTCCATCACGCACCGTTGACGGAGACCGCTAGCAGTGCAAACACGAGTAGTTTGGCGCAAGACGGCATGGTGATAAGCTTTCCCCTTGTGGCCTCGTTCAAATATTTTGGTCCTGGGGTGTTGGTCGTCTCGCCGTTGCTGAAGGAGAATCCGCGCCTATTTATCCGCTGGCCTGTGCCCGGCGTAGAGGAGAACATCCACGTCCGCGTCGTTCCGGGACCTGACCTGGACTGACAACCACAATCAGGATTCGTCTTCGCCCAAATCTAAAGATGCAGGTACGCGGCCCAACCATGGCCGTGATCGGGTATTAGAGGGAGGTTGGGTGGACGTGATATCCGATCGCTGGAATGGGAAGAGTTTCGACTTCTCAGTCTCGCTCTTTCATCGTCTGGCGGTCAGAACCGCAGTCTTGTGTCCCACAGGTCGAAAGCAGACAAAGCGGTGGGTTGAAGAGGCGCCCATTGTAGGTCCCAGTTTACGCAGATCACGTGGGCGTGATCTCACAACCTGTCGGGCGGGTTGGCAGTTGTCCATCTTTCTTGTCAATGCCTCCTGAGCAATAACTTCTCTTCTCTGTTCTAGTCATTCATGAGCAACGTATGGCATATCGGAGTCTCGCGTTTCAAGTCGACGTTCACAGCACGATATTGAATGGGCGCTTCCGCCACCCTTCGCCCTGGCCGCAGACACCGGAGGCCGAGTTGCATGTCATCATCTGGTAAGTGTCTGAATCTAAGGGTGTGTGAGTTGATATGAATGTGCCCGTTAGAGGGTCAAGGATGTGATGTCCTCTTCACTCAGCCTCCAGTTGTTGCACATCCCCCATCCCCGCGCGACCAGAAACTATCGCAATGTGTGTATCGTGCGATTTCGCTCATTTCATGCATTTTCCCGAAATCCTGTGCTTTCACCTACGCCACTATTCTGGCATCCTTCCAGTATGACCAGGCCTACGTCGAAGGCTGTTCGAGCGATGGCAATTCAGTAAATTGATGGAGTTTCCTCATTTTAAATCCTCTGCTTCTTTTCCTCAAAGACGCGGCGCAGGAGCTTAATGACAAGGCTAGACCAATCGGCCAATCAGACTCCCCAGATTCTGACTTCAAGGGAACGCTCACACATGCTAACACGAGTTTTGCCGGGATGCTTACCGTGGCACGAAGATAACAATACGCCTGTCGGCTTCAATCGGAATACAATGATTTCCTTTATTCACCGTGATGCACTTCTTCTATCAGTTACAGACTCCTGTCCAAACGTTGTCTCACGCAAGCCTGCGTTGGACGGGGAAAGAATATGCCGAGCGCCAGCACTGTTTGGTGTGTGTCATATTTGAATTAGTCAAAATGCCCTAGGCACTCATGCTTATTAAAAGAGGCACGATGTAGGGATTGTGACCCCCACGTTTGTTGATGTCCTTGGCGTCTATCTGGTGGTCGACGGTCCGGATGAACTCCAAACCCCCGTCTTCGGAAGCAAATCGGACATAACGAAAGTTATTTCAATGCAGAAGGCACTACGACATCCGGCGGCGAATTACGGACAATCGTTCGCGCCTTCATGCCTACACTGGGCCTCGTCTAACTTACGCATAACATCTGAATCAACATATCAATCGAAGTTCACTTCTAGGCTGTCATTCTCGTCCCGAACTGCACCGCGTCCCTCCGTTCATAGCTTAGGTTGACACCTATCAGCCTAGGGCCAGTCAAACTGTGTATTAACTTGGCACTATCTTTCCTACGCTTTAAATCATAAACAGGCCCTTGCCCTTGTGCAGATCCGATGCTCCGGACCTTCTTGTCACACTCCGTGTCTCAATAAGCAGACTTTCCCAGGTTTTGTTCTGGACATGTCCAACGCCGTGTCTTCGATGGTTTCCGCGCTCTCCTGGTGGTACTTACAATATCATCCCTCCAGAAGCGGACCGGTGGTTGTCTCTGCTATACATTGTCTCCTATGCCTTATGTTTGGCAATATTCACATTCTTCGAAGCAGGAAAGATTCTCAAGTCAACTTATTGTTTGCACTTTTGTATCAGAGCGTGAAATCACCTCGACAAAAATTGCATCCCGGCAGCCCCAATGTCGAGAACCGTCATCTGAGGCAAGAACCTCCTAGAACGGAAGCGGGAAACGTTCCAGCGGCCAGGTCGATTGCAGTACTCCTGTATTGAGGCCTTTCTGTGACGCAGCAGATCTGGTTCCGTCGCTTCTTGTACTTAAGACGGACCAGGCGCACCACAGTATCATTTCAATTTTCCAGTGCTTATTGGACTATCCGACCATCCCAGGAGCAGCTCCAATATTAAGCAAAACCATGCAGATTTGAACCAAACAGTAGTGGGCCGTTAGATGCTATCTCGCGGCCAGGACCTGTTGAAGTCGGTCCCGCGCGCAACCTCATCGAGCAGACAGCGATGATGAGGTAGAAAGGTAATGCAGTCGTCTCCGAAGATGCTGGAAGTGTCGTCGTTGCCGAGCTTCGTGCTGAAACGGATCCCCAAGAGCTATAAAGCGTCTTGAAACTTGTAAGTCAAGGGAATTAATAGGAAAGAACCCGAAGAATATGAAAACGGTGTCCTTGTATCCGGGACGAAGACCTTCGATAGGAAATTCAAACGTACCCTCATTGCTACTCTTCATTTTGATTTCCTTTCTGTCATCTCGCACTCTTGTTTTGTGAAGCACATGAAATTGGGGTTGCGAGCCTGGAAGCAACTCGTCTCAACCTAACTTTCTCTAAATTGCCATGCCTAGTGTTTTCGAGATTTTAAAATGTAGGGTAGCTTTATTCTCGGCTTAATTATTCTTACTTCGGCTATTCTCTTCTGCTGCAACCTTATCGTTTATCAGTCATATGCATACCTGATGCTCTGTGCTGCCTTCGTCGGTACTTACGTATGGTACACAAAGCAAAAAGCTTCAGGCAGTGAGAATAAGCACTACCACAATCTTGCCACGTCAAACCCTCCATCCTTTGCATATTTCTCGCGCTCGATTCAACATCCAAAAAAAGTTCTATTATCTCCTCAATATCCTCGAGCTCAATTTGGGTTTGGCCAACCACAATGCTGGTGTAAGCAATGAACATGTCTGTCTTTTGACTTCGGCTCTGTAGACTTCTCATCCAACCATAGGATAAAACGGCGCAATCACATCCATTTTACAAATTCTCCTTATTCTGGATGCACAGACGCGACGAACACCAAAGCGCATCCGAAAATATTCGTGGTTTACTCAGCTCGACAATCACACCGCAAGCCTATAACAAGTTAGAGTGAGTAAAATAGCTGGCGAATTTGGGCACGGCGCGCAATTGTTGTATTGACCAATGGATCCTGCGACATATGGCGAATTCTTCAGACGTCAATCCAAGCCCTTTTCTGTGAACTGGGTGCGATTCGTGGAAATCCAGCGTCCCTTCTACCGTCACGTACGCAATCGATTCACATCACGGGGTACGCGGCCCGGGCTGATGCCGTTCGTCGCCTTCTCGCGACATCGCTTGGCCTGTGCTTCGAGAACCTGGCAGCGCGATAGACCAATTAAGACAAGCCGCCCAAGACCTCTGCGACACTCTTAATGTCCAACTCGTGAGCCCGCCCGAATACTGCTTTAAGTGCTCACCAGAATTACTCTAGCGTGGACGAAGTATTAAACATGAAGTCCAATGAAATGGAATTGAAATTGGACGCGTCTGGAGCATACTCATTGTCCAATTTTTGCCCTATTTGTGGTCGAATAATAGATAGCCCATTATTCGTGCTTGTGGTTCGTTCATGCTCGTTCGGACATGGGACTTTTATTGATGAATGACAGATATGAACAAAATACAGCATATCATACAGCTACAGGGTACCGGTTCGCGGTTTTCGACACGTGAGCGTTCACTTTCTGTGGCCAAAGTTGACATGGACGGCCTTCGGGTGTGTGTAGCTATTAAAAGGGTCACGTCAAGAAATGATGTTTGCATCTCGGGAGAATGTTGACGTACTTTTGCAGTGCGTATTCACCAAGCTCACGACCGATACCGGATTGCTTGTACCCTCCGAATGGAACGTTCGCATGCAGTTGATTGGCGCAGTTCACCCAGGCCGTGCCGGCACGGAGGCGGTGGGCTGTAGTCAGTGCACGGTTGATGTCCTGGCTGAACACGGAGGAAGCGAGACCATAGACTAGGTAATTCATGTTGAGAGTCATCTTCAGTGAGAGTATGACAGAGCTTACCAGAGTCGTTAGCTTGTCGGACGACATCTAGGAACAAGTAGGATTAGGCAGGCTGTTCGCTTTCAAGGTAAAACGTAAGCGCACCGTCTTCGTCTTCGAATTTAATGACAACGCCGACAGGGCCAAAGATCTCTTCCTGGACGATCTTCATATCAGGCGTTGTATCTGTAAAGATGGTGGGGTTGATGAAGAATCCCTCGGTTCCGTAACGATCTCCGCCTAGATGGACTTTGGCTCCTTCCTTCTTGCCCAAGTCGATGTAGTTCATGATGCGCTACGGGACTCTTGAGTAGGAAAAAAGACTATGTTCGGGGTCACACTCACGTCGAACTGGATCTGGGATACTTGCGGGCCCTGGTCGACGCCCTCTTCGAAGGGGTCACCGACCTTCATTTGCTTACTCCTTTCTGTGAACTGATGCAGGAACTTGTCGTAGATGCCGGACTGGACAAAGATGCGAGTACCGGCGCAACATGCCTGGCCATGGTTCCAGCTAGGTGTCGTCATAGTCAGCGTAAGACACATGATCGGCTAGAAGGAAAAGATACGTACAAGAGGCCGTGGAGAGCCCAGCCGACAGCCTGGTCGAGGTCGGCATCATTAAAGATGATGGTAGGGCTCTTGCCTCCGAGCTCGAGAGTAACGGGCTTCAAGTTGCTCTTGGCCGCCGCTTCCATGACCTTGCGGCCGACAAGGGTGCTACCGGTGAAGGAGACCTTTTCAATGTCCATGTGCTCGGTAATGGCAGCGCCGGCTTTTGGGCCGTAGCCGGTGAGGATGTTGACGACGCCGGGTGGGAATCCAGCTTCGTGGATCAGCTCAGCCATGCGGATGGCGGTCAGGGGGGTGAATTCGGAGGGCTTGAGGACGATGGTGTTTCCTGTCGCCAAGGCGGGACCAATCTTCCATGTAAAGATCAATACTGTAAACGAATGAGGATGGCAACGAAAGAAGAAGAAAGCACGATTGGCTTACGGGGGAAGTTCCCTGAGCGGCAAAAAATAGAAGTCAGGTTTTGACACGATACACAAGCGAAATTAATGAGCGTACACGGAACGATTTGGCCGACGACGCCAATAGGTTCATGTCTGGTATAGATCAATTTCCTCTCATCGGTCTGACAAGGATGGTCGGAAAGAGGTGCTCATGTTTCGGCTCTAAAAAGAGACTAACCTCGATAACTGAACCGGTGATCTTGTCGGCCCATCCAGCGTAGTATTTGATGGTTTCCGTTGCAAAAGTGACGTCAGTTCCCTTGGCCCAACCGAACGTCTTGCCTGAGATTCAAAATCCAGTATAAGAAAATGATCGAGGCAACAACGAGCTACTGACCGTTGTCAAGAGCTTCGATGGCAGCGAGCTCGTCCTTGTACTTGACCATCAAATCGCCGAGCTTGTTGAGCAGCTCGGCACGTCTGGCGCCGGAAGCGTTCAGACCCCAGGTGGTTTCAAAGGCCTTTTGGGCAGCCTTGACAGCGAGATCGACGTCCTTCTTGGTCGCCTCTGTGACTTTTGTGATGAGCTTGCCGTTGGCTGTAATAGAATGGGTGAGCACATCAAGACGAATCTCAGAGCGATGGCTGACGAACTGGGGTTGATGATGCTGTTATCAAAAGGCGATCAATCTATGTTGAAGGACGCTGCGGGGTAAAGGATCGCTTACTCGATGGTTGTGCCTTCAACACCGTCGACCCATTTACCGTCGATGTACAGACCAGTGTTAAAGGAAGTCTTTCCCTTGAAGATGGGAGTGTTCCATTCGTAAGTAAATACTGAAGGCATGTTTGAGGGGAGTGAGAGTGTTGGAAGTGACTAATGCGGGGATTTATATATCCCCCACATTTCCGTCGCGGGGCTCCACGGTGTGAAATTCGACGATCGGACAAGGGTCAGCTGGTCATTCTGCCTTTTCATCACGCGAACGCTTACGCCGAGCCCGGTTCTTCGCTCATCGGACCGGTATCAGCAAATAGAGTTGGGATATCTCTGCTTTCCCTCCAGTTCTTTACGAGTCGTTAAGCATAGTCTGTGCAAAGCCTAGTTGTCAGCCCGGTGCGATCGATCGTAAATTTTACCAAGTGAGACTTATTGAGCACGTGTCGAACGTTATTGAGTTGGGGCGTTATCTGTGTAGCACAGGTGGCATCGCAGCTCGCAATGGTAATTCTGATCTCCAGAGCGCGAACGACTACCCTGACTCTTACAAAATGATATACGACAGAAAACGGACAGAGGAACGCCGAATGACACGAATAAACCTGTATAAGGCTAGCTTCACAATGAAAGGAATCACAGGCTCTGGAACGCGACACCCACATGTGGTACGGATGCCCGAGTACAGATGTTTCGCAAGTATGCGCAACGAGTGATTTATGAATAGGTTCACGGAATTCCTGACATTTGGCTGGACGTTCTCAGTTACAAAAACATAGAAAAGCGAATGACTGGTCGATGAAATAATAACGGCCAGACGAATGACTCTGGAAAAGAAAAAAAAACACTTCCTAATTAGAATATGTTATGCGTGGAGATTATCCTTATGCAGAGCATCTCTGACCGAGGTACACAACGGCGACCCGCCATCTTCCACGGAGCTATCAGAAAAACCATGGCCGCTCCACGACATCTCCTGGCCGATGGTCGACAATAGGCCTTATCCAAAGCTGTCACCCCGTCGCTGTTCCATGACAACGATTTCGGAAAGCCGGGAAGCCAAAGGGGAACAGCTGATGCAATGCGCAGAGAGCCGCCCTAAGTCATGATGAACACGATGGATATGGTATATTCTACTGGGGTTTTGGGAAACCTGAACAGGGTCTTTGTCCATGACATCGGAGTTGATATCTGCACTAGAAGAGGGCATACAGTTGCATGGCCGAGTACACGCCATTTCGCGTGTCGTTCATCCTTCGCCTTTCCTACTGCCCATCCAAAAGAAAAAGGCCCTTATTCGTTGCATGTCATAGGATGCATTGAGCGCATTTCATTCATCATATCGTGTGCCTGATACTTTGAGTGTCATTATTCTGCAACCACGTTCACGGATGAATAAAAAGAGCTTTGGATGAATCCCGACGCGTTAGTCATGCATTTTTCAAATCGAGGCGCTACATCAGCAGGAAGGAACTGAAAGTCTGGAACTTGCCCATAACTAGACCAGGGTAAATTCCATTAACCTTGAAACATATGGCGTGCACAAGATGGTAATCCGAATATGCGAGAGTACAAAGGAGGACAAAGAACGGCGTCGGACGAATAGGTAAGAATAAACATATGCGACGAATTTGCAAATCCGAAGAGAAACGCGGGGTCAATATCAAGAGCCGCAACACGTAGTAAGCAGCCTCTTTTGCGGGTGCCTTCCATTCAAGCCGAGGCGAATTGTGTCAGCCGCGCTGGCTTCGCGAAGATGCATGGGATGTGCTTCCAAACGCTCCTCGTATTCCCAACGACGGACGACGCGTCTAGCTATGTATTCGAAAACGTCGGGAACACCTTGGCCTGTTTTTGCAGATGTAAAAAAGAGCTTTGGGCCGCGCTCCGGGGGAGATGGCAAGCTGATGATGGAGAGTGTGGGGTTATCTTCTGGGGTCGTCACCCTGGTATCTGTGTCGACTGCGCTTGACGCATTGTTGTGCCTCGCGAAGAGACTTGGGGTTATCGTTGGAGCGCTGCTCGAGCTGGCGCTGCCTGTAGAGGACGTTGTCAACCGTCGGGATCGGATGCTGCCACCCGAATCCATGGGAAGAGAGGAGCTTGAGTTCGGCGTAGACCAAGGCTCAGGAGAGCTTCTTGCGGACTGATAAACGTCAAAAAGAGAGGAAGAAGGAGTGTGGTATACAGTGAGTGTCGTGTGCACAGTAGACATGGTGCCGCTGTAAAATCGGGAGGAAGATCGCGAACGCGACTTGAATAGCTGATGTTTGGGAGAATAGGACGTGTGCTGAGAGCTTCCGCTCCGGGGATTAGGCTTGATGGCGATCGAATTTGAACGTGGTTGAGGCACAGAAGAGGATGACGACGTTGGGAGTTCCGACGAGGAGTTACCAGGGGAGTGGGAGGATGTCGAGGAGGCCTGGTCATAGGAAAAGATGTTTATATCTGGCACCGAAGTGGCAGAGTATGGCATTGCTTCTGAAGGAAGCGGGGAGGTGGACCGCGACGACGTTGGTATGAGCTCTTTCAGAAATTCCAATGCTTGGGCCTCGCTTACGGGACCTTCTTCATCCATGGATTCTCTGTGGACGAGGTCCGACTTGTTTCCAACGACCACGCAACAATAGTCTTCCATGTCCTCATCGGCCAATGGCGCCCCTTGCCGGAACTCGGCCCACCATTTGGCGAGTGCATCCATCGTTTGCGGGGCGTTCACATCGAAAATGAGCAGTGCTGCATCGGCGCCGCGGAAAAAGGCCGAAGACAAGCTCGAAAATCTCTCTTGTCCAGCTGTGTCCTAGAGCACCGATGAGAAAGAGTCAGTCAGCGTTTGTCGAGAGCAGTGCTGCTTAGGGCGAAGGAGTTGTATTGACCCAAATCTGAAGAGTTACGGTATCTGAGGGATTCGATGGATGAGGCAATGTCTTTGTGATAAAGTCCGCGCCGATAGTAGCTCGATAACCATTTGAAAAACGGCCAGAGATATACTTGGAAGAGGAGGAGATGAACGGTCAAAACGCGGAATCGGTATAGGTCCATCAACGCACCTGGCTTCTTAGACTTGTTTTACCTACTCCAGAGGCACCAACGACGACTACTTTAATGGTCGGCATCGAGTCCGTCGCCGTTGTCGTCGTTCATGGATGATATCGCCCGAGGCGCGGGCTTCGATGAGCAGGTGACATCTTTGACAGTCATCATCAAAGTCCAAACAAAACCACAACAACCGACTCTAATTGACAATTGCGTACAAAGTCAGAGTCTTTCAAAGAAATACATGTACGCCAGTTTCTTCAACTCCCGCACGCTCTCTTCGTCGGCCTTGACGACCTTCTCGTCGTTAAACAGCACCCACTGCTCGCCGATGCGGACATGTGCTACGTAGTGACCAGAATGGACAGATGGTCCCTTGTGCGAGATGAACGCCTTGAGGCGATACCGCGCAGGCACATCGGTCGACCCGGGAACAACTTTTGCCTCAGAGTCCTTTGACGTAGACGGGGCCTGGTCCTCGCCCGCGTCGTCCGGATGGTTGAATAGCCATTCTACCGCCCTCTCAGCATTTCCACCCTGCGATCCCACGAATCAGATACATGATCAAGACAGCATCCAACTGAGCTCACTAACCGTTTCACGCAAAGCCTTCCGAGCTTGCGCTGGGGTGAACCCCATATCGACGAGCATGCCGATTTGTTCCGCCGATGGCTCAGGCCCTCCGGCCTGTCCAGGAGATCCCATCTTGACGGGTTCATCAATATCTTTGTCTGCATCAGCGGGGAAAGTCAGTGCTGACAATCGGTAGGCGACCTACCCGGGTCATCCATGTGGCTAAACAGCCATTCCATCGCAGCTTGCGGATCGTTATTCCCGGTCGCCAGCAGCGCCTTCTGGCACCGGACTGTCGGGAAACCCATTCCTTCAAGTTGCGCCATCGCTATCTCGTTGAACTGGGGTAGAACTGGGAAGCGGTCAGAGTCCCACCATATTCGCCGGCGACGAGAACGATAAGCATACCCGGTGCATCTTCAGGGAGCTCTATTTCCGTAGGTTGCCGACCTCGCCCGAGTTCCTTTTCCGTGAACTCTAACACATCGCTCGGCGGAAGGATTATGGGGATGTCTGCGCATTAATCAGCGTAAGACTTGGATTACTAGGCCAGTCACGATTCCGACCTAGCTTCGCAGGTACCCAGTTGACGAGTTGGAACTTTTTTGCGTGGATGACGAGGACATCGGGGAGAGACGCAAATCTCGCTCGCCTTGCAACAAGCGACAAAATATCAGTGCAGCACTAGCAAAGGGCAAAAGGGATCATGGTCGGCTTACTTGAGCGCGTGGACGGGTCTTTGGCATGACGGGCAATTATATTCTAGTGCTTCGACGCTCAACAAATTCTCCAGGCAGCGAGCAAGTAAAACCTCTTCGTATACCATCTTGCCGTCGTCGGTCTGACTCTTTTCCTGAACAGGTACTGCGACGCTAACGACGTCCGTTGTATCGACTCGATACCTGACCTTCTTGCAATCTCCGCATTCCAAGCGTTGTTCCATCCCATAGGAAAATACGGTCGTCGGATCTTTGCGAAGTCGTCAGAGAGTGCGAACAAAGGTATTCCTGCAGTTAAAGGCACCGTTATTAGAGCGATCCTTGTGTTTATGCATGTCCCGCCTCAGCGTGGTGAGAAGATACGTAAAGAATTCTTCCGAGTCTTGTTGGCGCATAGTCGAAAACTCTTCGTGGCCACGACCGATCAAAGCTTTGAACCCGCTTGGTTTGATCCCAGCTTGGAATACCGGAGTAGGCGAGGGATGATGCAGAGTTTCCGGAGGCGGGTTTTGTAACGCGCTCGCAGAATGGGACGATGCATAGTTGGCGGCATGCGAATACCGTCCGCTGAGCAAGCCGTCCGCTACTTTGTGCATCTGGCATTCGACACAATCAGCCGGCAATGGTTGAGTGCACACTTCGGCGTGATTTTCCGCAAGCGTCCCGTATCGGTTCTGGAATGCCGGTAAGGAAAATACGGTCTGTAGGACTGAGGACATGTAACAGCTTGTGCGGTTGTTGAGTGAGAAACAACTAGCGAAGATGAGGAGGCGCACCTGTTGCCCAGGTTGGCGAGTCCGGTGAGGGCGGGCCCAAAAAGCGGCTCAAGAGCTTTCCCATCCTCGCTGGTGAGAGAAAAGTCGTATTTGAGGTTATGTTCGATTTGCTGGGGACTAGGTCAGGACATAGATGCAGGGATGGTGACGACTGCTGTACTAATTCGGTCATACTCTTTTCAGTCTTTGTAAGTGACTGGACATTGATGTCAAACGCGCTCAAATGGTTGGCGAGGTCGGGGTCAAGTCTGGAATCATTGCAGATATAACAGTAGACGTCTTGAGAAGTGGGGCACGAGTCAGACATGTCGAGTAGCCGAATCTCGACTCACCTGCGTTGCCTTCGGGGGTGATGGTTCCCAATTTTACGCTAATGCCATGACCGGTCGTTTCAAAGTGCTTCAATCCGTGACCATTACCGCCAACGCCTCCATACTGTTGCCTTCCGCAACCGAGATTTCCGCAAAGTAAGCAAAGCCAAAGGTTTTCCTTGAGATCGCAAGCTGAACAATGGGCTAAACCTGGGATCAAAAGTCGGTGTTAGGACAGATAAGCCAGCACGACGAGCATACCGGACGCTGAAATAGGACGTGTTTCCAGTGGCTGCAGAGTCAAGGTGTGTTCACATGGGACGATCTCTTCTTCCCAAGCCTTTACTTCGGAGCGACGAGCTGATGACATTGAGGTCATGACGCCATCGACAAGCGACTTCACCTAGACTTGCTCTAGCCGCTGAACTCTTTATCCGAATCAGAAATATGAGAACCTTTGGATCGCCTGCGGCGCTTGACGACTCAAGACCGGACTCGGGGTCGCACTTCCAGCATTTAATCATTGTTACGTGTTCATACTTGTCCTCGTCGCGCTCCTCGACGATCGCGAGCTTTTTCATTTTGGCAGGAGGCTCTTCATCTTCTGACTGAGTAAAACATTCAATCAACACGTCCGATCCTCAACATCGATCGTCCTCTTACGCGTTGTGGGGAAGGCTTAAGTTTTCGCTTGATATTTAAGGTGAACGGATGACCCGATTTCTGGGAATGGGTTCGTGCGTGGTGTTTGACTTGGTCGGGACATCCTCCGTTAAAACAACTCAGGCACACTTCTACGCCGCTGGGTCCATCCTGAGCCGGTATGAAAACGGAGGGATGAGCGGGCTATTTGGTCTGAAAGCGAACCTGATTGTCGAAGCACTGGGTACATTCTTCACGATTCACTGCCTGTGACAACCGCGGGGGCTGCAGGTGGGCCAAGAGGGCGAGATGGGCACACTGTTCGGACATCGAGCGGGTTAGGAGTAGTGTAGTCGTATCTGAACGAGACTTTTGTATTCAGACTCCGACTAAACAAGAACAAGCCAGACGGACAATCAGCGTGTTATCTTACATTCTCTGCTGCGTCCTTGTGTGAAAGCGCGCATCTTCAAATATCACATATTGTTCTTGTCAAACCATCCCGAACTGCCAACATATCTAGGCTATGCTCGGGTGGTATTTTGCATCGCAATATCTGGAAAAGCACGTGATCGCACAGCGTCCTAGCACGTGCCCAGTATTTTTTTTTTTTATCAAACGCCCTTGCAGATCAACCGTTCTGCTCTAGACATGCCTCCTCCAGCCATGCCAAATGGCAACGCAGACGCTCGCGTCGAGACATTTACTCTCCCTTCCGTCGTCGGAATAAATTTTGGAAACACATACGCCTCGATCGCCGTCTTCACAAAGGTCCAACTCTCCGTTTTTCTATTCGTTGCGGAATAGACGATTGACGTACATCGGAATGCAGGAAGGCGTCGCAGAGTGCATTGCAAACGAGGATGGAGAGCGCCAGATCGCGTGCGCCGTGTCCTTTAATGGCGAGGAAGTTGTGAGTTGACCCGCTTCTGCGGACTTTAGTTGTCGATTTAACGTGTATCACAGTACATCGGCAACCAAGCCACTCATCAACTCGTCAAAAACGCCAAAAACACCATCATCGGGTTCAGAAATCTCCTAGGCAAAAAGTGAGATACCACTGCCGAGCTGTGAATTTATTACTGATGGGACTCTCAGGTTCTCCGAAATCTCCTCATCGTCCTCATCGGCGTCTCGATCTGCCCCCGCCATTCAACATCCCGATATTCCAGACGAACCGGCTTACAAAGTTCAAATCCTTCAGCCGGCGCCGTCTCCAATTCCCACCTCGCACTCAAATACGCCTTCAAACATGACAACTCCCGCCGCTTCACATGCCCCAACACCAAAATCCGAACCAATCCCGGCTGAACGCGTTCTTACCGTCTCAGAGGTCGCCACGATGTTTCTTCGTTCCTTGCTGGATTCCGCGGAAGACTTTTTGGGCAAAAAAGTGACGGGCGCCGCGATCACCGTTCCGAGTTCCTTCACCGCTGCCCAAAAACACGCTCTGGAAAAGGCGGCCGCGGACGCGGGGGTTCCCGTCCTCCAGCTTGTCGACGAGGCTGGCGCTGCCGCTGTCACCACCACCTCTGACTCGTGGACGACCAGTACTCAGCTCAACCCTGACCGGACTCAACTCGTCGTTGACCTCGGCTCCTCCTCGCTCTCCCTTTCTCTGCTTTCTATCCGTTCCGGACTAGCATACGTCTTGGCATCGTCGTTCATTCCCAATATCGGAGGGGAACAGATTGACGAGAAGCTCATCAAATTTTTCGCTACCGATTTCACTAAAAAGACCAAGGCGCCTCTGACGGTCTGCCCCTCCACTGAACCCGCAGATCGACGCGCGGAAGCGAAGCTGCGTCTCGCCATAGAACACACAAAACGGACGATCAGTGCCTCTCCAGGAGCAGCTACGTGCTCCGTCGAATCTCTCAAGGACGGCCTCGACTACACCGGTTCTATTAATCGAATGCGCTTCGATATGGTCGTTCGGTCCGTCTATGTCGCCGTCGCGGATGCAGTGATGGAGCTCCTCCAAACCGCCGCCGTCGACTCGCACGATGTGGATGAAATTGTCTACATCGGAGGGAACGCCTCCCTGCCTGGCCTTGACGAGAACGTCTGTTTGACGTGTGGGTTCCGGGAAGACATCGAAACGCCGTTCGCTCGTGGCACAGTGGTCGGCGGCGGAGTCGGGGATCCTACCACCATCCTGGCTCGAGGATGTGCCATCCAAGCGGAGCTCATCTCGTCGATTCCTGACGACGAGCAGCACCTAGAGCTGCGCAAAGCATACGGCAAGGAGGCAACCCAAGACAACCAGGTTCAGGCTACCAGCAAAACCGTGGGCGTACTCTTCCCTGACCCGTCCGCCGGCGAACTGGGTGGCGTTTGGATACCAATCGTGCAGAAGGAGACTGCCTTGCCAGCGAGGCGCGCCGTGAGGCTCGATGTCGAGCTCACAGATGCTTCAAAGAATTTTGCGTTCGAGGTTTGGCAAGTCAGCGAATCGATACACGTCGAGAAAGTCAAACCTCCCAAGCCCGAGATGATCGACGGCGAAGAGCCAACAGGAGACGAGGACGAGGAGGAAGAGGAAGAAGTCAAACATCGCCTTGTCGTCAAAGACACATGCCTCGGCACCGTCGAGGCGGAGGCGTTGCTCGGTATCAAGGCCAAGGGCAAGAGTAAGGATGCCGGAAAATGGACGACATCGATAGAGGTACAGTTCGTAATTGACGTTGAGGGTGGCTTGCGAGTGGACGCGAATGAAATCGGAGAGGGTGGTGCATCTGGACATCTCACTGTTTCTCCTCAACCATCATAGGCACGCTCTCGAATCTGTCTCTTTTGTTTCGTTGGCATATATTATAGAATTATACACTTTGCACCAGTTAGAGCACGGAGAAAATACTCGCTGGTGAACAATGGCTGGTTATGTGACGCAGCTCCATGGTGGACGACGGATGCCAACGACGAGGATGATGAAATAAAATCACCGTCGGTTAGGAAAACAAAACCACAATGTCACGTAGCATGTCCTCGACGCTTTTGTCTTCAGAGGGCTTTCATCCGACGCTCAGAACGACCGTGTACATCGACAATCCTTCAAATCCAGAGCGATGCTCTCTTTACGTTGCTTACGCGCTTCCATCGCTCGTCTTCGTCGACCCATACGAGCTCGCGATGCGCAGTGAATCCTACCTCGTCAGGCACCACGGCGATCCTCGGGTATCGTCGGCATCCTGAGGGTTCCAGCGAAGGAACAATTGCGGGAAGATAGTATAGCGATTTCGAGGTTGTTTGTGAAGAATAAAGGCTTCGGTTATGACGCCGTAGGCATCATACTCAGTTGGGGTACCCAGGACTGATTTCTGAGCCATCTGCAAGAGATAGGACTGGTCACTTGGAGATGTCATCGGTGTATGAGCTAGCAGTAGTGGTTCTACATCAGTAAGTAGGTACAAGGCGACGTATCAACACAAACAGATGGACTCACAGTTTTGAACGTCGCAGGTCTGTGTGTGGCGGGAACACGTATCTGATCAAGGATATGACCAGATTCTCAGGGTGGTTCGTGCACTCGGTTCACAAACTCTCATCCAAACAGTAGTTTCTTTGTACCAGAAACCTTTCATCGGAACAGTAAATCGTCATTTCTTTCTTTAACCCAGAAAACACTAATGTCGCCGAACAGCTCTCTGCGATGTATATCAAAGGTTACGAAATCAGTCGTGCCAAGGTGGCCGCCATCATCAGTGACCCGGGCAAAGTGGATGGTGTTATTAGGAGTATCCTTCGCGAGCACCTCGACGGCGATGGTTACAAGTTCATCGGCTGTGGAGATCGGCCCGGCCATAAAATCACTCGACCTTTAGTCATTGTCCTGGATTTCGACAACAATGAGGAGGCGTTGAGGAAAAGGCCGTTGGGTGAGATACATCCGACTATTCTGAGAGCCATGCCTGTCCTCGAAGGGCCAGATGTCTGGGAAAGAGCTGCTTGACATGTAGTGAGTAAAATTGTTGATGCCTTAGTGTTAACTCTCGATGTTTACATATCTGTTGAGTAGTCGGGCTTCTCTTTTTCTCTTTTTCTCTCTTTCTTTCCAGTTTGAACTCTAGGTTTGTTCATCGATACCATCTTCACGAATTCAGTCTTTTGTGTGTCCTTAAAAGTCACGCCATTCAGCTTAGATTTGCGGTGACGGGCACGTCGTTGGTTATTTCTTCTTCTTCTCCTCCTTCTCTTTTCATTGCGAGCACCTACAATCGACTCTTTGCAAGTAACGTTCTTTTCGACATGGCGGATGCAGGGATCAGGATCAAGCTCAACGGCGTCGTCAATCACACCGGGGCCATGTTCAACCCGGACATCGTCGTCGAGCCCCAGAGCAACTACGATATTGCTCCTTGGTTAGACCAGCCCGCAAGCACCTCCCCTTCGCAGCCCCTTCGCTGCTCCCCCAACGCTGATCTCCTCGACCCCATGCAGCCCTCACCGCCCACCAAGGTCGCCCGCTCGTTCGGCTTTGCCAGCAAACCCTCTTCTCTGCGCTCACCAACCTGCGCCAGGGTAGCGTGACCAACATCCTCGGCCGCCAGCCCTGCAAATCTGACTCGCACAGCACCCTCAGCATCCCGAACGAGGCCAAACGCCGCTCCGAGGACCACAACAGCATCGGCTCGTCCTCCTCGTGCGTGCTCACCCTTCAGAGCTCGTCCTCGCCCTCGAGCTCCTCGGAGCTGCGCAGGTCAAAGTCGTCTGTTTGCGGCCGTGCTGAAGCGCCACCCGAGCAGGAGTGGGCTCAGGCAGGACAAACACGATGCGGGCGTGGAGCACCCATCCCTCCGCCACCCTGCGCCGCCCCACCCCGGCGAGCACTACATCTATCCGAACTACCACCCGTACGACTCGCCGCTCTCCAGCGAGCCCTCGTCAGGCGGATACTATGGCGTGAATAGCAACAACTACCCCCTCACCCTGGCCGACTTTCGCGACCCGTTTCAGCCACAGGCGCCGCACCTCCCCCTGCACCCGCACCCGCGCCCTCCACCGCACTCACAGACCTCACCACCGTCCTCGGGCCAGCGCCGCAGCACCGTGAGCAAGCGCCCCATGGGGCATGGCATCATGAAGAGCGGCAGCATCCCCTCGGTCACGTTTGGCCCCTCTGGCCAGATCGTGCGCCAGACCGACTGGACCGCGCCCCAGAGCTGGTGGGTCGTCGAGCAGAACGGCGTGGACGGTCCTGATACGGGCGGATCGAGCAGCTCGGAGGAGGAGAGCATTGCCGGCAATAAGGATAGGGATAGGGAGAGAGAGAAAGATTGGGAGAGGGAATGAGATAGAAATCGGGAGTGCCGTCCCCCGCCAAGGAGCAGTAATCTCCGTGCAGCACACCTGAACGGTGCGAGCACCACGACGCTCGTCAATCCTCCCGGTTCCGATCTATCCATCTCCCCGCTCACGCACGTGCCGTCCGTGGGCCCACTCCACCTGCCCAACAGCTCGTCCTCCAATGATGATTCAGCGACGCTTTCCAGCAAAACGTCGCGCCCATCTACACTTTCGTTACGCAGCGATCACACGCACACTCAGCCGCACCCGCATCCGGGTCATCCGCATGGGCCACTACCCCCTCTGCCGTTACCCAACTCATCGCAGAAGCAGCAGCAGTGCTCGGGCGCGCGCACGTCAGTGTCGCAAACCTCATGCCAGTGCTGAAGGAGAGGCTGGTTGCAGATATGGAGACCCATCGGTTGTATCTCAAGGAGCGGGGAAGAGGTTGGGGTATTTTCTTTATTACGTGATTCGGTGCTGATTTAGCGGAGTGCAGAGCGGATATTGGGCCAGAATGAGTGGCCGGCTGATATTGTCTGGAGAACGCTTCAGCAGGCTGGTTACGATCCCGTAGATGGGCTGGAGCTGCTAGGAGGAGAGGGTCTTTCATTTCTTCTGCGATTCGTGTACAAAAGCGAGCTGCTCGGTCCAACGGTGCATTATCTTTTCGAATCTCCCCCTTTCTTCACTGCTCACTCTGTGAATGATATCTAGGAAGAAGAGCTCAGTTTTGAGAGATTCGACTATGTTGATCTCACAGGCTGAGGGCTGCGCACGATACCCGTCATACTACACCAATATGCTGATTCCATCACCTCCCTCCGACTCTCCCAGAACCCCATGCTCGAAATACCCCTCGACTTTATCTAGTCCTGCGCGAGCTCTGGCTGTCGCACATGTCCATGAAGAAGGTTTCGAAGAGTGTAAAGGAGGCAGAGAAATTGCACTGCCTGGACCTCTCGTCAATCTGGATAAGTGATCTGGGACCTGCCATGCTGGACAGAATCACCAGTCTCACAGCATTGTTCGTGCAGAACAACTGGATAAATGACTTGCTATGGTACTTAGGTTAGGTTAGGGGGTGTATCTCAAAGGCGACAGCGAGCGAAGCGAGCGTCGCTGAAGTCCGCTCGAGCGTTAAACAGGATGTCAACAGGTGACTGGGGATCCAGTACCGCATCCTGTTTTGCCTTTATAGGCTCGTCAGGACATCCGTTTCCTGTAAAATTGAAGTAAGCGGTCCGGAGCGGTGCGGTACTCACTGTTCTTTTTCCCGTTATTACTCATCCTACGACGATGATCAGTAAGCATGCCCAGCAAAGCTGACTCACCGTAGTGCTAAGAATAATCATTGCATTACCAATCGTATCGCAGATTGGTTGCAAATGGCGCCCGTTCGTAAACGTTTTTACGATTGAACACCTTATGACTATCCTTGTGAACAGACCAGCCTATGTTATCGAAAGTAATCAGCGTCAGGCTTAACTACTAGCCAGAACGCCCAAACGGCAACCCGGACAGGCATACGGTCTATGTTTCGCGCTGTGGTTCTCCGGGCAGTTGCCCGCGGACCTGCCCAGGACCCGACCATAACTAAACGGCGGGCAACTTAGCTTGCCTTGCCCGACGTCAAGTTTAACCGCAGGCCGGCGAAGGGGGGAGCAAGTACCAACAGGACTTACCTATTATACAGTGCTTTTATAAGATTAATCATATAAATTACAACATGCAAAACTTAGTATTTTCCCAAGGTTAAGCACTCAATCGAAAGCTATAATATAGTAGATTCTAAGCCTAGAATATCTAAGACTTTGGTGCAGTGGTTGTAGAGATAATTGGGTCGCAAGTTGGAATGAGGATGATATTTGCCGACCAAGTTTTTCCCACAGTACCAATATTGTGAACACATGAATCATGGTCATTTAAGCATGAAAATAATGTAGGATTGATATTGGATACAAGTTACCAATAGTTATAGTCAGTTACTGTCATTCACCGTCACCAACCGTCATTCACCGTCACTGACAGTAATTGACCGTCATTCACCGTCATTCACTTAGGGTTATTGGAGACTTTGTAGGGAGGAGTAGGGAGCGAAATTACCTGGATGAGCTAGGGAGGGCTTAGGTGGTACGGCTGGTTGGCTAGGGTTTTCACTACTTGCACTGTAGAACCTGGACATTAAAATTTTTGGAAACATCTTTTGCATTTCACAATATTTTGTATGACATAAAATTTGTTCTCCTCTCATATGGGGAATAAACAATGATAATGTCAAAAAAATACAGTCGTGAGTAACTTTTAATATAAATGAAAGACGTGCTGCTATTCTGGGACTACAACTGAATATTGATATTGAAGACAGCTTGAATCAGAGCATAAAGAACTTAGGGTTAGTGATGGATAGCAATACCAAGGGAGATGGAATGTGGAAGAAACCTCCATCAATGACAGACAAGGATGGCAGGATGGAATGGGACTAGAAGGGGTGACCATTGATGATGGATAGCGATGACCAGGCAATACCAGACGTGAATGAAATGAGTGTCAATGATGGCTAGTAGACATCAAGTCATACTAGCAGACAGCCCGACAACACGTCAGGACCGTCAAAGACGAAATCGTGCGACTTCAAGTCAGCCCGAGCTTGTGGCAGAGACGAGAAGCAGAGCAGAAGGAAGATAAGATTGAGTTGGTCACCAGGCATTTGTATTACATTGTTTGCACTCTTTGTCAGCAGTGCGTCCTTTGTTTGCACTGACTTGATGAAATTTAACCAAGTCTGTTCTGTCACTCCCTTCCGCTCTCTCTGCTCCTCCTCGCTCCTCCTCTCTCCCTCCCGCTTCTCTTCTGCTCACCTCACCGCACCTATTATTGGAACAGCAACCCTGACTTGATGTTGGGTTGCTCCCAGGACATGACTTGATGTCTGTCCTTGATTGAATGACTGGACGTCTTCGATCTCGACGATCATCTGGATCAAGACCCGCGCTCTCATTGTCTCCTCATGCCAATTGCCAGACGCTATGACTTGAACTTGTATTGATGGTTCATTCAGTAAGCTTTTTGATCTTTATCCCTAGATCTTCGTCTGAACGCATCAATTTTATATGTTGCCTATGCACGTTAATACCAGGATTTCCCCTCAACGTTCTGGGAGTTCATCTCTTACCACTGCCTGGGTTTTTAATGAACTGTTCTATTGCTATTAAGGTGAATCATCTTCTACATACAGTCACGAACAGGAACTCTTTCTAACTGACATCCATTTGCAATCAGGTCCGCACCCTTGTGGTATGTCTAGGCTTCAAGCAAGAAAAGAGTTGGAGGAGAACAGCAATAGGTCTGTGTTTCGTCCTTCCTAAAGATGAGCTTGAGTGACTTCAAGCTAGGCCAAGCTTGTCTAAATATTGGAAAGAAGGGAAAGAGCGGCGTTGATATTGTGGGCTGCTTGAATGACCTGGGTGGCCTCGGAATATAGTAGGAATGTCATACTGAAATCCATGAAATGTGTTAGCGAATGCGTTGAAAGGCCTGAGTGATGTACAAAGTAGTCCAGTGGATACTTAGGTCGGAATCAAATTAAGCCTGCCATGACTATTCAGCGACAGCATTGGCTTCGATGTTGCTGATGAGTTCATTGAGAGGATTATTGACAGTGGGTCGGGAGATGTTGAAGCCATCATTGGAGGCTGAGGAGTTGAGCTCTTCACCATAAATCATGAGAAACGTTGAAGATGGCAAGAATACATCGAAGAAGGATAGTAGACAACATGTCATACTATCAGATAGACAGACAACACGTCATGTCTATCAAATCCAAGCCCAAGCGACAACGCGTCAGCTCAGGATGGAGTGGGGGCAGTATGGAAGAGAGACGTGTTCAGCAAAATAAGAGAAATGGAGGCAGCGAAGCGAGATAAGATTACCATTCATTTGTTTGTTTGGTAAGACTGTATTTTCTCATGATGGTAGAGCCAAATAGAGATCAAGCGTCTCCGCCCTTTCCTTTTTCTGTTCCTCTTCATCTCCTTCCTACCTCTCCGCTCTCCCGACTATCATTGGAAAGACGGCTCTGACTTGAAGTCGGGCTGCTTTTCAGGACATGACTTGAAGTCTGTCCTTGATCGAATGACTTGAAGTCTTTGATCTCAATGGTGCCTTCAACTCTCATTTGGTGCCCTTATCTTTTTATCTCTCTCAAGTTCATTTTAGCAGTCCTCTAGGTATGTATTTCATTGACCTTAACAGCACCAATTCCATCTAACAATCATAAATCGTCAGATTTTTTTTCTTTACATTCGTGATCCTAACTTTACAGCCTACAATATTTCTTATAAACGTTCTTTCAGTTAGAAGGAACTACACTACAGGAATTATATACTGAGATGATGGGTTTAGAAATGACTGTAGGTTCTCCTCTAGTTTCGACTCCTTGGATCAAACTAACCATTTTTCTCCTCTAGATTCACATTTCTTTTCAATCGTCATAGTCGCATAGAAATGTATGACACACATGACTTATATGCGCTTTTTTTGTACTTTGTGATAAGAATAGATTGCTGTTTATTGGAGATTGTGTCTAGATTATAGATTCTTCGTTTGAGATAACTTACTGAGGAGTGAATTCGTGTCTTTTAACGTCAATCTTTTATCTGTGAGGAATGCTTGTCTATCATCGATTCTCTCTTATTAATTACTTTTAGCCGCTCACAAGAATGTCATCGATCAATGCACAACATCCAACTGGTGCAAATGATCCTTTGGACGACATCTTAGACGAACTGCCTGAGTATGCCGCACACCCAGAGGAATACTGCTCTAGTCCAGTACTCCCTCGATCATCGCTTAGGTTTAGGGTTAGGTTATTAAGACTTGCTAGGGTGGACTAGGGTGGAAAATTCTGGCCGCTAGAGTGAGCTAGGATGGGCATTTTGGATGGCTAGGATGAGCTAGGATGGCTTTTTGCACTGCTAGGATGAGCTAGGATGAGTGGTTCCTGTAGCTAGGATGAGTACTTTTTACTGCTAAACAGCTTTTCTGGCAGTACATCTGCTTCATGACTTTCTGTTACTCTGCGTTACCTTGGCTTCCCTGCCATTACCTTGACTTACATTTGCTCACACATTTTGGTAGCCATCTTAGACGCCTGTGATTTGACTTGATGACTTGGATAGCATGCTTGAATCTGTGGCCTCGCAGATGCCATTGATTTCAGGTGCCATGGCAGTCATGTGATCCATGGCATCTATGAGGCCTTGGATTTCTGATGCTCCATGGCCTTGCAGACAACATGGATCATGTGACTGCCATGGCACTGGAAATCAATGGCGTCTGCGAGGCCATGAATTTCTGATGCCATGGTAGTCACATGATCCATGGCGTCTACGACGCTCTTGATAGAATAGTTATGTGAGGCCTTGAGTTCAAGTCCCACTCATGACATTTTTATATTTTGCTCAAATCTTGTCTGTCCTAGACGCCCTCAGATTCAAGTCATTAATTTATATCCATCTATGACACCATTGTATTTTTATTTATACATGTTCATTCATACCATAGCCTGTCTCTTTGCCCCATCCCTTTGGCTTATCCCGCAAGATCTCAAAGCTACGCTCTGGAAAGAAAAAAACCGAGCTCATACGCCCAGGCGTCAATGTATCATCACTCTCCCTCATTGGCATTTCAAATGGCGCAACTTCATGGTATATGTCTACTGCATAGAAAAGGCAAACATGCCCAGGACGATACCTAAATCCTTTGTAAATAATTAGACTAAATTATTAAAATTATGACTTACGAAAACTTGATGTTAAACTGAGGTACGACTATTTCACCTCCTCTAAAATTGCCGCACGGAAAACAGGCTGAAGGACCAATATCTCGGTCATCTATATGAAGATCGCCTTGAAGCTTGAATATTAATGCGCGGCCTAACCATGGACCGGGATCTTCTGAATACCAGACGCCCGCCTCGAACGCTTTCTTGTATTCTTCGTAGACTCCAGGAAAGAGAACTTCGAACATCGTTGCGAGAACAAGTGCGGTTGGTCGTGTTAATCAATAGTATTGAACAATAGCCATGGTTGAGATGCCACTCTTAGTAAAAAGCGAACACAGGTACAATCCCTGTCGAATTCGTTAGTAGTTTTTTTTTTGATGTTAATATTGGGCTTACCTGATTCTCTTTGCCTCGCTGAGTCCAAGCGTGTACGAGGTGCATGAGACCTTTTCGCTCCTTCATGTTTTCCATTGTCTCTGTATCCGTATACCTATTGATCCGCGGGTTTTCGTCATCCAGGTCCCATTCATGGCGCTTTTCGGGTTGGTTCAGAGTTGGTTGTATGTGAGAAAATAATTTTTGCATTTGTTCGGCATAACTTTCTAGTAGATTGCTCTAAAAAAATTCCTCATTAGTGTTAAGCATTAATAAACAGATAAAAGAGAGGTGACCGTCAAACCGTCATGAAGAATATTCCTCTCTGTGTCAGATTTTGATTTGTCGTTAACCTCTTCCGCTTCTAATCTTGCTAGAGAACGCTCCGTTAGCTGAGCGTCAAAGTTGCTTTGGATATTATTCGCCCCATCCTCCTCTACGAGCTCAAGACTGACTTGAATGTCTGTCTTCAACCGATCGCCGAGGTAAAAAAAAATCGGCCGCCCGCTGGCATCATAATATTGAGCGGAAAATGGTCGCGAAGGGACGTCCGCTGCCAGAAGAGAGACGCAATGATCCTGCAGTTGATCTTTAGTATGCCGATCTTTGGAAATATTCCGAAGCTCTTCCAACGTAAATGGTAAGCGATACTTGTCCGAATATTTTAGAAAACTGAGAGCTCTTCTCTTAGCTCGTGCGATTGTCTCTTTTAGATGGACGTTTTCACTCCGAGTAGAGCCAGTGTTCGACATTAGCGGATCCGTTGGAATACCGTCAATAAAAATGGGGGAAGGAACAGCCTGGTCATCTTCGTATGGCTAGAAATTGATTAATATTAGTACGTATGCGCAATAATAATAATAATAATACCGCAAGCTCGAGTTTTTGTTTTTTCTTATGGGAGGGTTTTGCGTCGGGGGAGCTATCAGCTTGACGGCGGTTCTAAAGATAGAAAAAGTGAGCGATATTGATATAATCAAGGTGAAATGCACTTGCGCTTTGCATTGGAAGAGATTGGGCGTCGTTGAGTCCTGGACTAGCCGGCAAAAGAAGGCGGCTTTATAGGGCTTGAACCATGTGTTGATCTTGGAGCGCATTGCATGGCAGCGTCATAGATGCTGCCGAGCAATCGCTCCCTGATCAGCACATGGTTCAAGTCCCTAGAAAGCCGCCTTCTCTTTTTTGAAATGAATCTATCAATCAATAGGTGATCGTCACATTTGCAGGCTTTCTCGGACATGCTTCACGTATTACAGAAATGAGGCAAAGGATTGTTTTTCATTCGTCGGCAGGGGAGGGATGTTGTAATACAGGCGTTGTCCATTCGTATCTAATTAGTCGGATAGAGGCGGTGAGGTATTTGAGCGGCACGTCCGAAATAATCGTAAAAGGTCTGCGTATAAAACTTTGCTACCGTGAACTCCAGCTCAATTGCCTGCTCATCAGAAATGTCCCGAGGGGATCGGTTTGATAAGACAAATATGGAGGGAGACCCTCTCCACGATCGGAGGACACGACTCATAGCGACAATGTATGGAAGTCGATCCCTAATGTTATTAGCAGCGAGGCCTTGATTTGATCGAGGAATGATGGGCAATATAAATGGATTATGCACGAAGCAGTCCGAAATGAGTTCCTGACGGGACAAACAATGACCTGCATTCGATGCGTTGAAGTCTACACAGGCGCGAAGATCCAATGAGACAAATTCGTGGGCAAAGTTGAGCTCATAGAGCTCCCAGACGATCTCTTGAACAATGCGGGTAGGAGGTAGTTGCTCTGGCAGATACTCAGTGCCTTGCCACACAATAGGTTCGCCATAGCTGTTGCGAGCTTGGAGGAGTTGTTCGCCAAAGCTTCCGGACTTCGGTAGCATAGTATCGAGCATGGCTCGGTAGTGTTTAGCTCCTCGCGAATCTCCTTGGATGTCCATTTTGAGACCTGTGGCCAGAAAGTCGCGCCATGATTGACTTGACATGGCCAAGTGCTTCTCCGTCTTGACGCGCATGAGCCAGAAATAACGCGCTCGTAATCAAGATGTGATGAACTTGGCCTTTCTCTCGTCTTTCGTGCTGCTAATCAAGAGACTGCCATCGGGGAAAGTGTAGTGGGCTGTCTTGGGTTTAGATTGAATGGGCCTAACGACTTGTCGAAGGGCAGAGCTCCATGCTGAGATAGAAAAGGGTGCGAGCGTATTCTCGAACGGGGAAAATGAATCGCGTCCGCTGATTTGAGGGTTCTGAGACTTGGACGCTAGAAATTTATGTCAGAAATAAATATACAACAGCAAAGGAAGCCCTTACGACGGGTTTCCTTCACTATATTTTGTCTCTGCTCCATCGTGATAGTTGAGGAGGGGTGAGACTGCAAAGAAAAGGCATTGCGGGACTGGGTTGCTAGAGTATCAGATGCCTGAGAAGATGTATCGTTTGCGGAAGGAGCAAGGTTGTCTCCGAACGCATCCTGGTATGTCAGCCATTGTCGACAGTAACGATGGATAGCCTCGTGTTTGTGGGGACTCAATGAGCTGCCAGAATAGATGGTCGGAAAGGGGGGATTATGAGGTTCGACGCAGATCAGACTAGGCGCGTATGAAACTGGGACAACTTCCCAGATGTTGCAGTTGAACCCAGTTGACGCGAAGAGTTTTGTTTCCCGGATAAGCCAGACGGGCAGTCCAGCGGTGAAGAAGTCTTCGGCGGTGCGGACAATGTTTGTGAAAGCACCAATACAGTTAGCGATATCTGTTGCAGGGGGGAGTCTACCGTCCATTCGAGGCTTGTAGATTTGAAGGTAATCCAAAAGCCCGTGCATTTCGAGGTAGTGGCGTTGATAGTCTGTTACGCCGAATCGCATCTGTTCATATGTTGTATAGAGAGAGCCGAGGCGAACGCAGGCATAATGCATTGTGCGCTCTAGAGTTAGAAGAAAAGCGTTCGGTTCTGGTGTAGACGACTTATATTGTCCGATGCGACGCTGCATCTCCTGTTCCATCCCTTCGAAAACATCAAATTTCGTCTTCACGAGTTGGCCGAGGCCATTCACAAGACCACCCGTTAAAGGTGAGAAATCGGCAAGGGTAGGATCCCACCACATGATGGACAGCGGATCATTTGAATTCAACGGTTTTTTGGGGATCGCACCAAGGTGAGGATACGTTCGGACCCAAGGCTGGGGCCAAAGAGTATAGTCATTGAAACCAAAACGAAAGTCCTTGCCAAGGGAGACATCAACGTTCTCCAATTGCGGGCGGTATATTAGATTCTGATTAGGTGTTGTGCATACAAATCGCCCTCCTCCAACAAAAGCCGCGACCTGTCCATCATAAGCATTGAGAGGTTCTGGAAATGTCATCAGAATAGTATTACTAAGGGGCGATTGTTGGCATACTGTATAAGTTTTTTCCACCCAAGAGATTGATATCGTTTTGCGACATTTCTGAAGAGGATTGTAGGAGACTGTCTTTATAAAATTGACAGTAAATCAAGAAAGGCGATTAGTTCTGCAGAATTGATCAAGACAATCGCAGACTCACCAAAAAAAAAGAGCTGCACTACCATCTGAGAAGACACAGCCGTCAGTGACGGACAAGGACAGCAGGGTCATATGAGTACAAAGAGTTGAGAGGGAGGCATGATCGGACGTGGAGAAAACGACCGTCAATGACGGACGAGATAATGGTTAGGATGGCAGCAACGCAATGCAGAGGTGGAGGGGCGTGCGTCAACGACGGACGGCCAGAGCAGCCAAGGCAATGATGGGAGATGGTGGCAAGGCAATACGTGCGTAGAAGAAGCGGGCATCGAAGACGGAGGGGAGTGGCAAGACAATTCAGGTGTGCAAGAGGTGGGCATCAAGGACGGACGGCAAAGGTGGGATGATACAGTCAAGGTAACGACGGAGGGTGGTGGCAAGGCAACGTGAATGAGAAAGAGGCGGGCGTCAATGACGGAAGGCAACGGAAGCCGGGGCGATGATGGAAGATGGCAGCAAGACAATACGTATGTGGAAAAGGCGGGCGTCGACGACGGACGGAACGGTGAGGCGATACGGTATAGAAGAAATCGAGGCGATGGTGGAGAGTGGCAGGTGTGGAAGAGGCGGGCGTCAATGACGGACGGCAAGTTGGGATGATGCAGTCGAGGCAATGGCGGCAAGGCGATATGGGTGCGGAAGAGGCAGGCATCAACAACGGATGGCGAGACCGGTATTGAAGAGGTCGGGGCGATGACGAAGGGCGGGCGTCGGTGATGGATAGCAAGGCGGATGGGACCATGAAAGAAACAACCGTCAATGACGGACAAGAACGGCAGGACGATACGGGAATAGAAGGGGCGGCCATCGACGACGGATAGCGATGGCAAGGCGATACCGGACGTGAAGGAAATGAGCGTCAACGACGGCTAGTAGACGTCAAGTCATACTAGCAGATAGTCCGACAACATGTCAGAACCGTCAAAGACGAGCTCGAGCAACTTCAAGTCAGCCCGAGCTCGCCTAAACGTCGGAGGGAGGGAAAGGGAAAAGAGAAGGGGGGAGGACTTACTTGGGAACGAGAGGGTCGAGGCGTGGGCGGCAGGGCAGCGAGAAGGCGACGAGGAGGCAAGGAGGAGGGTACGAGAAGCGGAGGAGGAGGAAGATAAGATTGAGTCGGTCGCCGGGCATTTGTGTTGCGTTGTTTGCACTCTTTGTCAGCAGCGCGTCCTTTGTTTGCACCGACTTGACGAAATTTGGCCTAAGTCCGTTCCGTTATCCGTCTTCCCTTCCGCTCTCCCGCTCTCCGCTCCCCCGCTCCCCTCGCTCCCTCTCCCCCTCCCGCTTCTCTTCTGCTCACCTCACCGCGCATATCGTTAGGACAGCAACCCTGACTTGATGTCGGGTTGCTTCCAGGACATGACTTGACGTCTGTCCTTGATTGAATGACTGGACGTCTTCGATCTCGACGATCATCTGGATCAAGACCCGCGCTCTTGTTGTCTACATCTTCCGTTATCACTCGCCCTTGTCGTCCGTCATTGACGGTCATTTTCTCCACATCCGATCATGACTGCCTCTCAACTCTTTATACTCATATGACCCTGCTATCTTTGTCCGTCACATCTTCTCAGACGGTAGCGCAGTTCTTTTTTTTTTTTGGTGAGTCTGTGATTGTCTTGATCAATTCTGCAGAACTAATCGCCTTTTTGTTTTGTTTGGACAACCTGTCAATCCTACAAAGACGAAGCCTCCGCAATCGGTGAGTAAATCTCTTCGTTTGACTGCTATTATTGTACAATATCTCACAATCCTTCTCAGAAATGTCGCAAAATGATATCGACCTCTTGGGCGGCTAAGGCTTATACAGCACGCCAATTAACCGCTCCCTACTAACCTCTCAATGCTTATGATAAAAAAGTCGCGGCTTTTGTTGGAGTTACATTAGTGCGTTGGTGGCGCTCGTTCTCTTCGCTATTCTAAGGTCCTTGTACCTCAGCGTGAGTCCTCAAATATCATCTGCAGCCCCGTCTCAAACGTTTTGGCATTCACTCTCAAACTAGTTTGGCCCTAACTCCTTGGTTCTATCTCTCGGATGCCACTGCCTAACTTACGTGGATACGTCCGCTACGCAACTACCTAAGACATCTTCGACTGCCCTAGGCAAATCCCAACCATCCGTTTTATTGTTAATGGTACTGTACTGTAACTGTTACTGTTTAATAGTCTACTGGTAGGTTGATTAAGATTTATGGCCGAATCAAAACTGTCCGTAATCCTCTGATATTTAGTATTGTCCTTGACGACCTGTTGCTATGCATTGTCATAAACCGTACCGATTTCCTTGCTGCCGAATAAAGTATGCGCTTGAATTCGAATGCCCGCATCGATTATATATATAGTTCTCGCAAGATAATATTTCATGATAAATCGGATGGATTATCATCTACAACTTGACTATAAGCAATATGTGAATAGACGCAGCAAAATAAATTAATCGTCGCTGCTTAGTCGTCAGTTGGACTGTTTCAAATGTAAAGTCAGAGAATGCTTACTTGTTCGAAATCCGGATAGGCTTGGTGTTCACAAGAATATGAGGAGCCGGACCTCTTGAACCTAGTGAAAGACGAGTAAATGCTGCCATTAGATCATTTACTTGTCACGAGTTTGGTGTCGATAAGGAAGGAAAAGATGCTGATCATGAAGCGCTTTATCCCAGTCAACCGGAATCAGAAAATCAATGCCAACTCGTATGTTTTCCAAAAGTCTAATATAGGATTATGTAATAGGTCACATGCACAGGACATTTTCATCTCGTTCACGTGAAACGCAATACCGACGGCGGCAAAGTAAAAGAAACTGCCAGTCTATTGGAAAGAAAAAGAACAGAAAAGGAAAAGGCCTCACGACCAACTATGTAGAAATCGTGCTCTAAGGTCATTCGGCAGAACGATATAAAAAGAAACCAAAAAGAGAAGAAAAAAAAGATCTGGGTCACGACTGTATGTAGAACTGCGATTCACCTTAATAGCGATAGAACAGTTCGTCGAATGCCCGGGTGGTGTAAGAGATGAACTCCCAGAACGTTGAGGGGAAAGTCTGGCGTTAGCATGCATAGGCAGCGTATAAAATGGATGCGGTCAGGCGAAGTTCTAGGGATAAAGATCGAAAAGCTTACCGAATGAACTGTCAATACAAGTCCAGGTCGTAGCGTCCGGCGATTGGCACGAGGAAACCGAGTGATGCAGAGGTGGAGGGGCGGGCGTCAACGACGGATGGCCAGAGCAGCCAAGGCGACGATGGAAGACGGTGGCAAGGTGACACGTGTGGAGAAGACGTCGAGGGGATGACGGAGGGCAGTGACAAGGCAAACCAGGTGTGGAAGAGGTGGGCGTCAATGACGGAAGATGGCGGCAAGGCAATAAGTGTGTGGAAAAGGCGGGCGTCAATGACGGAAGGCAACGGCGGCCAGGACGATGATGAAAGATGCAAGGCAATACGTATGTGGAAAAGGCGGGCGTCGACGACGGACGATAACGGTGAGGTGATACGGTATTGAAGAGGTCGGGGCGATGGCGGGAGTCGGCGATGGTTAGCAATACCAAGGCGGATGGGACGTGGAAGGAACGACCATCGATGACGGACAAGAACGGCAGGACGATACGGGAATAGAAGGGGCGGCCATCGACGACGGATAGCGATGGCAAGGCGATGCCAGACGTGAAGGAAATGAGCGTCAACGACGGCTAGTAGACGTCAAGTCATACTAGCAGACAGTCCGACAACATGTCAGGACCGTCAAAGACGAGCTCGAGCGACTTCAAGTCAGCCCGAGCTCGCCTAAACGTCGGAGGGAGGGAAAGGGAAAAGAGAAGGGGGGAGGACTTACTTGAGAACGGAGGGTCGAGGCGTGGGTGGCAGGGCAGCGAGAAGGCGACGAGGAGGCAAGGAGGAGGGGACGAGAAGCGGAGGAGGAGGAATATAAGATTGAGTCAGTCGCCGGGCGTTTGTGTTGCATTGTTTGCACTCTTTGTCAGCAGCGCGTCCTTTGTTTGCACTGACTTGACGAAATTTGGCCAAGTCCCTCCTACCTTCGTTCCGTCATTCCTCCTTCCCTCCCTTCTGCTCTCCCGCTCTCCGCTCCCCCCGCTCCCCTCGCTCCCTCTCCCTCTCTCGCTTCTCTTCCGCTCCCCTCTCCTCGCCTATCGTTGGGACAGCAACCCTGACTTGACGTCGGGTTGCTTCCAGGACATGACTTGACGTCTGTCCTTGATTGAATGACTGGACGTCTTCGATCTCGACGATCATCTGGATCAAGACCCGCGCTCCCGTTGTCTCCTCGTGCCAATCGCCAGACGCTACGACCTGGACTTGTATTGACGGTTCATTCGGTAAGCTTTTTGACCTTTATCCCTAGAACTTCGCCTGACCGCATCCATTTTATACACTGCCTACGCATGCTAACGCCAGACGTTCCCCTCAACATGTTCTGGGAGTTCATCTCTTATGCCACCCGGGCATTCAACGAACTGTCCTATCGCTACTAAGGTGAATCGCGTTCTACGTACAGTCATGAACCGAATCTCTTTCTAACTGATATTCGTTCACAATCAGGTCCGCACCCTTATGGCTAGACATGCTCGAGCGGGAAAAGAGTCGGAGGAGAATGACATTCGGTCTGTCTTCTATTCTTCCTTTTTCTTTTTTGTCTTTCGGCGGTAGCTTCATTCGCCGCTTATTTTCCTTTCTTTTTTGTTTCTTTTCATTTCATTCTGCCGAATGACCCTAGAGCGCGATGCCTACATCGTCGGTCATACGGTACTCTTTTACAAATTTGCACCAAACGACCCTAGAGTACGATGCCTACATCGTCGGTCATGGGGCTTTTCCTTTCTTTCTATTCCTTTCTGGCAGACGTGGAGGGATACTTTACCTATATTTTGTATCACGTGAACTGGATGAAAATGTCCTGTACATGTGACCAATTATATAATCATATTTTCGACCTTTGGAAATCATATGAGTTGGCGTTGATTCTTAGTTTTCTGATTGCAGAAATGGCATCGCACGCGTGGATTGTCCAGTCAAAGCTCTTCCGTTCCACTCCTTGGCTTTGCAACTTCGTATCGCAACCGGAGTTGCATTGTTTTGAACCGCGGTTTCAGGTGAGTGTTCTGCCAGTTTACGCGCGTGCCCACCCAACGACCAATCTGACTTATTGGAACGAAGGATATTCTGGCACAGTTGCAGTTCATTGAGCAAGGGTTGGCATTGCCCGCTCGTGGTGTAGGGGACGAAGTTCATCGCCAACTATTCCTAACTGCTGCGCCGGACGACAAACACTCTCAACATGCGGCGAAGGGCGCGGCTATATTTTTTTGCTACGCCGTCCTGGATCTTTTCGCATTGAAGACTCAACGTTTCGCACAAAGGCCGCCCCGCGAATTGAATTTGAAAACCATCGACGTTCACGAATCGGTAAGTCATACGCAGTTGTTCGCAATGCGACGAATGAGTAACAAATAAAAAAAAGTGGTTGCATTCCTTCAAGGATTGGCCGCGGCGAATTTTGTCAGCGGTCTCCACTTTTGCCAAATCCTTGCCATCCCAGCCTCGTCTGGCGTCGAATTCCGATGACGTTATCGCCCGCATCACATTGGATATATCGGCGAACGTGGCTAACGCGAAGCAGGTTAAGCTCCTGCGAATTTTTCAAACACTCTCCCTGCATCTAGCGTATCTGTTGAAGGTGAGTTCAAGTGAGGGGTCTATTGCAGTGTTAGTATATTGATCTTCTGCCAGGGAGACGTCGACGGCCCAGGCTCCTTGAAAGAATTAATGGAGGCATGCGGGTACGTAATTCTTTTTTGTTTGACAACTCTCTTTTTAATCCGCAGGCTTGCAGAGTTACAGATGCTTCCCTCTTGGACGCTATCGCGTGCTGGAAAAATGGCACAACCTATCGAAATGCGTTGTTCATGTTCTGCGCCATCTCTCCCATGATCATCCTTTCAGATCAGAATATCTTCACGATTTCTGCCAGGCGATATGAGCTTATATATGTGAGTCTTCCAAGTCTTCATTTAATTCACTTTTTATTAAAGTCCACCTTAGATTATGCACGTTCTGGATTCGTATGACCGACCGACGACCATTAAGACTATCGAGGAAATCGCATTTGATTCCATCGAGCGATATCTTACCACGGAGGTCCCAGCTTACGACGTTTATAAATCGATGTTGGACAAAATTGCTCCCTTGGCAGTGCAAGCTACGGAAGAAGAACGGAACTGGTTCACGGAGGCGATCGCAAAAGGCCCTTCAAAGCTTCCGTCGCAGGCAACGACGTCGCTTGGCTTGTGCCCTCCTTCTCAACCCAGAACTCCGTGCAGAACGCTGCCTCCGCCTCCGCCTCTGCCTACCCCAACTACGCCTCTTTCTCCAACTCTGCCTTCCCAAAGCACACCTCCGTCTCCTCTCCCGCCTTCCCCAAGTGTGCCTCCGTCTCCTCTCCCGCCTTCCCAAAGCACGCCTCCGTCTCCTCTCCCGCCTTCCCCAAGTGTGCCTCCGTCTCCTCTCCCGCCTTCCCCAAGTGTGCCTCCGTCTCCTCTCCCGCCTTCCCCAAGTGCGCCTCCGTCTCCTCTCCCGCCTTCCCCAAGCGCGCCTCCGTCTCCTCTCCCGCCTTCCCCAAGCGCGCCTCCGTCTCCTCTCCCGCCTTCCCCAAGTGTGCCTCCGTCTCCTCTCCCGCCTTCCCCAAGTGCGCCTCCGCCTCCTCTCCCGCCTTCCCCAAGTATGCCGCTTTCTACACCCTCACCTTCTCCAACTACCATTTCTTCGCGTTTGCATTCCCCATTTACGCCTCTTTCAGGAACGCCTGACGCCAATTCTGATGACTCCCCTGATGAAGGGCCTTCCGAGTCGGATCCACCCTCCGAAGATATGGACGTGGACGAAACTTCCCGTCCCCCCAGTATCCGATCCAAAAAACTTCACCACAGCAAAAGAAACAAAAGGCCTGCAGAGGGCGCGGGACGGGTGGATTCAGCGGCCTCTAGGTCCTCGCGCAAACGTAGGTGATCATCGACGCCCGAAAATCCTATTGGGAAGCTGATTCCAACGGTTATCGATGTTGAGGGAATTGTACGTGTCTCTATTTTCCCATTTTACTCTATGAAATTCAATTTATCATCTTAACAGTACGGGGGCGGAAGCAGAAATTCTATGAAGGAGAAGTTGGAAGAAGGCGACGCAGAGGTATGAGCCCTTTTGTCTTCGCCACTTCTAACGACTCAGCTCCTCTTATACAGAGACAGCCAAGCATTCGACCTTACACCCTCTATGACGCCTTCGGCAGAACCGAGTTATGGACGCCAGCTTTTCATGTATTTAATTCACCTTTTATTAAATTCCGTTGCAAATCAACTAACTAGCTCCCCCTTACGCAGTTCTTTCGCGAACGCAAGCAGTTGGCGCTCATGATGTCTGCTGTCCAAAAGCTCTATGAAGATGGGAAGCCGGTCAACGTTCGAGGCAATAAGGACTCCCCCATTCGCATATATACGAAAGAGGAGTGGCTTAGCCTCTCTCCGCATGCGGTGGTGCAGGCTTTCTCTGAGAAACCAATCGTCATCTGCGGAAATCATGAGCCGAAGTACGCGTTTGACGTCAAAGGTTGGGCAGAGGCAATTGAAGAAGATGTTTACAAACAGATAGACATCATTGGTAAGCCCTAATGGCCGCAATCCAGCAATTCAGCTCACCTGTAAGGCAGACCTGTTCATCCCCATTTTTCCAAGCGATGACGACTTTACAGACAAGGAAAGTGAATCTGGCGAAGAGAACGACGCTGACGAAGAAGGTGGAGAAGCCGCTGAAGTCGTAGATGATCAGCTCCGGCATGTTGCTGGAACGCCACTGGACGTCATCGACACCGCGGGGAAGGACGGCGGCAAAATTCTCAACGCACTTAGCTTGCCGCTCAACGACGAAGCTAGACGAATAATGCCCTTACCTTTTCGCACTGACTCCTTCGCGTATAGTTCTAAGGAGGGCGAGGCCTGGTTTGATCCTAAGGACTCCCCGTATCCGTCCTCTGTAATGAATTGGAGTATAGCTGGGACCAAGGATGCCAAATCCTCCTGGCATCTCGATACTTGCGGCTTCTGTACGCGAGTGGATGTCGAAAATGGCTTGAAGTGGTGGATCATAGGTTTTCCCAAACCGCACTGGTCTTTAGACAGGCCAGATTTTTTCGCAAACAGGGCATTTGACAGCAACCGGCCAAACTCGCGTCAGATGAAACTATACGCTATTCTTCTAAGGCTGGGTGACACTTTGTAAGTTGTTTAAGTTATACTCAAAAGATCTGTCTAACGTTTCACGTTTAGGTACATGCCGCCCGGAACCATCCACTACGTATATACGCCCAAGTCGAGCTTCTGTCGAGGCCGATTTTTCTACGTCACTTGCCATCTGGACCGCACTGTCATCACCGTCTTTCATATTTTTTGTGCCACGTACTCAATCACTAACCAGGAGCACGTTGGTACGATGGTCCTCCTTCTACGGTCAATTTTAGCGATGTTTTACGATTTTTTCAACGGCAAAAAATTTCCCATGGGTGAAATCCACCTTCCTCGCTTGGAGGATTTCTCAGATCTTCTGAAGGTCTGCTTGTTATGCGTTTGCCTGGAGCTACAGGAACACTTGTCCGAAAACTTGGATATCCGCCTTCGTCTAGACATCTACCATACTCGCCAACAAGCCGCCCAAGTTGTTTCTTGGCTTTCGCATCGCTGCAAGCTCAAGTCAGAGGGCAAGGACGTCGATTTTATGAGGGGTTCTATAACGTCCTTCTCCAAGATCAAATTCTGGCACTCATCGAAGGCTTAAACTATGCTCACGCCCAAAAAATGCCTAGCCACTCCAAAATATCTCCAAGGGCCTTTTCCCAGAGGCTTCGCCAGACTTACTCCGCGCCAAAGGGCTACGAAGCCATCTACCCTCCTCGTTACGGCTGGCACAGACCTTTCTTTGACGTCGAGCTCCAAGACGCTCCTTCTCAAGGCAAGTTTCTATACTTTTCATTTATTTTTCCCTCATCCAATCTTTATAGATTCTATTCCCCTCCCAACACTTCCTACTCGAGACAAAGGAATCGCTGCAGCATTAGATCTCTCAGGTAAGTTCGAACTTGTCTCCTACCAGCCAAAGAATAATACGTAACGCATAATCAACCGATCATCCAACTTTTCTAGTCGCATTTTCAAAGCGCTCTCATACTAAATGATCCCAATTCGGTGTAATTAATCCCGTGTATCTAGCTGCTTACATATATACGTTATACGCATTATACACGTTGCGCCCCCTATCAAGATACAATCAGGGGGCCAGCTTTGGCCTTGGAACAACGCACTCTTTCTTAAGTTGGCTCAGAAACTAGGTAACCTCCTTTAGAAGACGCCCGAATGCGTCGCTGATTGCCATCAAATATTTTGAATAGCGGAATATTCTGCACAAACTCAGGAGGTGTAACGTGGCTTAGGTGCGTCGTTTCCCTTGGATTTTGGCCTTTCATGACATGTATTCAAATAGATCATGGTGAGGCTTAAAATCATTCTCCTCAATTAGATTGGAGTGCATTAAGGGCTTTTTCGTTGTCCGTCCTTGACGCCAGATATTTGATGAGCCCCTTTCTATATATTTGTTGATTTTTTTTTCCTCCGCCAGGGTTGCTGGGCCTGTTGTTTTTCAAATTAGGCCGTTAGTCAGTTGTCGCTTCCCGTCCATCGGAGACGCCAGCGTTCAGCTCATTTCTATCTGTATTTAACTTCCAACTGTCGACTACCATTGTCTAAAAGAAAACTAACTGAACTGCACTGATTATTTCTTTGGTTGGAATGGCTTTTCTTCATCGGAGACACCCGACTACTCGAACGTTACTCGAACGTTACTTTTGTTCGGCCGTCGGGGACGCCTAAGTTCAGTAATGAAATTGGCTAAACCTTTGGTGAGAATAGTCCTTGTTCCGTCCGAGACGCCTCGCATCTTAGATTAATAACCAACCAATCTACCATGGCCTCCAGGGACGTCAGCCCGCAATCAACTTGCAGTCCATTCCCCGTCCGTCGTCTAGGATGCCCAATCACCTCGTTTTCATCATATCAATGAATTTATCAAGCCCCTAATCTTTTTTACACAACGTAGTTCGCCGTCTACGATGCCTCGTATCTGAGATCAATTCCTATCTATTTGCAACAGACCAGTTGTTGTTCCAAAAGGCGAAGATGCGACCAGCAATATCAAGCTATAGCGGTCTGAAATATTGACCAAGATCCATTTCATCCGCAACTCTAGCTCACCCTCACCTATCATCTGCAATGCCGAGCCATACTGCTGCCAGCGCTTTAATTAAACTATTCCATATGAAAGAAGCTCCCTGGCACTGGCCAAGGTGGCAGGAAATTACCGGTATCCAACATGGTCTATTTCCAGATGACGACGCACTTCTCCCTAAAGGCTGGACCCAGCGAGATGCTCAGGATGTCAAGTCATATTTCGAACACTATAAGAAACTCCCTAGCGAGGAAGCCAAATTGAAGTTCGCAGCAAACGGCAAGGATGGAAGAGTAGCTTTTCCGGGCCGTGACAAATGGGCCACCTTCGTCAATAAAATGTGGGAGAAATCCAACATCCACGGGTTGATCGTAGAGGGTCTAAACATCCACGGCGTTCATCCATTCACTCTTTTGGAGCACAAGGACTCATCTGCGAGCTGGCCTAATGCCGATTCCTATATCCCTATCGCTCTCGATTCTGTTGCCGTTCTTCTGTTTGGAAAGGAAGCGCTTGGCACTGGAGATCTCTTGCCATCGATTTATCGTGCACCTATGGCCATTTTCATTCAGCGCTCCTGGTCCAACCTTCGCAAACAACGAAAGACAGATCAAAAAAGGCTCCAGACGTTTGAGGCTGCGGCTTTGGCTGCCTTCAATGGTATAGTCATCAAGTTTATCATTCTTCATGGCTAATTTTGACCCTCTCAGCTGTGATGGATGGCCCAGTTATGAAGAAGAAGATTGTCGCTACAATTACCGCTGTCTCGAAATGGAAGAACCTCGTTGACGTTTATAGCAACAAAGAAAACATCGCTAAAGCTGACGAAATGCTTTCCGAACTGAATCGGTTGCTTGAGGCCATAGGCGTTAAAGTTGCAAAAAAGGAGACCAAGGGCAAGACTGGTCAGTATTTATATATTACTTATTTTCAAAATATAACGCTATTATTAGCACTTTTCAAGGGCACGCCGAGTACGTTAGCGAGCGAAGCGGATCTTGACCAGCTTCTGAATATTTATTCGGAATATTTCGGAGGTGACGAAGACCAGCAAGGCGTTAATCCAGACTCTCTGCTTTCTTTTGACCTCAAGGACATAGAGGCGGGCGATCTGGGGATGGAGATAGAGAAAGTTCTTGACCCCGACACTCTCGCGAAGAACTTGGGCTTTCTACGCCAATGCCTTCCCCACCAATTCCAACCGCTCCGCCATCAGGCTGGCCTTACTGCCTGGGACCAACCTGCTCTGTTTGATGAAACCAAGGGAGCCTCGGACCTTTCCAATCTTCTTCTCCACTGGCATCAGCTCGCCGGCGTTCATTCTATCATCAGAAATGCATTTACGTCAGAATCCAACTCAAATAGCCATGGCACGCTCATCGCCGACGAGGTCGGCCTCGGAAAAACTGCTTTAGCCATCTCCGTAATAGCGTTTTTAAACCAAGTCATATTGTTACATCAATTTCAGCAACCAATGCCTCCGATTCTGCGTGAGTAAAGTGCTGAATTTTTCTAAGTATTCCTATTACTGAACGTCGGCATTACAGAACGCCAATCTTACCTGGGAGAGAGCAAACTTGAAGAGGCACATCCGCACCTTATAGTCGTACCTGGTACCCTTCGCCACCAGTGGATTCAGGAGCTCAAAACGTTTTTTCTTCCCAAAAGTGTCGACATCTTAGTATATGACTCTCCAAAATCGGGCAACTCTGCCTTTTGGCAAGAAGGAGGGCCATTATCCACTTCAAAGCAAGGCCTTCAAAACATCATTATCATCGCTAATCATACGGTACGCCCATGTCATGTATTATTCCACATTTTCTAATACTTTACAAATTATAGTCCTTGCAAAACGATTCTACCCCCCTTATGATTAAGGATTAGGGGGTTAGGGCTTTAAAAGGCAAGCACCAAGTTGAAAATAGGCCGCGAGATCCAGCTAGTACATGTTAATAATATCATGTGTATATCAGGAAAAGATACACATAAATGCAATGAAGACTAACCGCTTGTCAGTTATAGCCTACAGGCGGTTGATAAAGATAATAACATGCTGTTTCAAGCCTGCGCTTGAAGAGACATTGACCATGGGGCATATATAATCAAAGAAATTGAGCTGCTGTCAGTAAAATATCAAAAATGATGTGATAGCAATTAGATTGTCGTTCATATCAATATATATATATGCATACACAGTCCTAACCTAACTAATATAAAAACTATCCATCCGATATATAATGGTTAACAGGTAATATATAAGCTGCTAGTATTTATGCCAATTGGAGTAGATATATAATGAATAAGAAATGGAAGTTGAAGTCATTCCTAAATAGTTGACTTACCAAAGACCTGATCAGATCTAGACAACCAGTTTGTGCAGTGAAGATAAAACAATAAGTGGACATTCATGCGATACCTCTGGGATTGCAGCACTTGTCGAGAACACCCTAGGAGCCTGCATCAAAGACAAAATAGGAACGGCCTTCATTGCTAAAACATTGTGTATCCATTGATTGCCGCTGATCGGTGATATCTATAAGCGGATGAAATACCATAGTTGACTAACTAACGTTCACAATGTCAGTCACGTGATACGGCATTTGCCGAAATGAACTCCGCAGGTGGCCCGACTTGAAAATTATTTCACTTTGTTGATATCTCTGTTCGCAATCCCCACACAACCGTACTCACTTTGCACATAACGCAATGCCCCAGATCGCGATGGACATTGACAGCGGAAATGGAGAAGAAGTTGTGTCTCAGAACACGGCAACAGGAACGCGTTCTGGAACGAAGACTTCCGGAACAGGCAAGAAACAGCACGGTTCACGAGGCGGTGAAAGGAAGGGTAAGGCCAAAGCAGCGGCGAAGTCGAAGGCGACAGTCCCGTCATCGGGAGAGGAAGAGGACGAAGAGGATGAAGTAGAAGAGCTTGAAGACAGCGGACTGATGCGCTCCGGTGTGAGCGAACCGGACCAACGATGCAACGAGGCGATCATTTCGGTAAACGTGCTAGACCTCATGGCTCCGCCGCTTCCGTTGCAATTCGGACGATGGAACGATCGACCATTGAATGAGGCACAAGCACGAAAGCTGTGGCAGTCGATGCGGGATCAGGAGTTTCGGCAGTTCAACTTCGGCAACATGATTCCGTTGATCATTTGGAGGTTGCTTTTGGATCCGAGCTGCATCTTCACACAGGTAGCCAATGCCGCGCAAGCGCCAGAGTTGAAGTTGACAGCGGAAGGGCTGGCGATGCCGGCCCTCGAGGCGGCAGGAGGACGACATCGATACCGAGCAGTTCAACTGCAGAACGAATTCATCGAGGAAGAGATAAACAAGCATGCAGATCAGATTGATGTGAAGCGGGCGAAGGCCGGAGCTGGGTGGGAGGTCGTGGTCAACAAGTTGCGACGAGACATCGAACACTTGGAGAAGCAGCGTCAATGGACGACCAAGTGGGGCGTAATTGTCTACGATGCAGGTCAGTGAGCAGATCAAAATCTGAAGTGAGCTATATACTGATGATGATGGCGAAGATATTATGCTAGGCAATGGGGGCGAATTGGCGTTGCACTTGTCACGCAATGTGGCAATTCAGCAATATAACGAAACAGAAGCAGAGAAATTGCTAATGGTCCTGAAGGGCTATCAAGCGAAACTTCAAAAGCGCCCCGGGATTGGGGGGTCGACGAAGATACAGAGGGGCGTGGAAGAATACCTTGCGAACCTAGGACGACAAAAGAACTCTGCCGTGGGGCAAGTTATGAATCACGCTGAAACGCGAGCCTATCTGGAGATGCTTGATCGACTGGGCGGACATTTCCATCATCAAGACATGTTCTCGACGACGTGGGTTAAAAAGCATCTGCATGCCATCGGAGGCGGGGTAAGTCGACTTTGCTCATAAGGGTTAATCACTAAATTAGAATGTGTTCCAGATTGTCATGCAGATTGTGCAGTATCTTGGGATGATGTGGATGTCACTGCTGACTCCGACGCGCTATTTCGAAATGTCAGACAGCACGAAGTTTACACAGTATCAAACGGAGATAGCCAAACCGCAGGGCGAACGAATCACGGATATAACGCGGTTAGGTCAGATCGTGTGGAAATCGTTGGTGGAGCCGGAGTATGTGCTGTCGCGGACCCCACGACTTGGACTTTTGACGGAAACGTTAATGGCGAGGTTGAAAGCAGCGAAACTAGGTCCAGATACATGCCTTTTGCGTCAAGACCCAGGGCAACGAGCGAAAGAGTGGGGGCAATACAAGGATGCTGTTCGTGAAATCATCGAGCTGTGCATCGGAAACCAGCCTTTCGAGTCAACAGAGGACCTTCAAGTTCGGAACCTAATCAAGCAAAAAATAGATTGGGTTTTATTCGATCACCGGAAGGAGCATTACCAACGACCACTACCATTGCTCACACCGTCAGTCATAACGGGGTTGGTAGACATGATGGAGATGATACCAGAGGCACTCACCGAAGTCAGTACATTTTCTACACCGCCGGTCGGTCGGTGACGGTGAGCGAGTTAAAAAGGGGCAACATGCCCCAGACTATCGAGTGATTGGTGGTTCGATGCGATCACACGCCCGCTCATCGTACCGACCGACCGGTGAGGGACATGTCATACTAACAACCGTAACAGTTTCTTCGATGGTTTGATCCGTTAGCGGAATATTTCTGCTTCAATTTCAAAAGTTCAGATGGTGCGAAAGACATGTCAGCATGGGTGCTTCGAACCCTGCGAGCCAATCGAGGAAACATGTTTGATAGACCGGAGCATGCCGCCCATGAGGTTAGTCTCTCGACGTCGAGAATGCAGATATGATTGACAAGTACACCGCAGCTTGCTCATATCCCTATCAAATACTTCGAGGTATTTGTTCAGCTCGAAAGAGATATGCATGCCCTGGGGCTGCCACGGTCGCGTCCTCGACTGGCACCGGAGCAGAAACCTAAAGTGCTTGAAGAAAATTTCCCCGGATCGGAAATGGCCGTCCAAGAATTCATCAAGACAATGAAGGCGAATAGGAAAGGGGGGGTTGTCAGCAACTGGGTTCTTCAATTCGAATCCCATCATGACTGGAGGGACCATACCAAAGTAAAAAATGCCACGCGAGACTTCGTCAGGTTTGCCCAGGCTGCACACGTTGAACCTCTAATTGTCGGGCAGTATAGGGCCAAACTATTGAAAGAGTCACAAGCTGCGATGTTCCTGCGGTCAGAAGGCAAGCGAACATTATCTCGATATTGCAAGACCTGGAATCGTTTGGCGAGTGCAACATCTCTACAACCAGGCAAAGAGTATTGTTATCCAGACGGGCTTGCGACCGCCGATGTCTCACGCCCGGAAGGCGAACTGGAAGATATTCTAGAGATGAGACATCATGATCACAATGTTCAGCGTCGATTGCATGAACTTGAAAATGCGTTGCGTAAAGTGAGCAAGTTGGAATGCCTTCAGGCTCGCCCAGGAAGTCAAGCAGTACGAGAGGACATTCAAGATGCCTTGGAGAAGTTCGCAGTTGTAAGTAAATGAACATAAAACCAGTAACGTTCAGTCACTCATTGCTCGCCTTCAGCTGGCTGCAAAAAATGCGTCGCGTTTGGAGAACATGTCAGGAGTAAAGGATCCCAAAGCCGTCGACCCTAGAGGTAAGGAATGGAAGAAGATTAAGACGCCGAAGTTTTCATGGGATCGTCGTTCGAAATGGGACTCGGATTCGGTGAGCTCGCCACATATGAACCGCTGCACAAGAATGTTGACAGACATCGACATTTGAATTTGAAGGAGGAAGCAATTGCTTTATCAGAGTATCTCATTAGCAAAGAAGAAGAAGATATCGCAACGAACGACAGCGACGACGACGAATCCAATTCAGATTCCAGCCGCTCGTCACTTAGCGACGACAAGCGAAGCCCAGAGGTAATATTTCAATTACATGAAACGACATGGTCACTGATGGATTAAATCAGCCTGTATCAAGCAAAGCTTCACCGAAACCAGTCCACATCACTCGGACATTCGACATCCCAAACCAAGCGATTAGCAAGGCCATTGAAGAGTCTTTAAATACGAAGCACGTTGACGGCAAGACCGCTGCACCAACGACGAATGATCGCTCGTCGCACATCGTGGAAGAGCGCACCCTTCCAGAAACCGTCGTCCAACCGCTGGCCCAAAGAACGGCAGACACGTCATCTCCTCTCCCGCCTGCGATACTGGAGAAGGACGTCCATCATTCGAACCTTGGCGAAGAACAGCCAAAGTCAGATGCGACAGTGTCCATCGCCGTTGCATTATCCGAGACCATCACCGCTTTTCGAGACCCTCTCCAGATCGATTTGACTGGGGACAGGACTTCGAGTTTAACACCACTGTCAAGTGGTAGGTGTCACGGATCCTTAGTGGGAGAGCGTATGCATTTCGTTAGGAGTAACTAACCGAACTCTTTTTGTTCGTGCAGAGCAAACCTCTCCAGACACCTCAGCCCACCGGTCTGAGGTGGGTCAATCATCCACATCCGAACAATCCGCTCCAAGCAAAGGTTAATCATTCGCCTGACCGTTTACCAATATTGGGACATGTCCTCATCATCACGTTTATTTCCGCAGGTCAGAAGCGCGCCATTCCCGACTCCGGACACAGTCCCGGTGAGTGACATCATATGTTCCATCATGCAGCTTCTTAATATTGGACATGACCCACTTCGCTTTAGATCGTCGTCGCAAAACGAAGACTCGCGCTTCAACAAATGTCGAATCTGATTTGGAGGAAGAGTTGGTTCCGAAGCGTCGCACTAAACCTCGCGCTGCGGCTAAGTAACATCATGTTCATGACGCATCTGGTTCTTCCTTCGACACTATACAAATAATCGAGATCTTGATAGCTGTATGCCGCGTAGAGCGACTGGATGGACAGGCAGATCATTCACTTGCAGCTGACCATGAGGGCTACGCGTCAACAGTCTTCTTACAATCCTCCGTGTTCGTGACATACTGGCGTTTGTAGTTTTGTACTATCCGAATTTCTTGTTGTGCAACTGAACAAATATTGATATTTGTATGCTGGGACATGTCCGCTTGTGCGACGTTGCCTTAGTTTGACTTCACGGCGGTCCTCAGGCTTCAGGATACTCTGACCTTGACATCTGAATATGATTCACAGCATTGGCAATATCATTTAATAGCGCGTCTGGTCTGAATTTAAATCAGTTCTGCAACGTCATTTAGATACCCAAACGAGGGTGTGCATTCATATATTTAGTTGAAAGCTGCTGTTGTGGCGCTTAGTGACGCGTTCGTGATAGCGGTCACTTGAGTATTCACTCTGATGACTGAGGCCGAACAGAGAATAATCACTGAGTTCGAACAGCAGTATCATTTTTAGATATTGGTAATATGCAGGGCAACGTTGTGGACAATGACGACCGCGTCTTCGAACGATGTAGATTGGATAATTAACAATCCTACCTCAGCAAATCAACGCTGGTCGTGAGTTCGTGGGCAGGCTAAGTGCATGAAATATAGAATAATATAGATCCGTGCCACGTAGTGACTGGCAAGGGTTGGGCGACCCTGACAGGATCATCAGTGGAATTTTCACGAAAGTGTCATGCGTTGAAAAAATTGCTCGCCTCATTACTGGGTCCATCTTTTCGTAACCCAATTTCGTTCATCCCCATTACTCCAGTTGTTCGCACGTTGACCATGCCTGTAGACAATTCGCGACGTTCAGCGGAGACTGCTATGGAAGACGACGATGATTTCATGACGTCGCCGCTTACTGTTCCTTTCGACGTGGCGCTTGTTCCGGACGTTTTCGCGGGTGACGATTCACCGCACCAGGATGCTGCGTATGCCGCAGCGCTACAGGCGGGCTCAGAGGAGAATCATGACAAAACATTCAAGCATCAGCGCATTCATCGTTATCCACTCTCATATTTTCAGCGTATTTATGAGACGCAGCACGAAGCGTCGGCACTGGCAACGCTTCGGAAGAGGACGGTTATCGACCTGGCACGGTCGGAACATATAACTCCGCCAAACGATCCGACGCTTTCGTGGAACACACAGTCCTTCTTCCTCGACATGATGGTCTATGTCGGCAGAAGCATTGGTCTCACCAATTTAATGCCCAACTCGGAAGCCGATCACACCTTCGAGTTCACACTCGATCTCAGCCAAACATCTCGCCAATTTAGCGCCAAATTCGCCATGTTAGGCTTCGATCCTGTAGGTGGCATGCAGTACATTGGTCGTTCGCACCGAGCGGAAGATGCATGGATTGCCTGGATTCCGCGCGTTCAACTTGGTGAAAACGCAGGCCATCAAGAAAACATACCAGTGGGAACATGTTCGGGCAGCACCAGGCTGAATCAGCGCCACTTTCGAATGATGGTTATGATGCTCGCAACCATGTTGAGCCAGATTGGATATCTGGATATCATCGTATGCGACCCCTATCCAGACGTTGATAATTCCGACGATTGGGAATATGCAACAAATATACAGTACGTCGCTCATGGTTTGACACGCCGCTCGTCCCGATCGCCTACCAGCGGTATAGTTCGTCCGAACTGCATTCTACCGCTCGTAGCAGATAGCTGACGAGCGGCGAATTTCTATTCCCTATATTGTATAACTTACGCCAATCCCAGTAATAGGCAAATTCATCTGAACTTAGCGTCCCTGCGAGCGCTTAACGACGCAATCAAAAACGAATATGACTACTAGGTGAATCAGGCTCCAGACAATTGGAAAGCAGACGATTTCATAGAAGATCGTGTGCCTGTCGCAGTCACATGTCGTTACGGCCAGAATCAACCACTTGGCTCGCTGGAAGTTAATTATGACATCGAGGAGGGGAACTGGGATCGCGATCGGAGATGGGAAGAAGTTTCATATGTCTCTATTGCATTGGCTACCCATATCTGGCGAGTATCCCAAACCGCTCCACTGTCATGGGATTGAACTAGCTAATCACAATCTCCATGATAGCGTTCGTCAAGTCAAAGAATGGAACGTAATTAACATCGATCATATTATGCAAGAATATCAAGATGGAATTTACACGACTGCATCGACATTGACACGCGAATTACTGAATCGAGAGGAGTTGGAAGGTTTACCCCTGGAGGACGATGATGGCAATCCAATCCACATATATGCTCAGGATGGCTATCGGATCACACGGCGTGTTGGGCGGTTTTCACGTAACGTTCAGCCACATGGAGTCCTTTTCGATTTCAGTCGGCTTCAAGAGCTGTTTGCACCATCGGAGGATGATATGGATCTCTTCGATGAGTCCCCTACAAAGTTCACCGTGTATCCCCAAGCCGGGTTGCGCATTGCTGGTTAGGTTAGGGGGTGTATCTCAAAAGCGACAGCGAGCGTAGCGAGCGTCGCTGAAGTCCGCTCGAGCGTAAACAGGATGTCAACAGGTGACTGGGGATCCAGTCCTGCATCCTGTTTCGCCTTTATAGGCTCGTCAGGACATCCATTTCCTGTAAAATTGAAGTTAGCGGTCCGGAGCGGTACAATACGTACCGTTCTTTTTCCGTCATTACTCATTCTACGGTGGTGATCAGTAAGCATGCCCAGCAAAGCTGACTCACCGTAGTGCTAATAATAATCATTGCATTACCAATCGTATCGCGGATTGGCTACAAACGGCCCCCGAGCATAAGAGTCTTACGCAGAAGGGCCTTGTGACTATTCTCGTGAACAACCTGGCCTATATTATCCAAAGCAATCAGCGTCAGGCTTAACTACTAATCGGAACGCCAAAAAGACAACCCAAGCCGGCTTGCGGTCTACGTTTCGCGCCGTGGTTCCCCGGGCAGTTGCCCGCGGACCTGCCCAGGACCCGCCGTAACTAAACGGTGGGCGACTTAGCCTGCCTTGCCCGACACCGGGTTTAACCGCAGGCCGGCGAAGGGAGGAGCAAGTACCAACAGGACTTACCTATTCCGAAATAACCGTAGCGGCCCGCCCGGGCCGCCAAGGCGCGCCGGCGTTCGTACCACTCTGGCGCTGATAAACTTATCAGATAAGATAGGATGGTCACGCACCAATCACGTGACCAAGATAAGATGCATTTGATCACGTGGTTTCGCAGGTGCGAGACCGTTCCCGAGCGTAACTTAGCGTAATTTAGCGTGAGTTCAACCCTACGTTGGGGTTGGATTGGCCGTACGGGTTAGGTACGGTTAGCTCGGTTAGGGTTAGCTATTCACGAGTAGCAAATGAGTAAATATATTCCAGATGCTAGGCAGCGAAACGCCAACTGAAATATACACGCACGTTAGGTTTAGGTTAGGGGCGCTTTAGTACACGCAGGAATTGCGCAAAACCTTAATAGCGATGATACTCTATAACGTGAGTGCGGCGAGAGAACCGCGCAAACAAGATCGACAGGCAATTACTCGTACATGTCTTCCATGTCCTCGTCATCGGACAAATGAACACGCCGGAGGAGATCCGCAGGATCAACTCTAGCCGTTTTCCGAGCCTGCTTGCTTCGAACGTGTTTAACCAAGGGTCTGGAGACCTGGACCGACGGTGGATATTAGGTGAGTGGCTTCGAACAGGAACATTAGAAGGACCTGCCTCGCCAGAAACACCGATACTAGGCAGCGGAGGGGATACTACTTTCTCCGTTGGCGCAGCCGCGCGCTGCGGTGCCTTTCCTGCTATCCTACGGGGTTCAGCTGTAAAGCCGTAGATATCCAGGACAGTTTGGTCAGAAGCAATCACGTCGAGCCTTTGTAGAACAGCAGCTTTCCAAACAGATGTAAAATCGAACAGGTTAGACGTACGTTTGCGTGAAACCAGCCATTTTGCTTTCCAGAAGTCTGTAAGTCGAATGTCAGGGATCAGCATAGGCTGACCTTGTACAACGTCGACAGACACATTGTTCCGTCAATCGTCGTATAGGCCTCATCTAAACGAAACCTACTGATTCGCGGTCCAATGGGTTGGGCCCATTGGACATGAGCGTGCTTCAACCACGCCTCGCAGTAGTCTCTGAACGCTTGTTCTACCTTGTTTGCTTGAAAAAATCCCCACACCGGGTTGAAATACGACTTAAAAACAGCGACGGTTTGTTCCGCGTGAAAAGTCTTATTATCATCAGAAAGACGTTGTTCCCAACGCCGCTGGATGTTCATTTTAAGCCAATGATCAACCAGCTTAACCGGGTAGCCACGTTTTACGTAGATCGCACGTAGGAATTGTAAGGCGTCCTTGTAATACTCAAACTTAGAGCTTAGCGTAGCTAACCGTGACATCTCCCCGGTGAAGGTGCCACGCTTCACGTCGAAGGGGTGAGCAGATGCCCAGGGGATTCTTTCCAAATGGTTTCGAGCTTTGCGAAATGGACGCCACTGCAGACTCCCGTCGGAGTCTCGGAAGAGAGTGAGGTCCAAAAACGCGCAGCCTTGGTCAGTAGCAGACCATTCGATAGTGCACGTATCGATTTTAACAGTAGACGCTTTCGCAAGCGCGGCAGCTTCAGTTTCCGCATAAATAATAGCGAGAGTGTCATCGATATATCTGCCGTAAAAAATACAATCGGGATCAGATAATAAAGGGCTATTTCTTTCGTGCCAAACTCCGAAGAGGTTGGCAAGGTCAGGGGAATCAGCGACGCCCATCGCGAGTCCTCGGAGTTGTAGAAAATATTCGCCCTTAAACGTACACACAAGTTCAGTATTGCCCACCAATAAAGCACGAATGAAAATTTCCATCTGCTTAAGATAATACATTTTATCTTCGCGACTCAGATCGTCGCGTCTGATAAGGTCCTCCCGTGATCCTGTGAGATGTTGCTCATACATATTGTGAGCGATATCCAGGCAACGATTAAGGTCAATCGACGGGTAGTATGCAACGACATCCCCAGTGACAATGTAGAAATGTCGGGTAGGGTCAATACGAAGTTGACTCAATTTTTGCGCCAACTGTTTGGTTCCGTGAATTACGGTGGCGGCCCTCAACGAGGGTTTGAGTTTTAGAACAGAACTTTGCCGCAGGATTCTGGGCAGCAGAGTGACAGGGAATAATCGGTCGCATCTTAACCGGTTCTTTATGGATTTTGGGTATTCCATAAAACGCTGGCACTGTGTGACGGGCAGTACCGTCTTTGCCCACTTCCGGAATCTTGTGCAGCAAAAACCTAGAGAGTTGGTCTCTGGTGGCGGGGTCACCGTTGAGCGAGACGAGCTCAGCAAGCTCAGAGACTTGCTTGACCTTTCTGTTCAGAATTCGATTCGCTTCCTCTCTACTGAGTCGTCGATAATTCGACGTATCGGAAAGCAAATCTTGGCACTTTTCTATGATCCAATCTCGCTTAGATACCGCTAATCCAAGGTTCTTGTCCGTAGGAGTAACGATCAAGTCGTTAGTCTTTAAAACGAGGAGATGCGCCTAACGTTCGGTGCAAGCGACTCCATTGGAGGCACCGACGTTCCGGACTCAATGGCCATAGCCTTGACCGAAGTCAAAATAGGCTTGCACTGTTTGAGGGCCATCTCGATATACATGGGTGCTAGAGGTGGCGCCGATGTTTCGTGCGGCACCTCGTAGTCTGGATCGTAAGAAGACCCGCTGGCAGCGGCTAAACTCAATGTAGCACTCGCGCCTGAGACGATGTACAAAGTCGTTCGAGGCGTCGTCCACCAAACGGGTTTTGGTGGGTTCGAAAAGAGATAATTCATCCTCTGCTAAGGTCCATTTGAATATCAAAGGCACGTTTACACAGGGAGTTAGGTTAGGTTAGGTTAGGTTAGGTTAGGGTTAGGTTAGGTTAGGTTAGGTTAGGTTAGGTTAGGGTTAGGTTAGGTTAGGTTAGGTTAGGTTAGGTTAGGTTAGGTTAGGT